>JAWZSL010000018.1:12414056-13614056 GCA_034769285.1 Lutjanus argentimaculatus
CTCTACAACATGATGACCCTGAAATAAATAATAATAGAGAGAATATGCCAATGTTGTGTGTGTATTCGCACATTATATTATAATTTCCAAACATGTATCTTCACTAATTAACACCATGCTGTGTGCGCTGTTGTGTTTGGCGACCTGACCGCTGCGCTGTCCATGGTTCTGACACGGAGCAGAGGTGGTTGATAGACAGACACAAAGACAGACAGACAGGACGTGTTTACTAACTTCGGTTCCTCTTTGCTTTTCATTGCTGCTAATTCACTTTCACCCGATTATAACAATCCACAGACAGAAGGGAAACGACAAGGCAATGAAGGGACAGTCAGCAAGGAAAGACTGTGTGAGGGAGACGCGCGTCAGTTGAAGCTTGTGCTTGTGTCCCCCTGTTGATTTCGTGGTTTTATTTCTTGGTTTTGCTCTGATTGATAAACACATTCTTTGATTTTTGAAAAGGCAGCCTTATATTATTGTTGTTTAGACTCTATTAAATGTTATTGACAGTATTAACTATCTGTAATAGTAAGAGTAACATCATGCGGCTGTGCGGCTCCCCTGAAAGCCACTGTGTAATTCGAACCCTGACTACAACCAATCGGAAAAGATACGACTTTAGAGCAAAGCTCAGGTGTATTGGCAAAGATATGATCGATACATCATTTTCTTTTGACATATCCTGGGAGGTTTGTTAATTACTTGTGATAACCTGCAGGTGTCAGTAACAGTTAAAAGTTTGCCTTTTAGTGGGCAGTTCTGAGAAAACCAGTCAATATTAATGTCGCCCATAAAATATGTTTCATAACCAAGAGTGCTACTATGGTCTAACATTTCACAGATTTTATCAAGATAAATATTGTTTGCACTCGGTGGTCTGTAACAACAGCCAACCAACACTGGTTTTAAATGAGGCAGATGTATTTGCAGCCAAAGCACTTCAATACTATATTGCATCAGATCATCTCTAATTTTCACCGGTATTTGATCTTGAATGTAACAGGCTACTCCACCACCAAATTTGTTTCTGTCTCTTCTGAAAATGTACCCCTGAATCATAAGTGCTGTGTCTTCAAAAGTCGAATCCAGATGTGTCTCTGAGATCGCCAGTATATGTAACTTATCAGAAAATAATATTTCTGCTATTTCATTTATCTTGTTCCTAATACTGTTTATGTTGACGTGCGTGATTCTTAGCCCCCTTTTCGGCAGTTTGTGGTGTTTGGTGTGAGTGTCAGGCGTGACGTGTGTTTGTGTTGCATAGGTAGAGCATGCAAGCGAGCATACCTGCTCAGAGTTCAACCATCTCTAGGGTGCTTTGGGGTGCTGCTGCGGGGGTGAAAAATCAGTTTGTCACGTCTCAAAAAGGCAATGTCCCCTCTGTCGCGTGCAGCTTTCATTCTCTGAAGAAGTTACGTGTGGGAAAATTTGTGAAGATAATGTTTGAAGATAATCATCACTAAAGTGTACAGACCCAATAACACAGAGAGCAGTTTTTTGCAGTGAGATGTTTTGCAACAACTATTATTCTGGACTATTATTCGGGGGTGGAATATCACCTTAAAGGAGTCAATATTGACTCTGCATCATCCTCATCCAGACTGTATAATTCAGCCACGCCTGCTTATTGAGTGTTCAGTCAAAGTCACAACCCTCCCAATCATTTAATGAGTTCTTTTAGTTTCAAACAAATTCATATATGAAAAGCAGGGATGGAAGTAACTAATGACAAATACTCAAATTACTGTAATTAAGTGTGTGTGTTTTTTTGGTACTTGTACTTGAGATTTTCAACTCTATACTTTCACTTGTACTGAAGTATTCATTACACCATGTAATCTACTTACTTCTAAAATCATAGTTGAGTACAATTTGAATTAATATCCAAACCTTTTAACTTTTAATAGCCAATCAGGTGATCTTATCACAAACAAGCCAATAAAAATTGGGGAACACGAATGAAAACAAAACACTGGTTTTGGTTAAGGATATTAGTGATTACACACAAACACACAAAATTATCACAATGAGACGTCCCCATGACCCGTTGGCCAAACCCTACAGGAAGGTGGCTATTTTGCATTTTGTGGTCATTTTTGGCGTTTTCCACGTGTTGTATTTTAACAAACTCCTCCTACAGGATTCATCATAACGACTTCAAAATCGGTGGCTACCATCGAGACTAATTTGTGATCAAAAGTTATCAGAAGATTGCATCGTTGAAGGGTGTGGCCGTGAGGTGGCATCGAATTTTCACGTCTCGCCATGAAACACGCTGCTATAATTGCTATAACTTTGGGGTGAATGGTCAGATCCAGGGGCGATTCTAGGGTCAGAGCTTTAGGGGTGCTGAGCACCCAATGAGCCCCACCACAACCACCCATCCTTATAAATAGCCATATGTGTGTGTGTGTGTGTGTATTATATCTGTGTGTGTGTGTGCGTGTGTGTGTGTGTGTGTGTGTGTATTATATCTGTGTGTGTGTGTGTGTGTGTTGTGATTATTATTGTTGTAAGGCCTGGTTCAGGTTAAACCCTTGGTAAAAAAAAAAAAAACATGAATAAATACAGCAAAAGAAAAACATTTATTAACTTTATTGTCTAGTTTGATAGTCAGACACACACAACTGAGAAAGAACTAAAATAAATCTAGGAATAAATAAAAACTGCCTATGTGCAGCAGCCACACTTAATGTGGCCCTGTGACCACGCCCTTTACAGAGCAGCCCCCGCGGCACATTCCACCGACATGCACGAAAATCAGTATGCATGTTTCACGCCCAGATGCACAAAAAGTCTCTTGAGCCCATATGCCAAACCCAACAGGAAGTCGGCCTTTTTGAATTTAATGGCCATTTTTGGCATTACCCACGTGTCATATTTTGACAAACTCCTCCTATACGAATAATCAGAATGGCTTCAAAATCGCTGGCTACCATTTGGAATACTTTGTGATCAAAAGCTATCAAGAGATTTTGCTGTTGCTGAAGAACGAGGCTGGAGCGTGACGGCTAATTTTGATGTCTCGCCATGAAACACAACATTACTGTAACTTCTGTATAAATAGTCTGATCTTCACCAAACTTCACATGCACATCTACATGACAATATTCTATGATAGTCATAGCACCACCTGCTGGCAAGAGGAGACTTTGAGGTGCTGCTCTGAGCATGTTGACTATATCCAACTCAAATCTGGTCAGGAAGTCCTTAATGCAGCTCTTCTGAATAATGAAACGCTGAAACATAATATTTATGACCTATGACATGGTAGCCTGATAATCATTAAATATGGTCTGTGGGGGAAGGGCTCTCCGTCATCAAGAATTCCTATGATTACAGTAATAACAGGCGAAGTACATCGGTTCAACTTCCCCACTCACTGCGTCTCCTGGTGGATTGACAGACCACTGCAAGTGGTTTCTACAAATTGGTCCCCATATTATCTACCATATCACACTGCATTTCAAAAAAAGACTATAAACAACGTCAGTGTGGACAAAGGTGTTTAGGCAAGCCCCCAAATATGTTACAGCCTCCATAAAAAAAAAGGAAACTGAGGCTCAAAAGGGGTAGGAGTCTGCAACATATGAAGAAGGACACCTCACCAAACGCTAACAATTAACCCACAAGGTTTATTGCAATAACCCACACGCAGACATAAACTAAGGGGAAAGAGACCCCGGCCAAAATGAAAGGAGGGAAGACGCTGGGCAAACTACATAATGGGCCGCTCCCAAGCCATTTTATCAAAATATTAAAATTAAGCTGCACAGTAAGAAAGAGAAACATAACAGATTGAAGGATCTAACTGACATGAAAGTTAGAGTTCAGCTTGGCGCTCCTCAAGGGATTGGATTAATTTGTGTATTTTGGCCAGCTCTTGTTCCTGGTCCTCTGTTTCTGCATCCAACTTATTCTTCCGGCTATCTAATCCGGACTTGAGTTTCTCAATGAAACCCCGGACATTCTGCAGATACTCCTCCGCTGGTGGAAAGTCAGGTAATGCCCTTGAGGCTTTGCCAGCCAGTGCTACCAGTGGGTCCATGATTTTTTTGTATCGATCCAAGAGATCCAAAGGAGCCCCTTCCGACTGGGACTCTTCCTGAAGGGGAAAAATATAGCATCAACTCAGTTTGCTATGTTGTTGCATTATTGTATGTTGTTTTCACTGCAGTCATTTTTTTGTGAGCAACATGGAAACTGACTGACAGACTCACCTTCAAACTGTTCAGTATTTGTTGATGTTTATGCAGGTTTGCCTTCATGCTTTCCTGTAAAATTCAGGACGACAACAAACATGCAGTTACATTTGGTACAAATTTGAGCTCAGCAGACTGGTTCTGTTTCCAGGCTAAGGTAAAGCAACAGTGTATTTACCAGTTGGTCCATGTCAATCAGTGAACTTGCGAGGCAAACCAGACACAGCAGAGTGAAGATGAAGAACAGGCCTTTGGTGCTTCTGACACCAGCCACTCCTCTGCTTCTGGACAAAGATGCTGCTGCTGCTGCCATCATTGTTCTAAATAAACTGACAGAGCATAAAGAATCAATGAAGAGTTGAAAACGAAATACTCAAACTGCAACTTTAATAAATAGTAATATTTAAAGCTCTACAGTTATAAAAGAGTTTCTGATCTTACCTGCTGGGTGAATAGAAGGAGAGCTGCTTCACAGGTGATGGAGCAAAAAATGATGTGGTTACATGCCACAAAATATTTTATATACTCCTGGTGTCACCTCGCCCATGGGACACAACTTATGTTTTGTGTGTGTGTGTGTTTGTGTGTGTCACTGTGTATTGCTTGGCATGTACCCACACCCTTCACGTTGCCTCCTCTGCTATGCAGTTGCACCACTTCCATCCATCTCTTAAGTTTCATTTTGACAGAAAAAGTGTTTGTGAGTTTCACTTCACAGGATTTACCAACATCAGTTAGTGTTGGTACATACTGTGAGACACAGGACACTAAACGGGACACTGCCATTGAGCCTTAGGTCCCATGTCACATATTGCATTAAGATTTTTTTTTTTTAAATTTCACTAATTAATCATGTCTTTTTAAAAAGCCAGACACTAAAATAGTATCAGAATGTGCCCAAAAATGAAAATTTGGGTGTCTGCTTTGGTTTTTGTAGTCCACAAAACACTGCTGAAGTTTCACAGGCAAAACGAATTTTCTACCTTTTGTTTATCCATTGCCGTGGTGAATCATAGTATCAGCACTCCATTTACGATGGCTTTCATGCACAAGCTTAGTTCAGAGTTAACATACTCACAGCTGATTGAACTAATTCTGATCAGCTGTTCTGGAACCAAAAAGCCAGAGCTTCTCATCTCAGACTGAGTCAACTCAGAGTTCAGAATTAGACTCAAAGTTTGTTGAAACCTGCTTCTTGAAACAGGCCCCTGGTCTTTTGGCCGACTGTCGTATGATTTCTATAAACACACCAGCATCGATCCTAATCAGAAGAGCTGCTGTATTTCAAAAATAGCTTTATCTGATTTGACTCTGGCAGCACAACTAAAAACAGAAGCAATGGAGAAGCTAACTTACCAGTCTGGCTTTGTCTCTACGGAGAAAACAATGTATTACAACTCTGGGCCTCATATTTTATGATGGCCAAGAATGACGACATCAGACAAAATAGTTCCAGTATATTGAATTTATTTGAGTTCCCACATATGCTGAATTTCATGTACAGTAGTTGACAGCTCAGGCATCTTTTCCAGTGTTTATAGAGTGTATCTTAACAACAACCAAGTAATAAATGTAGGTATGTAGAATGAACATTAGAGTTTGTGTCTTGGTCTTTATTATTATTGTAAGAAAACTGAAAATAAAATATTAAACAAAAACACAATCGCACACTTCTTCTCAAACCTCAGGCAACTTTCTTCTTTCCTGTTTCCTGGACATAGATATCCTATGTGCTACACCTGTTTATGTTTGTTTTAAATGTGTTGCTGAGGAACCTGTAAAAGCAACATGTATAGTCAAAACTTAAGTTTAGCTAAAAAAAAAAAAAAAGCTAACTATATACATTAATCGTTACCTAGATAGCTAGTTTTTTGGTCTGTAGCAAAACTCTAGTTACCCATCTAGCTAATCTGCCTCAATTGTCACCTAGCAAGTTACATCTGATAGCTAATTTTAGCAAAACACTTTGTAACTAACTTGCTAATCTACATTAATCATGAAAAGAAGTGACTTTATATGTTGCTTTTACAAGTTCTCCAGCAGGCAGGTGTGTACCTTGCAATGAAAATTACGTGTGGCCTCTCTTCCCTGCAGCGGATGTTTGATGTTTGAGAAATTTGAGCTCACTTGAAGTAATAAAGTTCCACTTTCAGGGACAGTGGGGCAGAAGTTTTTTTTTTGTTTTTTTTTTTGCTTGCCAATTTTGGATCAATCAATGCATGCACATTTTTGAATATATGTATTTACTTTATTGGTGATCTATCAATTCTAACCCCTCCCCATATAACTATGTTTAAATACCAATAAAAATTGGTCACAAAAAAATCATTGTCTCCACTTTCTTAATTGTAATGGTCGTACAATAGTATATTTATAAATGTCCTAAGTATAAGTTGTCCATATATCAACTCACTTCACACCCCTGTCAGTAGTGAGTCCTTCTCTGACATCCTGTTTGATGAAACAGTTCGTAAAGACATTAAAATGAAGCTGCACAACAAGAAAGAGAAACTTAACAAGATACAGTAGATGCAGCATCACAGATAGAGGCGCCAGCTGACATGGAAGTTACAGTTCAGTTTGATGCTCCTCAAAGAACTGGATGAATTTCTCCATTTGTCCCAGTTTGTGTTCAGCCCTCTCCATTTTTATATCAGACTCCGCAGTCTTCTCCTTGAGACGCTCACATTTACTCATGAGCTCCGAAGTAATGGCTCTCTCTGCCTAAAGAGGAAAAATAAAGCCACTTCATGACATGTCATCAGTTCAGTTTGCATTGTGTTGTTGCATAGGTATTCCATAACTAAAGTGACTCTGAAGCAATATTTTATGAGCAGCTGACTGACTCACCTTCCATTCATCCATGTCCTGTTGAGCTTTCTTAAAGCATGCCTTGAGATTTTCCTGTAAACCCAGAATGAGACTCACATGCAGTGTTAATTTTGACAGCAAAATTTGATTTAGTTTTAGTCATAGTCTTTTGACTAAAATGTAATTTCGTTTTAGTCATAATTTAGTCATCTAAATTGTTTTAGTTTTAGTCTAGTTTTAGTTGACGAAATATCATAAGATTATAGTCGACGAAAACTGCAGTAGATTTACTCGACTAAAAAGTGTGAAAAGGGTAATATGTAAACTTTCCCTTCAATTTCTGAAAGTCATTACGTTCACCTAGATCAGTGTTTCCCAGTCCTGGTCCTCAGGAACCCCTGCCCTGCATGTTTTAGATGCTTCCCTGCTCCAACACACCTGATTCAAATGATCAGCTCGTCACCAAGCCTCTGGAGAAGACTGATAACAACCTGATCATTTGAGTCAGGTGTGCTGGAGCAGGGAAACACCTAAAACATGCAGGACAGGGGTCCTTGAGGACCAGGGTTGGGAAACACTGACCTAGATCCACCGATCCACAGATTGATTTATCAAAGCCTTCGTTGAAAACAAATGCATACGGCGGAGGGGGGTTAGCAAAACAGCGGAAAAATCACGCAGATTTATATAGCTACGCTAAATAATCGATAAAAGTCGTATTCTGACAAACATCACGTCTCAAATTTAATAATTCACCCGTAAGCCGTGTAATAAATGGGATAACGTCCAGTGAGTTGAATGTAGTGGAAAAATAAACTCCGCCAGGATGTATGGAACGGGTTCCATTCATCCCCATCCGTTGCTTAACATGCTTACCTGTGTTGGATTTCAGGATGACTCGACTGTAAATGTCTCTTCAAGTTCGTTGTATTTTTGCCGGTAATCCTCGCGCTACACTTTTTACACAGCGCCTTGTTTTCCTTCACATCAAATGTAAAATTTGTCCGTATATCTTCTCTCCTCTTCCTCCCAGGCGTTGACATTCTGTTGTCTTCCGTGTGAAACACGTTAGTTGGGAGCAAGTTGTATACATTCCCGGGTCAGTCTCAAACTAGCTCAAAGTGTGTACGTAACTTCCTTACCACGTCGCTCTGATTGGTTCTCCTCCCAACTCCTCCCGCCTCTTCCTAAATCACAATTACCATCCACAAACGAAATTAGTTCTGATTGGATCTCGTCTCTGGCAGACATTTCCGTCTCGTTTTTATTCGTTGACGAAAATGTCAATAAACCTCATCGTCTTAGTCCTCGTGAATGAATTTTTATTTAGTTATCGTCTCGTTTTAGTCAGAAAAAAAAGGTCGTTGACGATAACTATGACGAAAATTTTTCGTCAACAAAATTAACACTGCTCACATGCAGTTACATTTGCTTGTGATGACTCACAATGACTGTAGAACTAAAAATTAAACTATGTTCTATAGCAAAGAAAGGTTAAGCAACAGTATATTTACCAGTTTGTTTGTGTCAGTCAGTGAACTTGTGAGGCAAATCAGACACAGCAGAGTGAAGATTTTGGTGCTTCTCCTTTGGTGCTTCTGATACCAGTCACTCCTCTCCTTATGGACAAAGATGCTGCTGCTGCTGCCATCATTGTTCTAAATCAACTGAGAGGATTAAAAGGAACTAGTCAAAATGTAACTGAACCTGCAGATTTTAAATAGTGAATTTCATATTAAAAGGTCTATACAGTACACACTTAGAAATAAAGGAGCTAACTAAAACCATAAAGGGTTCCTTGGCTTTTTGGTTCCCAGTGAAACCCTTTTATAAAGGTTCCACTGAGATCCCTGTCAGAGAGTTTTACCTTGAACACAACATGAAAAGTTATGATAATTTCTACAGAGAGCCCTTTTACGGTGTAATGGTTTCAATGGTTCGAGACCCTTTTTATTTTCTGAGGATTTTAGGTAGAACACACTGGCAGGTCTTTTCCACCAACATGGAACCACCCTGTCACAGCTCAAGCACCCAATTTCAAACCGTTCTGAGCATTGGTTTGGAAACCTGGTTCACAGGTGGGAATCAAAGTGGGTGCGTCACATTCTCGAGGTTGTTCCACCCAAACTGGTGGGCTAGTTCACTCGATAGCACCAAGGTTCCACGGATGGTACAAAAAAAACATTGACTAGCACTTGATAAAAGAGTTCTTCACAAAGAACCCTTGAAAACCCCTTCTTCAAAAAAGGCTTCTTCAGCAGCAAATGGTTCTGGGTAGAACTTAGGGAGAAACCTTTTAGACCCTTTATTTCTAAGTGAATGACCATCTTATTGTGAGTTATGGTTGATCGTACCTGCTGGGAGACTGGAAAGAGAGCTGCAGTCGAGGTGATGATATTGCAAAAGACTTTGTGTTGCCCTGGAGACATCCCGCAAAGTGGTATAACTGTGGTTCTTCATTGTTTATAAGAATGTGTGTGCATACCAGACAGGTAATTCACGTGTATTTATGCATGCCTCTTCAGTCTCACCGTCACAAAAATGGGATTTGGCAGTTTCACTCTGCAGGAAATGCAATAACATTCCACACTTATATAAATATTTTCTCTCCCTATAGCCACTACAGGGCTTCATAGATTTGTCTTTTTTCTTTTCCTCCTTTCTCACACAGTTTACCACGACTGTTTTGTGACAAGTAGTTTGTGATAAAGCGTCATTCATTTTCAGACAAAAGTAAATCATTTTAAAAACAGTATTACACAATTTGACACAATTGTTTGTGTTGGCTCCAAACCTGTCCATCCTCAACAAACCTGATTTCTTTCACGTCATGAAAAATTATCAGTTGTTTCGTTTCAAAGCCAGTTCACAGAAACATTAAAATGAAGCCTCACAATAAGACAGAAGTTTCACAGATAGATGCATTAGAGATAGATGCTCTAACTCAGTTGCTCCCAAACACTGGGTCGTGACCCACAGGTGAGTCACGGAGATTTTATTTGGGTCACCCTAACCCTAACCCTAACTCTAAAAGACTGTGGAAGAAATTCTGCAAATTTTAAGATTTATATCTGCAGTACTGCTTTTTAATAAAACACTTGAAATGTGTGAGATGATGATGCTGTGCACTAATTTTGCTTCATTTATGAAGTCGGCTAAAATGTCTGTAAAATACTCACTTCAGAAAATTCTTGAGCTCAACTAAAACCGACACCCAATTGGATCGACTGCTCCTTCTAGAAGGAAGGTTTTGTAAAGGGGTTGTAGTAATCTCAAGGGTAGAGACAGGTTGGGAACAAGTTTGATTCATTTGTAGTAATCTCAAGGGTTGAGACAGGTTGGGAACAAGTTTGATTCATAAAATCCAGAGCTGCTCTTGGCCTCCATGGGGCCCCAAGTAAAATTCTGCTGAGGGCCCTTCCTAACTGACCAGAGACCCATGTTACACACAGTCACACCTGACACGCTAGTGCTCCCACTACAGTCCCTCCTACTTTAAACCAGTTTGCTCCATCTGTCAGTCAAAGAAATAGATCCACACTTACTGGCCGTTTTATTAGGCACACCTGTTCAACTGCTCGATAATGCAAATATCTAATCAGCCAATCACATGGCAGCAACTCAATGCATTTAGGCATGTAGACATGGTCAAGATGACCTGCTGAAATTCAAACTGAGCATCAGAACGGGGTAGAAAGGTGATTTAAGTGACTTTGAACGTGGCAAGGTTGTTGGCTGGTCTGAGTATTTCAGAAACTGCTTATCTACTGGGATTTTCACACACAACCAGAGAATGGTCTGAAAAGAGAGAAAATATCCAGTAAGCCGCAGTTCTCTGGGTGAAAATGCCTTGTTGACACCAGAGGTCAGAGGACAATGGCCTGACTGGTTCGAGATGATAGAAAGGCAACAGTAACTCAAATAACCACTCGTTACAACCAAGGTATGAAGAAGACCATCTCTGAACACACAACACGTCAAACCTTGAAGCAGATGGGCTACAGCAGCAGAAGACCACATCGGGGGGCCACTCCTGTCAGCTAAGAACAGGAAGCTGAGGCTATAATTCACATGGGCTCACCAAAATTAGACAATAGTCCTAACAGAGCATCATTTAAACACCACAGCCTACCTGAGTATTGTTGCTGACCATGTTCATCCCTATATGACCACAGTGTACCCATCTTCTGATGGCTACTTCCAGCAGGACAACACACCATGTCACAAAGCTAAAATCGTCCCTGGTTTCTTGATCATATCAATGAGTTCACTGTACTCCAATGGCCTCCACAGTCATCAGATCTCAATCCAATAGAGTACCTGTAGGATGAGGCGGAACAACTTGTGCTGCTCGTCTTTTTGAAACTTTCTGAAAGAATTTGGTGGAAGCTGCCTTTTCTTTCTTTCAAATCTGGCCTCTAAAACTTACTTTTGTGTTTGTATATTGCTCATTTCTCACTTACTCACTGCCTTGACATTTCCAACTTGTCTGTTTATTTTCACCCTCACGGTAGTATTGCACATGTCCGTAACTGCAATAACCAAGAGGGCACTCTTCATACATTTTTCAACATAGAATCACCCATTAATCCATAATTTCTGAACATTTGTCTTCACTAATTGACACCATGCTGTGTGCACCGTTGTGTGCGCCACCCTGTCTGCTGTGTTGTCGGTGGTTCTGACACGGAGCAGAGGTGACAGAGAGAACATGTTGCTCACTTAAGTTCCTGTTTGCAAACTGAACTTTCAGCCCCGATTTCCCGCTAACAAGAAGACAGAAGTCAGAGGGGGAACGACGGGGAAGTGAAGGGACAGCCAATGAGGAGAGAGTGTGTGTGAGAGAGATGCACGCAGCAGAACAGCTGTTTCTATGTGCCTGTGACACTTTATGAAGTCCTCCCAAACTGTGATTTTAAAATAACTAAGTAGATGACATCTCTTGATTTCATCAGACTTGAAAATCGACTCATAAAAGTACAAGCACCCCAAAAAACTACTTAACTACAGAAATTTTAGTATTTCTAATTAGTTACTTCCAGCCTTGAATATGAGTGAATGTCTGAGGAAAACTTCAAAAACTGTTGAAAGCTCTATAGGCAGTTCTTGAATTATGTGTACATACATATACATAAACACACAAGTCATATGAAGGGTTCAGCTCGTGGGCTGAATCAACGTCCCAAATTTGACATCTTTCAATTCCTAACTTCACAGGTCAGAAATAGAAAAAGTAAATATCCAGCCCCTTGGATCTTTACTTTTTTATAAAAATCTGACCCTCTTAAAAAAAAGTAATTGAATTCACCTGGCTGAAACCATCGTGTAGTGAGTTCTTGATCTTAGCTGTGTTGTGACTGGAAGGACAGCCGTTGTGTGAATGATGGCAGAAAGTGATAACATGTCACGCTACATATGTTCTTAATACTCCTGGTGTCGCCGCACCCATGGCATAACTCACATGTGTCTTTGTGTGTGTGCATGTGTTCATAGTTGTTTGTAATTATGTGGCAACCTGCAGGACTCTTTTATTGCTGTGTATCATCCTGGCAAAGCTTCTTCAGTTAAATATTTATTATTAGTTAATTATTAGTGTGATAGTTTCACCTCACTGGAATTTACCAATATCATTTAGTGGAGGTACATAGATACTGTGAGACAAACCAGAACAAATCAGCACAAAATTATGTATTGCAAACTGTTCAACATCCCAGAATAAAGCAAATCACTGTATTCTTCTGATTACTGAAACTGAAAGAGGTCCGTACAGGAAAAAATAGTACCGCCGCCTTTTCAATTATTTCAGTTAACCAAGCCTAGCCTCAGGTTGTCATCATTGTCATCATTGATACAAATTTAGAAGAGCTGCTGCACTAATGTAATGTACCACAGATAAATACGGTCTTTGTTTGAAGCTACAGGGAAGCTGATTCACAAGCCCGGCCTTTATTTTATTATTTCCAGTACATATTAACAATAATTAAGTATGAAAGCAGACACATTATAGATTGTATAGAGCAAAAACACATCTGTTTTTATCATTTTGCATAAACATTATTTCTGTTTCCCAATGGTTGTAATAGTTGCACATTAATACATTTGTAAATGTCTCAATAAAAGTATATCAACACATTTCACATCTCTGTCAGTAGTGAGTCCTTCCCAATAAGAAAGAGAAGCTTCACAGACAGAATATCAGAGATAACTGACATGGAAGTTACAGTTCAGCTTGTTGCTCCTCGAGTATTTTGATTAAGTTCTTCATGTCTCTCAGGTTCTTTTCTTCCTTCTCTGTTTCTTCATCTAACTCCTCATTCTGCCCATCTATGTAAGTCTTGGTTTTCTCCATGAAGCCCTTGAGGCTCTCAATGACTCCCTCCAGTGGTGGGAAGTCATCAGGTAGTCCTTCTGTGGATTTCTTCACCAGCGCTTTCAGTGGTTCCATGACGCTCACTTGATCATTCATGACTTCTGAAATGGCCTTTAGTGCCTAATGGGGGTAAATTGCATTATGTTGTTACATTATGTATGTACAGTATGTACAAGTTTTTCTCATCCTGTCAGATGTGTTTTTGTGAGCATGGGAGCCACAATGAAAACTGACTGACTGACTCACCTTCTTTAAGTCCACTTTTTGTTGAGCTTTCTGGACCGTTTTCTTGAGCTCTTCCTGCAGATCCAGGATGAGAATCAACATGAAGTTACATTTGGTGACATGAAAGACTGACCGCAGATCTATAGCATGTAATATGAACGCATACAGCTTGAGATAAAAGATTAAGGAAACTTCAACAGACTGGTCCACAGAGGCTGGTGCTGGAAAGTCTCATTTCATGCATGCGCATATGAAGGCAGGTTCACACATGATGCAGTTATATTTTCTGAGCTGCAGGTTATAAACACCTGTTGTCATTTATCAAACATCATAACTAATTGTACTTCACTCTCACTTGGGTCAGGCACAAAGTCAAGAACAACCCTGCACAACTGGTGTCACAACTGGTTTCTGGGACTCTACTGTATATTTGCCAAAAGGTTGTAAATCATTCAAACATTTCATTAATGCTTCAACACCAAGTTGTTGTTTCATTAAATTAGCCACTGCCACCAAAATGAGAAGTTGTTTTGCCATCGTGTGAGCCGTACTGGTCAAAATGTTTAGATGTTTTTTTTTAGTCAATCCTGCAATAGATACTCTTAAATACAAATATATAGAAAACTCTGTTTTGTTCTTTATTTTTCTTGCCACACTGACTGCCTACTGCACTATGCAAGAATGTCTGTTGTCTGTGAACTGAAAATTCACATTTGATCTTTCATGTGAATTCATATAAAGAAATTTTGTCACAAAATTACCTCCTGGTGACTCCTGGTTCATTATAGTCACCTATGAGGTCACTGTCCAATGCAGCAGACATGACAAAC
Source organism: Lutjanus argentimaculatus (assembly GCA_034769285.1). Classification (NCBI taxonomy): domain Eukaryota; kingdom Metazoa; phylum Chordata; class Actinopteri; order Lutjaniformes; family Lutjanidae; genus Lutjanus; species Lutjanus argentimaculatus. The sequence continues at coordinate 12,428,495 of JAWZSL010000018.1, forward strand.
ATTCCATGTCGTAGGTATTTGTGGAATACACATGAATGTCTCAGAGGTTTTGATAGTTGAATGGATCATTTAGCATGTGATGGCTCAAACGGTGAAAGAATTTTAGAAGTTATGAAGAGTTTGACCGTTTCACTGAAAATTAACTCATCAGTTTGAATCAACGAGCCATGTACAAGTGGTTTGTTGTGCAAATCATAAACAATTGTATTTAGTCTTTAGCACACGTGCCAAGACGTGTGCAATTTGCTTGAAATAATGAGAAATAACAAACTAATCGTTCTGAGAATTGAACTCACTGTTTTGAAAAATGTAATTCTTATTTGAGAAAAACTGTAATTGACCGAATGGCATGTACAGTACCACAGTCATAAAACTTCATATAAAGGGTGTCGTGACATGGTTACGACAGTGTAATGACAGTCTTGTACACACCCTAACCAATAAGGTGTTACCAATTTGTTTTCTATAGCTAAGGAAGGTTAAGCAACGGTATATTTACCAGTTTGTTTTTGTTGGTCAGTGAACTTGCGAGGCAAACCAGACACAGCAGAGTGAAGATGAAGAACAGGCCTTTTGTGCTTCTGACACCAGCCACTCCTCTGCTTCTGGACAAAGATGCTGCTGCTGCTGCTGCCATCATTGTTCTAAATCAACTGATAACGGCATAAAGAATCAACGAAGAGTTGAAAAGGAAATGCTGAAGCTGCTTTTTAAACTTTTAAATAGTATAAACCATCTTACATGAGTTTCTGATCTTACCTGCTGGGTGAATGGACGGAGAGCTGCTCTACAGTTGGTGAAGTACAGTGATGAGATAATGCAGCATAAAATGCTTTATACACTCCTGAAGTCACCTCCCCCTCAGCACAACTCACCTGTAACTGTATCTACATCTACCTGCCCCCTCGGTTTTACTTTTACTTTTATTTACAGGAACTGTAAGCGACTTTACAGTAAAATGCAACCATCGGTTGCTGTAGATAAATGAAACAGAATGCAAACTCCTTGACCACAAACCAGACAAACCTGTTCAACTCTGTAGTGCAAACATTACCGTATAATTATTATATAAGCATGATATTTGTTCAGCACGATAGCATACAGTTGAGCAACATGTTATATTTTGATAGGTAAATGCTGGGGATCGTTTCATTGTCCATTCAGTGTTAGAACCTCTCACCTTGTTTTTCCTCTGTGTTCTTCTGTTTGTCCTCACAGTCTTTCTGTACCTGGTGACATCGTCAGACTGCCCTCATCATTTTTGTTCTTTATCCGCGACTATATCCCAAAAGCAATAGTCTGGAAGTGGAATTTCCTGTAAGAACAGTTTAAAACTGAAAGAATCAGTGATGCCATTATATGACAGATACTTGGCATTAGTGCCATCTTAATTCCATACTTTTCATTTCATACTAAGGAGGCACCATACAGGAAATGAAACAATTACTTGAGAGATAAATATATTTGTTAGGACACATTAACATTTGACTTTTGTGAATATAAACATTTACCAACTAGAAGAGGTCACTCAGTTCTCCACCAGCAACCAGAAAAAGAATATTAACATGTAGTTCCTTGGTAATCACCAACATTTTGATTAGTAACTGTAATTTAGTAACTGCATAGCTTCTTTTTTTTTTCTTTTTTCGATAATTACATTCATTTTGTGATTTAATTACATGAAACTAATACTGCTAGTAGGTGAGCCTGGTTTTAGCCTGACAGTTGTTGATGACTTGCCCACTGGTGAGTTAAGAGGAGTGAAGAGTCAGCAGTCAATACAGGTTTTATAAGGTTTTCAAGGTTTTTTTCAAATGTTAACTACCACAACCATGAGAGATCTTTGGGCATATAGGCACAAATGTGCCCAAAAAATAGGCTGATTGGTCAATATATCAATATTATATCGACATTGTGATATTTGATATTTTGATAGTAATCAATGCAGAAACCCTGTTCAGTATCTTCGATCAGCTGTGCCATGGCGAGTCTGTGACAGGTGCTTCTAGACCGAGGCGGCCAGAGTAGGACACTGACTTATGCAGGGGTGGCATGAAGTATGTGTGTGTACCATTTCTCATTCCTACTTTTATTACCAACACATTATCTTGCAGTTTCTTACATTCATGCATTTAGAACATATCCAGAAAGTAAATGGCCATAGAAATTATAAACCAAGAGAGTGGCACCACATAAATTAATATCAAGATTCCATAAATTATATTTAAGTCTGTAAAAAGAGATTGTAACTCTGTCCTCAGGCTGTGAGACTCCATATTTCATCCTCCACACTGATGAAAAATACTTGTATTTTTGGCACATCAGCCAAAATAATTTAAGCTGCAGTTTGAAGCTTGAGGGTTTTTTTTGTTATTAGTGCTGTACCTGTTGCTTCGTGTTAAGTTGTTGTATTTCAGTTAGATTTTATTTATAATGTGACAATCATCAGTTCAATTTCAATATAATGTTCAATTTCAAGTTCAAATTTTCCTCAGCAATTAAACACAAAACTCTGTCATCAGCCGTCATTTTGTGCTTTTTAAAAACTAAAAAAAAAAAAAAAAAGTATTATTTCAGGCACTGGTAGCATTTTAAAAGTATAAATTTAGTACCAGTATCAGGAAAAAATGATTACCCAACCCATGTCACCTCCTCCTCACCTGTACATGCATCTGTACCTGCAGATGTGTGTTGTGATCAGTGACTTGCTCAGACATTTTTGGGGGTAAAAGGGTATTTTTCATAATTATTTATAAAACCTAAAGTTATATATATAATAAACTTAATTAATTTAATTTATTTATTCATTTATTTATTGTACATACTTATACTTGGATATTTAGATTTATTTATTTCAATAAACTTATAGATGTTTAATATTATTCCACCTGTGATTGTCTTTAGTTTTCACTATGAATACGATTGAATAAACGATGAGTACAAATACTGCGAGAGTTTCACAGATCAAGGGTTCCCTTCTGGACCCTCCGTCTGACACTCAGAATAAATAAACTGACCTGAGCATTTTAATACAGGTATCCTATAACACTTGTCCCCATCTTCAGCATACTGTTGTTTTACACTAGCATGTGTACCACTGCTCTATATATTGTTGTACATCACTTACTTACAATTGGATATGTTTACATATTTTTACACCATTTTATTTTTTCTATTGTTGTATATAGTTTAATGCACATATTGTTGAATATTTTATTTTATTTCTTAAAATTTATCTGTACATAATATTTCTATATTGATTTCTATATTCTATATTTCTATCTGTTTCTATATATATACATATATATATATATACATATACAGACACTCAAAATTAATCAATCAGCCTCTTAGACCTGCTATCTGAATTTGTATAATTTTTTTTAAAAGCAACTTTAATGTTTTTAGATTTTAATAAAAACTCAGTTTTACTAAAACTGTTCTTATGTGCTGTTAGAGCTGTATCAGAAGAGGGCCAATGAAGGAAAAGTCAATAAACATGTATGAGGAATAGAAGATGGCTGAGGCCCAACATGTAATAAAAAATGGTGGACTTGAGCACCACCTGCTGGTTGGTTAACAAACAGCCTCAGTGTGCGCAGGTCTGGTTACAGGTTAGATGTTGGTGGTGATGATGAATCTTTTAACAAGCCGACTTTAGAGCAAAGCTCAGGTGTATTGGTAAAGATATGATCAATACAGGTTGAAGTGATGGTGCCATCATTTTCTTTTGACATATCCTGGGAGGTTTGTTAATTACTTGTAATAACCTGCAGGTGTCAGTAGCAGTTAAAAGTTTGCCTTTTAGTGGGCAGTTCTGAGAAAACCAGTCAATATTAATGTCGCCCATAAAGTATGTTTCATAACCAAGAGTGCTACTATGGTCTAACATTTCACAGATTTTATCCAGATAAATATTGTTTGCACTCGGTGGTCTGTAACAACGGCCAACCAACACTGGTTTTAAATGAGGCAGATGTATTTGCAGCCAAAGCACTTCAATACTATATTGCATCAGATCATCTCTAATTTTCACCGGTATTTGATCTTGAATGTAACAGGCTACTCCACCACCAAATTTGTGTCTGTCTCTTCTGAAAATGTACCCCTGAATCATAAGTGCTGTGTCTTCAAAAGTGCAATCCAGATGTGTCTCTGAGATCGCCAGTATATGTAACTTATCAGAAAATAATATTTCTGCTATTTCATATATCTTGTTCCTAATACTGTTTATGTTGACGTGCATGATTCTTAGCCCCCTTTTCGGCAGTTTGTGGTGTTGGGTGTGAGTGTCAGGCGTGAGGTGTGTTTGTGTTACATAGGTAGAGCATGCAAGCGAGCATACCTGCTCAGAGTTCAACCATCTCTAGGGTGCTTTGGGGTGCTGCTGCGGGGGTGAAAAATCAGTTTGTCACGTCTCAAAAAGGCAACGTCCCCTCTGTCGCGTGCAGCTTTCATTCTCTGAAGAAGTTACGTGTGGGAAAATTTGTGAAGATAATGTTTGAAGATAATCATCACTAAAGTGTACAGACCCAATAACACAGAGAGCAGTTTTTTGCAGTGAGATGTTTTGCAACAACTATTATTCTGGACTATTATTCGGGGGTGGAATTAGTGCTGGGCGATATGGAAAAAATCATATATCACGATATGGATTATTTTATATCACGATAACGATATATATCACGATATACCACAATAAAGTATGTTTTCAGTTATTCTCTGAAAAGTTTGACAACAATTTCATTGCTTACTTTTCTCCAACTTTATTTTGAAGTGACATTTAACTGAACTGTCACAAATGAGAAACATACATTTTAGTGCAGCAATATAAATGTATCAAATGAAAACAGCTGTGGCGGAGGTACAGTAGCTTTCACATTTTTTTCAGAATCATACAGTTATTTAAACTGAATTGTCAAAATAAACTCTATTTTTAACATTTTTTTAAATTGCACAACAGTTTCAAGTTTCTGAGAAGAAAAACAAAACACATTTTTGCACAAAACTTCATCTATAAAAAATAAACACAAATTATTTTTCAACTTTCTGAAATCTGTAACCTTGTAGTGCAAAGTTTGCAAACCAATATAAAGTGTCTAAAGTAAACATCAGGGTTGAACAGAACTCTGTATAAGGCATTAACCATGAATAAAAGTGCAAACAATAAAAGGCTACTTTGTAGAAGTAGATATGTTTCTGTCAAATTTATAGGTTGAGTGCAAGGAAGACAAGTTGGTCAACTGTGTTTGGCTTAATACATGACCTCTTACATGTGATGATGTTCCCACTCGCACTGAAGGCCCTTTCAGATGAAGAACTAGTAGCAGGAATGCACAAGTACTTTTTGGCGAGCCTGGCTACCAATGGGAAGTTCATTTCATGCTGCTTCCACCATTCCAGTGGGTCGGTCTCTGAGTCAGGCCCAGGTGCCTGAAGATACATGGAGAGCTCCAGTTCAATGGATGCTCTGCTTGGCTGGGAGTGGGTGGTGGCTTGACCTGCCTTTTTGAAGTAGCTACCTAAACTTTTCTTTGTTTTCTTTGTGGGATGGGGAAGCTCTGGATCATCTTCAGCACCTGGGGGTGAACTAGAGGCTGCTGCTGTTTGTGCACTTTCTGGTGCTGCGGCTCCCATCATGTCCACCAGCTCTGCTGCAGCTCTCATCTTTATGAACTCCACCCTCTCTTCCTTCATGTAGGCTGTCTTAAACCGTGGGTCAACAAGTGTCGCCATGTCTAGGAGGTTGTTGGTGGTATGGTCATCATACTTTTCATTGAGGTACTTGAGGATACCCTCTTTGACTGCTTTTGTGAGCTCTGTGTCCCCATCCTTCCGGCTGAGGATTTCGTTGTTGAAGAGGTGCAGTACTGGCTTCAGAAAAGATACACTGACATACCTCTCCCCCGACAAAGTGTCAATAAACTCGAACAGTGGACCCAGTGCCTTGTTCAAGGACTCTAGCAATGCCATGTCTTGCCAGCTTGGCACCAAATGTCTTGCTTAAGTCAAATAGCAAAAAAATAGGTTACTTTCATGAGGAGGTGAATCTAGGCTGCAAACATAATCAGAATCCACAATGAACAGAATCAATGTGCAATGTCCAGTGGCCATGTCTCACCTTCTTGTCTGCAAGGAGGACCTGTGAAAGAGCTTTCTCCTGCTCTAGGAACCTCTCTATCATCATCTGCCGCGAGCCCCATCTTGTGGGGGTTTCAGTGATGAGCTGATGGGGAGGCAAGCCCAGCACTGCTTGCGCCTTGGCCAAGTCACGTTTTCTCTTCCATGAGTTGGAGAAGGCACTCACCACCTTTTTACACACTCCAAGAGCTCATTCCACAGCCTGCTTTGTAGATGCTGGTGTGAGAGCTTTTAGAGCGTTCTCTGTTGAAATAAAACGAAAAAGTATGTAATGTAATGACATATTTTGACAGCAATTTTAATTTTTATCATCATGTATCACTTAAATGATTTATGGATTAATTTAATAATTAGGTACTGTGGGCAGCTAGTATCACAATTCATTCTTTACCATGACAGGCAAAATAATAAATAATAAATAAAATGGAGAGAATAACTTGTTCAATAATGTTTTGTACATAGGCTGATCAAACATAACACAGGATAACCAAACTAATTTCAATTCACTAATATTTTTGTTGCTACTATAATATTCCCATTGCAGTATTACACTAAGCCATTTTTAGATTGTTTTACACTCACCAATGGCTAGCTGTAGACAGTGACCAAAGCATTGTAGCCGTTCCCACTCATTCAGTTCCATTGCAGAGATGTTGTTAGTGGCGTTATCCGTGGTGACACAGACAAGGTGGCATTCTTGCAATCCCCATGACTCCAGTGTATCTCTCAGACCTAAATAGATGAATACTTAATTAGGGGTCACTCGGTATTACTACAGCAGACAGAACAGTATAATAAAACAGTAATATATAATTGTTTTATTAACATGCATATATACATATATATATACATATATATATATATACAATATATATATATATGCACGTTAGTAAAATAATTATAAATAGAATAAATATGTAGCAATGGCAGACTCATACCTTGGGCTAACATGACTCCTGTGTGGTCATCTGGAAAGTACACAGTCTGTAAACAGCGAGCGCAGAGGGTCCAGTCTTTGTTGATGAAATGGATGGTTACGCTCATGTAGGGCTGCGTAGCTCTGCTCGTCCACAGGTCAGTAGTCAAGGCATAATGCACCACACTGCAAACATCCTTCTCCACTTTGGCCCGGCATGCGTCATATAAGCGAGGCAACTCGACTTTACTGAAGTGCTTACGACTGGGCATAACGTACCTCGGATCAAGGACTTTGACGAGGTCTCAAAAGCTGTCCTTCTCAACTACATACACGGGAGCCATGCCTTTACAAATGTAACGCGAGATGGCACATGTGATTTGTTTATGGCGCTGGGACGTTTTCTCATACGGCGTGCCTTGTGCGAAAGAAAGACTGCTTTATCTTCGGCTGGCTATAGTTTTTCTTTTCGCAACTTGCCCCCGCTGTTCCACAACTTGGTGTAGCTCGGATTTTTTGGATTCTTATGTATTCTTTTTCGTGGACCTTCTTTAGGTGATAGAAGAGGTTTGTTGTGTTGGCATCGGGCGCAGGAATAGTCTTGTAGCATAGTTTGCATATGGCCGTCTTCTGCTCCGTGTCGGACCTCTTGAACCCAAAATGTAACCAAATCACAGACGTACCTCCTCTTTTCAGTAAAAGTGCTTCTTCTTGGGCTGCCTGCGTAGCTGTCTCTGTCTGTTGCGACTCTGGGCATGAAACTTCAACCTGTTGCGCGTCCATCGTTCAGCACTCATGAGTTAAGTAACATAAAGCATGTCGCAAACCCGCGTGAGAATCAAAGAATGTAAAGCAGCGTCATTTCGCAAAACCACAAGACAGAGTATCTTTGCGAAAAATCTCTTTTTTATTCTTCTTTATTTTCACTTATATAAACTTAGAGTATGCATAGTGACAAGACAACACTAATACAATCGTCGCAGGCTATTTAATGATATGTTTGTTGTAATAACTGATAAAATTAGGTTAGAAACGCTAGAAACGATAGAAGAGAAATGGCACGATAGACACTTTTCTATCGTCCCCACGATATGTATCGTCATATCGCCCAGCACTAGGTGGAATATCACCTTAAAGGAGTCAATATTGACTCTGCATCATCCTCATCCAGACTGTATAATTCAGCCACGCCTGCTTATTGAGTGTTCAGTCAAAGTCACAACCCTCCCAATCATTTAATTAGTTCTTTTAGTTTCAAACAAATTCATATATGAAAAGCAGGGATGGAAGTAACTAATGACAAATACTCAAATTACTGTAATTAAGTGTGGGGGTTTTTTTTGGTACTTGTACTTGAGATTTTCAACTCTATACTTTCACTTGTACTGAAGTATTCATTACACCATGTAATCTACTTACTTCTAAAATCATAGTTGAGTACAATTTGAATTAATATCGAAACCTTTAAACTTTTAATAACCAATCAGGTGATCTTATCACAAACAAGCTAATAAAAATTGGGGAATACGGATGAAAACAAAACACTGGTTTTGGATAAGGATATTAGTGATTACACACAAACACACAAAATTATCACACTGAAACATCCCCATGACCCGTTGGCCAAACCCTTCAGGAAGTTGGCTATTTTGCATTTTGTGGTCATTTTTGGCGTTTTCCACGTGTTGTATTTGAACAAACTCCTCCTACAGGATTCATCATAACGACTTCAAAATCGGTGGCTACCATCGAGACTAATTTGTGATCAAAAGTTATCAGAAGATTGCACAGTCGTTGAAGGGTGTGGCCGTGAGGTGGCGTCGAATTTTCATGTCTCACCATGAAACACGCTGCTATAATTGCTATAACTTTGGGGTGAATGGTCAGATCTGCACCAAACTCCACGTGTTTGATAATCATCCTGCCCTGAACACATCTATATGACAAAATTCCATGATAGACATAGCGCTACCTACTGGCAACAGGAAATGGCATGTTTTAGACTTTGAGGTGCTATTCCAAGCACATTGACCAACTAAAATCTGGTCAGGAAGACCTTAAGGCTTTGGTAATGCTATATTGTGAAGATCATGACATATAGCCAAAGGGCGTCGCCCTGAGAGTGCAGCAAAGGTCGATGGTCCATAAAAACACAGGAAGTGGCATTAACTTCTGTGTACATGGTCGCATTGTCATGCAACTTCACATGTTTGTTAACAGTCCAGGCCTGAACATATGACATGACTTTTGTTGATGGGCGTGGTCAAATGGCTACAGAGCAGCCCCCGCAGCACATTCCACCGACATGCACGAAAATCAGTATGCATGTTTCACGCCCAGATGCACAAAAAGTCTCTTGAGCCCATATGCCAAACCCAACAGGAAGTCGGCCTTTTTGAATTTAATGGCCATTTTTGGCATTACCCATGTGTCATATTTTGACAAACTCCTCCTATACGAATAATCAGAATGGCTTCAAAATCGCTGGCTACCATTTGGAGTACTTTGTGATCAAAAGTTATCAAGAGATTTTGCTGTTGTTGAAGAACGAGGCCGGAGTGTGACGGCTAATTTTGATGTCTTGCCATGAAACACAACATTACTGTAACTTCTGTATAAATAGTCTGATCTTCACCAAACTTCACATGCACATCTACATGACAATATTCTATGATAGTCATAGCACCACCTGCTGGCAAGAGGAAACTTTGAGGTGCTGCTCTGAGCATGTTGACTATATCCAACTCAAATCTGGTCAGGAAGTCCTTAATGCAGCTCTTTTGAATAATGAAACGCTGAATCATAATATTTATGACCTATGACATGATAGCCTGATAATCATTAAATATGGTCTGTGGGGGAAGGGCTCTCCCTCATCAAGAATTCCTATGATTACAGTAATAACAGGCAAAGTACATCGGTTCAACTTCCCCACTCACTGCGTCTCCTGGTGGATTGACAGACCATTGCAAGTGGTTTCTACAAATTGGTCCCCATATTATCTACGTCATCTAGGAGGATCACATTACAGCACAAACTCAGCCAGGTGATGACAGGAGCTAGCCACATGTTTCTCATGGCACCATCACGGAGGAACAAAAAGTTTGAGGTGGATGCATCTGTAGGTCAATAGGGCCACGGCCGCCTCAGACCCCGACTGGTGTGGGGGTGCGAGGGCCCATTCAATGCTACTTGCAGCTTTAATCTAAATCTATTTTTTGCAAAACTCTGATTAGAACTAATCTTAGATTAAATTAACCTTTGTAGGTGCAACCCAGTCTTAGTCATGTTTAAATGAAGCCAGAGAGGCGCATACTGTAACAGCAGTCTGGTTTGCATAAAAAAAAAAAAAAACTTGTCTGCTTAGTTTGATGTACTTTTGTGTTTTGTTGTAATAAAATCAAAAAAAAAATGTGCTGCTTGTTTTATTAAAGTTTTACATATCTGAACTGAACACCGTCTAATCTGAGTGTATGTGGCATGTTGGGGCTTTAGGAGACTTTGGATTAGTGTTTTGCAGACTAAAAAACTAAACCTGACCCTCAGTCGGCATGTGGGTGAGTAGATAATGACTGAATTTTTATTTTTGTTGAACTATCCCTTTAATTCATATCTCAGAGTCTCCCACCAGCTTGGGCGATTCCAAGATCTTACTGCACATCTACAGAAATGATTCAGGAAGACAGAAACCAACTCGTTTAAACAACCTGCTGCTGAGTTGACGGAAATCTCGGACACAAATTTAAAGGGCCAACATTTTCATTAAAAATATATATTTTAAAACAAAGTTGATTATAATAGCGCATTTTTATAGAGGTTATTATTAGTTTTAGATTTTGAGGACTTTAAACACATTTTTAATTGTTTGAAGTTGTGAATTATTAAATATTAAAGCAGTCCAAAACATTTCATAAATTTGATATATATTTCAGATATATAAATCCTTAAAGAAAACATTTTTTCCAAGAAAATGGAGTTAGTGTTGGTTTTTAGTGTAGTTTTTTTTTTCCTTCTTTTTTTTTTTCACACATAGGACACGATTTGTCCATCCTCAAGAATGACTGTTGTATTAGAACTCTGGGCTTCATATTTTTGGACCATGAAGAAAGAGGTGTCAGACAACAATAGTTCCAATATATTGAATTTATTTGCATTTGCCACATGTGCAGAATTTCATGTACAACTGTTGAATTTCATTATTTTTTAACAGATCAGGCATCAACAGGCAACAAGCAAGTAATATAAAGCATTAGAGTTTGTATTATGGGTTCTGTTAATGCGAGAAAACTGTGAACACAAACCAGCAAAAGCAAACAAAAACATAAACCACTTGAATTATCCACCTAAATCTATATATGTAGTAGTCGCACTGCACAGTAATACATTTGTAATTATATTCTGTAAGAGCTGCAGATATATGAAAACATTTCACATCCCTCTGAGTCAAACATACGCTTTTATGTCAAGCAATTAAAATGAATCCATGATTTCAAAGCCAGTTTATCGAAATATTAAAATTAAGCTCCACAATAAGAAAGAGAAACAGATGCAATATCAGAGATGAAGGCTCTAACTAACATGGAACTCACAGTTCAGCTTCGTGTTCCTCAAGGAATCTGATTAATTTGTGCATTTTTCCCCAGTTCCTGATCCAGATCCTCTATGTCTGTATCTAACTTCTCCTTCTGGCTGTCTAATCCAGCCTTGGTTTTTCTCAGTGAAGCCCTTAAGCTTCAGCAGAAATTCCTCCATTGGTGGAAAGTCAGGTGATTCCTCCGCGGTTTTCCTCATCAGTGCTGCCAGTGGGCCCATGATGTTTATGTATTCATCCAAGAGCTCTAAAGAAGGAGCCACCTCTGACTGGGACTGTTCCTGATGGGAAAAATGTAGCACCAACTCAGTTTGCTATGGTTTTGCATGATTGTATGTTGTTTCCACTGAAGTCATTCAACATGGAAACTGACTGACAGACTCACCTTCAACCTGTTCAGCATTTGTTGATGTTTATGCAGGTTTGCCTTTATGCTTTCCTGCAAAATTCAGAATGACAACAAACATGCAGTTACATTTGGTACAAATTTGAGCTCAGCAGACTGGTTCTGTTTCCAGGCTAAGGTAAAGCAACAGTGTATTTACCAGTTGGTCCTTGTCGATCAGTGAACTTGCGAGGCAAACCAGACACAGCAGAGTGAAGGTGAAGAACAGGCCTTTGGTGCTTCTGACACCAGCCACTCCTCTGCTTCTGGACAAAGATGCTGCTGCCATCATTGTTCTAAATAAACTGACAGAGCATAAAGAATCAATGAAGAGTTGAAAACAAAATTCTCAAACTGCAACTTTAATTCTAGTAATATTTAAAGCTCTACAGTTTAAAAGAGTTTCTGATCTTACCTGCTGGGTGAATAGAAGGAGAACTGCTTCACAGGTGATAGAGCAAAAAATGATGTGGTTACATGCCACAAAATGCTTTATATACTCCTGGTGTCACCTCACCCATGGGGCACAACTTACGTTTGTGTGTGTGTGTGTGTGTGTGTCACTGTGTGTTTCTTGTCCTGCTTCTGCATGTACCAACAGATTCTGCTTTGCATCCTCTGCTTTGCCGTTGCACCACTTCCGTCTGTCTCTTAACTTTCATTTTCACAGAAAAAGTGTTTGTGAGTTTCACTTCACAGGATTTACCAACATCAGTTAGTGTTGGTACATACTGTGAGACACAGGACACTAAACAGGGGGCTACCATTGAGCCTTAGGTCCCATGTCACATATTACATTGTTAAGATTTTTTAAAAACTTTTCACTAATTAACCCGTGTGTTGTCCTCAGGTCATTTTTGACCCATTTTCAAGTTTTTGTATATCATAACTATGGTTTTCCTCCGTATAATTGCTTGAAAATTACATGGATGATTCCATACCACGCTCTTTGCAAGTAAAATTAATTATGACTATATTATATTATTATGACTATATTTTTTGAATTATGTGTGTCTTATTTAACCCAACCCCCCCACCCCCACCACCCCACCACCACCACCACCACCCCACACACACACACACACACACACAAACACACACTAAAAAGCAACAGGTGTTCCTACTTTGCATGGGGCCTCCAGACATTTTCATTTGCACACAATTTCAAAGCAACACCTTTGATATGCCCTTCCCTACATGGGGACAAAATAACAGCTCAGATTCCTCAGGGCATTTCACAAGTCAAGCTACTGATGTGTTAAGCTGATTTCATGATTTCAATGTGCCTCTATCTACATTTTGACACACACACACACACACACACACACACACACACACACACTGTTTTTCTGTGTTTTTTTCGAAGTTCAAAATAGTTTTGGAAATAAATGTTGCATTTTGTAAATATATATTTATTTGCTCTCTCTTATTTGTGAATACAATTGCATCAGTCAATTTTGACCAGGGAGTATCCTGGTTAATGTTTGACATATACCAGTGAGTGATAATCCAAAATAACTCATAATTTCTGCTTTTTTTTTAACTTAAAAACATGGTATAATTTCATGTAAATGAGGTATATTGTCCATAAATTAAGTATAATAAAAAGAATAAGAAGTGTAAAAAAAAGTTGTAATGAGTTGGAATGAAGTTGGCTAAAAATATGCAACACAGAATTGGGTGATTATTTTATACTTTATGCTTTATGAACAGTCAAACCACAGCGGGTCAATTTTGACCCGGGAGGACAAAAGGTGTGACTATTTGCTGCCATTAAAAAAAATTTCAAAAATTTCAAAACAGCATCCTGACTAAACTTTGACATTTACCAGTCTGTGATAATCCACCAATTTATGTGCCTCAGATCATAACCATAGTCAAAATAATCAGAATTTCTACTTTAATTTTTATTGAAAGTGTAAAATATATGTTGATGTGTTGGAAACAAGTTGACTAAAAAGGTGCAACACAGAATTTGGTGATCATTTTATACTTCGTGCTTTATAAACAGTCAAACCACACTGGGTCAATTTTGACCTGGGAGGACAAAAGGATCGTAGTAAATGGGAAGACAACACAAGGGTTAATCATGTCTTTCTGAAAAGCCAGACACTAAAATAGCATCAGAATGTGCACCCAGAAATGAAAATTCAGTCATTATCTACTCACCCTCATGCCGATTGACCTGATTTCCGACCTTTTGTTTACCCATTGCCGTGGTGAATCATAGTATCAGCGCTCCATTAAAGATGGCTTTCATGCACAAGCTTAGTTCAGAGTTGAACTTATTGTGATCAGCTGTTCTGGAACCAAAAAGCCAGAGCTTCTCATCTCAGACTGAGTCAACTCAGAGTTCAGAATTAGACTCAGATTTGTTGAAACCTGCTTCTTGAAACAGGCCCCTGGTCTTTTGGCCGACTGTCGTATGATTTCTATAAACACACCAGCATCGATCCTAATCAGAAGAGCTGCTGTATTTCAAAAATAGCCTCATCTGATTTGACTGTGGCAGCACAAGGAAATACGGAAGCAATGGAGAAGCTAACTTACCAGTCTGGCCTTGTCTCTACGGAGAAAACAATGTATTACAACTCTGGGCCTCATATTTTATGATTGCCAAGAACGACAACATCAGATAAAATAGTTCCAATATATTGAATTTATTTGAGTTCCCACATATGCTGAATTTCATGTACAATAGTTGACAGCTCAGGCATCTTTTCCAGTGTTTATAGAGTGTATCTTAACAACAACCAAGTAATAAATGTAGGTATGTAGAATGAACATTAGAGTTTGTGTCTTGGTCTTTATTATTATTGTAAGAAAACTGAAAATAAAATATTAAACAAAAACACAATCGCACACTTCTTCTCAAACCTCAGGCAACTTTCTTCTTTCCTGTTTCCTGGACATAGATATCCTATGTGCTACACCTGTTTATGCTTGTTTTAAATGTGTTGCTGAGGAACCTGTAAAAGCAACATGTATAGTCAAAACTTAAGTTTAGCTAAAAAAAAAAAAAAAAGCTAACTATATACATTAATCGTTACCTAGATAGCTAGTTTTTTGGTCTGTAGCAAAACTCTAGTTACCCATCTAGCTAATCTGCCTCAATTGTCACCTAGCTAGTTACATCTGATAGCTAATTTTAGCAAAACACTTTGTAACTAACTTGCTAATCTACATTAATCATGAAAAGAAGAATTGACTTTATGTGTTGCTTTTACAAGTTCTCCAGCAGGATCTTCTAACCATATTCAAAATGTGGTTTTATTTTCAACATAGAGGAGCCCAGCACATAGCATATCTAAGTACAAGGGCTAGTTCAGACCTGTTGTTAACATGCATCCCGACTAATCCAATCATAAGCAGACAGGTGTGTACGATCTTGTAGTTTCATCGCAATGCAAATTACGCGTGGGGTCTCGTCCCTGCAGCGGATGTTTGACGTTTAAGGTTTTTTTTCTTTCATTTTTTGCTTACCAATTTTGGATCAATCAATGCATGGGCATTTTTGAGAATATGGATTTACTTTATTGGTGATCTATCAACTTGTAACCCCACTCTGTATAGTTAACGTCTCCATTTTCTTAATTGTAGTATAGTGTAGTATATTTATAAATGTCTGAAGTATAAGTTGTCCATATATCAACTCACTTCACACCCCTGTCAGTAGTGAGTTCTTCTCTGACATCCTATTTGATGAGACAGTTCATAGAGACATTAAAATGAAGCTGCACAACAAGAAAGAGAAACTTAACAAGATACAGTAGATGCAGCATCACAGATAGAGGCGCCAGCTGACATGGAAGTTACAGTTCAGTTTGATGCTCCTCAAGGAACTGGATGAATTTCTTCATTTGTCCCAGTTTGTGTTCAGCCCTCTCCATTTGTATATCAGACTCCGCAGTCTTCTCCTTGAGACGCTCACATTTACTCATGAGCTCCGAAGTAATGGCTCTCTCTGCCTAAAGAGGAAAAATAAAGCCACTTCATGACATGTCATCAGTTCAGTTTGCATTGTGTTGTTGCATTATGTTGTGTCCACTGCAGTGGTGAACAAAGTACTCACCCCCAGTACTTGAGTCAAAATATAGATACTCCTGGTTAAATATTACTCAAATACATGTGAAAGTTGCTTGGTCAAAATTTTACTCGAGTTAAAGTTCTAGAGTACTTCCTTTTAATACTTAAATATTCAAAAGTACAAATTACAAAGTACATTTTCTAATATCAACACATTGGTGTATTGTTCTCACGATGTATTTACAGAACCTTGTAACTCTCTGAAACCACCAAATGATCCTCTGACTTACTCGTAGAACCACGATGCTACACAAAGTCTATAGAAACACCTGTAAAAACTTCAGCATAGAAATACAATCAGAAACAAAAAGGACAGCTGTTGTCATTTTCTAACACAACTATTAAAATCACCACATAAAATTAGATTGAAGCCAACTGTAAGGAGTTCTCCAAGTCTGTTAAACAACTGAGATTTCTCTCTGTCTTCAGGGGCAGAGTATACATTAATTATGTGGTGTTTTTCACCACGATAAAAACTATCCAACATTAAAAGTCTAACTGGAATTATTTCTCTATTATTTCTGACCAATTACATTTTAGAAAAGAAAAAAAACAGCAACAGTTGACTTAAAAGCTCTGCTTCGCCTAAAAGTAACAAGTAACGACAACCTTCCTAGAAATGTAGTGGAGTCAAAAGTACAATATTTGTCTTTGAAATGTAGAGGAGTCAAAGTCAGAAGTTTCCAAAAAAAAATTATATCTGCTGTACAGCGATGGTCAGGGCCGGGCAATTTTAGGCAAAATCAGAATGTCCGTTCTACCTTAGCTGGGGCTTGAATTCACAATTTCTGAGACTGAGGTCCGTCGTCTGTCTCACTGAGCTAATTGGCAAGTGACAGTTCATGTGTGGCTTCACAAATTGATTAAGCCAAGCATCAGACAGCAGCCATCCATGCCGTGGAAAAGCAAATTTCAAAGTGAAAGTTCCAAAGCTGTAGCACATATGGTTGATTTGTTGCAAATTTTCAAAATTTTGAACTTTAGAGGCTTGCTGTAGCGCCACCATCAGGACTATTGGCCTGTTTTTTGCAGCTGAGGCAATCTGACATGGGACTGGACCTTTGTGCAAAGTTTGGTGATTTTTTGCGCATGGGAAGTAGGATTTCCTCGGAAGAAGAAGAAGAAGAAGAAAAGAAGAAGAAAGAAGAACATTGAGGATAACAATAGGGTCCTGGCAGCTTAGGCTGTCGGGCCCCTAAAAAAAACAAATACTCAAGTAAAGTACAGACACTCAAAAAATGTACTTAAGTACAGTACTCAAGTAAATGTATTTTGTTACTCTCCACCAACCACTGGTCCACTGCAGTACAAAGTCACTTGTGAGTGAGTTTCTGTTATCCTGTCTGGGTATTCCATAATTAAAGTTACTCTGATGCAATATTTTATGAGCAGCTGACTGACTCACCTTCCATTCATCCATGTTCTGTTGAGCTTTCTTAAAGCATGCCTTGAGATTTTCCTGTAAACCCAGAATGAGATTCACATGCAGTTACATTTGCTTGTGATGACTCACAATGACTGTAGAACTTCACATAAAAATGAGACTGTGTTCTATAACAAAGAAAGGTTAAGCAACAGTATATTTACCAGTTTGTTTTTGTCTATCAGTGAACTTGCGAGGCAAACCAGACACAGCAGAGTGAAGATGAAGAACAGGCCTTTGGTGCTTCTGACACCAATCACTCCTCTGCTTCTGGACAAAGATGCTGCTGCTGCTGCCATCATTGTTCTAAATCAACTGATAAAGGCATAAAGAATCAACGAAGAGTTGAAAAGGAAATGCTGAAACTGCAACTTTTTAAATAGTATAAACCATCTCACATGAGTTTCTGATCTTACCTGCTGGGTGAATGGACGGAGAGCTGCTCTACAGGTGGTGAAGGAGAAAATGATGAGATAATGCAGCATAAAATGCTTTATACACTCCTGAAGTCACCTCCCCCTCAGCACAACTCACCTGTAACTGTATCTACATCTACCTGCCCCCTCGTTTTACTTTTACTTTTATTTACAGGAACTGTAAGCGACTTTACAGTAAAATACAACCATCGGTTGCTGTAGATAAATGAAACAGAATGCAAACTCCTTGACAACAAACCAGACAAACCTGTTCAACTATGTAGTGCAAACATTACCATATAATTATTATATAAGCATGATTATTTGTTCAGCACGATAGCATGCAGTTGAGCAACATGTTATAGTTTGATGGGTAAATCGTTTCATTGTCCATTCAGTGTTAGAACCTCTCACCTTGTTTTTCTCTGTGTTCTTCTGTTTGTCCTCACAGTCTTTCTGTACCTGGTGACATCGTCAGACTGCCCTCATCATTTTTGTTCTTTATCAGTGACTGAATCCCAGAAGTATTTGTCTGGAAGTGGAATTTCTTGTAAGAACAGTTTAAAACTGAAAGACTGGATACTTGGCATTTTATTTACTTTAAAGTGATATTCCACCTTTAAATGATAACCCACTCAGTATGTACTCACCCCTATGCCGATGTGAGGATTGGTGAAGATCTTCAGTTCACTAAACAATCCTGGAGTTTCAGCAGAAAACAGGGTTTCAGCCAAATCCAGTACAATGGCAGTGAATGGTGACCCAGTTTAAAATGTTAAAAAAAAAGAACACAAAACAAACACAAAATGTCTCCATCCTGCTCGTGTGGTGTAATCCAAGTGTCCGCGAGCCGCGACATTAAAGTTTTAACCACAAAAGACACCATTTATGCCATGTTTTTAGCTGAAATGTCAACTGTAGCATGTAGCCGGTAGGATGTAAACATGGTGTCGATCTTGCGAGACTTCATATATCTCTTAATGGACGCACATGTGAAAATATCGCAAGATCGACGCCATGTTTACATGGTGGAATATCGCTTTAAAGTGCCATCTTAATTCCATCTTAAGAACACTTCCACTTTTCATTTCATACTAAGGAGGCACCATACAGGAAATGAAACAATTACCTGAGAGATAAATATATTTGTTAGGACACATTAACATTTGCTTTTTGTGAATATAAACATTTAACAACTAGAAGAGGTCACTCAGTTATATGCAGATCTCCACCAGTAACCAGAAAAAGAATATTAACATGTAGTTCCTTGGTAATCACCAACATTTTGCAACATTTGCAAACTAATACTGCTAGTAGGTGAGCCTGGTTTTAGACAGTTGTTGATGACTTGCCCACTGGTGAGTTAAGAGGAGTGAAGAGTCAGCAGTCAATACAGGTTTTATAAGGTTTTCAGGTTTTTTTCAAATGTTAACTACCACAACCATGAGAGATCTTTGGGCATATAGGCACAAATGTGCCCAAAAAATAGTCCAATCTGTCAATATATCAATATTATACTGACATTGTGATATTTGACTAGATAGTAATCAATGCAGAAACCCTGTTCAGTATCTTCGATCAGCCGTGCCATGGCAAGTCTGTGACAGGTGCTTCTAGCTTAAAAAAAAACATGTGAAGTTTGTAGATGGTGGCTAAATCTGCTCACGCAAAGATGATCTTTTCTGCTGATATTTAGTCACAGCTGGATTGAGCTAACAAAGTAGTTTTGTGTGTGTATATGCGGTTTTTATTCAGTTATCATAGTGGGAAATCCCACTATCAGGGGCATTTCCAGACTTTTTTGACCGCGGTGGCCCGAGTTGGGCACGGGCTTATGGAGGGGTGGTATAAAGTATGTGTGTGTACCATTTCTCATTCCTACTTTTATTACTAACACATTATCTTGCAGTTTCTTACATTCATGCATTTAGAAAGTACCCAGAAAGTAAATGGCCATAGAAATTATAAACCAAGAGAGTGGCATCACATAAATTAATTCCATAAATTATATTTAAGTCTGCAAAAAGAGATTGTACCTCTGTCCTCAGGCTGTGAGACTCCATATTTCATCCTCCACACTGATGAAAAATACTTGTATTTTTGGCACATCAGCCAAAATAATTTAAGCTGCAGTTTGAAGCTTGAGGGTTTTTTTTGTTATTAGTGCCGTACCTGTTGCTTCGTGTTAAGTTGTTGTATTTCAGTTAGATTTTATTTATAATGTGACAATCATCAGTTCAATTTCAATATAATGTTCAATTTCAAGTTCAAATTTTCTTCAGCAATTAAACACAAAAATTCTTCTCTGACATCAGCTGTTATTTTGTGCTTTTTTAAAACTTTTTTTAAAAAGTATTATTTCATGCACCATTTAGGCACTGGTACCGTTTTAAAAGTATCATTTTAGTACCAGTATCAGGAAAAAAACAAAAAAAAACAAATGATTACCCAACCCATGTCACCTCCCCCACAGTACAACTCACCTGTACATCCATCTGTACCTGCAGATGTGTGTTGTGATCAGTGACGTGCTCAGACATTTTTGGAGGCAGATGCGCAAGCAAATAAAAGGGCACTTCTCTCATAATTATTTATAAAACCAAAAGTTATATATAATAAACTTCATTTATTTATTTATTCATTTATTTATTGTACATACTTATACTTGGATATTTAGATTTATTTATTTTAATATGCTCATAGATGTTTAATATTATAAATTATCAATTCCACCTGTGACTGTCTTTAGTATTCACTATGTCTACGTTTATCACAAGAGCTGCCAGCAATAAAGAAAATAAAATAATAAACCAGCAAATCTACTTTCCAAATACAGATATGCAGAATGCACAGTAGGCCTGTGTTCACTTGCAACAATTAAGCAAAGTGCCTTCTCTTCTCCTTGTTTTACTGTCTTGACTTTCTTCTCTTCTTCTCCTCATTTTGTAGGCCTAAGTATTGTGCATTGAGTACGTTTTCTTTTAATACTTTTAGTACATTTCCCTGATTATACTGCCATACATTTTCAATGTAGAAATTTTACTTGTAACAGAGTATTTTCACAGTGTGATATTTGTACTTTATTTCAGTAAAGGATCTGAATACTTCCTCCACCATCTGACCTCTTTATATGAATGCAAAGCGAACTCCTGAGAAACCTGAGCAAAACTACAGAATTTGTAATGCAAACGTTCAATGTCAATATTAGTTCAGTTTGGAAGTGTATAAAAATATTTACTCTGGTTAAGTTTGTCCAGTTTGGACACTTCTGCTGTATTTGCTACAGAGAACATACCTGTACCAGAAGTCACATGTTTTAAATTTGCAAGAAAAGAAAGCATCACATAACACAAGTTATCATACATTAAAATCATTTGGGTTTCACACTTCGCAGAATTTTATGACGAACGTGAAGTTGTCTGTTGTTTTGTAGAAATGGTAAACAAAAACACACAAAACATCACAATCCAGAAAAACTTACAAAAATATGTGATACAAACTGTATAATGCTACTGAGCAGCACCATACAATACACACGCTGAACTGCATAAACTCTGCAAAGCAGTAAAACATAATACACTGTGAGAAAAAGTTTATAAAACTCATCATTTAAAGGCAACTGCCTTCACTAGATTGTTGAGTTGTGAATCAGACTAAACTGAGGGAGTTATGCACCAAAAAGAATTAGAACTGTCTTTGTGAAATCTGTTTTTGCCTCCTCATTAACTCTGACATACTGTAAATGTCTTGATCTAGTCTAAACCCCATGTTCACACTACCTCATGGTCTGAAGAGAGTCAGCTTATTTCAGATTTATTGGAGGCTTCATAATGGTATTTCCCCCTCTGTAGGATCCCATAATATTCTCATTTACAGACACTCACAAATCAACTAATGGGCCTCTTAGACCTGCTATCTGAATTTGTATAAATGTTTTTTAAAAACAACTTTAATGTTTTTACATTTTAATAAAAACTCAGTTTTACTAAAACTGTTCTTATGTGCTGTTAGAGCTGTATCAGCTGTCCTGTAAGAGCCAATGAAGGAAAAGCCCAATAAACATGTATGAGGAATAGAAGATGGCCGAGGCCCAACATGTAATAAAAAGTGGTGGACTTGAGCGCCACCTGCTGGTTGGTTAACAAACAGCCTCAATCAAACCTTGGAGAGAAGTCGTAGTTAGATCAGTGTGTGCAGGTCTGGTTACAGGTTACAGTTACAGTCAGAGTTTTTGTTGGCAGTGGAGCAGAAACTATTATGATCTTCATAGTCTCACGTGTTCTCTGTGTCCTGTGCATCATGTCTGAAAATACAGCTACTACCATGTTAGCAGCTTTCTTTCACCTGTAGCTTATTTATCTATAGACATGGTATTTTAATGTGAATTTACACCCCTTAAAATTTGGGACTGTGTGTTATTTATAAGGAGGGTGGTGGTCCAAAACTATCT
Source organism: Lutjanus argentimaculatus (assembly GCA_034769285.1). Taxonomy (NCBI): domain Eukaryota; kingdom Metazoa; phylum Chordata; class Actinopteri; order Lutjaniformes; family Lutjanidae; genus Lutjanus; species Lutjanus argentimaculatus. The sequence continues at coordinate 12,450,903 of JAWZSL010000018.1, forward strand.
CGATGATAGTGCTTTTTGGAGTTGGCGTTGTGATTATTATCACACAAAGCAGAGGCAGCATAAAATGCACTGCGTAAGGTAGGACTATTTTATGATTAATTTAGGCTTATAACGTCTTCTGTGACTGCTATATGTGACACCATAACTTGCTGTTAATTGCTCCTGAGGCTTTGTTTTTGTTAATATTAGAGGAGGCTGAAACTTTTCTCTTATTTGTGGGTGAGAGCTCTGTATTTTGTGTCTGAGCCGTTGGCTTCAATTGAATGTTTCCGCCCTGTGTTGTTGGCATATAGGTGAATTTAATGTGCTCTTGGATTTTAGCCTTCCTGTACTTAAATCCTGTTGACATGCATGTGTGAATTTATGACTAGTAACTCTCACTTCCTCCTGCTGTTTGCTTGTTGCATTGTCTGGATTACGTTAGTGTTTTATTCATGTTTCAGAGCTGGAATTATCATAGTCAATATTTGGTGCAGTTTTTTTTTTTGTTTTTTTTTTGCTGTGAGATGTTTCTTTCCTTTTTTTTTTTTACAATTGTTTTCTGCTGTCGCAGCAGAGACAGAGAGGCAGAGAGAGCGCTCATGCGTCCTGACAGCTGTGTAATATTCTCAACATGATGACATTTTCATAAAATCCATGTAACATTTGATCATGTGGTCTGTTATACTTCAATAATGTTTGTAAACTTGCCACCATAGGGGCATCATAGGTGCACTCCGGCACTTAAGCAAACAGCAGTACACCTCTGACTATAGGAGAGGCCACAGAGTAATCCCAAATAAAGTATTGTTTACCCACAATGTCTGCAAAGACAGCGCAGCTCATCACAGCAGTGACCTCAGCGAGATATGCACACATGTATAACATGTAAAAAGGAGCGCCCATCTGTGAAAACCCTGCACCCCATACTAATAACTGTCTGGCACCTGCGCTGGCCTTCAGGCCGATGGTTCAGAATGACAAACTGTAACAATGGTACAAAAGTTAATTCATCCCAGCCTCCATCAAAATATGAAATAGCAATAAATAACAGTATTTCACTTTGATTTAGGGACGAGAATACTGCAACCCTGGCTATTTATAATCTGGCTGTTTACACTTGGTTTTATTGTTTGAAACTGGCTGATTTTACCTGTTTTTATTATTTGAAACTATTGTCTTTGCTGTTGTTATATTACTACTATTATTGTTATACATCCTGCCTAGATTTACAAGTTGATCTTAGTTTTGAGAGCCTCCGTTGGAAACTGGACACAAAATGGCAACCACCTGATCACAATCTTTCTCTTTTTACAGCTAAACAGTACACTAAAATATGTTTCTGAAACATCTTAGGTGAGAAATAGGCAACTTTATTGAGTAAAACAAGTGCACATGTGTTATGGTTTGAGATTTTGGTGCTGTGCTGTGACCTCTAGTGGCAGTGAATGCACCTCTAACATAACATTTTTTTTTTTTACTTGAAAACAGGAAGAGAAGTATAACAAATATGGCCAAGTGTTGCTCCAGCATGAAATAGAAATTTTGTCAGTTTCTCATTCATTTGATGCTTTTAGCTAACAGATTTTGGTGGTGTACAGCAGTGGTTCTCAACGTGGTGGTTGGAACCCCCTTAGAACCATATGACAATTTCTGAAGGTCGCCAGATGGTTTTGGAGAATAAAATAAAATAACATCTTGTGGCAAGAATAATGAAAGCAGAGTCAGGAGGAAACGTTTTACATAACATTGCCTGTATCAGTGCTATAATTTGAGCTTGGTATCCTTCATGTCTTCTACAGTAATTCAGAGGATGGGGTTGCAAACACCAACCAGATTGTTGTGGAAGGGACTCAAAAAGGTTGAGAACCACTGGTGTAAAATTGTCCTAAGTCATGATTTAATCTCAACCATCAAGCAGCTCGCTCGGCCTTCTGTAGCCAAAAAGCCTGAAGTCCCATTTATACAGCTGGTACAGCTTCCTCCTGTCCTCTAGGGCACCGTTCTGTACCAGTCCAAATCAAGATTAGAGGTGGTTGTGTTTTCATCGGAACGAGGGAACTTAATCTTGTCCTCCAGGTTTAAGATCTTCAGCAGCTTATCAGCGTCTTCTTCAAGAGTCTCATGATGGCCAATAAAATCATACCTGAGAAGTAAAACACACGAATGTCAAACTACGTTGAGCAAGGTTGGTACCTCGGTCAACTTTCTCCTTTCCTGTTCCTTGTATTTACATATGCTATATGCTAATGTTACCAAAACTCAAGCTAACGGGCCAGTTAATCTATATCAATCATTAGCTAACTTCTTGCCAACATTAGCCAACTTAAATGTGACCTTATATGTTGCTTTTACAGGAAAAGTCGACTGAGGCACCAAGTTTTCTCAAGGGATCAATTTTACATCAAAATCAAAATCAGTTTACTCAACTTGAGGTGTGTCTTTCAGGGTCTAGTTGCATTATGGGAAGTCTAGATTTAGATCAGGAGCTGGAGCCATTCTATGGATTAAAAGTCAGGATATTTCCGCCTCTATGGCATCAATTTTGATCATGCTTTTTTTTATAGAAATTGTGAAAATGCAAATCTAAATCACTGGAGTTTCCTTTATTGCTGTGAGACTGTAAAAGCAACATATATTCACATCTTTAATTAGCTAATGTTAGCAAAATGTTAGCTAATTTACTGGCTAATCTACATGAATCATTAACTAGGTAATTAGCTAGCATTTTACTATCATTAGCTAATTTAAGATGTGACTTAAAATCTTGCTTTTACAGGAAGCCAACCAAGTCTATTCAAAAGGATATTTAGGAATTAAGGGTATGCATTATGGGAAGCCTATGAGCTGGAGCCATTTTATTGGCTTAAAGTCCACAGAATGGCTTTATAAAAACACACTTCAGATTCACTGGAGTACACCTTTAAAATACTACCAGGAAAGTCACAAGATGGAAAGAAAAACACCATAGCTAAATTTTAAATTTCGTCAAGTCAAGACTCAAATTCTTGAAAATCAGACATTAAATCAACTTTAGTGATTAATAAGCCTGGCCCTGCTGAAGCGGGTTGTAGGCAGGATTTTAGAAATAAGGTCATGAAGCAAATTCTGCAGCAATGCTGTTTTAAGTATAATTCTACTGCTGAAATAATAAATCCCCTCTTTTTAAAATCCGTTTCTGTTGTTTAAAGGTATGAGGTCCACAAACCACCCAAATTCCCAGAAACAACACAAACACGAGCCTTAAAGCCACAGCCGGTGGTAAATATAGCCTTACTGTATGAGACAGGGGTGGCACAGGCGGGTCACCTGCCTCCAGTGGGGTTCAAAGGGCTGCTCTCTTTCTCCACCAGGAACCGAATAAAGTTCTCAAAAGAGGGGCGCATGCCGGATGCAAACGCCTCATCCGCTGACTTCGGTGGATCAGACTGGTTTCCATACAGGCGTAGAATGTCCCGGGCAAAGTTTTGATAGAAGTGCTTATTGCGCTTCATGAACTTGTCTCGATAAGCAGAGATGAGACGGACAAATGGGTTCCGGACGAACAGGAACTTGGTGTAGTGCTTCAGCTTTGCCTGCAGTCAGCAGATAAATATACATCAACCCTCCGTCACACTCACCCTGTTGTGAATGAATGAATCAACTACTGACTGAGTCTCACGTCTACATGTGGGTTAGTTCTAACTACTCCAGATACACAAGTACATTTAATGACACTTCTGGTGTCATCGTCTGAACTGACCTTTATCTCTGCTCTTGGAAAGCTGTCCAGGTGAGTCAGCTGGTTCCAGACGTGGACCAGTTCACCAGGTACGGACATGGGGTCATCAAATGGCTCGCTCTGGTTCAGGATAAACATAACCCTTTTCCAGTTGGTACACGCCACCTATAGATGAGAACAAGACTATGGGTCTAAGACAGGGATACTTACCAACTTGTATCCTGTGGGCCAAAATGATTTACACTGTTTTTCACAGGAAAGTGGGTCCAGACTGCCCCATAACTTCCCCCTATAGTGGCACTTGATTTCTGCGCACAGCTAACCTGCACAGGACTACTGCGGTCAGATTCGTCCGGCAAGTTTAATGAAATATGGAAGGATGAATTTGCCTTTATTTTGCCTTCTCATACCAATCCTAAACCACTGTGTTAAGTATGCCAAATGGCCATTACTGTATGCATGTGTGCATGTGCATGTATTGCTATCATGAGGCAACATCACGAGTCAAAACGTGCTAGCTTCAGTAAACTGAAAGTAAGTGTTAAAATTTGCAACAAGCCTAGAACCTTGGTCAAATTTATCCTTTCTGGTTTCCCATACTTAGATATCCTATGGGCTAAGCTTGTCTATGTTGAAAAGAAAACCAAGTTTTGAATATGTTTAAAAGATGTTGCTGGATGACCTGTAAAAGTGACATACAGTCACATCTTAAGTTAACTAATGTTAACAAAAAAATGAACAGGCTAGCCAATCCACCTCAACTGTTGCATCTAAAAGCTAAACAAAATGTTTGCTGGATATCTAGCTTGCTAATCTACACAAATCATTAGCTAGCCAGTTAGCTTGTGTTTCACTATCATTAACTAACTTTAAAGTACTTTAAAGTAACATGTAATGTGTGTTCTGAGTTTGTCAGACGACAGAAACGTGTTTCTACCCAGCCAAGTTTGAGCCTCCCGTGTCGGGTTGTTGGAACCAAAGTGAGTTGAATTGAACTCCTGGGCTGATTTGGACCAAGAGAGTCACTGAAGGTACGTTCACAACTGACCTTTAAGGAGGCTGAGGGGAGGGCAAGGCGTTCATATAGTGCTGAAGGACCCCAGCATGTCACTGAGCCATGTTTCAGGTCAGCCCAAATAATTCCTCAACACAGAAGCTGTGAACAACATTCTCCACAATTCAGTACTAAATGTTTCTCTGTGTTTTCACGTTTTCAGCAACTTTGTTAACTATGTCTAACATGTATAATGTGTTTACAAGAAAAACTCCTAACCCTCTTTCTCCATTACACAGATTTTAAAATGACTGTATATATGTCAGTTTTACAGGTTTCCCAGCAACAGTTTCACCATCATTAAAATTTGGTTCTGTTTTCAACATGACCCTGCTCCACATTTAAGTACAGGAAACAGGAAACGAGAAAGCAAGTCAGAGCCAGAGGGGGCAGGATGGATGGAAATGTCAACAGTTTGTTAATTTTTGATCCGAGGACGGCGCTTTGTAAATAATAAGTCATCTATGGGCAGTGCAGTGCAGATGACTCATAATATGTACTCTAAAACAGCAAGAACCAAACATGATGGATTCATGTACATATCCAATTTGTCAAGACTGTTTAGGCCAAAAAATTAGTTAAAGGCTTTAATTACCATGGGGTTTTAAGACTAAATCAGCTATATTCTTTAATAGCAAAAGGCAGTTCTGCATGTCCACATTGTGTACTGAAAGTGTGTTGTGTGTGTTTCTGTCACCTTGGGAATGTAACAGTAAATGATTCCATGATTGTCATCCACTATGAAATAACTCAGCTCTTTGCCAGTCATGTCTTCTAAACGGTGCTTCCCCTCAGAAAATTTTTCTTTGTCAGCAACACACATTTCTCGCAGCAGCTGCAGTCTCAGCTCCTGATCGATCCTCCCTGCTGCGAAAAGAACAACAATATGTGTTGTAACTGTTAGAGGTGCAAATTACAAGTTTCATCACATATTTCATAGATTCTTTGGACAAAGACACGATTTCTGCTGGTAACACAATGTCTGCCACGATAAGCCTGTGGGCTTGCAATCAATATCAGACAGTATATGTAGCTCAGAGTGTATGCTTCAAACTTTTGAGATTAAAAAGCAGATTTATTTTCACTCCTGTCTCTCGGCCCTCTGCAGCAGCAATCCACAAAGAAATCACAGACCCACAGACCGGCCAGACGAGAGCTCAGCATTTGTTTTTTAAACTTTTGGGATTAAAAAACAGATTTATCTTCACGTTTGCTTGTAAACCTGTGTGCAGCAGCGACCACGGAGGAGCGGCGCTGTTTTACATTAAGATAATTAGTCTCTCTGTCCATGTTGACTGACTGACCAGAGGAGAAATGTATTTGAAAGTCACGATGTGAGAGTAAAGAGAGGAGGGATGTAAAGGAAAGAATCGATTTCTGTGGTGAGTACTGACACACAAATACACACAAGAGGCTCCACTGGCATTTTTGACCACATCTAGTCGCACTGTGGCACGCTGATTTGCATTTCCATTGCTGCTTTTATTATGCAAAGCTGTGACACAAGTGTGTGTTGTGATCCTGAGCTCATGTGAACACAGGAGAGCAGAGAGAAAGACGTTTTTAAAAGTCTATATATGTTCAGCTATCAGCACTGTTTGTACTCTCAGGTATCTTCTTTATTACACACAGCAGATGTTTGTTGGTCCGTGCTCGCTTGTGATTGCCTCAGTTAACTGTTGCGTACGTGCTGCTCGTCTGGTAGGAGAGTAGAAACGACACTAGCTCAATAGACTGAACATCACCGTGTTTAGGCTTTCTACCTGCTGCAGCTTCAATATAGCGGATCTAAAAATATGTGAACTTCCTTTGAGGAGATGACAGGTGGTGGTGAAAGCCAAGGGTCACATATTTGTCTTTTTCAAGATTAATCAGGGGTGAGGTCTCAAATCCTTTAACAAACAATACACTTCCTAATTCTCAAAGCATTTCACATTCGGTGGTGCACAAAATACAAACAAAACATTATTTAAACCAATCAAATCCCTTCCTAACCAGGAGGTGGATATACAGCAGGAACAGAAATTCACACAGACACCCACAGACTCATATTGTACCTTTAATTTCTTGTGACAAATCCCATTGGTACAGGGACAACATGATGAGAAGCATGCATCCAAGTCCAAGGAGCTGCAGGGATCTTCTGCATGTTGCCATTGCACCTGGAGTTACACTATGTGTCAATGAACCAGAAACAATTAAAAAAGCACACAATGTAGAGAATTTTAAGGACACTTAAGAGATTAAGGGGAAAAGCCATTATTCCTTATCATTTCCCTCATGAAGAAACAAATAAACAAAGAAACAAAGTAAACAAAGTTTTGCTGACCTATAATCTTTTGTTGAAATATTTACTTTTCTCCTTTAGATAAACTTGAATCTTTTAGTTTTAGAAACTCCCCCAAAATTGTATTTCAAAAATGGTTGAGTACTCTCATTTAAGTGAAAGTCAATAATGGTTAATAATGTAGAATCTGAAATTTTGCGTTTTCTCAGCTTTTTTGGTTTTCGAGTGTACTGACACTATGTTAACGATATAAATCAAACAAAATCCATTGGTAGAGGAGCAATGAGCATCACTTAAATATCAAACACAATAGTCACATCACTCACCTTGATGCACAGTTCACTGATAGATGATCTGATTCTCTGAGAGAAAACCACTGATCGGTACCTCTGACTACAGAAAGATGTTGAAAAAGGCCTGCCTATGGTTGCAAAAGCTTTTATCTCCAAAATCTTTCTTAGAAATTCATTAGGAATCTTTAATAGTGGAGCTGCAAAGGTTTGCACTTGACAGTATGCTTTGTTCCTCTGACTGAAGGTCTGCATTGTTTTATTTCCTGAATTGGTAAAACTGTATATTGAGCCTGGCACAGTTAACCCTTTGCTGCCACTACAGACCTTAAATTCGCACTTGCGTACAGAAACTGTCAGTCAACACAATGCAGTAATAAAATACGTTCAATTTAAGTTCTTTTGTGCAGCTTAAAATAGCTGCAGCTTTACTTTGATTGTTCTGTTGTGCAGTGTTAGGTTTCTCCTCACAGATTTCATACTTGATGTCAGCGTTTAAAGGGACCGCTCACCCTAAAGTAAAAAAATACAGTTTTTGAGATACTGGCCGTAGAGATTTCTGCCTTCTCTCACAACCTGTACATCACCTTTCACGTGCATGTGAATAAAAATTATGCACAAGGTTGTGAGTAAGTGATTAAGTTTTGCAGCTGTAGAGATAGTCTGTGCATGTGTGAAAAAGTTTTGTGCACAGAGATGTGCATGTGCACAAAGCTTTTGTAGTTGTGGAAATGTTTAGTTTGTTTGTAATTAAAATTTGAGCAGAAATAGTTTCAGTTACAGTGAGGCTGCACAAAGTCTGAAGAACAGACATTAAAATGTCCTATATGTTTATGTGAAGTTGCAAAGTTATAAAAGGTAGGATTTCCGAGTATGACTTTTGACCCTGTTTTTATGCCTGCTCCTGATTGGTTGCACATTGCCCACTGACGAGCCAGTCAGGGGGCAGAAAGTCACAGTACATTTGGTTACTTCTTTCATGTGGATCATGGTGGAGTCACATAAAGGAGCATGAGGTGAACTCTTCAGGACAGAAGTTTTACGCCTGTGCATGCATCCTGAAGTTATTAAATTTGTATATTTAGTTTTGTCAACATTGCTAATGTCTTTGCTTGTAAGCTAGCAGGGATGCAGAAATGCTGTATTTCAGTATCTACAGTATATGGGGCAAACAGACATTGCAGCCCTAGATTAAACATGACAATGAACGTCAGTTTTTGCTGTTATTTGATAACAATAATAAATAAGCCAATTTGTACAGGGGCAAGTAAAATTTGACTTTGGGCAAGAGGATTGCTTACCCAGTTCCCTTCAGAACTATCCTGTCAGAAAAGCCTTGTGATGGCAAGATAAAGTAAACTAAAGCTAAATTATTTCTAAACTGTAAAAAATAAGTTGAACCAACCAAACCTGCTCTGGAAACTAGGTTAAACGAAACAGAATTTTTTAAAGAATGTAAAATACAGAACTATAATAACTTTGGTGAACTCATGCATATTACATTGATGTCAGTCACAAGTTTACTCCGGTCATGTTTACCTCTCATTGGACCCATACGCAAGACAGCTGTCAGTTTGGGACCATAAAACAAGACTTGAGTCAATATCACTCCACAAGGAAGTTACATAATTTACCACTTTAATTTCAGTCTCTTTCTGTCCACATACACAAGCTCGTTCTCCCTCACTTGCCCTCACATCTTTTAAAAACTGGTTTCACCACTGAAGCTACCTTAGTACTAATCACTGACTGCTTACTAATGCAGTCCAGGTCCACTGAGGGGTGTCCACTAAGAATGATCCAATGTTACAATAACAATAAAGCAATTGAATGACTAAAGAAATGACACAGCATATCCATGCAACTTGATACTATTGGCATCACAGGCTAGATAAATAACGCAGACAAAAATTCAGGCGTATATTCACAGACATGTAAAAAAGATAGAAAGCATTGCTATGACAATACTGCCCTCTGTTGGCAGGGGTGTTTTAGTGATTTGGAGGCCCAGGCAAAAACCAAAAAGATGCCCCTTCCATTAATGCAGTCGCAACAAGTGAACACAAAACTTTCTGGAAGCAGCTCTTTATATTTAACAAAGCCACAGAACTAAGGCCCAAAACTTTGAGCTGTTGTCTTATCTCATCTGCTAAACATTTAATTCACAGTGTTCAGCAGTTGGTGTTAAATAAATAAGCACATTTACTAAATTGCTGTACTGAAAAACAGCAATGAGGTACTTGTACTTTACTTGACTATTTTCAGTTTCTGCTACTTTATACTTCTACTCTACTTCGTGGGTTGAGATTAACAATCCAACAACATGAACAAAATAAATTATGCACATTTACCACTGCAACATTAAACTGATGAACACATTCATGCATTAAATATAACTTAACTATTTAAACTGTATGTCCAATTATATAGTATTATTCTCAAATGAGTAATGCTTCACAATTAAGTATAATTGTAAATAATTGCTTTTGATTACTTTTGTACTTTTTGTGCCGGCCTTCTTCAAATCAGAACTAAAATTATAGCTGCTGCGCAGCAATGGTCGGGGCCGGGCAATTTTAGGCAAAATTAGGCAATTCTGAGCAACAAGCAGAGTGTAGGAAGATGAAAAAAAGGTGGCATTCTAATGTGCATTTTACATCAGTTGAGGCTTGAACTCACAATTTCTGGCACAAGAGACTCTGCATATTGACTGATAGCTAAGCCAAATAAACAGGGAAAAGAGACAAGGGATAACAGGGAAACGTGTTGATAAAGAGTATTTGTCTCTTCCCAAAACTCCCTGAATCATAATTATTTTAACCTTAGTAGTCTCTAATCCACATAGCATGATACCTGAACATAAGGCTTTCACATTTGAAAGTCCATCCTGCCTTAGCTGAGGCTCGAACTCACGACTTCTGACACTGAAGCGCCACCATCAGGCCTATTGGCCTGTTTTTGCAGCTGAGGCAATCTGACATGGGACTGGACCTTTGTGCAAAGTTTGGTCATTTTTTGTGCATGGGAAGTAGGATTTCCTCGGAAGAGAAGAAGAAAGAAAGAAAGAAAGAAAGAAGAACATGCAGGATTACAATAGGGTCCTGGCAGCTTAGGCTGCCCGGCCCCTAATAACATAACCCATGAAAGATCAATTTAAAATGAATAAGATTACTTATTTCAAAGAACATGTTCACAGGGCTCAACAGAGACAATAAATTGAAGGGGATCGCCTGAAGGAGGAGGGTAGTTTCAGCAATATGTAAGTTACTGTCTCTTGCCCATTCAGACAGTTTATTGACCATTGAACTTCAAAGACCACAGCCGAATGGCAGACTGTTTTTTAAAAAAGACAACAGCTGTGTCCAAATATGTTAGATACAGAACTTGACAAATAAAAGTTGTGCATAGGGCTTTTATCACACATGTAAATTGCAGAAAATGGCAGCCCCTTTTCACATCAGGGACATATTAGGTTTGTCTTCTACTCTATGACCATGGAGATGATGGATCCTGGATCTTTATGAGATCATATCTGGTAAATATGGTACCTATTAAACTCCTTTATAATTGTGCTACTCCCTCTTCTTTGCTTGTTTGCCCTATTGTCTGTTACGATCTGTTTGACTTTGTATTGTCTGGTGTTGCACGCTACTATAAAACTGTCTAACAAAATGTACAGTATGCCAGTGTTTTTGTCCTCATATCGCTGAATTTTGACATGGTTTTCAAATCTCGATTGGTTCCGATGCTTTTACTTTCCACCTCTTTTCTATCTTAACTTCACTTTTGTTGCCTTTTGTTGTTTTCAGGGAAACTGCATTCTTTACTGTGAACACCAGGGGTCAGTATTTGATTATTACCAAATGTTAAACCTGTTGGCAGTGGAGAACATGCTATGCTACTGTATTCCATATTCCTATTTGTTAGGGACAATACAGCTGACAGTGTTACCTGCACAGAGTTTGACTATTTCATTACAGTTACACAAATTCAAATGAAATTTCACATTACAAAAGTGGTGAGGTAATACAACAAAAAATACCCAGATGACTCAGTCCATAAGACAAGACGAATGGAAAAACTATCTATGACTGTATGTACACTAGTGTTGGGCAAGTTACCCAGGATGAGTAATAAGTTACTTTTTAACTATTACTCCTTTAAAAAGTAATTGCATTACTTACTAATTACTTGGTATAAAAAGTAATTAGTTACATTACTCTTTATTATTTCATTATATTATTATTATATTATTATAATAATATTATTATTAATTATTATTATTATATTATTATCATTATTACTTTTGGACCTGTTGAACTGCTGATGCATGTGAACTGTTAACACCCAGAAAACTTTTGTTGTTAGCTATTCAGAAAAAAACAAACAAACTTTGGAATAAAGTAAACAATTTAAAGTGACAAAAACACTTTACATGTGGGGCCTGAACTGACAATGTACACACTTGATCCACACTTCCTTTGGCCTTGAGTTTGCAAAGTCTTCCATGCACACAAATGCAGAAATTCTCATTATTACACAGCTAACTGTTTTAGCATGTGAGCTTGAAGTTAGCATGAATGCAAAGCATCAAATGAAACTAGACAAACTGCTACTTCAGGCCATGTAAGTCAAACCATTCTATGAACAATAATACAATGAACGCTAGGCAAAATTAATCCTGACAACAAAATTTTTACTTTCTTACCTGAAAATCAGTTATTTTGTCATAAATCCCACAATGTTAGAGACATGCCACCAGGAAATGCAAGGTTCTTACACCTTTTTAAAAGTGAAATTCAAGCACTTTTCAATCATTTTCAAGGCGCATTGTCAAGCTTTTGCAGCACCATACAGCTGTGAATTAAATTACATATTAATATACATAGAACCTACTCAAAATTATTTCACTTAATATATAATATAAACAAGCAAAATTATGTTTACTGTTAGCATTCCATACGGGACAACAAATTAAAGGAAAACACAACAAAGTTTTGTGTTTCAAAATGTGTGGTCTGTCTGTAAGTAAACTTGGCATCCTGGACAATCTGGCTGAGTCACTGTCCAACTTTTGCACAAAACAAATGCTGAGCCATTTATTATGAGGAGAATTACAATTCCAAGCAGTTTCAAGCACTTTATCTAAAAATCCAAGCACTTTTCAAACCTTTAAAACTCTAACTCAAGCTTTAAAACTTTAAAATTGACAGGATTTCCGCCATATGAACCCTGGAAATGGGCGTGCACTGATGACATCACCGCGGCACTTTTCTATTTGGTAAAACTGACAATGTTACAACTAACCGGGTGTTATAACCAGTGGTGGAAAGAGTACTGAAAATCTGTACTCAAGTTAAAGTACTTTTACTTTGCTCTAGTATTACTCAATTACAAGAAAAAGCACTGGTGTTCGAAATGTACTTAAGTAAAAGTACAAAATACTCACCTCAAAAACCACTCAGAGGATTATTACTTTTAGCCATTATTGTCACTGTCACTCTCTCCAAACTAAGGATGTAAATTTTGTGCATTTTCCTTAACCAATAGTTGAAAACGTTAATAATTTAAGATATAATAACACATTTTTTCCTCATTTTCATCCCCCCCCCCCTTTTTTTTTTCATTTTTTCCTAATTCTAAGTCCAAGTGTAATCATCCTTATTCAATAAATGGCTCTGCCATTCAAAATAATGTCGAAATATAATATTAATATACATGAATACATTTTAATTGGCTAGATTCTTAAGGACCATTAATCGATTAATGATTAATCATTAACATCCCTACTCCAAACGTGTGCTGCCACAGCGTTTTGTTTTGTTTTTCAGTTGTACGTCATTGTTTTCATCGGCCCTTTACTCAAATGCACATGAAAGGTTTGGATATTAATTCAAATTGTACTCAGTGCTCAACTATGGGTTTAAAAGTAACTAAATAGATTACATTAAGTGTGAGTAAAAGTACAGACTTGAAAATCTACTCCTAAAAGTATACATGCACCCAAAAGAACTATTTAATAACAGTAATTTGAGTATTTTTAATTAGTTACTTCCACCCCTTGTTATAACATCCCTGGTCTCCCCTATTATAAGCAGTGCATAGCATATTAAATCCACTGTAGACTATTAAATTAATTGGTAGTAAACTGACCTGTTATTCTAATTGCTACCAACCTATATCAGAGAAAAGCATCACTGCATGCAGACCTATCAGCCAAATGACCACTTACTTTAATGAATGATAGGATTATAACACATCTATTCACCAGTCTTATCGGGAAAAGGTCGGACACACACACCACACACACAAGCACAGAAGGAGAGAGATACAGACTAAAGCCCGTTCATTCTCTAACAATTAATCAGTGGAATTGGCAGCCCTGTTGTGTTGTTACACCGGGGGTCCTGATTTCACAGCCAGCCTCCGTCACCACTGCGTCAGCGCTGATGAGCTCAGCGGTACCGGCGGGGAGGGAGGAAGGGTCGGGAGGAGGAGGAGGAGGAGCTGGTGAACACAGGCCGGGAGAGAGACACAGAAAACAACTAGACAGAGAGGAGGAGAGAGAGGGAGAAGAAACGGGGTGTTGCCGCCCCTGAGACACACTCACGCATCACAGAGTAGCAGCAGCAGCAGCAGGGCGCAGGACACAGAGCATCCCTACATCATTCTCCCTGGGACAAAAAAAAAAAAAAAAGAAAAAGAAAACGAGGCTGCTTTTTTTTTCAATTATTGAAGCCCTACACAAGCCCGTGAATTATTCAATACAATCAGAGCCGAGATACTGCAGAGATTAAACCGCACCTCGACACCGGGAGAGCGTGTTGACCGTAGAGAAGAGAGCTCGGCGTGACAGCACACGGAGCGGTACAGCACCTTGGACAGCGACCATGGCTCCAATGGTGGAGGAAGGAGCTCAGCTCGGTGAGTCCGAGCTCTTTTATTTTTATTTTATTTTTATTTTTATTTTATTTTATTTTATTTTATCTTATTTTCTATTTTATTTTATTTTATTTTATTTTATTTAAAGATTTGGCTTTTTAGCCTTCATTGACAGGACAGCATTAGATAGACAGGAAATGGGGGAGAAAATACGAAAGCAGCACAGGCGGGAACCGAACCCGTAGCCGTTACGCGGCGACCGTTACGCCCAAGTGCGAAATCTGTTTAATACACCTTTTTTTTTTTTTTTTTTTTTTTTTTAACCGACAGCCATTTTGACATGAAACAGTAAACACAGGTGTGACCAGTGATAATTAAGGTTAGGTGGTAAGGCTCCTACACTAAATAAAACGGGGCCTTAATTAGAATCACTGGTAACACCTGTGTTTACCCCACTATTTCATATCAACATGGCGGCCGTCAAAAAGGACCGTTCATTATGAAAGAAGCAGGTGTCAACGTGTGCATGTCCTGTTAGTTAAGTTATTTATTACTATTTGAAGCATTTTTTTTAAAGAAAAAATGTCCAAGATTTAGTCTCAAATGTTAACATTTTGTTTTCTTTAGTCCTCTCCGGCAGTAAACTTATTATCTTTGGGTTGTGGGCAAAACAACACATTTGAAGAACGTCATCTCATATTAAGAAATAATTAGCTTTGTTTCAATTGTGTGTTGCCCAACCCGTTTACTAATGAAATAAAGGGGTTGGGCCTCCAGCTGCCATTTTGCAGCTAGCTTAAAGGCGACGGCCAATTATTTGGAAAACTAACCAGCAGGGTGGGGATCAGTTTCATGTTAAACTGTGCGAAACCACCAGACGATTAATATTACCATTTCAAATTTTTAATTACTGTGATGACTGTGTTTGATCATCACACTATGAAAAACTCATGGTAAATACTGTGTAGCATCAAAATGAGTTAGCAGGGACAGCGGCAATAAAAATATCGTAAAGGACATGATGTCATTTCAAATTGTTGAGAGGTTTTCAATATAAGACTTGGTGAAATGATTCCAGTGCTTTTCAAGATACTTAAATGCAAGGATATTTTTTTTTTGAAAAAACAAAATAAATCATTTTTCAGGGGGCTGAATGTGCTTGAATTCCCATGAAACTTAGCTCTCGTGTCAGAGGTGGTGGAAATTTACATCTGATATGGGTCTTACGGTGGGTGTGGCTAAATGGCTGAACAGCGCCACCTACAAATTTTCAACAAAGCAGTCCTCGTGAAACATTTCTTTTATGTAAAAAATCAGTGGCACAAACGTACAAACCCGAAACCAAAAAGGAAGTTGGCCATTTTGAATTTACTGATCTGTTTTTGCGCTGTTTTTGCCATTTCCAGGCATTGTCTATATTAACTATGATAATTTGGGAATTGAGTAGGTGTTACTATAGCACAGGTGAAGCCTGGGAAGCACCTGTTTGTTTTTCTTTCTCTCCTCTCGGTTCAGCAGCTCCCTCACCGCCCTCCCGTTGCCACATCCATCTGTCTGTTGTTGTTGCCTTGGAAAACCACTCCACCCAGGGCGCGAGCCTGAAATATTAATACAGAGAAAAGGGAGAAAACAGTATGTACAAGCGGTGCAATGTAAAATTGAAAGGATCTTACTTATTACCTTATTGCTCACCCACGGAGAGGCGTGAATGAGAGGCAGTCCCTTCAGATTAGTGATACATTTTAGATGCCCACAGCTATCACAGCAAAGCTATCTTAGAATATGCACTTGCAGTGAATATATAGGCTTTATAACACTCTTGAATAACACCATAAGAAATATGAATTACACACAGGCCTATATGATCAGATAAAACTGTTATGAAACGTCACAGATTACTTGTAATGTCCTATATATTTTGTTTACATGCATTGTTTGCTGCGTGACACTTTCAGCACCAGAATCACCCAAACAACAGCGCTGTTATATGATAGATGTAAATGAACAACCCCCCCCCCCACTCCCTTTGCCTTTGTATGGGTATTAACCTGAGTGCTTTTCCACTGGGCCGCCCTCATAACTGCAGGAAATGGTCTGTGTTTCCTCCATTGAAACAGACCTATTAACTCTGACTGCATGAGAAGGCAGCGTGATTGCTGCTGAGTCACAGTTCAACACCACAAAACAAAGAGCCGAAGCATTCAATGGCAAATATCCCTCTAATATGTCTCGTTATTTGAGCAAATCTTCTTCCATTGCCACTGTAGGAGGAATACAGATGGGTATATCACAGGGCCTATCACATATTTCTGAGTTATTATGCCATTCTTGCAGATGGAATATCAAGGATACGATGCTTTGCACAAAACAAATATAATATAATCTATAAGGGTTTGTTTGCCTGTGTTATATCATCTGGTGTTTGTTCTATGTATTGACCAGAATGTTCCTGATGTTTCCTCTTGAAAGCCTGGTCATTTGTCAAAAAATCTTCCCTAACCTGTTTACAATGTAGGCTGTTATCATCGACTGACACTGTGACCATAATGATTGTTATGAAACCAGGGCACAGAAAAATAGAGTGCATTTTTCTCCATTTGTGTTGTTGCAAGGTCTTGTTACTTTTCTACGTTCTGCATCGTCTGTTCGGCCATTTCTAAACCTGCCATCAAGAAATCAACCAGTCGCATAATGGCGTTCAGT
Source organism: Lutjanus argentimaculatus (assembly GCA_034769285.1). NCBI lineage: Eukaryota > Metazoa > Chordata > Actinopteri > Lutjaniformes > Lutjanidae > Lutjanus > Lutjanus argentimaculatus. The sequence continues at coordinate 12,467,819 of JAWZSL010000018.1, forward strand.
CGTTTTCCCAGCAGTTCATTACTTACACCAGCTGCTTCCTGTTGATTTACTGAAGCAATGTTTGCAATATGAGCACAGCACTGACAGTACTTCATCAGATTTGAACAGATTGCCTTATTTTCTTCTCTCTCTGAGTCAAGACTGCAGCCTGCGTCAGTCAGACACACAAAATGGATTCAGTTGCCTCAGTGCAACAATTAAATCTGTGCAGGTTGTGCAAGCTGCACAACTGACCCTTCTGAAGTCCTGCCCCTTTTCGCTCTGCGCTCTAATAACAGTTGAGCAAGCTTGGGACCCAGCAAAACCTCAGTCAGATTTTCTCTTTTTTTGTAAAAAGAAAATTTTGTCCTTAAAAGATGGCTAAAGACCTTGCTGGGTGACAGTTAACTAATTTAGCAAAACTCTAGCTAACTAGCTAGCCAGTGACTAATGTAGATTAGAATAGCTCATTGCCTAGCGTTTTGCTAACATTAGCTAAGACATGACTATACAGAGGTTGCCTTTCAGGTCTCCCAGCAACATGTTTTAATCAGAATTTGGTTTTCTTTTTGACATACTAGATGGGCCTAGTAAATAGCATATCTTAATACAGGAAACAGGAAAGGAGAAATTCCAGAGGTTCCAAAAGGGGTGGGGCTTAGAAAGTGTCAACTGATTTATGTGTTGTTTGTTTCACAGTGTTGGGGTGTGTGGTCAGAATTTATAACTAAAATTATTATCCCCACTCTTCTCTGTCCTTCTCCATAGTGGCAGTGCCAGTGGGTGTTGCGGTGGTGAGCGTCTTTGGCCTTGTCTTCACTGTGTCAGCTTTTGCATGGATCTGTTGCCAGCGTAAAAACACCAAATCCCAGAAGACACCTCCCTACAAGTTCGTGCACATGCTCAAAGGGGTCGACATCTACCCAGAGAGCCTCAGCGGCAAGAAGAAGTTCGCTGCACCCACCACCACGACATCTAGCGATGCCAGTAAAACTGACGTTAATGGAAACTGCCACACTACGTCGCTAATGAGTCCGACCGGCAATGGTAAACTGGCGTCGAGTCCAAATGATTCTAGACCGGCTCTGCATCTGGATCTGGAGAAACGGGATCTGAATGGAAACTTCACCACCAAACCATTTCATCACCACCACCAGAAGGTGCGGAGCTCCCCGGACCTGGAGCTGCCCTCTCCCCATGCAGGGTTTACTCAACCTGGGGCGATGGACCGCCGTGACCTCCCTTCACCATCCAGCACCCTCTCCAGCCAGGTGGCCACCCCGGCTGTGGACAAGCCACAGGGAGAGGAGAGGGAGGGGGGGCTAGGGACTCTCCACTTCTCCCTGGAGTACCAGCCAGAGAAGAAGGCGTTCATCGTCCATATCAAGGTACTGTACATGCTTAGCCTGACGTTTAGATGTGTGTGTGCCTTTACAACCAGCTTTTTGATGTAAATCTGAATAAAGACTTATCAATTGATTGATATGACTTTTTGATCCAGGAAGCCCATGGCCTGTCCCCAACTGATGAACAGTCGCTGACCTCCGACCCTTACATCAAGCTGACCCTGCTGCCAGAGAAAAAGCACCGTGTGAAGACCAGAGTCCTGAGGAAGACTCTGGACCCCGCCTTTGACGAGACCTTCAGCTTCTACGGGATCCCGCTGGCCCGAGTGTCAGAGCTAGCCCTTCACTTCATGGTACTGAGCTTTGATAGGTTCTCCCGTGATGAGGTCATCGGAGAGACCCTTGTACCTTTGTCCGGGATCGACTTATCAGAGGGGCGTGTCCTAATGAGCCGAGAGATCATCAAGAGGAATGTCAAGGTAAGATCTGGAACAATTTGGATGTTTGAACCTTTTGAATTCACTATTTTTCAATTTGTTCTTTGTTATCAGTTATCAGTTTCCTTTGGATGCAATCATTAGGGATTAGATTTATGGCACATAAATAGGCCTTTCCCACCCAACTTTGAACCGTTCAGAGCATTTCCACCAAAAAGAAAGTGGAACTTGAAAAGTGGTTACCAGCTGGAACCAAAAAATACTGATGTGGTTGTGTCATATTATACATTTAGGCAGCACATTGTGTAATGATGGGGATAGTTTTCTGGATAGCACCAAGGTTCCAAGAATCTTGAATGGAACCAGTTCAAGAACCAGGCCTATTTTGGTGCAAAACTGCTCCAGTAATGACTCATCATTTATGACACTAGTGCTGGTATCATCCTTAAAAGCACTGCAACAAAGTGCTTCCACCGTTACAGTATTAATCAGAACATCAATTACTACATGATCATCCTGAGATCCATTTTCTTATTAAAATTTAATGATATTTAAACCACCGACCTTTCTCTAACTCACTTAAATGCAAGTACATCATATTATGTTCCCTGAAATCACACAGAAATCTGCCTCTTGAATTAAAACTTTAATGCAAGTTTAAATGCATTGAATCTACTCACTTTCATTGCATCTATCTTTAGTTAGGTGGAAAAGTGTTCCTGTCAGTTAAAAACCAATGGAAAAAAGCAGATAGGAAGTGTTTTGCTCTGTGGAGACACGGCGACAAGATCTGTTGCACCATTAATGGATCTGTAAGCCAATACTGAGGTCTGGTGTTGTTCTTAAATGGACTGCTGTGAGTTTGGATACATGTAAGCCTTTGCTGTTTCTTTTTATTTGTTTTGTCAGTTTTTTACTTCCGTTCAATATCTTGTTTTACTAAAAGTAACAAATTAACGAAGCGTTGATTATTCTGAAATCCTGAAGATAGTAATTTATGTGATCAATGCATTTAATAGCTGGAATAGACATTATATGACACGTTTCCTCTCAAAATACCTGCTACTTAGCAAAAAAGGCCTAGGCAACTGAATAATCTGAATTAATTTGTCTGTAATTCAGTGAAGATCTTTATATCCAAACAGCATTAGAGAAAAGAAAAAAAACAGCAATGCAGGGACAATAAGTTTGAAAGGGAATAGACCATCGTGTGGACACTTTTACATTCCCAGTAGTGCATTGAGTGATATCCACACCACACATTATGGATCTGTGGGCTGGTGTTCAATAGACTTCCTCTTCAGACCAACTGTTCCTGGCAACTGTAAGGACAACAAATGCTAGCTATAGCTCATTTCCAGCAGGACATTTTTCCTTTTAGATGAATGTCGTGTGCAGTAGTATCAGCACCAGTTGTGGAGATGTGGGTTGATATAACGTGCTCCAGCAGTATGACAGAAAATACCCTTCGGTATTTAGAGCCAATTGGATTTTTTCCAATGGTTTGGATTAGTGCAGAAAATAAGTTCAGTGGTGAACAAAAGTTTATGATACTTTCACTTTTTGTTCAACAAGATAATCTTCACAAATGAACACCACTTTTATGATTTTTGAAGCATAAATGCAGTCGCCAGAAGTAGAAAGCTAATGTTCTGCTACAAACAAACTACACCACGGTCACATGACTTTTAAGTAGGGTTGGGTACCAAAACCCAAATCTTACCAAATCTTAACACAGATTTCAGCGCCTCATTTTGGTGCCATTCTGGTGCTCCGAAATGGGCGTTACAGGCAACTGAAGCATCTCCACCCATGCCTTTGCTGGCTAACATTTCACTTGCTCTGTTGGCAGCAGGTAGCCTACCATTAGCTTATAGCTACCTTAAAAATGGCTAAAGCTAAAGGTTTCCAATGTCGGTACATGCAACAAATGTTTAAAAACATACAGTTTAAAACATTCAGACAATGTTTGTAGTCTCATTTAGCCAGTTGTTAGCAACTGCCTTTTTTAGGAGATACGTAAAAGCTTCAAAACTCATATTTTATGCCCTAGAACAAAACATGAAAATCTCATAAGCTTCTGTTAACCACCCACCTCATTTCAGGCATCAACACAAAATACATTCAAAAACCCACTGACTTTGAGATGAAAAAAAAAAAAAAAAAACAGATGAAAAAATGCTAACTAATTTCTGGGTTTTAGCACTCATTCCTGCAGCACTCAGTACTGTTTATTTCCCCACTAGACTACTGTGCCAGCAGTAGGACTGACATTATTACATTGAGTGTCTTGGTAAATTTAAAGAATGGGTGAAAGATGATATCTCTATCCTTATCGTGGCTCTGTGGTCTCATATACAGCAGCGCTTTAGATTGGTATGAGATGGTTTGACTCTACATGAGCACTTGTCCATTTGCAGGTGGAATGTGAGATGATATCATGTAATAATAGATTTGTGGGCTAGTCTTGTACTCTGCGAAAATGGAAGCACTGTGCCTACCAGGTGGGAGGGACATGCTTGCGCACATTTCTACGATCCCAGGAGGAATGTGAGCTATCTGTAATATCTTAAAAGATCTCTAATACGATATAGTGCTCCAGAGATGTGCAGAGAAATGCGCCTTAGATTCTGAGAAATATAAAAGGATTGTTCTCTCTCAGCAGAGCTAGCTCTGTATTTTTTTTTTTTTTTTTGATCATCAAGAGGATAATAGTCTGCTGGCTCGCTCCACGCTGACACTAACCTCAATTCTATTCCTCATTGCGGCCCCAGGAGAGACAAATCTCATAAAGCTCTGCTGTAGGGAGGAGTCTGCTGTGCTTCTGAATGCTTTCTTGGGCAGTCAATCGAAAGTTAATGCTCTACGGTATGATATTGCTTTGCAATTTTCTTTTGTTGAATTTGTTGTTGGGTGGTGCAAAGAGAAAAAAGGTTTGGCTTCTTTTACTGAAGTTATTTGCTGTGTGCTTAATCAAAGCGTTTACTTTATTTATAGAGGATATAATGCCACTAGTTCTTATGAATCACTTAATGTAAAAAATAAGTGCAAACAGCCTTTTTTGATTGATTTACATGATGCAAAAGAATAGCTGATTAAACAGAATAGTTTTATTTCATCCAGTATTTAATGTCTTCATGTGGTTATGTGTATGACATGCATCTGTTTAAAAATAATTTTTGGCTGAATTCTCTCAATATGAGCTGTGTACATTGATCCCTCTGATTAGAAGCATCCCTTTTGGTAACAGGGTGGTGGCTCTCTTTGTCTGCTGGCATAGATTTTGTCTCGCTGCCTTGTGTGGGAACTTGTGTGTGACTGCATGCGTGTGTGTGTGTGTGCGTGTGAGCACACTGCAGTTCATGGAATCGATACAGCATGTCGCAAGCAGCATTGCCATTGCCCCGTTTTCACCCTGGAAGACAAAAAGACCCCAAAAACAATAGAATAAAGTAGAATATTTGTGTGGTTACTTATTCTTCACATTTTTTTTATATCTAGAGAAATGATATGGAAAAAAAACACACCAGCTGCACGCTCCCATCTGTATTTTCAGAGACCTCACCATTAAGGTCAGGGGAAGAAGTTGCCTGCCTGCCTGCCACAGCACCTCTCGTTGCCATGGCAACCATGAGCCTCGGCATGACATCCCGTTAGGTGTGATCACAGCATCCGAGGCATCAACTCTCTTGGGTGTGGACGCCGACACGGATGTGTGTGTGAAGCTCAAATCGCAGAACAGCGACACAGTGAAGGCACTGATGCAGAGCAGATGCAGAGCTTCTCAGTTACACATTTGTGCTGGTTAAGACATGAGAACACACCCCATGAGCAGGTGTTGATTGTTTAGTTGACAGCCATTTAAAAGTCGGCACTGACACCATTTGCTGCAGGATTCACCTCAGCATTGTTGATAATAGCTAATTATTTGCTAAGTTATTAATTATTATATAAATATGCCAATTGCCACGCTCCATTAGGTACTACTGAATGTATTCTTTCTTTTGATATTTTTACCCACTAAAGCTTGAGGTAAATACAGAGGAATGCAATGATAATATATTTACAATGCATTTCAGCCTCTGTGGCAACAAACATGAGCAGGATAAGTGGAAGGTTTGATTTAAAAGTGATAAACATGTGTTTATTTATTTGTCTTAAATATGTGTGTCAACCCATTGAGAGACAGACAACATGGCAGCTCCACAAAAGTGAAGCCCAACCATCTCAATCGCCCCCTGGTGGCTGGCTGCAGTATAGGTCATAAACCACGCCCACTCCATTTTACTAGACATGACCTCAACTAAACTAAAACATAAAACTACAGGTAAAATAAAGTTTTTCCAAAGATGGTTTCTGTCTTTTTAGGTAGTTCTTATCATGTTAATGTTTTCTCAAGTGTTCATTTTTCTAACAAGTTTGGTTTTAATTAGTTCATTCTATAAAAAGGGGATTTCACGTCATTAATGAAGCTGAACCCTGCCCGTGATTTAGTCAGCCAGCTGTATGGGTGGGAACTCAAAAGCGCCGATCCACGCTGGTCACTATCGTGCAGATTCTGGCTCCAAATGATGACACCAGCGCAAGATGGGAGCACTCATATCTGGAACATTTTGGTTTCACGTTTGTACAGCAAGAGGAAGTGGAGACATGTCGTCCATCTTTCTTTACGTCAGTGGTCCGGCCCTTTCTCCTACAAATTATGTTAACTAAATCGCAACAGCAAATCTTTGTTCAGGGAAACAGAATGTCTACCAAAATGTGTTTTCTATTGACATAATGAAGAAATGTTGTTAATTAACATACCTGGTTCACCCACAACGTATTTCATGTGTTTTCCCCAAAATAGGCTTCTAACTACACCATCTAGTCCTTGTGACTGCAGCATTATTAAAGACACAATTAAAGAGTTTAAAAAATACTGCATCGCATAACTAAATTTTTAGGCCAGCCCATCTTATTGGGGCAGTGACATGGTGATGTCTGTGTCTACCACTGAGGAGGAAAGGGGGGAGAGCATCTTGTCTTGTAAGGCATGTGCTTGAATGTAAGGGCCATAGGCTTGTTAGCAGCTGTTTTTGCTGCCGTTCAAGCGACTATTTTGCATTTAGAAATGCCCAGCAACAAGCTCTCCAATCACAAGACAACCCTAGCTGCCTGCTTGCAAATCCAGTGTGTTACATAGATGCATTGTTTCAAAGAAATGTTGTCTGTGAACATAATCCAGGCAGAAATTAAGCTGTCACACAACATAATTCTGGAAACAATTTAGTAATACAGTGTAATTTAGTGTCTGATTTGGAAGCTGATAAACATGTCTGAAAGTCTCTTCTTCTCTGTCTCCTTTCACACCTGCCATCTCTTTTTACATCACCTTTTTGTTTTACTTTCACACCCTCACTCTGTCCCCCACCACCTCACTCGCTCTCACCCATCCACCCCTCAACCCCCCAACTCTCTCCACAGAAGTCCTCAGGCCGAGGCGAGTTATTGCTGTCCCTGTGTTACCAGTCCACCACCAACACTCTGACCGTGGTCGTCCTCAAAGCTCGCCACCTGCCCAAGACCGAGAACAATGGACCTACAGGTACGTGCTCCATCAGCTGAACCATTTTATCGCTGCTTACACAGACAAACACAAACGCATGAACTTCCATCACATAACCATAAACGGATGAGACAAAAAAAAATCACTCTGCTCTTCCTGCCACACAGTCCAGACTACTTTGGATGCTGTGATAGTTGCCATAATGACACCGCCACCGCACTAAAGTAATCTGATCAGGATGTGATACAGAGCACTTTAGTGACAAGCGCACACACACACACACACGTACACAAACACACAAAGTGTTTACACAGCCAGCCTTTTGTCCTCATCACTAACATCCATCATTTCCGCTCCATCGATTGCTGCATTGATCTGGCTTAGGAATAATATGCCTCTCTGCGGCCACTGCAGGGAAAGAAATTACCATACCGTTTTTTCTCGCCTTTGTCCTTACTTTATACTTCTTCTCTTGTCATTCTTCATCTCTAGATCCATACGTCAAGGTGAACATGTACCACGGGAAGAAGCGCGTGTGCAAGAAGAAGACCCACGTGAAGAAGTGCTCCCCGAACCCCGTCTTCAACGAGCTCTTTGTCTTCGATCTGCCCTCCGATGAGGGCCTGAGGGACACCAGCGTGGAGCTGCTGCTGATGGACTCAGACCCCAACACCGTCCTCGGGCGCCTGGTGCTGGGCACGTCCGCGGGCGGGCACCCCTGGCGAGCACTGGAGGGAGATCTGCGACCACCCGCGTCGCCAGATCGCCAAGTGGCACGCCATGTCAGAGGGTTAGAACGCTGGGGGGTGTTTGGCGGATTCTGTCGTCCATATCCGATCTGGTTCGACCACGAGAGGGATGGAATGAGGATGGGCGGGGCTTAACGTCCCGCTAGCCAGTACCCATTGGACTTTCAGTGAGGGCGGGTGGGAAACAAGGGGGAGGGGACTTTGGTGTTGTGGGGGGGGTCGTTTGAAGTGATGTCATCATTCAATCAATCATTCAATCACTTATCTTTGAAGTTATTGGGGTTCAGCGGGGAGGGCGGGGCATGACAAAGGGAACCCCATAGCTTTAAATGATCCCAAAGACTGTCACCGAAAATCACCTGGTAACATGCAAAATCATCTCCATGGCAACAACCAATTGTCACTGTAACCGTGTGCAGTGCAGAATGTCTTAAATGTCGCTATTACTCTTCTTCTTTTCTTCCTCTGCTCCTCCTCCTTCTTCTTTCTTCTTTCTCCAGCTCTTCCTCCTATAAATAGTAACCTAGTCCGTCATATGAAAACCAGAATGAACCACATCTGACAATGCTGTAAAAAATGTGGATTATTAAAGTTTATTTTATAACGACAATGTTCTCTTCATAAAGATGTAGAATGTTTTTATTTATGTTTTTGTTTTGTACTCTTATAGTTGATTTGTTGGACATGTTTTGTAAGTATAAGTGGTATTTCATATATCATTACTTGAGTACAAGAAAGCCTAAATTAGGTGGTTTGAGAAAAGACTGGAACAGACTTGTGTGCATTGGGGACAGTCAACTGTGGATGCATTTAGTGTGTGTGAGTTTCGATATGAGAGTGCTTTTGCTGCTGCGACTGTGTGTGCGTATGGATGCACGTGTGTGCGTGTGTGTCAGCTCTGAAGAGATGTGAGCCACATACTGTTTACTGTAGGTGTTTTGTCCCCCTTACTGTGAGCACAAAGACAGCTGAAGTGTAAATGTATGTACCTTACTATAAATATTGGCAAGTTCTGAGAAAAAATTTGAGTTTGTAGTCTTTATTTCACGAGCATGTGAAGTCAATTGTGTGTCTATTCAGAGGTCAATTATTACAACAAACAGAGATAGGCACTATTTCAATTAAATGTATTCAAAATAAGTATTTAATTACTCGTAGTATTTGGTAATTTGTATTTTGCTGGGCAAAGGGAAAACAAGACGCAATTTGTAACAAAATACTTTAAACACACAATATGTAAATTCTGCCGCTAGCGGTTTCTAATACGTCTAACACGACTCAGGCAGAAATCATGTTCATGGACGAGGTAATATTTTTTATTCATGTTATGCTTAGTCACATTTGCAGATTTGTATATATGTAGCAGCTAGCTAGCATCAGAGAGCAGCAAACGCACCGTTACATTGAATAAATTTGTTTTCTCTGCGTATGAAAATTGTTAGAAACATTTGGGATAATGTAGGCACACAACTCAAGAAAATTTTTAATATGTATAGCATTTTTTACACATTTTAATGCAGTAATGTTACATACTGTAGCTTCAAGAGTTTTCAATACAGTATTTAATATGTCATACTATTCAGTATGAAGCAGTGACATGACATACACAAGACTAAATGTGACGGCCCAGCATAATGTTGATAGATCAGGTTCAAGTTAGGTTTGTGTTGTGTTGGATGCCAGACATGTTATGTTATATGATGTTAGCACCTTTTGTTTCTGAACTTACGTTAGCTAGTGCGGCAGACGGTTGGTGCTGTAGGGGAGCTGAAGAGAGACAAAGGACTCATAATCCAACATAAACGTCACATCCTGGATAAACTGTCCCGGGTCTACTACATAGAAATCAGTCCACGGGCTGTTATAGCAACTGAGAAAGTTGTAGTGGTTTAATACATGTAAATCAAACTTTTGTAAGTTTCATCCTTTTTTGTTGACAGTTGTGCAAGCTTGGTACCTCAGTCAACTTTCTGCTTTTTCTGTTACCTGTACTTAGACATGCTATGTGCTAGGCTCGTCTCTCTCAAAAAGAAAACCAAATTTCGTAGATGGTGAAAAGATGTTGCTGGGGACCTGTGAAGGCAACATATACTAAATTTTAAATTACCTAACTAACGTGCTAGCTAACCCACATCAATCATGGGCTATTTAGTTAGCTAGAATTTTGCAACACAGCAAGGGTCAATTACTCAACATAGTATCTTTGAGCTCAGACCCGTATATAGGCTGTTAAATGCCTAAAATGTAATATCAGTTTTTATTGAAAGTATTGTTGAATTTTCAAATTACAGATTACTTGTATCTGTGCCAATCTCTGACCATTGGAAGCATTTTCGCGTTTATATGGTTAATGGATTTTTTTCATAACATAGCAGTGGCTCCATTCCACGTTTGTTCTATCCAAGGTAAAAGCCTCTTTCGGAATTATAATAGTACTATACATTTGTGCATTGACGCGTGTGTGTCCTCACCTCCCGGACCCTGGGAATGACATCATCGGGCTCCTTTCCAAGTGTGATGATGTAATAAGTGCTGAGTGGCTAAGTGCTCCAGGATGAAGTCATCATGTCTGAATTTAATATCAGCTAAGTGGTTCAGTGAAGGAGGACATCTGGCTCAGCATGCCCAACCCCCCACCATTTCTTTCATGCCTTCTTTCTCTACAGATTAAACTAAGACACCTATCTTTATAATCTTTCTCTGTGTTTTGCCTCTGTCCTCCCTCTTTCCCTCTTCTCTCCGTGTCTAATATTACACTGAGTTACATCATGTGTTTGGTTGTGGAGTCTCCGGAGGTGCAGGATGTTCTGTCACTCCACTCTTCCTCTGTGGTTCTGACCTGTGAGGTCGCTTGCTATTTTAAACCTCTGCTGTCATCTTTGAAGCAACATAAAAGACCTGTGCAATGTGCAGCATCACTACCTTCCCCCTACTCCTCACCTCCTCTGGCAAACCAATAACAATTAAGTAAGCTATGAGCTAAAATGTTGATGCTCAAAGACTTATTGTCCTGTAGAGGTACAGTGTTCAAGGACAACCGTGTCAGTGATTGCAATCTGGGACTTTATAATTAGCAGATAAGAAAGGTGATCTCTCATCTCTGAAGGCAGAAATTGAACTTCCTGGTCACGTTGAACCTAAATGAGCAAAGTAACAAGACTCAGGCCCAGTCAAACTGCTTATTAATGCATGTTTCATAACTGAATATAAAAAGTCATACAGTATTTGTTTAAAGCTGCACCAATCCTTTTATCAAGGATTTAAACCTGACTCTGAAGTAAGCTAACTCCCCTTAGCATTTTAGCATATTTCAGCTACGTGTGTTGGTTGCACATGCAAACAACAAACTATTAATCAGTCTTCATCTCCAGCAAGATTAGTCAAACCAGCAACTTACCGCAGGCAAAGTTAGCAACCAACCAGAGAACATTTATTAGATAAAGAGCAAGATATATTTCTTTCAGGAGTTGGAGGGGACCAAAACAGAGCTAGAAGTAGAGTGGACATTTTACTTGCATTAGCCAGGTGGACAAAAACATGACATCATACGATGTTGCTTTATGTCTGCTGAATGCGTAAATAGGCAACAGTTTGCAAGTAGATTAAAAGGTGATATCCTGTGTGATAAGTGAAGGATATTTAATGAAAACAGCAACAGTTTCCATCAAAAGGCTCTGTTAAACTGACTGTATGCTACCTGACCAACAACAAATAACAGACAGACAAAGTTAGCAACTAGCTAGTAAACATTTTGCAGGTAAAGAGTGAGATATTTCTCTCAGGTGTTTAAAGGGACTAAAACAGAGCTAAAAGGAAAGTAAATCATTTATTTGCATTGGCCAGTCTTTGTTTGCAGCAACAGTAGGCGCTGTTTTTGGCAAAAAAAGCTCTGACAAGCTAACGGTAAACTACTTGACCGGCAGCAAAGAGCAGACAGACAAAGTTAGCAGCTAGCTAGTGAACATTTAGCAGCTAACGAGAAAGATATTCCTCTCAGGAGTTGGAAGGGACCAAAACAGACTAAAAGGAGACTGAATAATTTATTTGCATTGGCCAGTCTTATTTGCAGTGACAGTAGGTTGCTGTTTTCAGCAAAAAAAAAAAACCTCTGATAAGCTAACGGTATGCTACATGACCAGCAGCAAACAGCAGACAGACAAAGTTAACAACTAGCTAGTGAACATTTTCCAGGTAAAGAGCAAGATATTTCTCTGAGGAGTTGGAGGGGACCAAAAAAGAGCTAAATGAAGAGTGGATAATTTACTTGTATTAGTTAGGAGAACAAAAACACGATTTCATATTAATATTAATGTTGCTCTTTGTCTTCTGGATGTGCAAATTTTTTGCTAGCTCTTCCGTCATACCTCTATATTAGATATGTCCAGCTTGTAGTGTGTTGTACGCCCCCAAGTGGCCAAAAAAACATTTTATGCAGGTGTTAATACTTTAGATTATTATATGATATTCATATTTGTGCTCCAGAAAATTACATTTGTACTGCTAAAATCAGAAGATGTTTTTAATGACATCTCCCCACATCCCTGTCATACCCCACACAATTTTCACTCCTCTTTTTTTTTCTCAGAATTGTTCAGACTTATTGACTTGTAAAAAATTTCTCTGGAGCATTTTGTCGAAGCAAGCGCCAAATTATTCTTTTATGACTGTCTCTTCCCGCCCATCTTCTGTCTTACCAAGCCTATAATTATCAATACCCTTTTTATGTTGTGAGAACTAGGCAACAAAACACAATAAAAGAGTGAAGGATGAAATGTTGGTATGAAAAGAAGTAAAAAAAAAAAATATATAATATATATATATTGCTCAAATCAATGAAGAACAGCAACATCACCCGCAAACAAAATATGAAGGTAATAATAGTGAAACAGGCAGATTTCTTTTGATAGCAAATGCCAGTTTCATTATGCCCGCTGACTGTTTTCAGACCATTCGCGGAGCAAGGTATAATTTTTTTCTGTGCTTTTTTTCCCCACATTGATTTAAAAGTCTGACAGCCACTGCGAGGGCAACCACCACCATCAGTCTTTTTAAACCACTCCGCTGCTTTAATGACATTTTCACACATAAAAACATGCACACACACCACACACACTCACAGCCAGACCTGCAGAGGGAATGTCCTTCAGATTTCATAGTCATTTCATAGAGAAACTGATTCAGCTGCGGAGACTTCTGTAAGTGGATGAGCAACATACTTAGCATGCCAAGTGCATGTATCGTTGTGTCTGTGCATTGACAGTGGACGCAGTTCAGCATTTACTGAAGCGGTTAGTCCCTGAGGATCTCATCAAACAGAGCCTTCTGTGATGCAGAACCTGACTCTTGCTCTGCTCAATGCAATCGTAATACTAAATACTGCTGCCACACACACACACACACACGCCCTCGTGTACATCAATATATAACCTGGCAAGTCGATCTGATTCAGAGAGACAGGTACAGAAATCAAATCATTTACAACAGAGTGCGTCTGTCTGCCAAGAATACAGAGCAGGATGCGTGTGTGTGTGCATGTGGTGTGTGTGTGTGTGCATTTAATTGTGTACAACAGAGAAATTTGTCCTAATTAGAGAACTTCAAGGAGCGCACATAAACCAAATTAGGTATCTCTGTTCTTATTAACGCCTCTCGTCACCATGGTTGAGCAACGTCCCTCTTTCTCTGAATCATCTGGCTTGTTTTCATGCTGCTATTCTCATGTTTTGATGGTTAAAAATAACAAGATGCATCACTGTTAATTACCAAAAAAATGAAAATAAAGTCTGTCTATATACCCCTTACATTAAATCCTAAAATCACCACAAGGCAACCACTTGCTTTAAAATGCATTGCAACAAACATTGCTAGTTTTCTACCTTAAGTACCCTGGGCATGCTTATACTTGGCAGATTTGTCACGCTGGCTCACACCGCTTTTCTCCCCATGTGATACACTTAAATCTGTGTGGCACATTTTGCAAAAAGCATGATAGTAAGCCACCTCCTAGTCCACTTCTCTTAGAATACATGAACAAGAGCTATTCAGCGACTTGAAAGAGGTCTCTGAGAGGTGAAGGAATGTCCTTGTGTGACCAAGTGATGAAGAAAAGAACCTCAAAATAAGCCAGTGGAGATCTGCAAAGTTCTGGATAAAACTATTTAGCATTGTAATATAGTGTCACAGTGTTTTTGTACAGTGTAGTTTCTGTTTTCTTTAAAATGCAAAGATCAGTGTAATGGTATTGTAACCGAGCATCCTGGGTTCAGCTAACTGAATAAACTTCATAGGGAAAGAATATACTGTACAGTCAGTCCAAACTTACTTACCAATGAACTCTCATTCATTAGGCCTCATGCAAGAACCACTCGTACAAACAGATTTGGTCTTAAGTGGTGCAAGAACTTGACGCATTCACCAATTTTCTCGTATTTTGAATTTTCTTTCAGACACAAACACAATTTCCAGGTGGTCCAGACCTGTCGTAGAGTCGTGTGCAGTCAGTCTGCTGTTATCCAGACTGAAGTTTTTCACTAACTGTATCCTGTATACATTTTGAGTTTGAAAAATAAATGACACTTCATAATTATCCTATTTGACTATATTTCAAATTATATTATAATTGTAAATTCACATGTCATCATTCAGTTAATGATGCATTATTACCTGCTGTCAGGTGTTTTGGCTATATATCTTCACATGCAGGTTTATGAAGTCTCTGAACATCCTCACTTATTCTGTCCTCTGTGTCCGTGATGAAAACTTCCCTTGATCCTCTCCTCTCCCTGCAGTTATTGATCGGCCCTTGCTGTGGCTATAGCAAGTCGTTTTTTTGTTGTTTTTTTTCCCTCTGAAGTCATTTTCATATCGAGACGTTTCCTCTTTATTTCAGTGACAGTCCGACCCTCCAGTAACACGGCATTAACAGCATTCGTTTTTCCTGTTTCTTTGCTTCAGTAGGTCTTTTAATTCCACTGCTGATGCTATTAAAATGACAGATTTGCCTTTATGGATCCCTGAAAGCAGGACATCAAACCCCAAACTCGTAAAGTACTTCTTTTTTCACTTTGATGCCAAATTCATAAATGAACACCTCCTGAAATATGGAGCAGGAAGGGCAGCCACATATGGTACTATTGGGGCGTTAATTATTTTACATTACAAGTCTCATGCACATGCAGTCAAATATGCACAGGTGGATCATTTACAGTTATCTGACGTTATGAGCGTTTGTTGAATCTGACGTAACGTGTTCGTACGAGCCCTTGGTATTACAAAAAGTAAGAGAAATTTAAAACAAGAGTACGAAAATGTTCTTGCATGAGGCCCATTGTTTCTTCTTCTTCTTCTTCTTCTTCTTCTGTTGAATGACTTGTGGTCACTAAATGTTACAGCTAATACTGCCACCAGCTATACCAGAGTGGACTGTACCAAATACATCAAAAAGATCCATTGAATTATGACTCCCTGTTTTTTGTTTGTTTGTTTGTTTGTTTGTTTTGTTTTGTTTTTTGTTTTTTTGTTGTTGTTTTGAAGAATTACAGGACATTATTTAAATGAGAAGACAGCTGGAAAGGAGGATGAAATACAGGAGAAACTAAGGAAAACTTCCTGTGTAAAGTGGTTTCTACTTTTTTTCCCAACTACAAGCTAGTTTTAAACAAATGATTTAAATCAGATTGCACCAATAAAACTTATATCTTAGCTAGTAAAGATGTTATACAAATAGATTGCTAGGAAACGTGTAGCACTGTTCAATCAAAGATTACTGAAATTAAAAAACACTAGTTTTAGGGGACTTAGCAATATATTAAACTTAACTGCCAATATGCATTTTGGAGTTAATAGTACATGCTCTAAAATGCGTGGAAACTATTCAATTTTGCTAATCTAAATGATGCTACCTGGTCATTTAGCCTGTTGCTATTAGCATAAACTTTTGTACTTTGAGGTTTAGGTGTTGTTTTTGTGAATTTTAACTTAAAATCATAACTGCTTTGCATGCAACAGCACTTTGTTTCAGGTGAGATAAATCAACCATAACTCATAGCACTTCTTTTACTCTTCAGTCCAAATGGGTTACATATTAACAAGCTAATGTTTCCTCAGGTAGCTCAGTTAGCTAAACAATCGCACCTGGCAGTAACTGGGTCTTTCTCTCCTTTTTTACCATTTGTGAATACCCTATATAACTAGGCAAAGTTTGACCTATCTTGAACTTATGACTCTCTGAAATGCGCCATAAAATAGATTGCCAGCCAGACGTGGAGTTTGAAGTGCTAAGTGTGCAAGATAGGCCCATTCCTCTGAAGCACACCTCAAAAAGATCAATCTGCAGAGGGGAAGTGAGTGAATCAGGAGAGGAAAGTTTTCAAAGTGAGACTGCAGAAGAGGAGGAGGTAGATAAATGGCCAGAGGGAGGAAGAGGTGAGACAAGAGTCACACAGCCTGACAGGAATGGAGGGATGGAGAGGGATGACATAGCGCCATGTTGAGACATGAAGTAGCAGCGAGGGGGACTGAAGTGAGAAAGATGAGCAGGGGAACAGTTAGTTAGGGACACGGTAAGATGAATCAGTGAGTAGCTGGTGTGTGTGGGTTTGCAGACAGTTGTCTAGATGGATATCTGAGGGTCATTTGTGGATAATGAAACTAAGGCAAAGAACTGGAATGAATGATTGAGGCCAAACACCTCAGTAGAATACACAAGCAAACTATTCATCGACTTCATCGCTGCTGAAAGGTGAAGGACAGAAAGAGGGCTGTTCAGCATAATGCCCTCCTTCTGGCCCTTTTTGCCCTGTGCTCAGTTCTCCAAAAACAAAACAAACAAAAAGTTCTCCCTTTCCTGCTTAGATATGCCTTGTCTATTTTGAAGAGAAAATCTTATACTGGGGATGGTTAAAAGATGTTGCTGGGGGATTTGTGAAAGAGATATATATAGACACAAGGTAGCTAATGTTAGCAAAACTCTAGATGATTAGCTGGCCAGAAATTTATGTAGAATAGCTAACAAGTCAGCTGCCATTTTTTCCCTTTAGCTAGCTTAAGCTAACTTGACTATAATTAGAAATAGGTGGCTTTTACACGTCCCCCAGAGACATCTTTTAACTATCTTAAAAATGCGTTTTTCTCAGATAAGCCTTGAACATAGCATATTTAAGTAAGTAAGAAACAGGAAAAGGGAAAGTTGACTGAGGTTCCAAAAGGGGCGGGACATAGGAAGGTCAGTTATAAGAGGGGAACATAAGCAAGTAGAAACGTGCACTCAGTACAGTACAGATCTCCGCCAGTCAACAGATAATGAAGCACCTACTGCAATGCTACAACTGCAAGATGCAACAAGCAGAGATTTGCAGTTTTGAAATTTTTTTTTTTTTTTTAACCTTCTAGGGTGTTTACAGTCACAATGACAGCAAAGACAGCAAAAACTGGGATTTAATTCATCCCCTATAGTACCTAACTTTGGTGGATCATAATGGAATAAATCTGCAGACGCTCCGGTTTAAGATGAGACAAAACTTTTCTATGCGTGTCAGTTTTCTGAGCCACAGTGAAGGCCAAAGTGTGGCCTGCAACAGACTAGGTAAGTCTTGTTTTTAGCCTAGCAGTTGTTGATGACGTGTGGCCCCTACCTGCCGGTTAAGAGGAGTGAGGAGTCAGCAGTCTGTATAAAACTGAGCAGTAAATAAAATAGGTTTTTCAGGGCTGTTGAGAATTTGAGAGTCACCGCAACCATGAGAGGTTCTTGAGCATACAGTCATTAATCTCCTCTGGATCTCCTCTAGGCTTACCCTGATGGAGATGACAATTTTTGCCTTGATATAAACATTCAAAAACCCAGTAAACAATAGATTCTTTATTATAATTTATCCTTATTATGACTTATTTAAGGTAATAAATTATCCATATTTAAGACACTTTTATTGTCTAGCAATAATTATAATTATGTGCTTACACATTTCCTTATGCTACATAAACATCTGCTACAAAAAAAAACATTTTCCCATCTGTTTCTCCTTTTGCTGCTAAGATACTGAGGCGTCAGTCTGTAAAGTGTCTTTCATTTTGTCAACAAAGCATCTTAGTTATGCAAGATATAATGAAAAAAAAATGGTTTGTTTGTTGAAGTACAGTATTTTTCAGATTTCAGAGAATGCACTTCATGTAACACTTCCCCTCAAGGTTGTTCTATTGTGATGCCAGCAGAGCAGAAACAAAAAGGCGCGACTAACACTGTCGGGAAGGGTAATATTTATATATCCTGTTATCAATGTTGTATCTCTACCAGGGGCACAGTGTACCAGTACACAGAGAGGACAAACAGCAGACAAAGAGCAGCATAGACAGAGGGAGATAAGGCAGAGGGCTTTCTGTATGTGTGGTGACAAAATTTTAAAAGAGGACAATGAATTATTAATGGAGGCAACACCCTTACATAAGACTCATATTAGAAACTGTTTGCTGCCTCACATGCAGCTAAACACTGGTTTCAAGTGATCATTGCTCACACACACACACACACACACACACAAACACACAGAGCTGAGGGGGGTGTTATGTGAGATATAACTGAATATACAGTAATATCACTTCACTTCAACACTAACAGAAACACATACCACTGACTGCATGTAGCTGTGTTTTCACCCTGAGCTCAAAATCAGGAAACCAAAATCAAAATACCACCAAAAGAAAATATAATCGTATTCTATAATTAGTATAATATTCTTGATATTTGGCCATCATTTCATTGTCTTTAGCTACCTTTATCCTGTTGATTTTAACGGGCCACAATGTGAGGGTCTACCCCGGACAGGTTTGTATTTGGAGGAAAAAACAGAGCACTGGAAGAACTGGAAGAAATCCAGACAGACACAAGAATAATATGCAAACTCAAACCTAGAACATTCTCTCTGTGAGGCAAAAATGCTGACCACTGCAATATCCGTGTACAGTATGTGATCCCACTTTGGATTTCTCCCATGTGTATACTGTACTGCACTGTTGAAATTTTTAAGAGCTGGAATTCTGCAGGAATTTAAATATAAGAACACTGCAGCAGAAAGATTATAGTTTTGATAATGTTTTCACAAACATAATACCATATTGTGTTTTCGGCCCATTCTCAATCCCGGTCATCAAATACTGCCGTTTTGTTACACCCCTCTGCACGAGTCGCACGAGTTACTCTTTATGAGAACACTGGGATTTCAAGTAAAATATATAGAATAAACAGGGAGTAGGATAAATGTAAACCCATTTGTGTCACTAATAGTCATATAGGAGGTTATGATGCTCAAGTAACCAGGACTTTACCCGGAGATTCATGTCCCCTGTGAAACCAGAAGGTCACCTTATAGTTACATAACATTACATGCGTCACTTGACTTGCTTTATGTGATTTATTTACAGTTCCATCACCGCGAGACTTGCATAACGTAACATGACGTAATGTAATGGAATGCAATGAAACGCAACCAACATAATACAACACAACCTGATGCAACGCAACGTACACGCAACTAATATGCAACCAAGCAAGTAATGCAACAAAGTACGGCAATGATATGCAATACAATGCAAATGCAACAAAAGCAATGTAAGTAACCAATGCAACGCAAGCAATGCAATGCAACTCAACGCAATGCAACGCAACGCAACGCAATGCAACCAACGCAGCACAACACAATGCAAAACAATGCAATGCAATGCAATGTCACACAATGCAACATAAGTTAGTGCAATGTAATGTAGTACAGTGCAACTCAACGCAATGCAACGCAGCACAACACAAAGCAACAATCAATGCAATGCATTAATGCAACACAACACAATTCAACGCAAGGCAATGCAACAAAAACATAACTCAATGCAGCACAACATGGCATGATGCAACAAAATGCAAGGTAATATGATGAAAGGAAATTCAATGAAACAAAATGGAAAGTACTTATTTTAGCCAAACCAATATAGCGATTCGACTCCATAAATGTCTTTCACCCAGTAGGCCAGGATTCATGCACCATGTGAAAACAAAAGTCAACATTATTTAATATTTTACGCTACATAACGATATGCATCATCGTGACTTCTTTTAGTTCCACTGTGATGACACTTGCATAACGAAACTTAACGTAAAGCAAAGTCATGAAATGCAAAGAAACGGAATGGAACGGAATGCACATATTTTAACCCAAACCATGATGGCGATTAGACTCCATAAATGTCAAACCACCAAACAAAGCAGTTTTGGTGCCTAAACCTCAACAAGCCATCACCATTTCACAACAGTAACAGTAGTATGTATGCTAATATCTTAATATATTTAATGTTTCAAATGAAGCTTCTTCTCTCAGATTTGCCTTTATTCCTCTATGGTTGAATTTCTGTTATTTCTTTTTATTCCGCTCTAATCTCTTCTGTCACTTCTGCTTTCCCTCAATGTCAGATTCTCTGACATTCATAATTCTGACATCACCGTATCTGACCAATGATCTTTCGGCCTCGAGCCAGTCAGCCCTCGGATGCTGTTCCATTGTATGTATCAGACCTACTATTGCACAAATCACCACGTGAGCTCCAGGTTGTTCATTTTGAGAGCTTACTCCACCACCACCAGCGTCTAGACTCCGGGTGGATGCTGTCCTGTCTCATATCTTCAAGTTGGGCCCACACTTATTGAAGAAGCTTGATACCGATGGAGTCTAATCGGCAAAGTCTTTCTCTCTTACAACTTCAATAACTTCAATATCTACAGGCACAATAGAGACGTGGTAATAGTGTATAAACGCTCCTTTCTGTTCAGTAATAATGATTTACTTGTTTTGTCCTGAGCTCAGCCACCTGCACTGTAAGATTCAACCCACTCTGAGTCACAATCATTATTGTTTTGTCCTCCAGAGCCATTCGACACTCACTGAGCGCTCCTCTTTAAAACCATCTGTCTGTCTGTCTGTCTGGAGGAACAGGTCCCCGGTGCACTGTGGCATGGAGGAGATGAGTCATTGTGCAAACGACCTTCACGACAGACAATTAAAGAAGTTTCACTGAGACCTTTACGTTTGGCACACACGCACACAGGAGCATTCAGCATTTACCGCACGAATACCTCTGCACATACACACATATTATCACAAGCAATTTTATTACCACAACTCTAGACTGCCTCAATCCTGATGCTTACACACATAAACACGCATAAACACACACGCACTAATTACCTCGTTTTAATGGGGACTGAGGGCTGCCTATTAGTCAGGTTGTGAGAGCACAGAGAAATAGATTAGTTCGAGGTTGAAGCCATTAGAGAGAGAGAAAAAAAAGACTAGCATTGGTTAATGAGCGCAAACAATCGCTTTGAGGCAGTTACAGTGGCTGAACATGCGACATGTGATGTCGGTGCACATTAAAAGGTTGCTTTTAGATGTTTCTTCAACTGTTTTTGAAACTGTGCAACATTTAATTAGTGAATGCGATGACCCCTGAATGGAAGTGGCTTCATTTGAAAATGTTGCTAATCTGCAGGAGGCAGCCGTGTATTGTGAGAGGCTGAAAGTCTGAAGGCGGCCCGCGCTGATTATCAGCCCCACAAGGACAAACTAATCAGCTGCTTTTGTGTCTGGCTGAAATGAAAATCTACAGATTCTGGGCGGCACAGGCCACGTGGTTGGCCATACCTTCTACTTAATGTTAGGGTATTCTTCTATCAATCATCCATTCATAGACAGAATCCATTTCTTCTGTATGCTGCAAAAAGAGCAGCTTCTTCCCTTCCATTCATCCTCAGCACTCCATCATGCAAAACAGTTTTTGTTTTTATTTAATCACCCAATTTACTGTATATAACTAATAAATCAGTTCATTTTCTTGACAGATTTGCTCCTGGCATGCAGAGAAAATAGACCAGCCACTGAAACTATTGAGACTTTGTGATTTTAGTTATTTTGTCAGTGTTTTTATATAATCGCTTTAAGGAGAAATGTGTAAAATATGACCAGAACTTGAATGCAAAATGTAAAAAAAACAACAACCTGACTTTATCAATAGAATGTGAAGAAGTAACAGTCATGATGTTACATCACAGACGTCAGTGAGTTGTGATGCAGAGATCTCTGCTGAAGCTAGCATGCTAACAAGCTAGCCCCAGCCCATCCTGTCCCATATAACCACTTTGTGACTCAAGAGGCAGTAGTCCTTTTCCCTGCCATAGTTTCAGCTGGGAGATGTACATGAGTGGTGAGGTTGCCTCTTTCACAAGCTCTCTTAGCTTTTATAGTTGAATGAATAAACAAGACAAACTCATAAAATGCCAATAAAGGAGATATTCTTAAACCTTTCGAAAAAGAAACTTCAAATTTTTCTCTTTTTTTTATTGAGCTGAGACAAGCTTGTTCATAAAACACACTTCAAACTCAACAGAAACATAATAAAACTCACCAAAAAGTCTTTCCACTGTTCAACAATGACCAACTCTGGTATGGTTTTAAAAAAAAACCTTAATCCACTGAGTAATATGTGAAAATATTATTTAAATATAAATACTCCATGGTGCTCTGTGCTGCAGGTCTGGCAAGATTCAAGCATGCATATAATATTAAAGGGAACTAGACAGTGAATGCAAAGATGGCACCCTTTCAGTCCAATGAGAGTTGCTTTGCCTGATGCATATGCCAAAAAAGTTTTCTAGCTCCTGGGTTTACCTCCTGGTGACAGACCCATTGCTCCCCCGCAGGAGTTCGTGCTCGGTCCAAAGACTTTACATTGTGGTGACACCACAGATTTTTAAAATTGCTTTTTCCGGCTCAAGGAAAGTGTCCACAGTTTTATAGATGTCTCTCTCTCTTTTTTTTTTTTTTGGCCCATGGGGGAAAATGCTTTTTGGTCCAGTGGGGAATTTTTGCTGCAATATCACGAGTGGCCATTTGAAAAAATTGGCAGCAAGGCTGAGCATCTAGTTCTATTATAGGTCTTTGGACGCAAGTCATAATAGGACCTCTGGCTGCAATGCTAACCAAGCTAATGGCAGCTAGTGGGCTAGTTACAGCCAAAGACAGTTACAAGAGAGTATAGTGAGCAGCAGTTCACAGTTAGGGTGTTTGGGGTGACCTTTGACAGATGGCCATATTTTACACATTACTGCATTAACCCATGATGGTCTAGCTATTAGCACTTCCTGTTTGTGTGTACTTATAAATGTACAGAAAACTGGATCCACTAAAAATGATGATTCAGAGGCAAGATATGGAGTTGTAAGATGCATGCATGCATAAATGCAAGTTGCTGAATCTAAAAATATATGTACCACTGCTGCTGCAACTTTGATAGTGTAGGTGAGTGAGCCGCATCAGTAGGCCAAACTACAATAACTTCAGAGTTGTTTTTTAGAACAGCTCCAAGCATCTGTTCCTTTCACCCACTGTCTCACACTCCCCCATCCCCTCCACCTTCAACTGTCGCCTCACAGTTTGACAAACTCTGGTCCGGGGGGCTATCGCGTCCATCGACTCTTTATCTACAGCATCACTGCTTAAGCTTTGGAGGGTTGCAGGGAGGAATATGAAACAAACAACACTATTTGTTTTTTAAATTACCATCCTTATAAATGCATATGGATAGATTCATGATTGAACATTTTCCTTTTACCATATATGTTTTTGTATTATACATATATAATATTTAAAATAAAAGCTGAAAATGATCTATTTTTTGAGCTTTTTTGTGTATTATTTTGGTCATTATTAAGACAAAAGAACACAATTTTTGTCCATCAACATTAGAGTTAATATAAGCTTCGCATCCAGCTTGGACTTCCTTATATCTGCTGCTCGACTGTGACTGCCAGAATTATGAAATGCAAAGTTTATTGTCTATGATTTATCTTCTGAGAATAACAAACCTCATGAAAGTGATATTTTACAAATCTTCATTATATAAACTAATGAAATTTGTTAAAGCAAGTCATTTGGTGTTTTCTAAGCCATTCTGTTAAACTAAATATTCTACGGCTGCTCCGCTGGCGTGAGCCGAGGCTGCAAGTGCGAGCTAACTGTGACAGATGAATTCAGTGAGCCAGCTGTATTAACTACAGTATTGGCACAATCACATGAGGTCAGCCTGCAACAGAATGAACCTGATAGGCGTACCATTACCGTTACTACCTACAATAGAGGCGCAATCCCACAAGGTCAGACTCGGAGCATGCATATACTTTTTAATCATAGTGCTTTGTGTTAATTAATAGGTTGTGTTGTGTTTTACCAGCGCACAGCCACACACACACAACACACACACACACACACACCAACACACACACACACACACATATCTGCTACATGTTTTATGACACTAAATTGTCGGCCTACATCTTTCTGAATATATTTTAGTGTGTTCTGTGTTTAAAAAAGATAAACAAGTAAAACATTTTTTCCTGTTTCTCGACATTGTTCCCGGTAAATGGTCCCGTTTCCCGGGATTAAACCCTACTGTTAACAAAGCTGATGACGATTCTTTCCTTCTATGGTTCCAGACAAAATCCAGCCAAAAATAAAAATCTGTTGTTAATGAACTGTGCCCACCAGCCCACCAACCGTTAGAGACACAACCTGCTTGGGGCATTTCAGCCAATGAAGGATCAAGTAAGGGATCCATATAGGTTGCCATAGTAACGGTATGAAAGCCACAGGTGCCTATCCTTGAGAGAGGCGGCAAACAAGATAGGCAACAAGATCCTGTTGGGTTTATGAGAAGGAGCCTAATAAAGATGCAGCCACCTGGGGACTGGAGTGTGTGTGTGTGTGTGTGTGTGCGTGTGTGTGGTGTGTGTGTGTGTGTGTGCGATTAAGGCACACAAACAAAAGGTTAAAAACAGGTTAGTTGATCTCTCGCCTTGACATTACCTTTGCTGTCATGGCAACAGAGCGCTGTAGTGGTTCCAAGGTGGGAGGGTGGTGGTGGAGAGATGGAGAGAGAGGATAATAAATGGAGGAAGAGATGGAGGAGGAGGAATGTCAGGCAGGAGGCAGGAGATTGATGGAGCAGAAAGGAAACAGAAGTGGGAAGGAGAGACTGAGGGGGCGGATACCTCGGCCAGCCTGAGCGGTCTCGCTCTGTCAGCCGGCCGAGGAGGCAGGAGGAACGGAAAGGAGGCAGCGTGAGATAATGCACATGAAAGGAAAAGCCTGGCACGACTGCACTGATAAGTTTTCACTTTTCAAAGATGATTCCCAGTTCTGAAGGTCTATCCTTTGTTTTTGCAGAACAATATACACCCAGAATATTTAATACCCTCTATGGTGCAGCTCTGCCTGGAGCTAACACACACATTTTTGACCTTTTACACTCACAATGCATCCTAAAATTATGGTGCAAATACTTTGAAAAAGAGGCAGGACCCTAAGGAAAATAATATTAGTGTTATAATTTGTTATAACTCATGTTGAATCATGGTTCAGCTCCACAAAATAGGTCTGAAAACACTTATTTTTCTGTCATTTTACTATCTGGAAAAATAAATATTCAAATTAATAGGTGAGTAAGTTTAATTTTGATTTGTTTAAAATACTTTATTTGATAATTAAGTAGTCATTTAGACATTTTTTGTGATTGTACAATTAGGTTTATATACTGTTCAACCAATATAAGATAGCGTGAACTATTTTATTTTATTTTAACTCATAAGCAGTGAGCCAAAGGTGGCACCAACACAAAATAGTGGTATCATACTGTAAGTCAGGAAAGACCATTTTCAACCGCGGTAACTGAATATTTTCCATGTGTTTTTTTAATATGATTTATTCAAATGTTTTCAAACTTTCTTTTTTTATTCTTTATCATTACAGTACTGTGTTGCTTTAAGGTAACAAACCCTAAACTGTATCCTAAAAAACATTTATTGATTTTTTTTATTATTATTATATAAAAGAAAGAAAAAAAATACAGTATATATAGTAGTGAGAGGTCAATTTAAAGGAAAATGGTATGGGAGGAAACAGGAATTGAGGGATTAAAGCTGGGGTAGGCAGTTCATTTTTGGTGTTAATGGGCAAAAAATCCATACTAACATTTAAGCATAATGTAATTCAAGTGGTCTGAGAGAAAACTAGACTTCAGCACCTCCTCTTGGCTCCGTTTTGCCTCAGTCCAGACCTTCAGATTCACTTAAACCACCGAGTCGACTGATTCTCTGGTCTGACATTGTACTGGTGACATGTAACAACAGTTTCTCAATTGAAAAATGAGCAGCTAATAGGCACTGCGGGGGGGAATGATGATTAGCCAATCAATGCCAATCAGGGTGGACATAGTGTTGTTTTCAAGCTGTCGTCAAGGTGTGTGCTGGAACCACGGAGGAGGAAAAACCACAATGGTGACTTCTATAGAGAAGACAGACGCTGCAATCGAGGCAGTTTGAAGTTGACTAAAGAAGAGAAGTGTATGTAGTCATCAAAAGGCTGCGTGTTGTGTTTGCTGCCACAGAAAAAGAAATAAAAATCTCGGCTTATGTATTTATGAAACAGCAAAACTAGTTAGCTGATTAGTGGCTATGAGCTAACTTCATGTCAGCTCACAACCTGATTGAGTCTGTTACTCTACCCGTGGTTTCCAGCTCTGCAGCTCCAAAACATATTTGGCAGACCTCCCGTTTTGCTATGTTAATAGCTTCTAATTAGCTAGCGTTAGCTGGACAAACTCTGCTGTGAAGAGACATGAAGATGACGTAGTAACATTACAGGGACTTCTTACTTTTTTTCTGTGGCAGCAAACACAACATTTGTCTCTAGTGATTGGTTAGGGAAAATCCAATCCCCCGTCCCCCAGGGGAAATCAGTAAGACTGAATATGGAAATGAATTTACAATTAAGTCTTCTGTCAGGCAAGGCTCAGTTTTCAGCTTTAGAAAATTCACACAGGCCAGTAAGACAGGTCAGAGGTTCCCAAAATGTCATTGAATCCCGCAATTGACATCAACCCAGGGGCCTCCATTTAAGAGAATTTTGTCTTAAGGAGTCCCTTTCTGGGTGTTTTTTTCATTTTTTGGTGTCTTCACCATCAATCAGTGATCAATCTAAGGCTGCACAATTAATCAAAATATGATTCAAACTGCAATACGGTCGCTATTCAAGTTGTAGAAGCTGTAATTTTTTTGATTTTTGAAATGTCAAATCATTATGATTGTAAATGTTTTTTTCAATGAATGTTAAATCGTGATCCCAAAAATGATAATTCACATCAATCGTGAATCATTGCAAGACGATTTTTCTTACCATATCATGCAGCCCTACAGCCCTACTCTCAAATCAAACAGGCCTAACGCTATTTCTTTTCTTTTTTTCTCCAAAAAATGGGATATAGAAGTAAGATTCTATTTGTCTGTTTGCTGAGGACCCCCTACAAATCACTGAAGAACCCCAGTTTGAAAACTACTGAGAAAGATATTGTTCAGTCTCATTCTTTGGTTGTCAAAAACCCACATTTTGCGTTGGTGGCTCAAAGACAGTGATTGTTGAGTCTCACAGCCACCAACCCAAAGCTCAGTATTTGACGACCTGCATACGAGACTCAAAAATCAACTATATTTCTCTAGCATCGCTTATAGCATCTTTAAAGAACACAATAGTCGGCCATGACAGTGAGCTGTCTCTTGGGATCAGTTCTTTTCCCTTTTGTTGTCTGCCTGCAGGGACAGCAGCTCATGAGACAGACAAAGAGGCAGACAGAGAGACAGAAAGAGGAGGTGAAAAGTCTCTGTCGCATCTTAATTTGGTCATTAAGCGAGAGCGTGGACGGACAAATTGCCTTTACAGTGTTGAACACATTGTAGTTATTAAAGACGGGATGTGCAGCAGTTGCATCAAGGGACAGTTTAACGTATGGGGCTTTATTCAGTTATGCAGTTCCATGCTGGTCTAAATGCAGTGTCAGCACTCTTGAGAAACTCTGATATTTGCTATTTAATCAGTCTTCATCAAAGTCTGGTTGGAATCCTTTTTAAGTTCTTTGGAATAACAAAAAGCTGAAGCATAATATTTAGACCTTATTATATGGTGGCCTGACAATTATTAAATACGCACTGTGTGGGAAGCACATCTCCCTCATCAAATATGTTTATGAGACATTACAGTAATAACAGGCGCAGTAAACCACTTCAGCTTCCGCGCTCAATGCTCCTCCTGGTGATTAGATGGACCACTGCAACTGGTTTCTACAAAACTGAACTCAGGGGCGTCACGAGTCGGCCCCGTGTTCTCTGTGTCATCGCGGGGGATCTCATTACAGCCACGAGCTCGGCCAGGTGACGGATCAGCCGGGGCTCTGCCAGGGAGGGACGGGAAATTTGAGGCGGCTGCTTCTGTAAGTCCATGTTCTAAATTTGATGAAGATTGGACATAATTTTTC
The DNA here is from genome assembly GCA_034769285.1 of Lutjanus argentimaculatus. Lineage (NCBI taxonomy): Eukaryota > Metazoa > Chordata > Actinopteri > Lutjaniformes > Lutjanidae > Lutjanus > Lutjanus argentimaculatus. Next base: position 12,496,272 of record JAWZSL010000018.1, read on the forward strand.
AAAATGGTAAAACAGACTTTTTGTAAAATAAGCAAAAAATCAATTCTTTGTTTTTTGTTATTAGTTATTAAGTGATCTATGAACTGTAGAAATAAGTACTCAAAAAACAAGATGTAGGATAAAGTAGCACCTTGCTGTGAGGTTGCAACTAAGTGTATTATGCTAACCTCACCCTCCCCTTCCAAGTGTGTAGGATAACCTGTGGTGGCCATGAAACTCCAAAACACACAAAACGCTCTTTCTAGAACTACTGTTTGGTTTGTCTGTTCTGAGCTACAGTACAAACATGGCAATACTGCAATTACATGCAAAAGTGTAGATACAAATGTTTCATTCTAAGGAAACAAAACCACAACAATTAATACTTTCAGGTGATCGAACACTTATGAAAACAAGCTTTTGAATATTATATTCCATTTCTGCCATATTCTACTAACATATATCCCTGAGTATTACACACTGGACCTTTAAAAGGCTTGGAAAAATGCAGAAACAGTCACATCAGCTGGCGGACTCACAACGGTGTGTTCATTGCGCAGTAAGTTTCTGCAGATTAACAACACTTGTTTGTACATTATAGACCAGCTGCATGAGAACAATCCATCATGTCTTTCCTCAGCCTAATTTGAGGAAGAACTGTCTCACAACATTTACACTGCAGCCTCTCACAATCCTACTATTATTCTTAGTATTTGCCTTTTTTAAAAAGCATCCCTCAATAGTAATAGTTTTCATACAGCACTATGTAGCTCAAGGTTTTCCTGCAGGCACCAGAATCATTGTTAGCCTCAGGCTGCATTATTGACTTGTTTTATTTCGTCAGCCAGACTAAAGCGAGGTTCTGTAACTCTCTACATGCTTCGATTTCTTAAAGCACTCCTTGAAGTTTGGCCTGATTTCTACTCTGATCAATTTTCTGGCTTCTCTTCAGAACAGGAAATATGACCCTAATGTACCAAAAATATAACTATTTGCCTATTGTAGCTTTATGTCACCTTTATGAACACCTGGTTTAATAATAGTACCCAGAATTTCACATTATAGTTTAATTTTCTTCCAGCAAGGATTCAGTGCTCAGAAATATCAAAAGAACATACTGTAACATGAAGATGCAACATCCAAGACAATAAAATACACAAAAAATAAGCATTAATCATAACAATAAGTAATCTGTTTTATTTCATTTAAATATCTGATTTAATTAATTAAACAGCAAAGCATTAATTTATCTATTTTCAACTTTGTGTAACTATATTTACACATTTTTAATATTACTTATGACTCCATATTCATCATCATTATCAATTTCACATGATTTAAAATGCATCTTTGTGTACCTATAAATACTATACAATGATCAGGGCCACATGAACATCTGAACCCCAAAGAGAGTCTCTATATTTAATGTTGACTCTGATAATAATATTTAAAAAACAAAAGTTTAAAAAACTACAAAATAAGCTGATAATTTCATACTGTTGGCATTTAAAAACAGATTAAATGAACTTTTATAAATGGATGGTAAATAGATTGTTGATTAAACTTCAGTTAATTGTTATTTTACCATCAAGCAACAATCAAATAATGTTTCTATATGCTTTGTGAACCATTTATTGAAAATTTTGAAGTTTTTACAATTCTATTTTAATTAAATTTTATTTGCATAGTGCCAAATCATAAAGTTATTTTAGAAGATGTTTAAAAATCAGTTCAAATTTTATAAAAGCCACCAAAATAATATTTATATATGCACTCTACAGTTTTATTAAGCATTTACGAAGCATTATAAATCAGTTGTAACTTTATAATAACCTTAGGTAATGTTTGTAGACAACATGTTCTCACATGTTCTTATTTTTAAAAATGAAATACTATAAGGTTGTGAAAGTAATACATTCAAATGAGTGTCACTGTTTTCAGCAAAACAATCCCAATCCCGAATTATATGATCTGTAATGTAAATAAAAGTGACCATTAAAGGACTAACGTGTAGGTTTTAGTGGCATCGAGTGGTGAGCTTGCAGATTGCAACCACCTCATCTCATTCTCCACTTCTAAGAACCTATAGTGACCGTGAAAGTCACGTAAAATGTCATATCCAGGGCTTGTCCTTTCTGGGCTACTGTAGAAACGGACACCTTTATGCTAAAATTTCCCTTTGAATATAATGCTATAATGCTGTTAAAGTAAAGTCTAACTTCTTACCTTTATAGCAGTATGACATTTTGACAATTTACTTTAGCCTTCTTTTTACCGGAGTCGGTAAAAGGGCGCTATCGCAAGTGTTTTAGCTGCGTGCTAACTATGTCCCCATGTGTTTGCTCACTGTAAACAGGCAGCAGCAGAAGTGTCCTGGGGGGTTGATTGAATCTGGTTGAATTCTGATAAATGTCTCATTCTAAGGTAACAAAAAAACGCAGTGATTTTTACTTTCAGGTGATTATGCACTCATAAAACTGATGAATATTATATTCTATTTCTGTGACATTCTGCCAGTAGATCCTCTGTAAATCTGACACACTGGACCTTTACAGTAAGAAGCTTCAATGATCAAAATCAATAAAGGTTTTCCTGTGATGGGATATCACTGCTGACACTAATGGAAGATGCGTTAATTAACGATTCAGTACCGTAAATGAAATTTTATGACTCTTTGATCTGAATCACAGTCAGCGGGGGAAGTATTTCTGCTTGAACTGTGATATATTATCAAACAGACTCACAGCAGATTCTTTTTCTTTTTTTTCTTTTAACGTGGAAAATTGTAGATCGAAAACACGCCATAATCAACAGCTGAACACACACACACACATACACACACACTGAGAAAGAGTGACAGGGAGTCAGCAAAAGGTTAAGCTGGTGATTACACTGAGATTAGCTTTAAACATGGTCAGAATATCATATGAGCAGTGTGTGTATGTGTGTGTATGTGCGAGACTGCATGATTGCCGTAAGTGGTTACGTATTCTGTATCCTTGTTAAGGTCATTTTTGACGACAGACATTGTGTGTGTGTGCTCACGTCTATGTATTGTCATGCAGCGCAACGTCTCAGTAGGTGAATCATGTGGTGGCATCTAACGTCAGTATCGTCAATACTTCCCCCAATTCTTTCTCAGTTTTCCCCTCGGTGAAAATAAAGGGATCTCACGCTGTATGTATCTTTTTGTGTATTACAGCGTGTGTGTGCGTGTAAATCAAGCAGTCAGAGGGAAAAATGTGATGAAAAGACTGACAGGGGAAAGAGGGATGAGAAGTGAGTGGCAATCGATACGAACTCTGTGGTTTTACAACATGGCAGGAGCAGGGTCAGAGATCAAGGGTGTGTATGTGTGTGTGTGTGTGTGCGCGTGTGTGTGTGGAGTGATGTCTCTCCAAGGCAGGCCCCTACTGACCACAGGGGATGTGGTAGGAAGGGTGGATGGCTGGTAACAAGAGCCGCATCTGAAAGATGACGCGGCGAGCAAGAAGACAGGATGTTCTGGGAATTGCACAGAAGAGTGGGGGGAGAGCGGTTTGAATGAGAGCCGTAAATAAAAGTGTGAGAAACACAGAGAGAGATGGTGATGGAGGGAAAAAAAACTAAGGAGAGGAGAGGGAGGGAGGGAAGGTGGTGGTACGGGGGAGATCAAAAGGAAGTTTTTCTCTCCCTTCATCTGTCGCCTCGGGCTGTGAAACGTCAGTTAACGACACATGAAATTCGCACCAATCTCGCGCGCTCGCACAATCCTCCGTGTTCAGATTCGGCTGCGCTTTTGATCTTCCTCCTCTGCCTTCCCCTCCGCAGACCATTAGCCACACCTTCGCCCAGTCTGTGCTGCAAGCAGCTGTGGAAACACAAGCCGATAAAGATGATGAAGGTCTGCCAGACTGGCTGTTCAATCTGAGAAACAAATCCGGCTTTTCATTTCACTTTCCAGTCCACAGTCACACATTTCTCCAGACGTGTTAAAGTGCCCACATTAAGCTACTTTTATCTTTCTTCTTCCTCTAGAATAGCTTTACATGCTTGACTGTTCAAAAAACACATATTTTTCTCATACTTGCCAAAGCTGCAGCACCTCCATCCACCCTCTGTCTGGAACACTGTTTCAGCTCCTTGTCTCTTCAAGGTCCCAAACCTCAAAACATGACCCCGATTCCAAAAAATCTGAGACATTACTATCATAAAATGTAAACAAAAACAGAATGCAATTATTTGCAAATCATTTTCGACTTGAATTCAATTGAATACAGCACAAAGACAATTAGTAATTGATTGTTCAAACTCATATTTACTCAGTTTGATTTGATTTTATGCCTGCAGCAGGGGCAACAAGAGACAAAAAGCAGAATGCTCAAAAAACACATGCAAAAAGTTGGAATATTCAGAAGTAAACAGGTTGATCAGTAAAAGGTGGTACAAGTGTATCATGAATGGGTATGAAAGAGGCACCCTCGCTATGTTCTGTCGTTCACAAGGATGGAACCTATACTTCATGAAGAGTGCTGCTGTCTGAGACCAAACACTCAGCAGAGATTTACTGAGCGTACAGAGGACCACGATTTGTCATAGTGGATCAAAAATATTAACAGAAAGCCGAAAACCCTGAATACCTGATGAAAAAAAGTCAATTCATATGTATTTTTTAATATATATTACACAGTACTTCATCACTTAAATGAGGCAGGAGGTGGTCCGTTTCTGGCTATTGTCACAACCAACGTCTAACTACTATGTAAAACATTAATATCACCATCCTAAAAGGAACCTTTGTCACTCACTGAAGCCTGCTGTTTAATGTCCATCAATCCAATTATCCATGTTGTCAGTGTCAGCAGGCAACAGCCGACACGGTGCTGGAGGGGAACCCCAGGCCCACGAGATCTCGCAGGTGTGAACGCTTTCACCGAAAATATGACAGATCTCGCGAGAGTCCCGCAAATTTGGGACACAACCAGCAGACACTGAGGGGTAACAGACACAACGTACCACCGTAAGTCTATACCTGCCGTGTGCATCTGCTGAATCAGGCTCGTCCATCTTTTAAGGCCCTATTAATGCTGAAAGGTGCATACAGGTTTTGGAGCAACATATGCTGCCATGCAGACAGCTTCTTTTTCAGAGACGTCCCTGCTTATTTTCAGTAAGACAATGCCACACTCTGACCCAAGAGCACTCAGTTGTTATTACTAAATTATGAGTATTCTGAGTACTCATTACCGATGTGTTGGACCACACCCGTCTTCAAACTCGGCTTCCATTTGATCTCAACTACACACCTACGAAGTTTCACTACTGCGTCTTGCGCTGTTGTGACACTATCGCATCGAAATCCGTCCACAGAGACAGCACTCATAATCGCCTCAGCTACAGTAGGTGTCTCCAGGACCACATTTTGCCATGATGACACACACACAGACTCACAAGGTGAAAACAATATCAGCCCAGCTGTCATGACTGGTGAGATCAGGTCAGAGAACTCTTCAGTTATAAACGGCTCTCTCTCTTGAGTTCAAGGGTGCCGGGCTCAGTAGATTAGCAGCTGAGACGTGCTACTGCAATTGGTGAAGAGGCTGTTTGTGCCACAACTTCATTTGCATAAAATTCAAAGTGAGCTATTTTGTGCACTTTCAAACTTTCAGCTCGAGCAGCTGAGGCACGAAATGGGCGCCCTGAGGTTAATCAGCCCATTTAGATAGAAGTCCTCAGTCTGCACGGATGTAAACCGAGGCGACAAATTGATAGGTTGTTTTTTTTTTTTGAGGTTCTTGTAACTCTCACGCTGACACCACTAATCCATCCTCCTCCACTTCTTGTGCTCCTGATTTAACAGAGGCCACCTGGATTTGAGGGGGTAAGTCTGGGCCTGTAACCCCAGAGACGTGCAGCTGTTGTGGGCTTAGCGGAGGGTCAAGCGCTGGTCTGTCTGGAACACAAACGACATTGACAGTAAAGACATGATCGAGTGAATGCACAGAGAAAGAGACAGACAGACAGGCTGACAGATTGAGGCATGTGTGAATGTGCTGAAGCTGCATCCCAGAGGTGGTGAAAAGATAGAAATAAGCAATTTGCTACTATATTAAAATGCAATGGAACGGGTCCTCTGGTTACCAGGCGAAATTGCTCAACCTTTTCTACTGTCTTAAATTGAGTCATTAAGTATTACATTTAAACAGGAAGTTCACCCCAAGATCAAAACTACATATTTCCCCCTGGCCTGTGGTGCGATTTATGCATGTATTGTGAGTTGCAAAGTCTTGGAGATATTGTCCGTAGAGATGTTTGCCTTCTCTCCAATATAATGGGATTTAATTATACTCAGCTTGTGGTGCTCAAGGCACCAAAAATATACGTGTGAAACACTCAAAACCAGAGTTCAGAAAGTAGTTCCTACATGAAAAGGCTCACAACAAGGTCTGTGGATTTTTTGGCGGTTAGTACCCCAAAAGCCGAGTGCCATTTAGTACGATTACATTGGAGAGAAGGCAGACATCTCTACGGCTGATATCTCCAAAAATCATCAGCTCACACCAAAAAAATCTAGATGGATAAACAGCACTATAGGCCAGGGGGAAAATATGTATTTTTTTTTATTTTAGGGTGAACTGTCCCTTTAATTTGCTACACTTTGATTGAATTCCCCACTTTGCATTAAGAGGGAGCACAGGTATGGAGGCTATAGGATCTGCAGTTAAAGAAGCACAGCAGGGCCTAATGATTTCTTGTGTCGGTGCCAGAACAACCTACGCATTTACTGACATAGGAAGAGATACACAAACAGACAGACAGCAAGCAAACAAACACACAAACACACACACGCACGCACACACAGGCAGAGCTGATCGTTAGGGCTTAGCCTCCCTAATGATCTTCTGTCTTCATCTGCTGCTGCTGGTTAATTGCTGGGCCACTGGAGGGAAGGAGGAAGGCTATCGACCGGCTTGACACAACAGTGTCACCCGTCTCAATCACATCGCTCTCTGAGGATGCAAAAGGTTGGGCCGCTGTCAGATAAAAACGTTTCATCTTCATGGTTGTCTGAAGAAATTGTCATCAGCTAAGAGAGCAAATCATATTTTTAGATCAGCGTGAACGGCGTACGGTATGAAACCAGGTCACAGGAGAATTTAATGACTTCTGAGAGCATGTTGCTTGTGTAATTGAGATATTTGCAGCTGAATGAAGATGTGTCGGCAGATACTGTATCACAAGCTGGGCTTAATCAAACGTGTAATCTGATATCAGTCAAGTATTAATCAGTGCTATATAAAGTAACGACTAAACAATGTTTGGGGACTGGATGGGAGGGACATGCTTGTATTGTTGTGGCACTTTTTGTTATATATGAACTCTAGAAACGGTGTTTCCCAAACTTTGTTTTTTGGGACCTACTTTTTAAAAACTATTGCGACCCAATTCAAAATACACCTTATCAGTAAATCTTGGGAAGAGTTCATTTGTGCATAAATGAACGTTCCTAACTATTTTAATTGCCATTTTTGCATCACTTTATACTAACTTGATTGTCTTATTGAAAACATATCTGCATAAATGAGTAATAAATGAAATTAGGCAGAGTTAACAGGCCATCTCATTGCTTTTATTTCCTCTTATAAGAAAAGCTACTTTATAAATGACACACAATAAGAGCATTTAGGTGGAATAGAAAGATGTTTTTTCCCCCATTCTTTAGTAAGACAATATACACATTTTAAATGCTTTATATAAGGTGTACTGCAGATATAAATCTTAAAAAATTACTACTAAAACGTAAAGTAATCATCTATTGTTTTTTTTTTCTTAATGTCATTTTAGGTTTCTTGTTGATATTCATTTTGAAGTTTGAGTTTCAAGATTAAAAGTTGGTGTAAATAGTAAAGCTCAAGTGGATGTCCAATCATTGCTATATTGAACAAGAAAACCTGTCTTTCAGCTTGCAGAGCTGCGCCTACATGTACCAGGATGCATTTCACGCCCATGTTGTTGTCTTTTTATCATCTTAGCTTATAGCTATTACTTTGTTGGCTAAAGCATAGTGCTAGGTAGTAAAAATACTCATTGAACACAATCCCTGGCAACCCAGAGGTGAAGACTAGAACACCAAGCCTGTAGTTCTTCATTAACACCAACTACATCACTGTAACTCACTGGAAGCGGAACAGATTTTGCTGCAGAAGAACTCTGCAGTCTTGGTCAATATAACACACAGAGGAATCATTGCTTCAGTGGATTATATTTACCGTAAACACTGACTGAAGATCCAGAAGAAAAGTCCCAAATTTTCCTTTAACCTTTCCCTGTCCCTTTTGGGACTGGGATAAAAAAGCTTGAGGAAACAGCTGTGCACTGGTCTTTATCAGACATTTGCCATTTGTCTTAATTACTGAAGTCTTTCCTCTTGTAAAACTGAAAAATACAAATTCTGATTAAAAAAAAAACCATAAAATCTCAGCTTTGTGAAGGAAAGAGGGGCAATGCAACTAAATCTGAGCAAGTAAACATCATCAGTCGAGCAAAACGCTCCGCTGCTGAAACGCTTCTGAAACTCTGCTGGTCGGACGTGCAGCCAGTGGAATCAACGGGTTAGTGATTGTGTAAGTGAAGGTTTTTACTGTGAAAATATAAAGCCCAACCATAAAACACCTGCTCTTAAAATGAGGTTTGGTTGAGTAGTCTGCTGACTCGCCAGGAGCAGAGAGTATTTTAAATATTAATAATTTGCATAAATTGAGCTGAACAAGTTACACGAAGGTGAAATTTATGTTTTATTGCAGCGTTATGCGTGTTAACAAGAGAAAAGACTAACTGGTCGTTCTTGCAATTAAAATTACCCATCTCAGAGCACTTTCCCTGAGCATTTCTCTCCTGACGCAGTCCAAAACAAGCCAAGCTTAACTTGACTTAAGTCTGTAAGAATATTTGTTGTATTTATGGTCTAGGAGCTGTGGCTTTAGTTCAACTGGGATGGCCATTTAGCAGTTTGATTACAGTACATGTCTTGTACGATAGGATCACCTGAGTTCTTCATCATCCCATTTTCCTCCGGCAATAAACTTGAGTAATAAAACTCTCCTCCAGCTCCTCCAGTTACCTTCTCTTGTTTACTTCCCAAATGTGTTTTGAAATGAAGAGACATTTTTTTGAGGCAATCCTAGGATTCAAATTGCTTGTGAAAGGAATAAACAAGTTGGAAATATATGAAAACACAAAGTAAAAGCCCAAACTAGGGCTGTTAGTTTTCTCTCCAGCCCAGCTTCAGAATATTTATTTATTTCCATTCAGCTTTATTTTTCAGCAGTGGCTCAGAGGAAGGAAGATAAAATGCTGATCTAACACGCAGCCTTTCGGGGGAAAAGCATCCCAAACTCCCTGTCAAGCTTTCACTGAAAACTGCTGTTTTCACAGCCAGAGATCAAACAGCTGACATCAACGCAATGAAAAAAAATACATTTTAAGATCAAGGACTTCATATCAAGGTTTGGAGCATTGAAAGGCCACAGAAAATATGTAGATGTTTCTAATAAATCATAAACAGTTCATATTGAGCAGTATAATTTTTTAACAGCACAGATACTGTAGCACATGTTTTATTGAGTTATGTGAAGAATAAACACTTGAATCAAAGTCTCGGTCTGTTTATGCTTCTTTCAGAGATAAATGTGTGAAATTCGCAATATGCATCTGAAACTGAAACCAAAAATACAACCTGAAGTGAAACACAAAAAAGGGAAAACTTAAGAATAAAACTATGACGTTGCTGTGTTGAGCAGAGAGCTGCACCAACAACTTGAAGTACATGTGGTCAAAGCTCCACAGCATCAAACATTCATCACAAGGGAGGTCAGAGTACCTTTGATTGGTGTCATGTTCAAGGACACATTAAGCGAGATGGAAACTGAATCCACTCTGGAATTCCCAAATGAAGGAATGAAGCGGGAACCAGCAGGATACTTGATACCTCGCTGAATTTTCTTTAAAGTTCTCATTAAAAACGGCTAGAGCTAAGCAGCGTGGATGTAGGAAGGACAGCGTTCTCTATTGGCTGACTCTTCCTGGACTGAGAGCTCCCAGAGCACGCAGCCAGACCAGGACAAAAACAACTCGCAAGACCACTGGAGGCCTGTTTGAGAAGAGTGCATCGACCACAGTAGCGATGTGGTTTTCTTGCTGGGTTTAGCTCCTGGCACCTGGGAGTTTTGTCACAGCTAACTGAGCTAACAGCAGTTAGCTAACTGAGCACGTCATGTGACACCATTGTTTTGATCCGTCTGCACACCCTTCATTGCCCCAGCAGCGTTTCAGCAGCGGAGCATTTGCCCGCCTGATTATGTTGACTTTTTTGTCTGTTTTTATGATTAGGGTCTTTTATTTTGAAAATTGACAATTCTCTCTGGTGTTTGATGTCTGACTTTGTGCACGCTCGATCTGCTCTCTACAGCTTGACGCAGCATTTGTCACAAATAGACTCATGCATATTCTAAGCAGACCGGAGAGTCACTTCTGGGATACACATACACGGCCTCGAACGACCACGCACAGCTTTGGCAAACATGGCCATAATGCAAAATAGCTATGCCCGGTAGAATCGAGCCATTTCTTTAGCAACAAAGCTAAAGCTAATGTTCCATCTCCTCTGTTGTGTATTCTCTGCCCGTCTCAGAGCCCAGTTCTGTTGCCCACTAACAGAAGCGAATGGCTAACAGTTATGGGTAACTAGTTTAGCAACAAGTAACCAAAGCTAAAGCTATTTGTCCATCAGGAAACTCACAGAGAGTTGAAGCTGAGTAGCTAGAGGACATCAGAGGGCAAACAAGACAATATTTTCTCCATAAAATATGATGCAGTTTCACCCAAATCACAGAACAAAGTTGAAAAACTGTGCTTTGGTACAGTGATGTCTGGCCCCAAGAAAAACTGGATGTATTCCTCCTTCAGTGCACTGCTGTGTCACAGTGAGAAAGCGTTTCATCGGACGCAAATTTAGCGTACGGCCCCGAGTACAGGATGAGTCATCAACAGTTTGTAATCATTTTCCAGGAAAATACAAACTCTGAAATACCAATAAAAAATACTCAGTATTAGTAGTAGTAAGTATTCATTTTACTTTCACTTACATTATAGTTCACACACTGCTTTAGCACTGACACATCAAAGCTGTCAGGAACATACAGTCCTCTACAGTTGGGAGTTAAGCTTTGGCTCAAGGGCACTTTAGAGGAAAATCCTTTTGGAAACTGTCTGAAGAAGTCTGGTTCAATTTGGCTGCCGTGATTTTAATCTTGAGAGGTGAATTGGAGCCTTAAATTGATGTTAACTTTCCTGCAGAAACTCCATTTCAGCACTAGATAAAGTCAAACAGAGTAGTTGATTATTTTTCTTGGGTCAGCTTTGTTTTATATATGGTTACTTTTCTGATCAGTTCTTTTTCTAATCCTTAAGGCAGTTCATTCACTATATAAACAAGGCTAAAGTGGCAACAGCTAGAGATTGATTTTTCTCTTTACACAGAAACAGAGCAAACAAGGAGGGTCCAATAAAAAGTTTAGTTTGGAAACTTGATGAAATGATAATGACTGGGTGTTCATTTTGAGGAAATACTGTTTTTGTTCTTGAGAAAGTTGAGAAGATTGAGTTCACTCTCATGTATGTACACAAAATTGGTACAGCCAGCAGCCGGTTAGTTTAGCTTAGCATAAAGACTGCAGACAACAGCAAGCCTGTCTCAACCTGAAGGTAATAAAATCCACCTCACACCTGAAAAGCTCACTAATTAACTGCTGTGTCATTTATTATGAAGAAAAACCTCAAGGGAAATTTACTGCACCCAGCCAATAAATGAGGAGCTGATTTGCAAAAACAAATAAACACACTTTGATTGATATTCCCCTGACTGATCAATAAGAAAATATGTCCATCCATCCACCCATTTTGGCAGCAGGCTGAGCATGGTATTCCAAATGTCCCTCTCCCAAGCAACACTTTCCTGCTCCTCCTCTGCATCTAAGACATTCCCAGGTCAGATGGGAGACATATATTACCTCCGGGAAATTCTGGGTCTACCTCGTGGTCTTCTCCTAGTTGGACTTGCCTGGAAAACCTCCAAAGTAAGGTGCCCGGGAAGCATCCTGATTAGGTGCCTGAACTGCCTCAGCTGCCTCCTTTCAGCACCAACGAGCAGCAGCTCTACTCTGAGCTCCACCAGCTGTCCAAGGTCCTCGCCCTGTTTATAAGGCTGTGGAAACTCATTTCACCTACTTGTATCTGCAGCCTCATTCTTTCAGTTGCTGCACAGAGCTCATGACCATAGGTGAGGGTTGGAATGTAGCTCCACCACAAAGATCTGGTACACGAATTACTGCTGAAGCTGCACCGATCCACCTGTCGGTCTCATGCTCTGTTTTACCGTCCCTCATGAATAAGACACAGAGACACTTAAACCCTTTTGCTTGGGGCAGCAATTCACTCCTAACTGAAGGGAGCAACGCACTGTTTTCCAGCAGAGAGATATGATTTATGAAAATGAAAAAGAATCAAGATTGATGTTCTTTAGTGTATGCAGTCATATATCCATGGCACACAGCTGGTGCATCAGAGCCCGGTGAGGAGCTCAGAAGTCTCAGGTGGTGAGTCACAAATGCACAAACAGCAGTCACTCTCCGCCTCCATGTTGTCTGTTTCCTCTCATGTCGCATATTAATTTGATTGGATTAGCTTTGTCGTCATTTCTGCACAGCCAAACAAGGGAGCACACACGGAAGGAGAAACACATAGTAATACAGGGCTATTTTTAAAATCCTCCTCATGGCTGTCCAGACCAAACTATATTTATTTACTGTGGCTGTGGAATCAGTCACAATCTACCACTACTGAGTCTTTGTGTTTCTACTGCATCATACACACACTGACTATGCCATAAGAGATCACGCACTGACACGCATACGTGCATGTACGCACATTCAACGACTCTAGAAAATCAGTAACAAGCAATACATCTTAAAATGAAGTTGTGTATGTATAAGTGATAAAAAGAAAGCTGCTTATGAGTATTTGATCACAATAATCCCCAGGTCATTGTGTCTGCTGGGTAATAATTTGTTTTTCCAAAAGAGCGAACTTCAAATGATGGCAGAGCTTTATATGTTCTGTCTTAGATGTTGTACATCAGAATCAGAAAGACTTTATTGTTCCCAGAGAGAAATCAGGTTACTCCCATTATGTAAAACAGAATGGAGAAGAAAATATAAAACAGAAATATGAAGTATGTAAAAAAAAAAGTAAGTAAAGTAAGTCCATTTCTGATTGAAAAAGTGTTTTTTGAAAAATCAGAAGGGTTTTTCACTTGGATGTCTGATGCAACAGAAATCCTCTCATTTCAATGCCACTGTCTGCACCAGCTCCATGCATCTCAGGTCTCAGCTGCATGCCACAGGCTTAAACACGACCTGAAGCATTTATCTAGAATTCAAGTCTATTTTTTTGACAGTACGCACAAAAGTGCGAGGATGATGCCCAGCAAAAAGGCACTAAATAAAAATATGTATCAACATTTTGTAACCCAGACGTAGCAAAGTGTGCTCCTGAGCCAGAAAACTCATTGTACTCTGATGTATTTTTTTATTTAAAATAAGGACAGTGCATATTAATGAATGTTGTATATATGCATATGTAAATATGCAAGATCACAGCCAGAGGTTAATTTCTATCTGTAGTCCCTAAGCAGGTTTATGTTACATAACAAACTTCACAAATTACATCTGTACATAAACTGTACAACAGAAAATAAGTGAAACAAGAAATGGAAAACTTGTAATAATAATAATGTAATAATGTAATATAAGTGTTAAAGTGACAGGTGCTTAAGCTAAAACCCACAGACTCTCCTTTCACTTCACCCAGCAGCTGGGAAGCAAGACACGAGAGCTTCTTTTACTTTTTCTGCAGTGTTTATTCATGGGCAAACTGTACATTTACTGCCAGGAGACAACGTCAGTGCTGAACTTTAATCCCTCTGCTCAAATCGCCAGCCACGCACAGCCACCAGCACACTCAATAACGCACACACACACTGCTATGCTTATGCTACAATCACATGCATCATGTTGATGAGAAAATAGATCAAGAATATTTAAACATATAAAAGAAAAACTGCACACAAGTTTGGCTGCTGATTTCATGTTGATGCTTGAAATGCACGGACAAGACGGAGCCGATATAGACAGACAGATGCTTCAGTGTGGTGTGAATGCTTCCATCGCACAAGCGTGACACTGACATGACGTTTACAGTCTAGACAAGGGGTAACACACATAACGAGACTAAATAAACAGATAGTCAAAATCATGAGCTAGTAAGACAAACCAATAAGATAGGTAATTCATTAAGTTTTAATTAAGTTTCTTTAACGTTTTATTAAGTTTTTTTTATCACTAATTCAAAGTCATGAGATAAATCAAAACTTTGTAATACTAACTGAATTTGTTTTCATTGCTTGGTCAAAATGATCAGATATTAACATCATCATGAGATGCTCAGTCAAAATATTTAATTGCTGAGTCATATTTTTATTATTAAGTCAAATTTATAGGATAAAGCCAAAATTATAACACAATGGGTTGTTTTTTTAATTTTTTGCACAGCAGAAATGTGATTCCATGCTGCAATCAAAAGCTTGGAGTTGTAGTTAAACAAAGATTTTCAAGAGGAAGTGTTCCTCTCTAGTGTCACAGCCGCAGTCGTGCCCCAGTGTTTTCTCTGCTGTTTTCCCGTTTCCCACTGTATCTCCCAGAGCTCCTGTCTGTCTCGCTCTGTCTGGCACCCTATTTTTGTGTGTGGGCGAGCTCCCCACCTCACTCTGGCTCCGAGCTCTGCTCTCGCCGCACACCAGTCCATCATCGATAATCAGCACACCTGCCTGCCATCAAACAATCACATCTTGCTGAAAGAACTCTGCACCGGCAGCCGGTCCACGCTGGATCACAGTCCCACTCATGCTTCCTGCTCGAAGCTAATTTCTGTTTGCCAGTCAGTCTTTGTAAGTTTGTTTGTTTGCCTGTTGATTGTGAGATTTACTCCGGTCTCTAGGATCACCTGTCCATCATGCCATCTTGCCAAACCCGCAGCCAGCTCTCATCCCCAGAATCCTCTCTGCCAAGCCTCCGCCTTTGGATTCATCCCCCTCACCTCAGCTCCAATCTCCAGCCAGCCACCATCTTCACCATTCCTGTCAGTATGTCCTATTTTTTCTTCTTACCTGTTTGTCCTGCTTGTGCATTTTGATTCAGATTCTGTATGAAGGGATACAGAAATATACAAGTCATGTTTTCCTATAATTTATACATTTGGTCCTGATCTTGAGCCTGTTTGGGCTGGAAGATACTAACTTGCATCAATATCAGAATACAGACCCACCATCTGAGTTGACTTTTGTTGTTGGACATAATTTGATCCGTCTAAATGTCAATATATTTTATTATTTAACAGTTGGGTAAAAGTCATTTGATAGTCTGCAAGGACATAATTGCAGGCTTGCCAGTAGCACAAGGAGTAAAAAACTAAGGCTGGAGATATACTTGCTGTTCGACCGGGCGTTTGCATAGACAACTGGCTGCGTAGTGAAGCGAACTGTTCACGACACGGCCGCTTGTCTACACGTGTTACTGCAGAACACCACTAGAGGGCACAACAGAGAACTCAGACTATAAACAGCCTGTGAAAACAAAAGAAATAAGAAAAGGAGTTCTGTTTTTTCTATCATATTCTGCCGTGCATGTACATAGCAGTCTTGAGACGGTTTCCATTTATTTCGACATGTTTCGACGTCGACTTCCAACTTAACTGTCGCCAGCTGTTGGCAGGCATGTTTGTCGCTGTGTAGCGGCAACGATACGTCGTAAAGATGAGGGTAGTCGCAGACTTGTTCAGTGAGCCTGTCCTCAAAACTTTCCGCAATTGTTGTTGCTGGTGATGTATCTCCTGACCCCTGACCCTGTCTTGTGGATGCGTTGTTTGTGTTCATTTCTGAGGACGTGCACAACTGATGCTCCAAATGGACGCAGGATACGCAAGACAGACGTCACGCGTACGCGAACACATAGTTAAAAGCAAGTATATCTCCGCCCTTAAGCAGGGGTCTTGAGAGTTTTTAAGGCCAGGGACCCCTTGAGATGAAGCAGGGAGCTTGTACCATATATATTGCATGAAATACTTTCGGGTCTTCTCTCTCACCAGTTAGTGCTGAGTCAGCAGCAGTTGTAGCATGGCTAATGTCAGGTGTGTTAACTTCATCTCCTGCACTTTGGCCGGTGGTTTCTGAGGTGGACAGTATGTCAGAGTCTCTTGCTTGTGAAGTTACAAAACGATTGATTGTGGCTCACAAGATGTACAATACAATAATAATAATACAACTAACTAGTTTGCCATTATAGACAGGAGCCACACAATGACTGCTCAAGGATTCATGGGTAGCCTTTTGTCAATTTTGCATAAATTAAATATTTGTTTGTTTGTTTTTACAAATAGGATGATTTACCTTTGATGTGTTGGATTTATTATGTGTATTTTCAACAAAAGAGAACTTTTCAAAAATATTATTAAAAACATAATAATTTGGGGGAGCCCCTGCAGTAACCCCCATTTTGAAGACCCGTGATCTAAAGTGTATGTACGTAAATTCATGATCACACACACAAAAAAAAAACAACAACTTAAAAATCGTCTGTTTGAACTTAGAATCAGGAGTGAGGTCTCCTGAATGTTTAATCATGGAGTTAAGGCAAAGTTGAGGTTAATAAACAACTTTTTAGGTTATGGATTTACTAGCATATCTAAAAATTGATAATCCTCGACCCGATGTGAGCTCACCAGAAGACGCGAATGCACCTGGAGGAGACGAGGAGAGAGGAGGAGGAGCCGGTGGAGCTCAGAGCGAGGAAATACTGGTGTATCTTTTATGAAGTGGCGTTATGTTGACCGGACGGCTCTGGCAATTGTCATCCAGCATCATCAGGACCCACACAGGGAAATAAAATTCCACCAACTGACAGAAATGTATGCAGCACTTTAATCCTTCTGATGAGTTTCTTTGGTGTCACAAGCAGCTCTCTAAGAAACAAATGATTATAAGTATTATTAGTGTTATTACACTGCAAATCAGCACATGTTGTAAAGCAGGAGGCGTCTGGTACAGAGATGATTTGGGCCTTGTACACTGTGGGATCGCTGTCACACACTTTTTAATAGACTAATCAGGGAAAATACCCGCAGGACGTGTTTACTTTGTAGTGTAATGTACAGGGATCTCGCATCTCTCTCTCCCTCTCTCTCACATCCTCGCTGGGAGGACCTAAGACGTGATGCAAGGAAGTGAAAGTGAAAAACACCTTCTGTGTGATGCTGGACATATAAGGCACCGCCCCCAGGAGAAGTATCAAGTTTTTAAATAGCCCCATTGGTGTCCAGCTTAAACAGGTAAAATTGTGGAGCAGCATTTTATTAACTGACCTATTATCCTACATGTATATACACAATATGATCATTGTTCATCTAATCATTGTTTGGCACGGCTGTAATTTTTTATTCATGATCCAAACGTGCAGCAGTGAAATGATCAGCAAGCACTGATTATGAATTTTGTCCCTCAGGGCTTTACTCCAGATATCAGAGCAGTTATGCCATAATGACTGCATTGCAGGTTTGGTCCTCGAGGTGAGGCATTAGGAAAATGAAGCTCGAAAATGCTTCAATAAGAAATACATATGCGTAAAGAAGGGGACAAAAGGTATAACAGGTATGACTTTTACATGCATACCTTAGAGAGAAAGAAGGAGATGTGATAAGGATAAAGAAGAACAGGTGGCAACGAGGACTGAACTGAGAGTGTTTTGCAGGAATGGTGAGACGACCATGAAGCTCCACTCATCACCCAGAGGGCTCTTCACTGGAGCAGCATGACTGATCCCTGCATCAGTCATTCATCTCCATCTCCCCTCCTTCTGTCAGTTTACTCTCCGATGCGTTCCCTAATAGACTGTGAAGAAGAAAAAGAGCCTATTGCCATGATGCTTCAGTAATTAAGACGCTGCTGTCTGTGTGAGTGTGCTCTGAGAATGTTAGGAGGGTAAAATATCTTCACAAAAATGAGGATTGGACAGGCCGATTAATGATGGGGAAAAACAGAAGGGAAAACATCTGTAATTTCACTGCACTGTTTGTAAAGGCGTTTGTTCATAGAACATCTGATGGGGTGGTGCCCATTTAAACACAGGATCCAGGATGACGTTCTAACTGTTTATTGCAGACAAACGCAGATTAAATGGTCAACAGTTGGTTGGATGATTTTTTCTATACAAAGAAATATGAAAAAAAATTGATTATCTAAATAATCTCAAACAAATTATATAATATAATAATTACTTATTTATTAATTAATTAATGAACGTATCTGGTTTTTCATTGTATTAATTCTTACGGTTAAGGTTGTCAGTTGTTCTTTGAGAATCAGAGGCAACACACTCAGCTTTCAGGAGTCAGGACGGTCGGCGTCTTTTTTTGTCTCTGAAAAATGTGAAACACAAGAGCACATGTGTGAGGAATGGATTAAACTCCGTTCATCTGCTCTAACATGAGGTGCAAACGTTAGCATGTCTGGCTAACTAACACTATCTTACTAGCTGCAGTAACTTTACCTCCTGTCAGATACCACTGCATCTGCATTTGTTCTGCGGGGGTTTGAGGAGGAGGATGTGGGCTGATGCAGAATCAAAGCGGGTCAACGACGATGCATCTCTCTCTGGCTCGCTGTCTCAGGTCTAAGCTGGGTTATCTTAGCATTTATCCCGGCTATCCTCTGCAATAGTGGTTTGGATTGGCCTGGCTGAGAGACCCATCTTTAGGTCTGCTGTGCTAATCGAGTCCCCTCACTTCCTTTTCCCACATTAAAGAGTGTATTTCTGTCATCTATCATGTAAATATACTTGCCGTATTTCACCATCCCATCAATGTTTGCTGAGATGTAAGCTAGGTTTAGCCTCAGTCTCTTAGCATTAATGATATCATGTATGCAGCTGTCAGGTAACTTTATATATTTAATACACTTTAACAGGATTCTTGTTTTAAAACATGTCAGATGGAAACATTAAAACGATAGCTGGAGACTTCTCAGCTGACTCAAATCGAGTTAGCATTAGCTTACAGCAGCCAGGTACATTTATGAAACCTGCTTGTGAGTCATTATTTTAACTGCCAAAGCTAGAAATGAGAATCTGCTTTTGTTTACTTCTCTAAGGAATCACAGACCTCATGTTTCAGCAATTACTCCCAATTTCAATGTTGCTGCCACTGTTACCACCGTAAACTGCATAAATGCAGTGCCAAAATGGAGAGCTTGGCAGGCTTAGCAACAGTAACTAAGGAGACCATGCTTACAGCAGCGAAGGGTTGATTACTTTCAAACAATACATGATATACTACTCAGGAATGACAGTGTGATGATGTAGGTTAGGGTTAAGACTTGGGAACTTAACATTAAAGTTAGATGTAAGTTCAGATTTCAGACTTGGTCCACCAGCAACATATTTTAACCGTCTTCAAAATTTGGTTTTCTTTTCAACAAAGAAAACCCGTGAACATAGTGTAGCTAAGTACGGGAAACAGGAAAAGAGAAAATTGACTTAAGTTTCTCCAGGTAGCAAGCATATTCAACAGTTACTGGAGCACAGAGCAAGAAGAGGCATGACTTAAAGGTCAATTGAAGAGTTTTAGTCAAGGTTTTTACTCTTTTGAACTATTCCAGATGTCTTTGTGTTGAGGACAAACAAAATAAAATCAAATAAGCCCTGTTAAACAAGGAGTGGGTCATGGTCAGATCCCCGCGGGCCAGGACAAACAAATCAAATAAAAGCCTGAACAAGACTCCAGCTCCTCTGATCAGCTTGACGGCGGTTTTCATCCCTGTGTGAGAACATTTGCATAGTTCAGAGTCAGCATCTCCGGCAAGAAGTTGAATTGTCAAGGTGGTGGAGGGAGACTAATCTGCAGAGCAGTCAGACAGTATTAGGATAATGAGCCATTTGTTGTTGTGTTGGCTCTGCACTGCAGCACACTGGGTTTGAAATGAAACAAAGAGTATGAGGTTAAAATGCTGACGATCTGCTTTAATTTAACATTGTTTACATCTATATTACATAAACAGTACAAGAACTGCAGCCCTTTTATATATAAAAAAAATTGTCATTTCAGGAGACAACGTAATTAAGAGAGCATACATTTAAATAAATGAATCATATGTAATATTTAGTCCAGGGGAATGCCAACAATGTAACTGAACCACTTTCACTGCTAGTTAGTCAACTGCTTGACTCTAAGTTATGTATCAGGTGGAGGAGTAATAGTCTGGTGGGTTGTGTCTACTTGGGGCAACACCTAGCCACTGTAAAAAGCTATATTCCCTTTTGTTACACTTTTTGAAGTGTCACTACATTGCCTTACCATGCGAGACAGCCGGGCTCATGAGACCACGAGATCACGTGAGAATCGATCTTGCAGGCTCCAAGCTATCTGTTTGTGTCTACGAGGTACTACCAGAGGTGGTGCAATCAGCGTCCTAGGAGGGACTGCTGGCAGCTATGGGCGTGGTTTCAGGTGCACCAACAGCAAGAAGCGTCCATGGAAACGACAAGTCTCAAACAAACAATGATGGCTCCTGAAGAGGTTAGCATAGGTACTGTGATAGCATCAGTTATGCCAGAACTGTAGAGTATTTCTTCATTGAAAGAAGAGCATAGAACTGCAGCTTCGGTTTGGTGAGTTGATCTGATTGGTTGAAGTTAGTCCATGCTAATAGCTCATCCAATCACCTGCCAAGTGTTTTTACGAAAGTGCCTGCCCTTTTTTCCAAACGTCAACATCCTTTTCTATGGACGGCTTCCCAAATGGGTCTGTTTAACAATAAGATATCTAGCAGTTCATCAGTTGTTCCTGCCCAGCGTTGTTTGTGCAGAGTGCTGCACTCATGAATTAGCAAAGTTTCACAACTACCCGCAGATTAACTTCTGAGAGAGGCTGTCCGTGAGCCAGGTCTGTACTGCAGCCATTTTCACCTTCCACCGTGTATTGGCGGGACCTCGACAGCACGGCTCCAGCCCTGATCAGTACTGCTACTGTCCATCTTTACATACAGCCTATGGTTCCACAAACTAGTATAGTCGAGTATAGAATTGATGTAAACCTCACAGCTGAAGCACTTTAACCTCATAATCATTATATAATTGTATAAAGTTAAAAGCTTTAATTTTTTTTGTTATATTTTGTGTTTGATACCTGCTGACTTCCAGTAAGACACCAGTGTTCCAGACAGGAAGGGTGTGTCGGCTCTAATGGTGGTTCAAACCTTGATATTTCAGAGTTTTACGGCTCACCTTGCCTCCGCAGTGCAGTGGGAAACTGATTAAATTATCAGGTATCATGTGAACCTAAAGTGGCAAAAATAAAATAAAGCCTGTGTGTGTCTGTGTGAGTGGGTCACACAGGTTTTCCTGCCTCCAGCATTACTTTTGTAACAGGAGGAGAGAGAGATAGAGAGGTAGACAAAGAACAATGTGAGAAATGTTCGCAGTATCATCACTCTCACACTCCCCCTGTCCTCTGCAGAGTTTTGGTAATCTCGTGTTTGCACAGCAGGGAAATGTTTTTGAGATGAGTAGTCCTTTAGTGTTGACTTCTGGGAAAACTCTGCAGCTAAGTACCATGATGAACAGTGTGAAAATTGCATCTTGAAGTCCAGATGGGCTGTAATTTCAGCACCTCATTTGTGATGTTATCAGGGCTTCATGCTTCATTTGTTTTGGAGATTGGATTCTTTCAGCCACTTCAGTAATTAGATACTTTAGTGGCTTTGGGGAGTTTCTGTGAGCTAATCCAAATGCTCGCAGTAGTTTCGATTGTTATCTTGTTTTTATTTAGAATCAGCCTGAGGTTAATAAAATAATACTTGCAAATAACACTGTGTCCCTTTTGAGGTTCTGAACAGTTGCTGGCGCTTCTGTGTTGTTCTCTTCTCTTGTCAGTTTTGACGTGACACTAATGCTTTTTGGTAGATTTATATTTGGAACCAACATGCACTGCAGACACTGTAGAAATGCTCTAATTTAGCTCGTATAATGTGGATTAAACTGTGAGCCGTGACTTTCCTGTGGATGTGGTCCTGTTTTAATCCACATATCTCCACGCTCACGAAGAAGGTGCAAGCTGTAAGCTTAATGGTTTGGTTTGCACTTCGCCCTTCTCTGTGTTCATCTACTCACTTTTCTTCAGTAATATCCAAACTAAGTCTAGTGTTCGGACCTGTCAGACTCAAACTCTGACAGCAAATATTGTTCAAACCTACAAAAATTAATTTAAACTTTTTGTGAAGATGCCAAAGTTTTCCCACGACACCAAATACTTCATGTAAAAAGGTGAGTTTGCAGCAAATTAATTTGTATATATAAGTATACATCATCCATTGTGCTGAGTATTTGTTTTTGTGCAGATGGAATGTTTTTATACCTTGTTTTGAACAAAAAAATTATATTGTGTTGAGATGACAGCTAAATTAACAAAATATTAGTCCTCTCGCTGATTGTTCCTGCACATTCAGAATCATTACCACTTTTGCTGTTAGTATTTAACAGGCAGCTCGCTTCAATATAACTGCTTTGTGTGTTCCGCCATCTTGCGGCGCTGCCATTGCTGTGGTGGCACGTCATGAATGTTATTCTGTGTCTGCTGGTTGGGTCTAGAAGGGAACCCCAAATTTGCGAGACTCTTTTTTCATGGCTTCAGTCCAAATGTTCACTCTCACGAGATCTTGTGGGTCTGGGGCTCCCTTCTGGACACCTTGTCTGCTGTTACTTGCTAATAGTGACAGCACAGATCATTGGATTGACAGCAGCCCTCAGTAAGTGGTGAAGGCTCCTTTCATAAACATTATTCAAGTATAGTTAGACGTTGGTGGTGACAACAGCCAAAGATGAATAATGAAGAAGAGAAAAAACAGACCACCTCCGCCACATTTAAGTGACAAAGTACTCTGTAATTTTTAATCCACATCGACACATGGTGGTTCTCGGTGAATCTCTGTAGAGTCCCTGGTCTCAGACAGCAGCACTCTTCATGAAGTAAATTTTTGTGTATTTTGTATTCTATTTTTTTCCAGAGTTGAAGTTTGGCATGACAGCCGAACTGCACAGGTTCTTCCAGACTTCCTAGACATTGTTTTCAAAAGTAACGTTGCGTAAAAAGTAAGTGTAAAGGTAGGGTTAGGGTTAGGGTAAAGTTTTGTTGGTTTTTTTTTTGTCATTTTTAATTTATTTTTCAGAACAAATTTCTTCTTCTTCTAATGGGGTCAGTATTCAGTTACTGGACATCACACTGGTAACATATTAGTTCAGACAAACACATAATCTAATGCATGCTTCACTGTATGGCTCATCCCTCTGGGTGTGCCGTGCTGTATTTGTGCAGTCATTGACCTTTAACCTGTGTTGGAGTCTGGAATGAAACAGACACACAACACTCACAATGGCTGTAGCTCTCAGTATGGTGGGTTGCAGTGCGTGTCTGTGTCTTTGTGCCTCACCTTAACAAAACCAACACATTCTCAGGTCAAAGTATAATCTTCGAACGTTAACCTGCATCTCTCCCTCTTATTACAGCCCTCTCTGGCGTGAGTGTCCATCTGTAGCTCTTTTCCTTCACTTCACAGCCTGTGATTGATGGAATGAGCGGAGGAGCAGATACAGACAGAGGGAGGCGGATGTATTTATTGAAGCAAATAAAAAATGGATAGAGCGAGTGAGACGGAGGAAGCAAGAGAGAGAGGGATGAGCTGTCAGGGGGTCTCGAATGGCACAGCAATTTCCACCTGCAAAAACAAGGCCTTTGAATCCCTGCTGCACCGGCTGAGACACAGTGAAAAGATTCTCTCCGCGATGGTATCTGACATGCTGTTATTGCCTTCACTCGCTGCACTTTGAGAGCGCTAATGGATGCCATACATGTACACACACACACACACACAAAAACTGTAGATGCACACACCTCTCGGAAGTCACTTTTTTGTGTTTCTCAAGTGGAAGTGAAATCAAAGCATTTTTCTTTCATTCAGGTCATTCACTGAGTTGGGTGTCACCCCAAAACTGGCAAAAGGTGACAGCAAGAGGTAGAGTTGCGGTGTTTATGCACCCACACACACACACACACTGTTTCTGAACTCCGAGTGCTCTCACCCGCTCTTAAAGTGGAAACAAAATAGAGGGAAAAGTGCTTCAAAGGCAGATGCAGTGTGAGGAGCTTGTTAAAATCGGTGTCAACAGAAAGTCAGAAGTAAAATAGGGGCCTCTCAGAAGTTCTAGGAGAACCTGGTGCCAACAAAATGTTACTCTCCTGAACCCTGGTGGTCTCAAGGGGGGGACAGGGCAGCACCCGCCCCCATTGGCACTCCCATGTTCGAAAGATGCTGCCTCTTGGATTCCCCTATGATAGATAATATATGAGAAATGACATCTGTCCAAGACAGCTTGATGAAGGATATTCTCCTTCCAGTAGACAAAGCATTCCTTCCAGAGCAGTAGTTCCCGAACTTTATTCCTTGGAGCCCCCCTTATCGGTTGATTCCACCAAGCATGGCACATCTGCACCACAGTTCTGATCTGTCCTCTGCACAGCTGCAAGCCCCGCCAGCAGCGTTTCAGAGGCATTTCAGCAGCAGAGCATTTTGCCCGCCTGATTATGCTTACTTGCTCAGATTTAGTTGATTAGGTCCTCTTTCTTTGCTCTTTGTGCTTCTACCATGGATAAGCAGGCTACGTGGTTAAATTGTTTCTTCTGTCTTTATGATCATGAGTCTGCACAGGGTCTTTTATTTTGAAAATTAATTGGATTCTCACTTTCTTTTCTGTGTCTGACTTCCTGCCCGTTTGATCTGCTCTGTGCTAAGTGATGCAGCATCCATTAAAAATAGACTCGGCACGTATTTGAAGCAGAAAGCCACTTCTGGGATGTGCCAAGGTGCTGCTGGTGGAATCACAAGCATTGTGTAGAATGGCTGTGATCAGTTCCAGCTGATGTGGTGTAGCCATAACGCGACGCAGCCGCGCCTGGTGGAATTTGGCTGTTACTCATATCTAAGGAAAGCTGAGCCCTCCCAGCCACACACACACACATTCACCAAAAGAATAAGTGGTTAATTCCAAAGCTTTACTGTCCAAAATAAACATCAAAAATGACAAAAAAACAACCATGTTTTGTATTCATTAATTATTAACTGACTGAATGCGATGAAGAGGTGAAATCATCATTTTGTGTATAAATATGTCATTTACCACAGCTTTAAGGTGCTTGTAAAGTGCTTGAATTTGACTTTGGAACAAGTGTACAAACCCTGAAATTGAGATTTTAGTTGACAGGTGCAAATCTGATTTTTAGGGCCTCAGAGCAGAAAAAGTCTTGGGTTCCAGGTTAGGAACCAATGCTCTAGAGTGGCCCAATGTGCAAGACAACATGACTAAGTGCCCTCTTGTGTGCCCTTTCAGTAGACAAAACATCAAAGAGTGCCCTCTAGAGGCCCAATGTCCAAAGACAAAATATGATAAAGTGCCCATAGAGTGGCCAAGTGTCCGTGACATGATACAGTGTCCTCTAGCAGTGGACAAAACGTGATAAAGTGCCCTCTAGAGTGGCCCAGTGTCCAAGACAACATGATGAAGTATCCCCTGCAATGCTTTTTAAGTAGACAAAACATGATAAAGTGCCCCCTAGAGTGGCCCAGTGTCCAAGACATGACAAAGTGTCCTCCAGAGTGTCCTTACTGTAGACAAAATATGATAGTGTGCCCCCAGAGTGGCCCAATGTTCTTAACATAATAAAGTGTCCAGCAGTTTGTCCTTCAAGTGGACTAAACAGGATAAAGTGCCCTCCAGAGTGGCCAAATCTGATAAAGCACCCTTTAGAGTGGCCCAATGTCCAAGACAACATGATGAAGTACCCTCTGCAGTGCTTTTCCAGTACACAAAACTTGAAAAAGTGCCCTTTAGAATGTCCCAGTGCCCTTTCAGTGCCTCACTTTCAGTGCACTGGTGCCCCACCACATACAGCTGGTGCCCCCCCCCTTTTTTTTTTCCACCCCTGTCCCTCAGACAGCCTGAGTTCACCACTGCTCCTAAATCTGTTAAGAAGGCAAAGCAGCAGAGATAGCTGGGTTATACATTACACCTTTTGGATAAACTTAAGATAACAAAACACCCACTAATGGTTTTACAAATGAAGGAAAGACAAACATGGATGTGCACGCTGCAATAAAAAGTGGATGAGTACCTTAAATGGTCAAACAATAGGTTGAGAGATGTCAGTGAGGCTGGGACAGAGGAACAAGGTAAGGTGAGGTGAGCAAGGGATGGACCAATCCTCCTCTCCTCGACCAGTCCGATGGTGTTGGACTTTGTTCTCCTCTGGCACAGCCGGCCGAGAGCTGGGTGAATACGTTACCCGGCCCACCAGTTTATAAGTCATCCCCTTAAACCTCACCGGAGAGGAGAGAGGGAGGAGGAGGAGGAGGAGGGAAAAGGAAGAAGGGATGACCAAGAAAGAAGGGGAGAAAGAAGCAAGGAGACAAGTGAAAAGAACAAAAAGACGCAACAAAGTGGAACAGTGGAACTCTGGGTTTCCACACTTCTGCACATATTCATCAGATTTGTAGTGGTGTGGTCCAGCAGCTACAGGGATGTGGATTGATACCAAAGCGGAGGTGGAGGAGGCCAGCAGGAGCCGTGCCAGCCTCAGTCAGCGTGCGTTCAACGGTCTGCTGCTGTGCACTGGGGACATGAAGCACCTGGATAAGTACATGCAGGGTAGGAAAACTCTCACTGCTGTGTCCTAATCTTAAACCCAAATATAAAATGCATTAAATTGTTGGGACTTTTATCAAACTGCTTGGAAAATGCATAATTCATCAAGTCTCCTTATAATGTGATTAACTACAAAACTTTTCAACAAGATAAAAATCTCAAACACTTGTGTTAAGCTGTCTCAATCATGAATAAATGGGGCTGAAATGCTTACACTGCCATTAAAATATGCAGATGTAATCATCGCACAACTCCCACGATGAATGCTGCTGCACTCTTCCCCGACATAAAACATAACATCATTAAACTCCCATCCTGATTCGTCTTATAAAACCCTGCGTTCGCATCAAGGAACCCAACTGAGAAACAAGTTTTGTGTTGTGTTCGCGTCTTTAGTTCCACTTTTACTACATTTGAAGAAAACAAAAAAAAAAAAAAAAAGCTGGAAATATTTATTTTTCCCAAAAGGTTTGAAGAGAAAATGCTGCCAAGGAAAATGTGTAAATTGTTTTCTTTCTGTGTTCTCAGACAAGTTGTTTGTGCTGCAGCTGTCGGTGTGGGGACTGAGAGGGGTGGCCAGGGTGATTCTGGCCAACAACCCGCTGAGTGGTGCTCTCATCTTGGCTGCGCTGTACTGGGCCTCCCCCTGGCAGGGCCTGCTGGGAACTCTGGGAGTACTGGCCTCTACGCTAACAGCTGTTATCATAGGACAAGACAGGTGGGACACTTATACATTCAACACAGGGAACAACAGGTTTAAAACACAGCAGCAAAATACAGCTGGGGTCAAGAAATGTAACAGCCACCTCACCTAATTGTTAAAACTGTAAACCAGTGCAAAAATACAGTGACCCTTCCTAAGTCCCGCCTTTTTTGCTCTGTGCTCCAATAACAGCTGACAAGCTTGTTACCTACCCTGTCATGTTTTTTTGTACTTAGGCTATGTTATGTGCTCTGTGTTGAAAAGAAAACCAAATTTTGCTGGCCGACCTGTAAAAGTGACATATGTTAGCCAAATGCTAGCTAAGTAACTAGCCAATGATTAGCTAGTGTTTTGCTACAAAACATAGCTAACTAGCTAGTGCAAAACACTAGCTAACTAGCAAGCTATTGATTGATGTAGATTGGCTAGCTAGTTAGCTAGCATTTTGCTAACATTAGCTAACTTAAACATTCAATATGTAGGTTCTGTCACTGGGGGTTTCTCTCACATTAAAACAATAACAAAAGATGTAGTTTGATGACATTGTGAAGTGATGTGGGATCATTTCATCTTCATTATTAAGCAACCACCATAGCTAGTTAAAATCTATCTGACATGACTTAGGAAGAAAGATAATATTATCGTTTTATTCACATTACGGTTTGTCACGTTTGCCGACTTCCTTCCCCACTCTCTGACGCATCTGAAGTATCCTGTGTTTTCCCAGAAATTAAGCACTGTTACCTTGAATAAATTCTGGATTGCTTGACTCTGGATGTTTGAACATTATTGGAAACATTTGGGATAATGTAAGTACACAAACACAAGTAACTTATATTTAGCATTTTTAGACATTTTAATGCAACTATCTAAGTAGAGGAAACAAGAAACAGGATAGAAGAAAGTTCTAAGGCTCCAAAAGGGGCGGGAAGCTATCAACATAAGCTACCATGTTCTGAACAACAAAATAGCTAACCTACAAGCTACTCAAGCCATGCATGATGGGAAATGTGGTACATCACTACATTTTTTGATCTGCCCTGTACTGCCCTGTTAAAATTACTGCATTACATTGTTTGAAATTAAATCACTCGCAAGTTCAAGTGTGCAAGTTCATTATGAGGTGGTGAGAAACTTAACATTACACTAAGCAAATTTGATTATTGCTGTGATGTACTTTGCCTTCTTTGCCTTTGCCATAAGGCAAAGCTCTCGATCTATCGGTCATTCTTCATTCAGTGGGTCATGACCAAAAGAACGAGACTGCAGATACAAGCGGACAAAAGGGAGGGTTGCTGGCATTTCCCGTAGGGACAGGGTGAGAAGCTTGTGAGTTTTAGCCACTGCTCCTTTGTGTAGAAAGGAGCCAGTTGAGGTGGTTTGGGCATCTGGTCGCCACCCTGGGGAGGTGCTCCAGGTATGCCCAGCTGGGAGGAGGCCATGGTGCAGACCGAGGACTAGGTGGAGGGATTATATCTCCACCCTGGCCTGGGAACGCCTTGGGATCCCCCAGTCAGAGCTGGTTAATGTGGCCGAGAACAGGGAAGTCTGGGATCCCCTGCAGGAACTTTTGCCTCCACGACCCAACTTTGGATGAGCACTTTAAAGCTATAGTGCGTAACTTCTAAATGTCCGTAAATGTCCGATTTCACCCAACCACTACTAGAGGAGATGACACAATGCTGATTAAGCTGATCGGCTCCTCTAACTCGTGGTATTTTTCAATATATATCATTTTTGCTTTGCTTATCAACCGGCAACATTCCCGGCTGGCGCACAGGAAATGATGTGTTTTACCTCACAACAAGAAGGGAGGGGGAGGAAGAGCGGAGAGTCTCATAGCAAGAGTCAGAGCGCAGGTAGAAAGAGAAAGCAACATGGCGGAGAACCCAAAGAAGTGGCCGAGACACGGTTCAGAAGTGGATCCCTACCACAAAGAAAAAGCCTGGACGTTCGGCTGAAGGACTATTAGCAAAGAAGGAAAGTGACCGACGGACAACAAATGACTTCTGTCTGACTACCACTGGGTCTTTTCATCCACTAACCTGTCAGCTACAAATTAGCAGGCACTTGTCTCCCGTTTGTAATAGGCTATTTGCGTTTCTGTGGCAGAAAAAAACATAAAATAATTACCTCTTCTGAAGAGTCGATCTTTTTTTTCACCGGCTGTCCTTCAAACAGAATAAAAATCGTGAATCACGGTGGCAGAGGGATAGTGGTGGGGAGTGGGGGGCATAGTGGGGGGGCGGGGTACACCTGGGCATACGTCATATGGAAGTGCCGGCTTTATTGTTGTAATAATGCACGAATTCTGCTAGGGGGCGACAGAAGTTAGCACTATAGCTTTAAGATGAATGGATGGCTGTGATGTACTTTTATATTGCTATAAATATCATTTACTTTTTCAAATGCATAGTTTGTTGTGTGCTTCATGAGTTTATAAATGTAGATTTTATGGTTATTCCTGACACCTTTGGTATAGAAGCTAAAGAAAGTGCACACATATGTCTGCACATACTTAATGACCAGCATACTTAAAACCACACAACAGAAAAATTCCCCTTCAAACAGTCGAACCCTCAATAAAAACATCTCTGTTGCCGGGAAGCCGACCCTATTACACAAGCCTGTAATCTGCTCGACCTTATGACTAAAGTTGATGGAGGCTCCTGCTTAAAATTCATGAGAACAACAGCTCCATGACTGATAGCACTGCGTGCACCCACACCCACCGCCTAACAATTCTTATTTTAGTTCCTGTCCTAATATTTATGCCACACACAGTATAATATATGCTAATGCACAGCCTTGTTTTAAAGTATTAAAAATAATTCCTGCTGAACTGGGGTTCCTAATTGTGACATGTTGAATACATTTACAGTCACCCTGGGGTCTCTGCTAATTATAACACTTGAACAGTAAAAGCTTTGCTATGTTTATTTATGTAGAATAAATATAAAATGCAGGACATATTTGTGATGTGTGAATCTTCCTGTTCTGTGTGTGTTTAGCGCTGAGGTGTCGGGAGGTCTCCATGGTTTTAACGGCATGTTGGTGTCTCTGCTGATGGGAGTGTTCAGCTCAGCCGGAGACTGGTACTGGTGGCTGCTGCTGCCTGTTTGCTTAGGGTCAGCTACATGGTAAGGCACACACCTGCGTACAAAACAATAAATCAAGAAACAAATCAAGAGATTAATCAATTTAATCTGTCGTCAGTAGTTGCCCTGTTTATTACTCCAACAGACAGTACAGCTAATGTCAATCAACTTGAAAATATTAGCAGTTTTTTACACATATTTCCAGACTGAGAGCTAAAGAAAATATGCCAAAAGCCCAATAGAACATGAACATTGCATGTGTCTGCAAAGAGCATGTATGTCTTTTTTTTTTTTTAAATGGACCCCCCACTGTCTTACCCCCTGCCCCCCCCCTCCAGTGTCTTTCTGTTCAGTGGTCTCTCCCCGGTTTTGGACCGCTGGGACCTTCCTGTCGCTGTGTTTCCCTTCAATATCATTATTGTCCTCTACCTCCTTTGCACCGGCCCAGACAACCCCTACTTCCCGCACCACACAGCTACGCCGCCGGGGGCGCTGGAACCCAACGGCACTGAGCTCATTGCAACAGAGGTAAGGCGGTCCAAAGTTGAATTTAATGTTTGTGTTAAATCATACGGAAGCAGGTCGTTGTTCAAACCAAACACAAATCATGATTGATCAAATTTGTACTTGAGTAAATGCATTTAGTTACTACAACTGTAACTTGTAACTACTTGCTGGGTGGTTTCATCCAGTTTAACTATTGTTCCATCATTTCAGTGAAATGCTGTCAAAACAAAATGTAACACACCCTAACATCTGAAAAGCTTGAACTTCTTTAGTCAAGCAGCCGGAGGTGACAACCGTGGTGTCTGGACGTTGTTTGACCTTTACATCAACATCAGGCCGGAGGCCCCACAGGAGGCCTGGCCGCAGTCGGGGGAAATAAAACAAAACAAAAGAAACGTTGTCAGTTTAATGTCATGTGACCGAGACTGCAGATGCTTTGACTGCTTGTTCTCCGCGGTCCACCTCAAGCTTCAGGAGTTTATGCTCGAGCTGACACCTCATCACTCACTCACTGATTTTTAGAAAGTCATAATTTGCCAATCCAGCATTCACTATGTCTCATGTGTTGCAATGGCACACAATCACACAATATGGCCAGTTACCAGTTATATTTATAGTGTATAAAACAAGAAGAGAAGAGAAGATTGGTTATCTGTCCAGTGAGAGGTGTTGCAGGTAGCTGCAACTTGTTTGCTGAGTATTTTTAAATGTGCGTTGTTTTCTTTTGTATGTACCCCACTTTTAATTTTTACAGCGTTAATTTAGCTTACTTAATAAATGAATAAATGATAATATGGTAACGACAAAGACAAATGTAAATAAATGAGAGGTATATAAGACTAAAATAAGAATAGAAAGTAAAGTGACAGTGATGTGATTAATCGCATGAGTCACATTTGTATCTAAACAGCATACACCAGAAAAATGTTTGATGTAATTACAGGGATAATTCACCCAAAAATGAAAATTCAGTCATTATTTACTCACCCTCATCTGGATTGAGGGTCTGGTTTATTTTGTTATTCCTCAAAACACTGCTGGTGTTTCACAGGAAAACAGTGTTGCAGAATCTCCCAAACAATAATAAGTGAATGTTGACCGTAATGTAATGTAAAAACCAACATCAAATGCTTCAGTACTGCTCGTCTGACATAATCCAAGTCTCCAAAACTCCCGACCCCGACTTGGCATGTCAGGGCTTTAGGAAACTCAGATTACACCAGACGAGCAGTATGGAGGCATTTTATGTTTTTATTCTGTCGTTTTTTTAAGTTTAAAAACTGGTCACCATTCACTTCCATTGTTTGGGAGATTCTACAACACCATTTCCCTGTGAAACTCCAGCAGTGTTTTGTGAACTACAAAACTAAACCCACCCTCCAATCAGCATGAAGGTGAGTAGAAAATTACTGAATTATCATTTTTGGCTGAACTATCCCTTTAAGTAGTAATAATTTCTGCAGTCATACTTTTTTTTATCTGTATTAATATAGCAACACAATAGCAATATGAAATAGTCTATAATGAGAAAAACTTCTGGGCATCCACACACCATGTGCAAAAAAGTGCCAGGAACTCCCTGAGAGCACGAGCTTAGAAATTTAGTCTGCAGTTTTGCAGATCACATACATGCAGCAAGTCACAGGAATAAAAGTTTATCCTGTAGAAGGTTGCATAAACTCCTGACATGATCTTTTTAAACAATTCCAAATTATAGTTGTTTTTCCTGCTTTCCTTTCACGATCACATGACCAGTACAGCTTTGATTGAACAGTCAAGATACTGCGTCACCTCTTTGGTGTTGTTTAGGTCACCACTGATTTACCTGCGTTAAAAAGTCAGAGGAGAGAGTCAAGAAATTTTGACCGCTGTGAGTTAGAGCTCGGTAATGAATGACCATCAGTCTTATTCTATATAAGACAGTATTTGGATTAAGCTGTTAATGTTTGATAGGTTTCTTCTGCTCTGATGAGAGTGAAAGAACTCTTTGAGGCCCAGTTTGCACTTTTTCATCATCGGCATCATGGTGGGGATCTGCCGGAGTAACATTTGCAGAGATATCTGAATAGGGACGGCCCATCAAGTCACATGATCACAGAAACAGGTGCAGATCATTAGTAGTCTCAAAGGGGACTATTAGAAATGACAGGATGTGTAAAAAACCAAGCAGAACTATCCTGCGTGTGTGTGTGTGTGTGTGTGTGTGTGTGTGTGTATCAGCCCGGTCTCCAGAGCGAAGTAACTGATAGCAGCACAATATGTATAAGATCAGCCAGCTATGACTCACCAGTTACTTAGCAACAGTCACTGATGGAGCTCCTGTTCGGAAATTATAATCAGCCCAAACTGTTTTAATTAACGATTCTTAGTGATTGAAAGTCACACTGGCTGTCGTGAGGCGTTGCATTACATTGCACTCATATTGCAAATAAAACCGTTAATGTTATTTTTGCTCATTTTCCTGTGAACTTAGATTGCGCATAATAATCAGGACTTGTGTTTCCAGGAAGGATACATTCAGGGTGACTTTACAGCGGCCGTTACCTCTGTGCAGGGAGAGGAAAACAAACAACAACAATAAAACCTTGAAGCCCAGAAATTTACACCTCAGTGAAAGTCCACTTGATTAGAATGCAAGCTGCTGCACAGCACACACTGTAAAGAAAACAGATAGTTCACCTCGACCGCTGAATATAAATGAGATGCACTTGCCTTGAGCTGCTTCTCGCTAAAACTTTGGCGGAAGAATCCAGACTCTTACCAGCTGCCGCGGTCGGCTTTTGATCTCCGTGAGCCAGCTGGCGTTCGGATGCTCGAGGAGTGACTGGATTTTAATCTCGAGGCTTTTGTTTGGAAACAGACAGAGCAGATTATGTGATCCGAATCAGTCAGACAGCTCTATAACTTCCTCCAAATGTAATGAATGTACATAAAGATTACTTGTTAGCATTTGTGTATATATTGACTTATAGTTCAACAGTATGTGCTCAAACAGATACAACAAACAAAATACTCTAAATATACAATACACTGTATATTCATTCAGATTCTATATTTTAGCAGAGTAACACATTATATTGTGTGATGCACAATGTTGCTTGAAGGTGCACCAATTCATTTTCATACAACAGTAACGATGCATAAATATGTGTAATGTGGACAAAGTCACTCACAGACACAATTATCTGCAGTCCCTCTCAGCTCTACAGGGTGATTTAGCATCGTTCAGTTAATTGTTTAGGTTTTATGGCTAACAGCTTTACTGTTTGGTCCCTTCTCGACGCTCTCATCAAGACGCCCAGCACCAAACAGCAAACAGACAGAGTTAGCAACAAGCTGGTGAACACAGCGGTGCAACGTTTAACAAAATGAGCTAAAAAAGTAAGAAGATAGTTAAACTCTCTTTGCTAAGAGACTTCCGTTTTGGAGAAATAACCAGGATTAAACCTGACTTTGAATTATTAACTCCTGAAGAGAAACTGGCTGTTCTCCTGGGTGAAGGGACAACGGCTCCTCAAGCAGCTAAATACGTATCTGCCTGCCACAGCCTGAGGGACTCACAACCAGTATGAGTTTAAACTGTAATATACTGCAATATATTATACATATATATAGTATATATATATAGAACGCACATGCTAATAACACCTATGTAATTAATATGTATGTATGTAATCTGGAATTTTGTGTAAACTGCTTTGGCAACAATATATTTTTGTTCATGCTAATAAAGCTATTTGACTGACTGATGTATACTGCAGGCGATGGTGGAGACCAAACTAGAGATATATTGCAAGTGAATATTGGACTTATATTTATGCTGTTGCCAGAAACACAATCAAAACCCACAGATAAAGATAAATATAAATAAATATATACAACGGTCAAACTAGTCAATGTGTGTAATATCAAAGTTATAGAATCTGGGAACTTGTAAGTACTGTGTTTGACAGTATATGCACATGCAATATCATTAGTACATACGTGTGTATCACCACTAGTGATACCTGAAATCTTGTAAGAATTAGCAACTTGTAAACTAGCTAACTGCTATTTGTCCATCAGCTGACTCTTACATTACTGTACTCTGTTGTCAAACTGGCCTTATAACATTTAATGACATCTTTATGTCAAGTCCAAACTGTACCACTTTACTTGAAGTCAAGGAAAATGTTTCTGACACACTTTTAATGGTCTCATGAGGGCCAGTGTCAAAACTGACCACATATGAATATGCTACATATGCTAAACAGTTTCTTTAAGTTTGATAATGTCAAGTTGTCATAACAAAGACATCTCAACAGTCATAACTTTCCTAAAGTGTCCTTCATATTCATGACACGTTTCATGACATGGTTGTGACAGTGTGTTACGCAGTTTTCCCCCTAAGTAGCCAGCGTGGCAGCCAGTAGTGTCCTTAAAAGGACATCTACTTCCTCTTATTTTCTTCAGCCCTGTTAAGATGGGAATGAGGAGATGGAATTTAATTTTCTCCAGAGCACCTCCATGACTTTAGTCCCATCCTAATCAGTCATGTCGCTACATTGTGCAGCAATGAAACAGAAACTGTGAACAGCAGCAAGACGATGTGCAGGAGAGAAACGGAATGACAAAAAGAAAAAACCATCACGCGACAGCAGCATCAACATGTTTGACCCATGAATACTAAATAGTTAGAACAACATTGTTACATGACAGACAGATGTGTAAGTACCTGTAAAATTACTCAAAAAGCATCTGTGGTAGTTTCCACCACAGTAGTTGTTTCCAGGAACACATTTTGATGTGACACACACACACAGACTCACAAGCCGCAGTAAAAAACCTAATGTTTTAGAGTGGATGGAAATGATTGAAACTGGGACACAGTGATCTGTAACTTAAAACGAATGTGAGCCAGGGGAATAAAGTCAGGGCCTTTTCAACTTCCTACCTGCTTACTTCCAGCACCCTTGCTCAGGTCACACCTCTGCCTTCTTTCTGATCTCAAGTGAACACCTTGAATGTTGTGTGACTGCATCTTGCACGGCATCATGTTGACAAAATCTGTCCACAGACAAAATACTCAAAAACACTTCTGTGGTAGTCTCCACCACAGTAGGTGTCTCCAGCACCTCATTTTGCCATGATGACACACACACACTGACTCACAAGGTGACACAATACCAGCAGCTGGTAATAAACATAGGCTGTAAAATCTATAGTGGACGGAGCCTCAGTGACCTACGGGTTTATAAAGAGCTGTTTTGAAACTCACAGTGTGGCGTCTCTGGCCTTTGCTATCTTGGTAGTGGCTGACTCAGCTAACTCCAGGCTAATATAAAAAAAATGAGCAAAGAGCGCAGCGTGGGTGGAGCTGAGGCGGCCGAGTGAAGCAGCGACCTAGCGGCTAGCTGTCGATGATGCTACCCACCATAGTCTTACCATAAATTGCAGCTAAGCTATGTAAAAAATCTCCCCCAGGGTGAATCGCTTATAGAGACCAAAACATATTTTTGCACCAGTTGTTTTGTAAACTTGTTGCTGCTGTAAAATTTGGCATTTTAATACAGGGATTGACTTGCTCTTAGAGCCTGCCTCAAGTGGCCTTTTGAGGAACTGCAGCTTTTCGCACTTCTGCCTCGTTTTGACTTCTCAGGTTGCAGCTTGGTGATAAAAAGCATTTTAGAAAATCATTTGAAGTGTCCTTGTGGTCTAAGAGTCCACTTTGGTTCCACTTGGGGACGTTTGCTGCATCAAATCTGAATGTAAAATTCAGCGTATTCATTCACAACATTAGCCTAAACACTGTAGATGTAACTTTTCATTTTGCAAGCTCCTTATAAAGTGAGAGAACACATGTATCTCTGTCTCCAGTATGAGGTTGCTTCATTCTTTCTTCCTGGAAATACGCTCTTAATATAATACTGAAGACAGAGACAACACCTAAGCAGGCCTGTAAGACAGTATAAAACTGACAGAGAACGTGGCTGAAATGTGTTGGATTAATTTACCACATTGTGAGTTTTCGGAGAGCAGTATGAACCAAGAGCGGAAAAGGATGTAGTACATTTCTGCACATCATGATCTGCAAACTGACTGTGAAAACTAGATTAGCAACGCTGCCTAAACCCTCCTGGCGTTGTTAGGTGTCCTGAATATAGAGTCAAGATTTACACACGATTCCATTAACAAGCATCACACCCTGTGGCACAGTATGTCCCTCACACCACATCAGTACTTTCCGCAAGTTTCAGCTCTCTGACTCACAGTATCTCCCCTCTGTCGCTCGGTTTCTTCCTATATTTGAGACTTCTGCTCCTTTGTTTCTTTTACATATTCGACTGTCTGCCTCCATCTGTCCTGTCTCTCGCCTCGTAAACGCCGTCCCTTTCATTTCATAAATTCCCTCTGGTTTGTTACTTGGGAGATCTGAAACCTCTAAATCCTCCTTTTCATCTCTCCGCTTCCCCTCCTCCCCCAGCCTCTATCCATTTCTCCGCTCTGCCGTGCTAATCTCCTTCCTCCTTCTCCCACTTTCTACATCACTTTTTCAGTTGCTTCCATCTTTTTCATCCTCCTTTTTTTCTCCACCATCAAAATCCAACAATAAACAAGTATTATATGTAACCACATTTTGAAGGACAGCTCATTTAAGTCATAGATTTTGTTTTGTGGATCAATCTCATCCCCTCATTCACCTCTCCTCTTGTCTTTCCTCATCCTCTCCTCCTATTTTTCCCCTTTTCATCCCTTTTTTTTAAATGTTCTGTCGCTCTCCTCCTTCCTTTTCTCCATCTCCATTCCCTCCTCCCATCTTTCCTCTGCTCCTCTCCTGAGATGGCGATGACGTCGGTCCTATTTATATTTAATGTCTTCGGCTTTCACTCTCTGCCGTGGATGGCGCTCCGGCTGCACCGCCATCACGGCCGCGTATATAATCTCCTTGCACACACGTGCGCACACGCGCAGGAGCACATTCGCACAAAGAGTTGTGCGGCAGCAACATAATTAAAGACCATTTATGACTTGTAAATATCAGCACGGGCAGGTGCACCCATCACGTCGCCATGGAAACGCTTCACTTCTCACTGACTGTTGGGAAAGCAGCATATGTGTGTGCATGTGTGTGTGTGTGTTGTGTGCACTTAACTGGGCGGTCCAGTCACTGATTTTGACTGGATGGGTTCCACACATTTTTTCATTATGTGTTCTGTGAGAGCGTTTCAGCTCTCAGGATTTTATACTTGAACATAAAACTCATGTATAATAATTTGCAACACGCTCCATCATGTAAAACCCTCCTCAAACTTCTCTTGTCCCTCGCTCAGGTCATGCGTGGCATCCCTCTCGGCGTGGGTCAGATCTTCGCCTGCGGAGCCCTGGGGCCCTCCCTCCTGATCCTGGGAGCCGTCCTGCTCTACTCCCCCCTGCTGGCCGTCCACGCTCTGCTGGGATCGGCAGTTGGAACGTTAGCTGGTGAGTCTCCATCTGTGTCTTTGTGTTCCCACTTGGGAGGAGTGGGAGAGTTGGTAAAGTGGAGATTTTATTGTGTTCTTTTGTAGGCCACACTGTACATGGTGAAGCAGGAAAGCTTCAGTGTTTCCTCAGTATTTCCACAGAATTTAACACTGATTGCTGCAACTGTGCTATGATTGGTGTTCATTTGGTTAAAGAAGAATTATGAATCATGAAATGATATGTCATCAGAGATTAAGGGAACATGCTAAATTTAATTAAGTCATGAATCAGCTGTTTGAAACTTGAGACTCTTTTACTGAATCAGAAAAA
This sequence comes from Lutjanus argentimaculatus, assembly GCA_034769285.1. Lineage (NCBI taxonomy): Eukaryota > Metazoa > Chordata > Actinopteri > Lutjaniformes > Lutjanidae > Lutjanus > Lutjanus argentimaculatus. The sequence goes on from JAWZSL010000018.1 coordinate 12,535,217, forward strand.
CTAACTCTAACTAACCCTGATACTAGTTAGTGTGACAGTTCTTATATAAACTCTACGTTTGATTTATCAATTTAATTTGAGAAAAGAAACTATTTTGGAGCTTGTTTTTTTTTGAGCTGAAGGTCTACGGTTGCATGAATCACTCACTTACTCACGATCAAGTTTCATGCCGCATTTAGACAACATGAATCATTTCAAGATCAGAATTTTCATCCATTTGGTTTGATAACATTTGGAAAATCTAGAAGAGCCGCAAGATTAAATTATTTTATTAGTTAACTGAGGCATAAACCAGAAGTTAGCCAGCTCAGCTGCTGAAGGTCCATGGTACCCGTGCTCTATGGGTGCTGGGGCCAGTGAGGGATTATCAAGCTCCATAGGTGGCTGACTTTGACTCAGGTGACTTAAAAAAAAACAACTCTTTTTCGTAAGTGAGTTGTACAAACTCAATTCAGTAAAATTGAGTCAAACCTCCCATCTCAGTCACCAGCTTCTCCAACAACAGTGCTACAGTCAGTATGTTCTCCTTTAGTTCTTGTTTGGCCGTTTCACGAGTCTGCACTTTACATGGAGCTAAAATTATCACTGAATGTTCGCCGAATGAGTCATCTGATTATCTGTTTATGAGTCATAAGAAATCATTAGTAATCTTTTAGAAGAAAAGATGTTTACAGTTAAATTGAGCAGTATGTTAATGGAGTCTGGCAGGCTGTCAGAGTGTGAATTGTCAGAGCAGTGCGCTTTTGTTTTTCGGGATAATGGGCTTAGATTTACATTGATAGACAACTGACGGTTATAAACAGCTGATTGACTTACAGTGTAGGACCTGTCGTAGCTTGTTATTTCAGAGTATGATGATGCATTCGTCCTGTGCTCGATTTTACTCCCAAAACAGAGGCATGCACGGACAGCGGCAGACACCATGGACGCAATTAATTCCATTTATGGGGTCCACTTGGAGGTCAATGTCCCTGTAGTCTGACTCACTGGATGTAGACTGTGGGTATACACCTGCCATTGGGTGCGAGGTTTCAGGCGACATACGCCATATATTCATTCTCCTTTTTCGAGTCCCTGTCCTTACAGAAGCAACAACTACCTACGAGCTAGCAACCTACGTGGTGAACCTACATGCATCCAGTTTAGCAACTGGTCACCAACAGTACCAAAGTAAACAAGCTAGCTTTTCTTTAACTGGGATTTAGCATTTTAATGCCACCTACTGTCCACCAAAAAATGTTCCACCAAAACAAGCAACACTGATATCCCTGCAACCCTGCAGATCTTCGAGTCCGGGGAGGAGGAGGCCGCGGGAAACAACTCACTCCAATACTTTTAATTTAGACTGCAGTACCCATTTTTTGGATGCGAGGATGTTGCATATTTCTCCTTTAAACTATGCAGGGAAGAAGTTTCAGAATGACGTTTCAGTATTTTCAGTGCCAGTATCTTGGGTATTATTACTTACAGGGACAGTCCTAAAATCTCACAGATAAATGTCAGTTTGGTAGTCATGGGGAGTACTAGTCAGTCTGTAAATAACAGTTGTGTAACACTGTCTTCTGTGGATCTGGAGGAGCTTTGTTAGGAAAATAACCTCTAATGATATAATCAGGATGATCTCAGCTTGGGCTCAGAGACAACTTTCATAACAAAAGGCCTGTAATATAAGCTGTGGGTGTGGAGTCTGAAAGACATTTGTGTTTACAATGCAGGAAGGATCAAATAAAAACTAGTAGTAGTAGTAGTAGTAGTGTATTTGGGGCATTTCTGTGCTTTTGTTATAGACAGTAGAGAGATGACAGGAAACAGTGGGGAGAGAAATTCAACAACGGTTCGCAGCTGGGCTCAAATTCTCTCTGTCTCTACTCCTGAGTCACAGGGTCGCCCCCATTCTGTCTTTTAATCTGTCTCTTGTGAGGTCCCCAACTTGGAAATCCATCCATTATTTACAGCACCTACCCTGCACGTACCAGCTGACTTTGGGCAAGAGGCAGGGTACACCCTGGGCAGGATTCCAGACAAAAATTCACACTCACATTCACACAATTAACCTAAGCTGCATGTCTTTGGACTGTGGCAGAAAACCAGAGCGCCTCGAGGAAACCAATGCAGGCACATGGAAAACAAAAACTAAACTCCTGAAACTTAGAAAAACAATAATAAATGGCTGGAGTACCTTAAATAAAGAGCTACCACTTTTGTAATTTGCACCGTTACTGTAAAAGACCCGTCCCTTTTTGCTCAGTGCTCCAATAACAGTTGAGAAACCTTGGTACCTCAGTAAAAGCAACATATTGTTAGCCAGCTAGTCGCATCTGATAGCTAATGTTAGCAAACCACTAGCTATCTACCTCTAGCTCTATCTGCAATTGTTAGCTAGTTAGTTGGCGAGTATTTTGCAAACATTAGCTAACTTAAGATGAGACTATAAATAGATTATTTTACAGGACCCCAGTAACATCTTTTGATGATCTTCAAAATTTGGTTTTCTTTTCAGCATAGACAAACCTAGCTATAGTGTATCTAAGTACAGGAAACAGGAAAGACGAAAGCTGACCGAGGTGATTTTTTTTTTTCACAGGATGGCGAAGGCATGACCCAGTCTGCTCTGCCTCTGATTGGCTTCCCTTGATATTCTTTTTTTGTTTGTTTGCTTTTTAGCATTTTATCGACAGTATAGCCGTGGATTGAGAGCCGCTGCTAAGGCCTCAACCTTTGTATGTGTAGCGCACACTCACTCGCTAGCAAGTGAGCTCTCCTTACCCTGATATTCTTACCCTAACCCTACCCAATGTCACTCCTTATACCTAAACCACCAAACCCGGATGACCCAAACCCAAGAAAGCAAAGGGTACTAGCCAATCAGAGTCATACGAAGGCAGCTCACGACTTTTCTGGGAATAAGAAAAAAATTCGTACAGGAAAAAGTACAACAGCACAGAGGTCTTCTGCATTTGCATTCCAAGATTTTATTAATAGTGTTTCAGTGTGATGACTTTCTTCAGCTTAATTTAACTGTTAATTTAATAAACATTGTTAATAAAATCTTGGGTTGAAAAGCAAAAGGCATTGTTCAAGAATCTTTTTGCTTTGTATTGTGACTCTTCTCCTACACTTCCTTCTACTTACAGGTGTGCAAAAGTTTTTCTCTTTGATGCGTACAAGAAAAAGGACAGTTGACCGAGGTTCCAAATTTGCTTAACTGTTTTAGAGAACGGAACTGCGGAACATCCTGAGGCGGCTCAGCCATCTTTGGAGGAAAGTGTACATACAGTATTTGTCATTATCAGTCATTGTCACCAGGTGATTTGTCATCCGTAAATCATTTTTCATCAGAAATGCATAAAGTATTCACTAAAGACAAATAAAACAAAAAGGTGATATTTTACCAATTGAAGTTAGTTGATGATATTGATCCTTACTAATTAGGAGACATAGTCTGGAATAGCCGGACATGTTATAGTACTGGAGAGACACATGGGAATACATTTGGTTCTTTTGGCTGGCGAGTGATGCAAGTCTACCAGCCACTTGCATGTTTTTTAACATATTTATTTGTGCTGGTGCAATTTTTTTTTCCTGACTGAAGGTAGGTAGGTAGCGTTAAATACACCATGAAGTTGTGCAAAGTCAGTAAAACTATGTGCAAACATTATCTCCTTCTTCAGCTGGTACTCAAACCATTCAGTATCTCTTAGTAATGTTGGCTGATTAGTAGGCTAAGTCATTAATTTCCATGATGGGAAAGCATTTATTTTAATTGTTTGTTGGTCGTGCAATTACAGCCCACTATACAACAGTGTTTATCGACCATGTTGAAAGTAAAGTTAAACTGCATTACAGCTGGTTGAGCAGGTTGAAGCTAGCTAGATGAGTTGTACAGTGTACATCACGGTGGGTATCCTCCAAGAATAGTCAGATCAGTGTCGGTGCTGTCACAAATTTAGAGTTCAAAAATTAAATAATTTTTAGCTCCATCCTAAATTTTCTTATGGTACATTTTACTAATAGAAATGAGGAACAATTATCAATAAAACAATAAGAATAAAAGCAATACCAAGCTTGTTTGGCTACTGACACTATGTTTGTCAGCTATAGCTGCATGAGTCATCATACCTGTGCCAATAGCATAATGCAGTATCATTAACCTTAATGTTAGGTAGCATTATAAACCTTCCATTCATTAAACCATCAGTCAGGACCTCTTATAGATGGCAGGCTCAGCTCCCTGCATGGCAAATGTTGAATTACAGTACGTTTTAACGAGGTTAAAGTCGGGTACGTTTTATGAATCCCTCTGGCAATAAAATAGAATGTCAGCAGCGCGTATGAATATGAAACTGTACGACAGGCAGCAGCAGCAGCCTGTGGGCAGCCGCTCTGAAAGACACAGAGCAATTAGCCCGGGCATGGATAACTACTGGCTTATATACAAACACAAAGGCCTGTGGCTGTGTCTGCCTTTTACATTTGACTCACTGTGACTCCATTCACCGAGACAGAGAATGACAAATGCTAGAAGTCTAAAAGAGTTCTGCTCCCCTGCTTCCGTCTGCTGCTACAACACAGTGTCTTAAAATACTTTGGTGTGTATGTGCCTGTGTGTGCGTGTGTGCATGCGCGTGTGTTTGTAGCTATGAGTCATACTGTAAAAAACAGCTGAGTGGGAGGGAGCTTGTACACACACACACACACACACCGCTTGCACAAACCCGCTGACACGTGCTAACAGTGACAGGTACACACACACATGCACACGCTGCTGCAATAAAGCAACAGTGTGACAAGAAAGTAATCAAAGAGATGTGATTGTAATGAGGCTGTGTAGGCACCAGAGCCCAAGAAGAAACAGCCTGCTGGAGCGTGGCAGTTAAATGCATAAGTGCAACGCAGCAATCAGGGTCTCTATTGATGCCATTTGTACATTCTCCCTTCTTTCCATCATTTCTTCCTTCTTTCTACTGTGTTTTCTCAAGTGAATTTCATTTTTACCCAATTCAGAGTTGCAGCCAAACTGAGAAAGTCAACTAATGCTTCTGCTTCTTTCATTCAGAGCTCCACCAGAGACAATCTTCTATCTCCCCCAAATCTAAAATGCTGCTGTTGGGCTTTTAACTAATTCCAAGGTACAGGGCATATTACATTAAGTCTTGCTCCTCTTTTCTGGTTGCATTCGAGTTTAAGTATTAATTTGATTACTTTGAATATCTGAATATAAGGCTTGTGATTGTGAGCTCCATTTTTGTGCAGAAACTACTAAAACATACTAGTTAGCAGCAGGAGTAATATGATATAAAAATACAAGTACTGTACTGCATTGCTAGTAGGGTTTCTTTAATATTATTACATTTACTACATCACATAATGTGTTGCCAAGGGCATTGACTGTATTTTAGAAGAAGGAGGCCCTTTAAGTACAGTAGCTGGTGTCAAGAAATGTAACAGCCTACCTCATTACTAGTTAAATCTATGAAGCAGGACAAAATGACAATTGACCCTTAATTCCCACCCCTTTTCTATCCAATTCTCCAATAAGAGGCCTGGACACATATACACAAATTAAAGGGAATTATCCATGAATTTGCATCCTTTAAACCATTGAACATATACTTAAAACACAGGACCATATCTGCAAAAAGTAATTTACCGCCTTACACTGGACTTCACTGCTGTGTTCACACACGGATTGTTAAACAAATAGACTTGAAGCATAAATGAATGCAGGTGCAGAACACGAGTTGACAGAGGAATGACCGAAATCTTTTTTACCGTAAGTGCTGCAATATAGGGGCATTTACGGGAATACCACCAGTGAAACTACATTACCCTCTTCCATTTTGTAATGCCTTGTTGTACTTCTGCATTTATTTTTGTGAAAGTAACACAAAAGCAGTGTAACGCATCACTCTACACAGACAATATTACGTAAAGTAACTTGTTACTTTCAAATGACAGTATGTAATCTATTACATTTTGAAAATAACTTGCCAAACATTGTCAATGAGCCACACTGTTGCACTGGGTGACCTGTTCCCTCATTACAACACACATGGGAACTGTAGTTTATTTGGATCCAATCACACATGCATAGTCTGGCTTTAAATACTCACCAAACGTGTATTAATCCGCAGCTGAAACTAGTCCCTAATAAATGTTCCGACTATTTAATCCTGTTTCCTAACTAAAAACTACAGAACCCATCTGTTTCAGAAAATTATTGAACATTTTTTAATGAAATTATATACAGTATTTGTGACATTTTGTTTTGTAAGAGCTCCATCTTTAGTAGGGATAAATGGGGCTGCAACAACAGATGTATAGGCAGACTTGTTATGAGATTTTTTAGCAATAATAAAAATATGGATTAATACCAGCTTTATCCTTTAAGGCTTGGCAATGAACAGTTCCCAACTAAATTTTAGATAATGTATGTTAGGCCTTTATGATGTACTCTGCAGCTTGAGATCCTCATTCTAAAAAATCTTTCAAGTCCTTTTAAATCTTTTCTTTAGAATTCTGCTATATAAAGGGAATTTCATGCTTTAATCTTGTGCATTTCACCTCTGTGTTTCTTCCTATTTCAATAATACTTTAAGTCTTTATTCTTTGTTTGAATCTTGTACTTGCTTATTATAATTGTTATTCTAATTAGTGACTTTTTGTGTTGTCAGATGCATATTTCACCATGGAGCTTGGTGAACCGGCTGCCCTGAATAAATGTAAATTTCACTCACACACGCCACGCGCAGAAACAAATGAAGCTGCGGCACACAGTGAGAGAGTTAAGAGTGTGAATAAGTGCTACAAGGTCAGATTCAAAACTTAATCCTGCCTGACAGAGACCCCGAGGGGAAAAAGAAGGATCAGTGTCAGGAGACAAAAAGGAAAGTGTCAGGAGGAGATGGAGGGGAAAGAAAAGGGATAAAGAGCTGAAAGGGGAGAAAAAGCAGGGGGCATAAATTGAGCAAAAGAGAAAAAGTAGTGCCAGAGAGAGAAGCAACGAAAGAGAAAGATGATGATAAATCCATCAGAGGTGAGGCTCCCTAAATGATCAAGAGGTCTGAAAATGTGTGTGTGCTTGTGTGTATTGGATTGACACCATCCTCTCCAACAAATTGTGCCCTTGGCTCTGGTCTTTCTTCTCCTGTCTTACCTCTCCTCCATGAACAGCCCTTTTCTTCTTTCTGGTTCTCTCTATTTTCTTTTAATCTTATCAGCCTTTAAAACTGCTCTCATCATTCTTTTCACTCGTATCTGTCTTCTCTCTGCTGGTCTGAATTCATTATCCTTCAGTTCCTACAAAACGCTGACTGTAAAGATTAGGGATGTGCGCAATTAGTCGACTACACAATTAAACGTTGCCACCCTTGCTAGTCAGCACCAGGAATACTAGTCGGTTAAACTAAAGCCCCATCAGACAGCAGCCCCTCTCATCGTACGCCGTAAGCGTGTATGGCCTGTTGGCCCAGGCAACCCCAGATGTTTTTATCAGCAAAGTCAGACAAATGGCAGCTTGTAAAACCAGCACAGTTTTGGCAGTGTTTGATTTAACTTTATTTAACCTTTAACCCCGGCAAGCATTTAGAACAATTATTTATTACAAGAATTAGAAATCTTATTACAATGGCGGCCTGGCCTGCTAATGTTAGCCACACTATGTAGCAGGCTGGCAGCTAACGTCAGCTCCGGGTCGTTTACCCGCAGATGCTGTGATCCTCTTCGGTCTGAAAAGGTTGAAGCATTTAGTGAGCTGCTGTCATGTTTTGTAGGTTAATGTGTAATGTTTTTTATTGCACAGCACAAAGTAGCACGCAAATACCAAAAACACAACAGCAAAAGTGTGAGGAATGGATTAAACTGTTTATCGTCTCTAATATAAGCTGCATATGTTAGCATGTCCAGCTAACTAGCTAACAACCTACAGTAGCAATCTAGTATTTTCTCCAAAGGCAAGTGACATGTCATTGGATAACTTATTTTGTAGTTTGTACCAGAATAGCCATGCCCTTGGAGCCAAGGGAGCCGTTAAGCAGCCCTGTCCTGAGGTTTACACACCAGCAAGATTTAAGTTATGCCCCTTTTATGCTGGACAAACCCACTAACACCCACAAACATCTGGCTTTCTTCCTCAGTGGGAAAAGGCACATCAGCATTCACTCTTGGGTCAAATGAATCCGCAGGAGTCACGGGTAATTTTTTGCCCCTTTTATGTGTAGGCAATGAAGGCTTGTTGCATCCTTCTACAACTTTTTGCCCCTTTTCCACACACATGTGCTTCTTGCTTTGACTGGGATTTGCATCTCCACTAGAAGGGATGTCTTTACTGATGACATGCTTGTCTTGTGTCAAGCGGCTGCAAAATAAACACATTTCATTTCCTTTTAGTTCTTCGCAATAAAAGTCCCCCATAATTTTGTTATTTAAACGCTTTAAGAAACAGCAAAATCAGGAAATGTTGGGTTTTCATCAGCAGTAACGCAACAAGACCCCTATAAAGCTGAAAGCAAACATGTAACAGTAAAATAAAGCAGACACCTGAAAGTACAAACAGCGAGGCAAGACAGAAAATAAGCTTCAAACCAGACAAATTTTGTTAGAAGCTAAAAACGTACTGAGAGCTGAACACACACCTCTTTCTTTCTGGCCTCCTGCACAGACATGAGTTGAGTCTTGGCTTTCCCACGCATTCGTGATATCAAACGGGACGCACAAAATTAGCAGTGTTTTAAAAAATCTGCATATATTGGCTATTTTTGTGTGAAAAACGTGTTAGTGTTTGCCAAATTCAACCTCTTCTTCTCTTCTAAAAATTAATCATACTGTTTAAAATTTGCAGAAATTAGATACAACCATTGTGTTTCTTGTTTTCTACAGTAAACTTTCAACCCATATCTGGATTTGTTTGAAGAAATAGCAGAGCAAATCTTACATTTATTATTCATAATAGTCTATGATAATACCAGGGCTAACCAGCTCTAGTCTACAACGCTTTCCTTGTGTCCATGATCCTTTTACAGGCTTCCTGGTTTTAAAACAAATTTGCTGAAAACATTAAGAACTCTTAGTGATAGCCTTAGCTGACAGCTAATCTAGCTGGCTGATAAACTCTAATTTTGGCCTACTATCATCATCTTCATCGTTTTCATTGACATCATCATTATTTCTTCCAATCATCATCACGAGGATTGTTTCCTTTCAGCACCGTCAGAATAGTTAAGACTTGAGTATCATTGCTGTCGTCACCGTCTCATTCATTTCAACCTTTGGCGCCGTTTAATCATTTTTTTCAAGGATGAAGCTTGGGTGAGAGCAGGCAGCAGCTGTGTAGAGATGTGTGGACCCCTGACGACAGGCGGGGGAATTCACCGTGGCTCTATATGAGTAATCAGCATCCTAATCATCACCTCTTGATGTCTATTTTATATGTGAGAGGGAGCGAGGATGACGGAAAGATACAGTAGCGTGGGTCAGACTGAAGGAGAAAAACAGACATGAAGTTCGCAGAGGACAGGCAGAGTGTGAGGCCATATTTAGAGCTGCCACTCAAACCATTGTGGTGTAAACTATTCCCCTAAGGGGTCTCCAGAGGAGGAGATCAGGGGCTGTATGTAGGCCAGAGCTGTTACCTCCTGCTGCATTCATGTAACAGGAAAATAATTGTAGAAATGCTTCAAAGTGGGATCAAATACGGGAGGGAAGTGGATGTGAGGCAGTAGAGAAGTCAGCTGGGGTTCACTGCTGAACTCTGAGTTCTTTAAGTAGCTTCTTATTTATTTATTTGATGTGAAGCCACATAAAAGGTGTTTTCAAGTAAGGATCTCACATCTGCTGTCTCTGGTGTGACATACTGTAGAGCAGCATCAAACAGGAATAAAGAGGAGGAAGTGAAGGGCTCTCAGTCTGCCCCCGCGTTCAGGAAGAAAGTATTTTTAGGAGTTTGTTTATTCATTACCTGTACTAACATCATAATACAACATAACACATATAGTCATGAGCAAGACCACTGGGTGTTACAGTAGGGGAGACCAGGGTCAATTAGAACCTTCCATCATGACTCACATAATGCTTGTTGCACGCTAGTCATCTTTTGATATAAGAAACATATATATGTGCACTGATTAATTATACAATCTACTGATAAGGACAATACTGTAATATTTCGTTTAATGCTAGAGGTTACACTGTTGCAATTGCCCCCCTTGGAGGGGGTAATTGTAACAGTGATTGGGGGCAGTTGTAACACTGAGAAAATTAGTCATATTAGCTCATTGTATCTCAAATAAAAACACACCTCAAAGTAATCACATTGCTGCTGTAGTATCTAATGATGTTAAGTTTTTTTGAATAGGTGTCATATGCATTCAAAGCAAAAGTCTATTTCTAATTTTGCTTAAGACTCGGGGAGCCATTCTAATGGCAGCTACATTTTTTATTAACGTTTAAATTGACAGAAATGTGTTCATTTTCTAACAGAAATGTATGTTAACACAGACAAACTTTTATTGGGCCAGTTGGCTCGGGCGCAATTGTAACACAGTGTTACAACTGCCCCTGATCTTGCAGCCATGATAAAAATCTTGTAGGCTAGCTAGCGGCACCTATGTTAGCATAGTTTTACCATGTCCATTTTTAAATAATAACATTGAGATAAAATTGATGCAAGTTTAAGTTCATCTAAACTTTAGACAGCAGAACCATACATCCAAAAAGTAACTTTCGTACCTCAAAATCAGTTTTTGTTAAAAAATTTCTGCCGAGGTGAAGTGATCCTGCTCCGTGCAGAGTAAGTGTCTTCACTCTAGCTTGTTTCTGATTGCAGGAATTGAGTGTTTTATAACTGACCCCTGTTACAATCGTCCCTGGTCATCCCCCAGCCTTAATGTGGCTATATTAAGTTCCACTACTGAAGACAGTGAAACTCGGAACATCCTCCAGTCACTAACACTGAAAAACACCTGTCCAGATGTGTTCATTGACAACAGCAGCAGATGTTTATTATACATCTGTATCAGAGAGTGGTAAACTGTGCATGCGATGCAGAAGATATAGAATGGCCAAAAACTGTGCCTTAGTACAGCCTCACAGAGCAGCTAGCATGGTTGTCGACTCTTTGTCTTTACTGAAAATTGTTCTGTGCACTCACTTGACTGGAGAGTTTACTGTATAAAGCAAGGATATAACTTCCAAAGAAAGAGAAAAGACCTTCACTGACCCAACATTAATCTAAGGAGGATGAAGCACAAACGCAAAATTCTTAGCACACATGATTAGAGGCATTAAAGGCCTCCAGAAAGAAAGAGGATTGCAGAAATAGGCCTATAAAAGATCTGAAATGGGCTCTTAGTTGGAGAAATGCTGCTGGAATTAAAGACTAATCACACAAACACACACAAAGTAGTTTTTTTTCACTCAACAGTTCCCTCTGCGGCTCCTGCCGCTGATATCTGGACAGTGCTAACGAATGAGCCCACATGCAGAGCAATCCATTCAGCCGCATCCACAAACAGTTTCCCCCCTCAAAGGCACTGAAGGACAGAATGATGGAGGATTCGCCAGATGAATGAGGAGCAGAGGCCGGAATATAAAGTTAGCCATTAGCCGCTAACACTGGAAAACAAGCCATTATGCACGTACATTCCAACCTATTGCACCATCTTCCATTTAGTCGGTGTGGTTTGATGCAGGCAGCCACTGGAAACGAGGAGGGAGATATCAGGTTTGATATGATAAAAGCTCTCTGACTCATTCTATTAGCATAGACAGCATCACACTGGGAGTGACTCACACATACACACACAAATACACACACACACACACACACATAGTAGAAAAACTGTAAAAATTTTAGGATCCTCTGGGGGGACCCCTCCCACACTGCCATTAGTCTTTAATGACACCCCTATGTGGGGAGGGGAGCAGAGTTAGAGGGTGTGATGAAGGAAGCGAGGAAGGAAACAGGAATAAAGGGTAGGAAGATGGAGAGGAAGACAATGAAGTGCAGAGACAAGACGATGCAGGAAGAAGAAAGAAAGAAGAGGAGCTTGGAAGATGAAAAGCAAAACAGGGAGTGGAAAGGGAGGAGGGGAGTGGAAAAGGGATGGCAGAGTGACAACAGAGCAGGAGGCAGCACTGGGGTGTGGTCAGTCTGCTTCAGGACCAGACTCGCCAAACTGCAGCCTCACAATGCCTGTTAATGAGGAAATCAATCACAGCGCACCCCCCCAGGGTCATTTATCTACAGAAGAGCCTCCAAAATTTACTGTTGCTGCAGATGAATTCTTTGAAAAATCCTGCAGCATCAATACGGGGAAGGATCAGGGTGCAGCAGCAGCACCACTGGCTAACAACATGAATTATAACTTACATTTATACAGCTGTCATTTTAAGTCATTTGTCTTTTCTTTGGTATGGACAGTCATGCGTTTTCAGCTCGGCTACTATTCTCAGGGTTCTGAAAGAGCTTCTTTTAACTAACTAAGGCTGCTGAGACAAAATAATAATTCCTTGTCCTTCACCCCGAGCACATTCATCTTAGTGCACGTGTGTGTAAATAATATATGTCTGCTACAGCAAATACTGCCGGGCACAGCCAGACAGGGTTCAGTAATTTTTTATGATGTTACTTTTACTCGGGAAGGTAAAAAATACACAATTTTTTGCCCCAGGGTTCATGCTCGCGCAAATATAAGTAGTGTATATATCAGTGAAACAGTCGGTAAGCAGTTTTAAAGCTCACTCCTCTCCACAGTGCGGAGCAGAGGCAGCTGCTCAGGGTGGGGCTACAGGACTGATACGACCTCTCTTACACACACACACACACACACACACACACACACAACACACACAGATGCAGTGTTGTTTCCTCTGTTGTGCAGAAAGAAAAAGACATGCAAGCAGAAATATAAAGTGCAATTTATCTCTTACCAGTTTATTCAGGGTTTCTGTGGGTCCATGACAGGTCTGAAATCCAATAATCTGATTTTTAGGCCTTTAAATCTCTTAAAAGGTCTTAAACATGATTTTGACAGAATCAATTCTATTGATCACACTGTGACAACTACAAAACGAAACCAACATGGAACCAATAACCTCAACTGCTATCACTCTTGTGTTCACAGTTCTGTGTAGTCATGCGTAGTTGAATGTTGTACTCTGATTTTCCTAATATCCTTCTTACTTTTTTGCCGGTATGGTCATGAATTAGGTCTTAAAGGGACAGTTCACCCCAAAATCAAAAATACAAAATTTTCCCACCTGGCCTGTAGTGCTATTTATCCATCTAGACTTGTTTGGTGTGAGTTGCAGAGTTTTGAAATATCGCCGTAGAGATGTCTGCCTTCTCTCCAATATAATTGGACTCAATGGCACTCGCACCTGAAAAACAGTGTTTCTATCCAAACATTGTGATGCAGTTACTCAGGATCCACAGACCCTGTTGTGAGTAGTTTGATGCAAGAACTTGCTCAGTTTTTCAGAGCTGTCACTGGACTCCCATTATATTACATTATATTATATATGAACATGAGAGTGACGAACACATTGATAACTCAGTGTGCATACAGTCAAATGTTGTGTTTACTCACAGACAACAAACAGAAAATGAGAATTTAATCAGAAGCAAACATATTACTTGAGAATATAGCAAGACTGTGAAACAACTTCTCTAACAGCTCGGCTCAGCTGCTGACATGTTTTACTGTCTCTAAACTTCTCTCAAGGTGAGGGTGGAGGAGGCGGAGGCTCATTTCTCTCGAAGGATTTTTTTTCTCTGATGTTTTCTCAGTGTCATCGTTGCAGAGGGAACGTGACTGCAGACTTTATCATCCAAGAATATTATACTACTGTACTTTTATGAGTAGATTTTCAAGTCTGTACTTTTACTCAAACTTAAGTATGCACTGCAAGATGTAATCTACTTAGTTACTTTTAAAATCATAGTTGAGTACTGAGTACAATTTGAATTAATGTCCAGACCTTTCATCTGCATTTTAGCAGCCAATAAGCTGATCTGATCATAAACGGGCCAATGAAAACAAAGACATGCAAATGAAAAACAAAACAAATTCTGCAGCAGCGCACGTTTGGAGTGAGGATGTTAATGACTAAAGCATTAATCGATCAGGTGCCATAAAGAATTTAACCAATTACAAAAGTATTCATGGATATTTAATCAATAGACATGGCAGTACTTGCACCTCATTTGACACTGTTTTGTCTGACGGTGCTACTTTCAGCCATTCTTAGACTTAAGATGAGAAAAAATGATGAAAAAAAAATGTGTTTTGTATTTTATAATTTTTAAATAATTAATTGATTATTAGGTTGAGAAAAAAGCACAAAATTTGCAACCCTAGTTTGGAGAAGTGACGGTGACAACAATGGTTAAAAGTAACTAATACTCTGAGTAGTTTTTCCAACGAATACTTTGTTCTTTTACTTACAGTACATTCCTAACACCAGTACTTTTACTTGTAATTGAGTAATATTTTAGCAATGTAACAGTACTTGTACTTGAGTACAGATTTTCAGTTCTCTTTCCACCACTGATTAAAACTAAAACCAGCACAAAAGTGACAATTATAAGCATAAGCAACATAAGCCAGAAAAAGTAGTATTTGTATTTTGCTACATAAAATACCAAACTTAACAAAGTACACTACTCTAGTCCAGCAAGTGCATTTGAGACCGTCTTTGTCTTTGTCCTCCTGTATGAGATTTCATGTATTATCTTTTCATCTATTATCTGATTATTCTGGGGGTGATGGTGTTGTCAGAGCTGCAACAAGCTTCAACCAGAGAGGGTAAAAAAAAAACAAACAAAAAAAAAAAACCAACTATCTACTGGTTTTAAGTATTTCAAAGTTCAGTAGAGCAAACCATTATCCTGCACAGTCATTGTGAATGAAGCTTGCTGGCCTTTGCGGCTGAACTCAGAGCCTCGACTCCCTGATGTCATTGGACTTTATTGTTATTCTCCGTCACGTGCGGGTTGAACGACACGGAGCAGCTGCTGCATGAGGCCGGCAGAGAAAAGGTCAATGCTTCTGGCCTCGGTGAGATTTATCTGGGTGAGCTTCCCCTCCTGTGCAGTCTGAATATAGCTTCATCCTCACAGTATAGTGTTTGTTTAGTGTGGATGTGAGTCAGAGGTGAGACATTGACCTGATTTCCCTCCACCTACAGTCCAGCATCAATACTCGGCAGCAGCAGCAGCAGCACGGAGAGACTGATGACGGAATGGAGCTGAAAAACATTCAGGAGAATGAGATACAAAAAAAAAAAAAAAAAAAAAACCCCTACTGATACTGGAG
Source organism: Lutjanus argentimaculatus (assembly GCA_034769285.1). Taxonomy (NCBI): domain Eukaryota; kingdom Metazoa; phylum Chordata; class Actinopteri; order Lutjaniformes; family Lutjanidae; genus Lutjanus; species Lutjanus argentimaculatus. The sequence continues at coordinate 12,550,531 of JAWZSL010000018.1, forward strand.
TTGTTATTGTGAGGACGTGTTATTTACAGCTACAAATAAAGGTCCTCACTACCACCATAAAGGGTTCTCCGGTTCTCCCAACAGGAGAACTCTTTTAGAACCTTTTATATAAACCTTTTCAGAGAGGTCTGCTTAGAACTCAACATGAAGGGTTCTAACTAGAACCATCTATGAGAGCTTCTATCCAGACTTTTTCCAACCCATGAGTGTGTGCTAAAAAGTATGATCCAAGGGTTTTATCTAGAACCCACTCAGGAGGTTCTACCGAGAACCCAATACATGGGGTTTACAAGGGTTTTTCTCTAGAGCCCAGCTAGGGGGTTCTACTAAGAACCCTATTATTTTTCAAGAGTTTTGTCTAGGACCCCCTCAGGTTGCTTTACTGAGAACCCCTCTATATTCTAAGGGTTTTATCTAGAACCCACCAAAGGTGGTTCTACTAAGAACCCTTATTATGTTCCAAGGGTTTTATCTAGAACCCACTCATGGGGGTCTATCCTGAACCGTTTATAGACCCAAGTTTTTAACCTAGAACCCCCCAAGGAGGTTCAACCAAGAGCCCTTTTATATTCCCAGGAATTTATCTAGAACCAAATCAGGGGCTTCTGCTAAGAGCCCTATATGCTGCAAGAGTTTTATCTAGAACCCATGTAGAGGGTTCTACCGAGAACCCTATATATTCCAAGGGTTTTCTCTAGAGCCCTCTTGTTCTACTGATAACCCTTTTAATATTCCAAAGGCTTTGTCTAGAAACCACCCAGAGGGGGTCTACCAATTATATTCCAAGAGTTTTATGTATAACCCACTCAGGAGGTTCTTCTGAGAACCTTATATATATTGTATATTCTCAACAATCCTTGAAGAACTCTTTCTTTCAAAAACGGTTCTTTGGTTTATCCTTGACAAACCTTTTCCTCAAAAAAGGTTCTTCATAAGCAAACCCTGATTTCTAAGTTGCACATTTTTAGGAAAAGTGAAAATGAATATTATTATCATGCAAATGAAAAGGGTAATAAATGACATTTACTTAAGTTTGAAGTCTCCTGGTAGGTTGTGTGTGACTGATCTCCACCAGTGTCTCTTTCTCTTATTACTCACACAGTCATTACAGTAAAAGACCTAAAAGACCTAAAAAAAAAGACATCAAACCATTATTTTAGTATAACTCAGTCTCACTGGAGAGGAGACAGGCAGGGTCTTCATCAGCACTTCCTCTCCCCGTCCCTGCTCACCATCGTCACATGACCACTGGCTGAACTCAGGCAGTCTTTGTTTTGTTTTGTTTTTTTAAGTGGAAAACTCATGGAGAAACAAAACAAATGAATTAAATCTCAGCTCCCTCTCAGTGGTACATCATATCCTGTAAATACTGTTATGTAAGACTCCAGACTAATAGCTTGCTATTGGCAGATCTGTATTCAAATGATGTTTTTAACAGGGATTAACAAAAAAGGCCATCCTCCGTGCTGGATCAGATATTCTTCTTATCTAGTTACGGGGGAGTAGAAAGGCAAGATCAACATTTTCCCATATTAGGGTACACACAGACTCAAATCAAAACTGAGAGCAGCAACACAATAGCATGAGTTTAGCGCCATCACATGGATGATTCTGGCACAGCAGATCCAGCAGACAAATACCAGTGTGTATGTGTGTGTTGTCGTCCATTTTTCCCTGTGTGACTCCCAGATGTCAACAGCAGTGACTCAGTTCAACCCTCACTGTGTGTGTGTGTGTGTGTGTGTGTGTGTGTGTGCAGGTTTATCCATGGCGGTGCGTCACGCATCTCTGTACTCTGGTCTGTCGGGGTTTAATGGAGCTCTGGGCTGTATGGCTGTTGGAGGACTCTTCTTCACCTTCAGCTGGAGGACCCACCTATTTGCCATTGCCAGTGGTGAGACCACACAAACACACACACACACACACACACACACACACACACACACACCACACACACACACACAGAAAAACACACACGCAGTTGCTGTATACAGTATTTTTCTAAGCACATAATAATATTGTTGGTGATCTAATAAATGATATAAAGCTTTACCAACATAGTTTAAGTACAAAGCATGTAAAACACAGTGTTCATATTAAAAGAAATATATTATTTTCCAGCAAAAAACATTATTTTTTATTTATGTACACATAACTGTTGTTCTACATACTTTATTCTAATATCATACTGCTAATCATATGGTTCATCCCTCTAGTTTTGAAATATGGTAAAGCATAGTTGTCACAAATATGCTGAGAAGCATGCTTCAAGCTAGTATGGTCAGCAGCATGTGTACTTCAGCTTTTTTAAATTTCGTTTTCTGCAGAAAAACAAGATCCATTTGAACATAATTTTCAGATTTTGTAATTTTATCTTCTTTAGATGAGTTAAGCCCACATGTTTACATGTTGTGTTGGTTCATGGGGCTCATATGGCGTTGGGGGACCAAGGTTCCTGCGTGTCACTGAGCCATACTTCAGGTCCATCCTAAAGATCCTGAATGCAGAAATGGCGAACAACAGTTTAACTCCACAATTCAGTGCCGCATAGTGCTCATTCTTTTCATATGTTTTTCTACTTTCAATCGTGTATAATGTGTTTAGAAGAAATCTCCCTTTTCCTCAGACTTTAAGAATAAAACCAAATCCTTCTTGCGTCTGTCATTAGTCTTGTGATTGTGGTGCTCAGCCACTTGAGGGAGACAGAATTAAGAAAAAAACCCAAAAGAAGCTGCTTCAATATGATCTGTCCATGGTGCTGAAACAAATATAATGTTTTTTAATTTTATCTGCAGTGCAGACGCAGTGCATGTCAAATACTACTTGCATGGAGATAATAAGATAGGACGGCACGGTGTTGCAGTGGTTAACACTGTTGCCTCACCTGCAAGAAGGTTCTGGGGCTGGGGGGTGTTTGTGGCTGGGGCAGGACCTTTCTGTGCAGAGTTTGCATGTTCTCCTCGTGTCTGCATGGGTTCTGTCCGGGTACTCCGGCTTCCTCCCACGTCCAAAGACATGCAGCATAATAGGTTAATTGATAACTCTAAATTGCCCTCAGGTGTGAGTGGTTGTTTGTCTCTATCTGTAAGTCCTGCGATGAATCAGCGACTTGTCCAAGGTGTACCCCGTCTCCGCCCAGTGTCAGCTGTGATCAGCTCCAGCCCCCCCGTGACCCATCAGGATAAGCGGTCCGGATGATGGATGGAGGACAACTCAAACTGACACCATTTTAAAATGTTGCAACCTTGATCTTGAGCCTTTCATCAGCTCTCAAATCAAAACATTCGGCTACACTTTTAGTCTGCAGTATAATTGACCTTTTTCATGAGACCCCTGGTGCTGTGAAACCTTTTCATAGATTGACTGGAGCCAATCAACCGAGGCTCGTTCGTAAACAGCAGGCAGTTTACACCGGGTCGAACGTGTCACCTGCTTGTGTGAAAGCCATCTGGTTATGAGTTTATGTAATTTGTGCGAGCCCTTTGAGTAATCAAGATGTCACTTACTGCATCACCGCTCTTCTGAGTAAATCATTCTGCTGAATAAATCACATGCCTTCTTAAGGAGGTACTGAAATTACAACTAAAAAGGGTTATTATATTATTATGCAACTTATGAGTTTATTCAGCCTGCTGTTTTACTGAGCAGAGACTTATTTCCCTTAACTCTCATGCATCCAGTTTACTCTTCTCTGCTTATCCATCTTTGCATCTCTCTATTTATCTAAATCCATTTCCATCATATCCTTTTGCAATTTCTCTGTTTCTCTGTGCCAAATGGCTTTAATTGCAGAGAAGAGGTTAATAATTCTGCAATTTTATCACTTCAGCTTGATTTAATTGATCTATTTAGACTAAACCTTCCTCTGCCTCCAATCGTGGATACAGACAAACTGACAAAATTATGCACACAGTCCATCTCACTCTCTATGAACATTAGCGCTGACCAGTTTGGCACTGAGCTATCTGCTCACATTAGGTAAATTGGTTTTAATTGGAGCTTCTAGTGTGTTTCCTATCGAGGCCAACTGCAGCCAAACTCTGGAGAAAGATACAGAGTGAGCGTGTTGGGGATATATTTAGCTTAATCTCCTCTCCTCTGCCCGCAGCCTTCCTCTCTGCATATGCTGACATCGCTCTGAGCAATCTGCTGGGAACTGTAAGTGCACACTCCTCAAGCCCTCAACATTTTTGTCCCGAGCGCAGGACGATTTTAATTTTAGCTTCGGACTTTCTTTCATTTTTGTTTGCTCTGTAGAGTAGCATCGTTGGAAAACAATTTCATGCTTCCAACTGGTGGGAGCTAAATATGAAATTGGCATAAAAAGGTTTTTCTTCAAGGCAGAAAAGCATAATTGCTCTGAAGTCTCTGAGCTGAAAGTTTAAAGTCTGCTGCCTATAAAATGCATTTAAAAATTCCCATTCTAACTGACTGCAAATCTAATCTAAAGCTGTTGCTGGATGGTGTTAAACATGTTATGATGTGCAGAAAAAGGTTTTTAAGCAGAAAAGCATCATTTGCTCTGCGGAAGGTTTTAGGTCTGCTGTGATTGTGGCCAGTCCAGTCTGTTGCTTCTTTACTTCAGGGTGTGAAAAACTTTTCTGCATGGCAAAAGATGGACTTTCAACCAGTGTATTGATGCAACAGTGTCACATAAAAGGGATGCAACCAGTTTTATCATAAATATGTATTTTGTTAATTCATGGGTCTTCTTGAATCTTCTCTTGTGCATAAAACTAAACACTGCAGATAAACAGGAGTTACTTCTTGCATCACATTAGCTGGACTGTACTGCAGGTTACTGGCTCTGTTAGCTTCATACACAATCTGCATTTGCATTTGTCCATATATTTATCTTCAGTCTGTACTTTATTTTATGTTATCCACTGTAATCATTATTCTTTCACTATTTTTACCTTTACATTTGCACTCTCATTGCTCATACGTCAAGTGAAGAAAGTTTGCACAGTCTAAATTTTACTTCAAATTAAAGTACTAGAAGTGCTTGTATTGTAGTATTCAAAAGTACAAATTACAAAGTACATTTTCTAATATCGAATGCCTCAGGACCTTCACTTCCCTCATGTAAATATGTAATATTTCTTACAGGATTTGTCAGTAACTCCGCATTTTGGCTCTAAGTCAGTGGATTCACTCAGGACACCAGTCCGAACAAGGCAAGGGCCTGAAGGGGGTCAAAGTGACAAATATTTCCCTCAAATTATAAAGCTATAAACTGGCATTTCATTCATTGGTCATCGCATAAAACCGCAACCACTACGTTTGTTTACGTGCCTCAGTGTGCTTTCTCAGGTTGGACGGTGAGTTCTTGAAAGCAGAGGTGTATTTGTTTGAAATTTGTTCCGAAATCTCAAACACTGACTTGAGATAAGTCCATGGTTGCTCTGGTTTGTCAGCTTGTCTTTCTCCTGCCGTCGCCATTGCCGAGTTTGTTTGAATGAAAGAGGGAGAGCTTGCTTGTGCTTGTTACAGAGCGCGCCTGGATGACGTGTTTCCGCTTTTACATCAATCCCAGCTGAGAGCGGGTACTCTGATTGCTTTCCGTCTGTGAGGAACACAGCGTGTGGCCAGTCGCATTTTATAAAAGAAAAAACAGCAACAGCTGACTTCAAAGCTATGCTCAGTCTAAAAGTAACGAGTAACAGCAACCTTCATTTCCAACAAAACAAATACTCGAGTACAGTACAGATACTCAAAAAATGTACCAAAGAAAGGTACTTTGCTACTGTCCACCACTGCCTATAATATTATATGTACTGCTACACATCATCAAACAAGAAAAGAAAGAAAAGCAAGAAAAAAAAAAATCTGCATGTGCACCACCAACTCAGTATTTAGGATTTGGCAGCACATGAACATTGTGATTGATTCATGGCACTTTTAAAGGAACTGGGTATTGCCTCAGGACAGAAGGCATTTGGTTGCAGTCCAGCTCTTCTTCTTTGTGGTTTCAAAATTTGCAAGTCAGTAAATTAGTAGTCACAAGAAAATTAACAGGGAAGCAGTTATTATTGCAAAAAATATTGAAGCAGAGAATTTGTTCTCACTCAAACTGTCTGACTCACTGTGACTCTCCCTTATTCATTATTTAAAACCTCCCCTCTTTCCTTAGGTTGGTCTCCCAGCATGCAGCTGGGCAGCTACTCTGACAGCCACGCTGATGATGCTGCTGACCGGCAGCTTAGCAGCGTACCGCATCCCCATTGGTCAGGTCATGGCTCCCGAACACAACCTGCGCTCCCGCAGCCAATGGGAAGCTGGGAACACCACAGACAGGGAGAGCACTGACGTGTGACGCTGGGAGACACACACACACACACACAACACACACGAGTGCTGTATCAGTACCTCTGAGCTGGATAACAGATATACATTTTTAATATAAACATTTTATAAATAGAGTCTACATTCCCATCTCATCAAAGGGTTATACGTGACTGCAAAAAAAAGTAGAACGTGAAGCCCTCACTCCACATTTTTACCACAAGGTGGCGATGTTCGGCAATAAAATGTTGGAAAAGTTACCACAAAGTTGTAATATAAGCTTCTGTATTCAAAGTCAAACATTTCTATTAAATGTGTAACATTTTCAACCAAGTTGTGTCCATGAATTTTCTGTTATTCTGTCCAGTTTTTACTCATCGTGACATGTTTTAAAAAAAAAACACGAAACACAATTTAAAGGGAAAGAAAACTTCTTTTAATAGGCATGAAATCAACAAGTCAATTCAATAAAATTATTTGTTGTTAAAATGACAGTTTAACTGTTTGTCGTCGATTAAAAACACAGACTGAATTCAACAGTTTTTTTTTTTTTTAACCCCTTCGTTACCCTGCATAGACATACTACATAGTACTCCACTGGAACTCGTATAAACAGACTGTACACGTACCTCAGTGCAGGCAGACAAGTGAGACGATGAGTACACACAGACGACAGGTGATGTGTTTATGAAATGGTCTGCTGCTCAGGCCAGGAGGTTAAAGGGACAGTTCACCCCGAAATCAAAAATGAATATCTTTCCTCCGGCCTGTTAGTGATGCTATTTATCCATCAAGACTGTGAGTTGCTGAGTTTTGGAGACGTCTGCCTTCCTTTCTGCCTGTTACAAAATAACAGCAGACTACTATCTTAAGAACATAGCGAGAACTAAAGAACTTCTGTCTGAACAAGATACAGAGAAACTTGGCTGGGGGGTATTCCATCGAGGCTGTGCTTAAATGAAAAAGCCTGGTGTGAGTCAACTTCAACTATCACTCAAGGCTTAAGCCGTTCCACTAACACAATTTAGCCCGGTGTAGTAACTCAAGCCAGGCTAAAACGAGCTGCACTGTGAGCGCGCCAGAACAGCTGATTGTCAAAAAGAGGATGAGACTGTCACAAAAAGAAAAAGAAAAAATAGAGTTTCTTCTCAGCAGTGAAACAAACCCTGCAGATTGAACTATATGAGGGACAACTCACTTCAGCCACAGAGTGTATATTAAATAGGGTTTGAACCTATTAAATGCACTGTCTATGGATCCAACTCGTTATTTGGACTGCAGCACAATTTTAATTGCTGCATAGTTGCTTCTTTAAATCAATGCTCAAAACCCTACTGTTTACTGCATAAGTTCTTGTTAAAGTAATCTGTAACTATTTGTTTTAATGATCTTTCAAATGCAATTTTAATGTTTTCTTAATGTCTTGTTTTTAATTAATTTAATTTCTATGCTCCTGTAAAGCACTCTGAATTGCCTCGTGCCTGAACTACTTTCTTTCTATCATAGAAAGAAAAGCAGTTCCTACATGAAACTGCTCAAAAGGCAGAAATTTCTCCAGAAGTCTCCAAAACTCTTCACACATCTCACAGCAAAATAAATTAAATGGATAAATAGCACAACAAGAGGAAAAATATGTATTTTTTATATTGTGATGCAGTCCCTTTAAAGGCAACTGTTAGAATCATTATTATTATTATTATTATTATTATTATTTATTATATTATTATTATTATAAATATTATAATATTACTATTAAATTCTCTGAAATGAAAAAGTGAAGGTGTTTATCTGTGGTTCATTATTAGATTTTGTCTTTTTTTCACAGTGCTTCCCTTTTGCCTGTGTAGATTGTTTTTGTCGAAATCTTCCTGTCAACATCTATATTCCTCAAACACACACACACACACACACACACGTACACACAAACCGTACACCCCAGTCATGTCAAAAAAATATTAAAGAATACTAAATATTAAAAGATTATTAAAAAGATTATTTTCTCTTTTTTTTTTAATCCATACAGGTGAAGTGACACATTCTGCCACAAACATTAACGTCTTTTCTAAACATTTTTTTCTTTACATCATGCATTTCTATCTCAGTGCTTTTTTTTTTTTTTTTTTTGCTTTTTTTTGTCTACGTCATTTTCAGGTCTGGGACTAAATTCTTTATTTTCATGAAGTACCTCACAGATGATGGTGATGAGGTTGGTAACAAAAAAGAAACATACAAAAAGTGCCTCTCAGTCTGTGATTGATCGAGCAGAACAACAACAATAATAACAATAATAATAATAATTTTAAAAAAAAAAGAAAAAGTAGAAATATAAATACTTGCACAAACAGTACTTGTGTCTTTTTAAGCTGCATTACAAAATAATGAACATTCGTAGTTCTACATACTTTCAGTTGAAGGTTTGATTGTGAGTGCTGTTGTGCTTCTTTTAGATGACTGCGCTGTGTGTGTGTGTGTGTGTGTGTGTGTTGTTTGTGTTCATTATGGTTCAGAGTAAAGGCAGAATGACGCAGCTGCAGAGGTGGCAAAAGTAAACACATTCTTTACTAAGTAGAAGAACAGATACTGATATAAAAAAAGACAAGTTTTCAATTTCATATTCAAAGAAAAATGAAAAAAATACAGGCTCTGAAACTTTACGTCTTTCAAGCAGTTTTATGTCTTCTTATCTTTCACATCTTTTACATCGTTTTTTGCCTTTTACATCATTTTTTCTCTCGTGTCTTTTGTGTCTTGTTATGTCTTTTACATCTTAGTACAGCTTTATTGTCTTGTTATGTCTTTTTTGTCTTGATCCATCTTATACTGTCTTGTTACGTCTCATTTGATCTTTTATGTCTTAGTATGTCTTTTTTGTCTTGTTTCGTCTTTTTCGCATTGTTACCTCTTTTGTGTCCTGTTAGGTCTTTTATGTCTCGTTAGGTCTTTTACATCTTAGTACATCTTTTTTGTCTTGATACACCTTATACGTCTCTTTTAAAATCTTGTTTCGTCTTTTGCGTCTTGTTACCTCTTTAACATCTTCTTACATCTTTTACATCTTGTTTATCTTTTACGTCTTGCTACATATTTTCTGTTTTGTTACATCTTTTGTGTCTTATTATGTCTTTTTTTTGTCTTGTTATATCTTTTACATCTTGTTATGTTTATCGTGCATGATGTGCACTGATGGAAACACCAAACAATTTGTCTTTTCTTTCTGTTGTTCTGTTCATTTAGGTTGGTTGAAATCGGTCTCGATGTTGAGGAGGCAGCACGCAATAATGCAAAATAAAAATAATTCCCCTTCAATGTGTTTTGTACACGTAACAAGCATGTTTTGAAAATGTAAGGAGCAGAAAGTACAGATGTTTGTGTTAAAATGTAGAGAATAAAAGTAAAAGGTTGTCAGAAAAATAAACACAGACACCTGAAAACTCTACTTAAGTACAGTAACAAAGTGTTTTTAGTAACTTCCCACCTCTGCACAGCTGTCTTAACTGGTATGTTCGCACACACTCTCTCACACACACATAACCATGTACAAAGTACCCAACACACACACCACACTCACTGCTTATGTTTACAGTATCTGACGATGAAATGGCGCAGAGGTATCTATTATTATATCCAATTGAGCCCAGTGTAAACTTCAGATAAGTGTGTGTGTCGTGTCTGTATGTGTGTGTTTGATGTATCTTATCTGTCTGCATGATTGTTTTCATGCACAGAAAATCTGACTAAATAAATTGTTTTTTCTGATGGATTTTTGCGTGCATGCAGTTGCATTTTTGTCGTCACGTTTTCTCCTAAGACTTAACAGCTATAATGGCCGCGAAAAGTCCAATAAAAAAAAAAAAAAACGTCATTAATGTCGCCACGTTAGAGCATTCCATTGAAATTATGAATGTGTGTTTGCGTCGATGTCAGTATACATGTAATCCTACTTTGTGAACAGCCACACAATGTTTTGTTCTTCATGCATGTAAACATTCATCTAATCTAAGCAAGTGTAAACAGTGACGCTGTGCCTGCAGGTCTGGTCTGGAGTTTTTTTGTTTTGTTTTTTTTAGCAGACTATTCAACCAACAAGACACGAGCTAGAAAACAACAGCCTAACTTTTAACAAAATAAGTACCGCTCATGAACAAAGCAGAGGGAGCAGAGCACAAGATCGCCTGTGGCAGCTTAAGCGTGGGATTATTTTACATCAGTTTTATTCAGAAATACCTTTATTTGCTTCCTTGCTGAGAAGATTGACACCACTCTCTTGTCTTTACGGTAAAAATAGAGCTATAAAGACTGAAATCTGGGGGAAGCAACTAGCCTGGCTCTGTTTAAAGGTGACAAATTCCTCCCACCAGCACTTCTAAAACTCACTAAAGCCCCTTTCACACATGCAGTCTATCCCTGAACTGTTCAGGATTGTTACCACACGGGGTCGCGCGTGAATGGGAGCAAAGATCGATATGCAGGGAAATCTGTGCCGCCAATTTCCCACCTAAATTCATAGTGACATTTTACAGAAAATTCCAGTACAGCTGTGTTGTGAGGGACAAGCACGCAAAAGGTTATGCCCATCTGATGAAAGAAATAACTGGAATCACAACGACTCCAGACATCCAGCATTAGTTAAATATTGCTTTTAAGGTATCAAATGTTAATGTTAAAGTAAATAATGAAAAAAACTTGTTTTGCAAACTTGTTGAATAATGATCAAATAACAAAGTGCCTGACAGTCATACAGTAATGTTGACAAGAATCCACAAAGTTACTGCACCTGGACAAGAAATAGTAGCACACTACCATAACATGAGGTGTTTAGCTGAGAACAGGAGCTCTGAGGATTCTAAAGGTTACGGTCTTGCTTAAGAGAACTTCAGCAGGGCGGATCCTTGAAAACAAGCCCGGCTATCCACGTTAACAAGGTGCACATTCTACTGTATATCCACGTGAACATATCCTGGACTGTTAATATCCAAAAGAAGACTTAAGGGCCCTTTTCCAAGGCCTTATTTTTTAAATTGTTCTTTTTAAAATTAATAAAATGTCCATATATCATCTCCAACAAGGTTAAGAAAGTGCAGAAATGTCTGTATTTCTTAAGGAAAGTCCTCCTGTGAAGTTCCTGTTCATTTCTACAGAGGAGCACTAGACGTCCTGAACTAGAAACACACACTGGCATCATTGGATGTGCACAGTCCAGGACCGGAGAACTGTGCAGCGGCTCATTAGAACCACCCATCGTACCCTTCTCACCAACATCAGTGACATCAGGGAGGTGTGGTGCCTGCACAAAGCCCAAAGGACACTAAAAGACAACACCCACCCCAGCCTGTTCACCCTGCTGCCATCTGACAAGAGATACAGAAGTATCCACTGGCGTACCACCAGACTGAACCCTAACACTAACCTATTATCTATTCAACCAATCTACTGTGTATAATTTTTGTATGTAATTTTTGTGAGTAACAAAAAATGAAAACTTAATTTTGTTATACAATCCTGTGTTGTAAAAATGATAAATATAAATGATAAATCTACTTTTTCCATTATTGCTTGCACCTTGTATTAAGTCTAATCCATCTGTTTTCAAGGGATTATTTGATTGATTATAAATCAATATGTGCCACAGCACCACTGACTCAAAATGTGCATGTGCCCGCTAAAATATGTATAATATGATACAGACACCCATTGCACATTGGAGTTTTATTTCCAGCTTATTTTCATTTAATCCTGCAAGAAGTGATTTTTTTGTGGCCAGTTTGCAAACAAGCCGCGAACACGTCCCTGGTGAGCCTAAGTCTAATATTTACTCTCCTTGTAGTTTTTGGTAATATATTTGGAAAAATATTGATTATAGCTGCTGTGATCTAATGCTCTGCTCCCGTCTCAAACTATTCTGCTGTTGACTTTCCTTGTAACTCGACTAAATCTTGTAATCCGTATCCAGCGGTGGAATCCAAGAAAGATTAGCACAGCTCTGCTGAATGTTTAAACTCAAAGCTTATTTTATATTTTGTAAATCCCTCAGAAATCTCTGGGTTCATCCCATTACTGCCACACAGACTCAAAGCAATCCAGGATTGTCTCTCTTGACAGTGGAAATACAGATCCTGCTTCTTTTTCAAAGCTCAGCCGTCTCTGCGCTCTACTGTACATTCTGTGTTTCCAACATCTCTCTCTCTCTCTGTTTAAGTGCCTCTGTGTATCTACTGCATGGGTGTGAGTGTCTTCATGTTTTTTGGTGGTGTGTATGTGTGTGTGTGACTGTGTGAGTTTGTGTGGGTGTGTGTGTGTTTATGTTCAGAGCAGCCTCCCGAGCACCACGCCCTCTCTGCTCCTCGCTTCTCCTCTGAGGATCTCCAGGAAGCCCAGTTTTGTCAAGAACTCCAGCCTCTGACGGTCTGTCGGCTGCACCTCGCAGAACACACCCTGAGAACCTGCACACAGGAAACAAACGCGTATAATGCATGTGATGTTCTTCAAGACGATCTTGTTCTTCAGCTAAAGACAAAAATGCACAAAGAATACTCTTATATACTAATAAAGTCAAATATTCATATAAAACAATGAACTGTACAGAAGTTAGTCTGAAGTTAAGTGTCATGAAAATTAAAACATGTTAACAGTTTCTGTGGCGCCCCTGTCTATAATGCATTATAACAATTTATAAACATACTTATACTGTGCCCTTACAGACATTATAATGCATGCATTATAAATGTGTTAGAATGTGAAATAAGTTACTCTAAGTGATAATCAAGTGCTTTAAATGAAGTAATGACATTAAGTAATGCATTTAAAGTACTTGTTGTTTGCTTTAGGTGAAGTACAAAAAAACTCAATGTGAGAACAACACCCAAAATGTTGTAAAATTAATTTTTTTTAACGGGTCATAAGAGAAACTAAGTGCTCCCATTTGACACTTCACACTGATGATAAACAACTGAATGATGGACATTTACATTTCACTAATGTTGTCATTTCCCCAAAAAACAAAAGCTGTAATACATTATAGTCACATATAATTCATTATAATCACAATATAATTCATTATGACATGATTATAATCCTTTTTTTTTTTTTTTTACCACAATGAGAATAATAACAGATAAATCAGAGAATGATGAGCAAATAGAAGTATTATGATACTAGACCTTGTAAGACATTATAAAATGCTTTATAATGTGTTCTGATTATTGTTTTAAAGCATTATGAATATTGATGAGTGCTTTAGTACTTAAGGTACCCAATGATCACTAAGAGTATACTGATGATACTTAGTGTATAGTTACAACGTGTTACAACTCTGAGAATTATAATACACTATGATCTTTGCCAAAAACAAGTCAGTGAATGACCAGTAATCAGACATATTACGTTACTTGACCTTATAACTCATTATAAATATTATAATTTTTAATGTGTTCTGATTATTGTTACAATGCATTATGAATATATAGTCATTTTAACTATAAAATGTATATATATAAATATCTATAATATAATATATGCATTGCTATAAGAACACATAAGTAAGTTTATAATGCATTGTAATTCATTATAATGCATCATAAGAGTGATTTTAATGTCTTAGAAAATAGTTATAATGTATTACAACTATAAGAATTACACTATAATCCTTTCTCCTAAGAAATGTGTCAGTGAATGACCAGCAGGTATTACATACTCAACCTTATAAGTCATTAAAAATGCTTTATAATGTGTTATGATTATTGTTATAAAGAGTTATGGATAATTTGGAGTGCTCGTTACTATAATTATATATTATATAACAATATATAAGACACAATATACATTGCTGTAAGAACAGTATAACCCCATTATGTTATATGTAAGTATGTTTATAATGCATTGTAATAACATAATAACGTGTTTTAAATTGTTTATAATTTATTACAACTATTACTATTATTTACTACAATTATAATACACTACACATACTTGACCTCATAGGTCATTATAAAATGCTTTATATTGTGTTTTGATTATTGATATAAAACATTATGAATATTCATGATTGTTATAATGATAAATATATATAATTATGATGCATTATGAAGCATTCTGGATACGTGCATCACAGGAAGTGTTAACTAAAAACACTGATTTCAACATTCAGAATTAATAAAAGGCTCCCCAGCACACAGGCAAATAAATATTTTAAAACTATTGAATTTAAAGATGTGTAAACATCTACAGGCAGCTCGACACATGACCTCTGCTCACATTAATGGAGTGTGTTAAGAGGTGTTACGACACTACTTCAACCGTCCATGATTTTCTGCTCTTATGTTCAGCCTTGAGCTGGTGAGTAGTTATGAAAGAGAGTCCTCCAGAACGAGTATTAATTCTCTACACAGAGGTATGTGAATATTTTCCACATTTCTGATTGGACCATATACCTTCGTTTTGCCAGAACTGAGGGTTAATGGTGCTTCTAGTTTTCCATTTCCTAAATTTAAAGCAAATAAGGCTCACATATACACGCACACTCACAGTCATACAATGACCCGACACCCTGATCTTACCGTTGGCCTTGAGTGCAGTGAGGAGGGCGGTGAGCAGGGTACGGCTGACGCTGATGTCCACCAGCTCGGGCAGGGCGTCCAGTCGCAGCTGGGAGGGGAAGTGATAGAGGAGGGAGTCTGGGTACTCACCCTGGTCCTCCTCCATCAGCTGGATCAAGTCCTACAGAGAGGAAAAAGAGACACAAAGACAATAGTTGGTGGTTGACGGGGGGTTAGTTTTTATGTAGAAATAAACAGAGGAAATCTACGCCATGCCCTCTCAATAAGATGAACAGGACATGGCATAGATAATCTTATGTTGTTGTAGTTTCCCACAGCTGCCACTAGATGTTACTAATGGGCCATATTTGACTGATTGTCCCTTATAAACACTCAAAAGCCCAGGATACCTGCAAGTTACCCAGCAACCTAACAACATCATTCACCTTTTCTTAAGAAATCATGTCCGACCAAGAAAAAACTTGCTCCGTGCCAGAAAACACCCTTGTCCCGGACAAAAACTCACAGCTACAAACAATTTAAAAATGCGTTAAAAGCCTTCAAAGCTAACAACTTTGTTTTAAAAATCGATTATTTATTAAAATGCCAGCCCTTTAACTTGTGTCCCACATTTATGTCAACTCAGACACAGATATTTACAAAAAGGTATTCAGGCATAAAACACTACGACCATGTGTTATCACATTTTGTCAACTCTGTAAGATATTTTCCATCTAATGGATTTGATGTGTACATTTAATAAAAAATTTAATCACTAGGTTGTCCCGTTACAAGGTTTAATAGCCAAGAATTTGATCTTTTAAGATATATTTTCCCAGCATAATTTGAGGAAAAAAAATCACAACCCTCTACAGTTTTGCACCAATTCTCAAGAATGAGTGAATTGCGTACAAACAGACAATATAAAGACTAATAATTCCACCAAACTCATTCTGAGAATACACTGAGTGTCTTGTAACGTCAGCAGAGTACTTGCGGTCTTTGTTCTGTTGACATACTGTAGACCTCTGTAATTAGTCTAATGTACCTCCTGTCTGAGATGCTAGTAAGCAGTTTTTCCTGGAGTGAAACTTGCAAGCGGAGAGGTTTTCTCTTCCGAGTTTTTCAGCCATAAATCATATATTAAGGAAGTTATACAAGGAAGGAAAGTATAAGTAACAATAAAGCTATTGTAATAACTAATTACATAAAACACTGGTGCTGCAGTAAGTTCCTGTATCTGATAAACTACGAAAAGATGCCATTCAAACCTTTTCCAAACCTGTTTGGCTCATTCAACTCTGACTGACTCTTTCAACTGGAGAACTTTTTCTACCTTCGCACACCTGTGACTGCAGTGTGAATGATAGTCGTCCAAAGTGTGACTGTCAGTGCGCGTCGTGACGCACAGAGTGGGCAGTTAAATCCTCCACAGATGTCAAGGACTGACTGTCCCTGTTGCTCACCACCAGCTCTGCTTGGTTCTTTGCCTGAGATCACTCAACTGTCATGCCATGATGGGCGACAACAACTCTACAGCCAAGTCTGTTATATCTCCTCTTATGTTCAGTCAAGAGGAAAAATTATTTACTGGCCGTGATGGATGTTCACCTCTACCAAAAAAAAAAAAAAAGTGAAATCCGTGTGCGCACTGCATATGAGTATTAATCTGTATGTGTGTGCGTGTTTTTGTTGTGTCATTTGCTTTGTTTACCTCTGTGTGTCACCCACACTGGTTATTAATCCATCACTGAGGGATCCAGATGGTGTAACTGCAGGTACCCTTAAGTCTAAACATTTGTGTGCCTTAATTCACCTGTGTGTTGGGTGTGTCTGCCCTTCAGAAATACAGGATAGTTATAGATTTACAAAAGGACGTTTAATACCACATATTCACCTGTGTGTTGGGGTGTGTGTTGCCCCCTTTGGGAGGGTATTTGTCCCTCATGGCAGGCATCCAGCTGGCCTGGCACCGTTTGGCAAAGGAGCGAACGTCTAAGATGCCCAACACACAGCCCACACACCCAGCTCGTCCTCCAGGATGAAGCTGTACTCGGGGCACAACGCCAGGCACGGCCCGAGACATCTGTGGAAATTAAAAGACATCACTGTTTGAAAAAAACATGTGAATTCACTACTTTGTTGAATACTTGATTTTGATTGGTCATTATATTCTGTGGCTTAGAAACTGGCTTAGATCATGATGCTAGGATCGGTTAAATACAGACTGTTTAATTGTACTTTGTATGGTTGTACGTCACAGTTACGTTGACCTTTACCTTTAGCAAAACACTAGCTAGATGCTATCTAAAAGCTAGTTAGCTAATGTTAACAAAACCCTTGCTATCTAGTGAGCAAATGTTGGTAAAATATGAGCTAACTAGTTAGCTCATGTTATTAAAATGCTAGATATCTAGATTAATGTAGATTAGCTACCTAGTTAGCTTTTGCTAACAATAGCAAACTTACTGCTGACAGGTCACCCAGCAACATATCTTAACCATCTTCAAAATTTGGTTTTCTTTTCAACATAGACAAGCCTACTACAAAGCATATCTGCTCAGCTGTCGTTGGAGCACAGAGGGGAAAGGGGCAGGACTTAGGAAGGGTTAATTGTGACATTCTACAGTCTGTTATTTCTGAATAACTGACCGGTGATATGGACGCAGTTCTGATCATAGACTCAGAAGCACTAAAATCTTTTTTAAATAAATAAAATCATTTTAAAATCAATATTTGTGTCAAATTTTTTATTTCTTTTAGTAATAAGCAGGATAATGTACAGTGAGCAGGTCATTAATAGGAAATAAACACAGACAGTCACTGTACATTATCACCCATATTGTATTCTAATCTGATAAACTGTGTAAATGTTTTGCAGTGCAGACATCGCTCTGGCTCCTCTCAAATACACACCTGTCTCCTATGACATCTGGGTGCGCAGCGCTGGACTCTTGGCCACCCTGAGTCCTCAGGTGGAGCTGGCGCACCATCCGATACAACTCCACCTACAAACACAACACACACACACACACACACACACACCACACCACACACACACAAAAATGATCATTGTTGTGAGATACGGTTGTGGTTCCATGCCCTTATCAGTCAGTTTCCCCACATAAATATATAACTATAAATCTACAGGTGACTAAACAATCAGAGTCCTTTAAAAACTCTGTTTAATTTTGCAGCATTTCTCCTTATAAGGATTCTAGTGTGGCACTGACTGAGATTTTCTATAAATTTTCCACGACTTTCCATCACTAAGTCAGAGTGCCCTTAAAATGTCCCACCTTCCTGGTTTGTTTCCAAATTGATTTTCTAAAGAGTGGTATTATGTAACTGTAAAAAACCCTCACTGATATTCTTTCCCCATCTTAAATGCACCTCTTTGAATCCGACGATATTTCCACGAATTATCCTGGCGTTACGTGTGAAACGAGAACGTGTGTGGGTGTGACTTCTCCTACCTTGTCCTTGCTGTGGTAGGGCCTGATGTTATAGAGACGAGAGGTAGGGAAGAGAGGAGGAGGATGAGTGAAGAGTTCACTGCTGCTGCCTATTGGGAGAAGCATCTACACACACACACAAAGAAGCACACACAGGCAGTTATAAAAGGATTGAACTTCAGTGTCACATAATATTTAAGAATTTAAGAATATGGGCATGCACACATACACAGTGACAAAAAAAAAGGAGGAAATTTGCAAAATCCGTTCACCTGCACCTCCCCAGACACACCCCCTTTGAACACCCATGGCTCTGATTCCACGCCCAGTAGGTCCGCCCCTGTGGACTTCCCACACCCTACCACAGACAAGAGCCAAAACTGTCAGTCTGGTTACATTGTGCGGTTAGGATGGCTGTCAGTGCAGATGGAAAATGATCACACAGTTAAATCAGCTTTAAATATTCATACCAGCATAAAAGTTCCATGTCTTACAGCATTACAGAACCTCAAGAGATGCTGGCTGAAATTAACTTCTTTTTTTTTCAGTTTTTATGCTGTTGCCATAAATATTTGAAGCATAACTGGTGGTTCAGTCCTCACTGCACCCTCTGCTGAGCTCCATCAAGCTAGAGCTGAGAAATAATGACTGGATGTTGGGTTTATAGTGGAAAATTTTCAGACTGACTTTACTTTAAATGAGAATGATTTGTGCAGCTGAGACTACATGCAGTTAGTTTTGTTTTTAAAACAAAGATATGGAGACAAAGAGTTTTGCCCACTCACAGTGAAAGCAGTTCCTCCAGGTGCCCAGGGTGGAGCTGTCACTCAACACTCGTCCATCTGAGTGAGACAGATGAGTGGGTGGAGTTAGATTATTGTATACAGTATGGAACAGTAAAACGAAGACTAGAAGAGCATAGTACAGCATTGCATACTAATATATTATAGCATACTATACTATATTAAACTATACTAATTTATGCTATGCTATATTATCCTGCAATATAGTATACAAAGCTATGCTATGCTATACTATCCTATGCTTTGCTATACTATACTACAATATAGTATACAAAACCATGCTATGCTATAATATGCTATGCTATACTATATGATAGTACAACATAGTATACAAAGCTACACTATGCTATACTCTGCTATGTTACACTACACTATAATGTACAATATAGCATACAAAGACATGCTATACTATGGTATGCTATGCTATGCTATAATGCACTATAGTATACAAAGCTATGCTATGATATACTATACTATGATTTGCTATACTACACTACATATAGTATAGAAAACTATGCTATGCCATAATATACGATGGTATAATATAGTATACAAAGCTATGTGATGCTATACTATGCTATGCTACACTGCAATATAGTATTCAAAGATATGCTATGCTATACAATGCTATACATAGTACAATATGGTATACAAAGATATGCTGTGCCATGCTATGCTATGTTACACTATACTGTGCTATACTATACTATAGCATAATATAAGTATACAAAGACATGCTATGCTATACTATGGTATGCCATGCTATACTGCAATATAGTATACAAAGTTATGTTATACAATGCTATCTATACTATACTACATTATTTAATACAAACTATGCTATGCTATACTATACTATACTACTATCTATAGGCTATGTGTTACTGTAGTATGGCAGAGCAGTCTGTATTCCCATAGTTTCCTTCTTTCATCCTTCTTTGTACTCACCCAGCCAGCATATGAATGCTTTTGCCACCAGCGCCATGTTCCTCAGGTCCATACATAGGGTTAAAGGTCATAGAGCACAGCCCTGTTGGCCCCGCCCACCACGCTGCAGTGGAGCTGAGCGATGTCTTCACACAGAGACAGGAACCTGGAGGCCCGACCTCGCCACTCATCAATCTGTGAACAAACAGACGTAATACATATAAAAAGTCATGTACGGCTTATCACTCACATTCATCAATCATGCACTCCACGATTCAATTTCACCAACAAAAAATCAACACGTAACACACTCCGACCTTCTGAGGTGGCGCCTTTTGTTGTTCGTGCTGACCAGGTGGCAGTTTGTTTTCAGCCAGGTCAGGTCCTGCAGCAGTTTCTGGGCAGACGGGCCGTGCTCGTGCGGCAGATAATGAAGCCCAACCAGCACCGCACCTGGGACCACTGAGTAAGCCCTTCCACGGATGAGAGTCCTCGACCTGGGCCTCTGACCCTGCCTCCCCTGAAGGTGCTCCAGGCTTGGATCTGGAGGTTTTTGACTGGGCTGACCAGGTTGGTTTGACCTCTTCTTCTCCCTTCTCGTCCCTCCCTCTCCCCCTTGGCCTTGGTGGGGGGAGACGATGGGGCGAGCTTGAGTTCAGGGGAAAACGGGGAGTTTGGCCACAGCAGAGGTCCCTCTCAGGGTGAGAGGGGCAGTCGATCTGTCAGGAGTTTTGCAGCGAGATGCTGGAGCAGAGGCACGTTGGTCTGCTCGTGAGCTCTGGTCGACCTGTGATCATTAAAAAAACATTAGCTTTTAAGTACAAAATCAACACATTTTTTGTTGGACAACCTTCAAATGTCAATTTGTGAACTAAAATAAGGCAGTTAAGGTATTCATTCATTTAAATAATCCACTCCAAGGTCATGAAAGTGTTTGAGTCCAGTCTAATTCATCATTCAAACGGCAGCCATATCCATCACGCTCACAATGGGAAGCTCAATGTCATACTGTTGTGTTCTTATAAGTATAGAGAACCTGACAAAATGTTCATCATGTCTGTGTTGGTCAGCAACTGCAAGACAACGAATAGTGAAAATCTGGAGCACACGGGGCCATATTTCAAGCTAAAATAACCTATTAGCTATTGTAGCTAATGTTAGCATCAGCCACTTCTAGCTAACGTTAGTATTTGGAGTGTTACCCGATACAGATGGAAAGATGTAAATTAATTCTGAAATATCCATGCACATTTATTTAACGCTAAGTCCAGAAGTAATCAAGCCAGTATATATGCTAATGCTAACGTTAACTATCTTACTGTCTCTTCACGCAACTTCAGAAATGTTCTGGTGAGATTTTGCTCACCGGAACATATATTTTTGGGTAATGTTTCATACATACAATACAAAAGTTATAAGCACTTTAGCAGTCTGTGCTTTGTGTAGCAGAAATGATGTCACGTTAGCTAGGAAGTGTTAGAATGTTAACACTAGCTGTTGTCTCAGAGTAGCTAATTGGCTTTAGAATAAGTTGTCTTAGCTTGAAATCTGGTCCGATTTCCCTCTGCATTTTTACGACGATGTTTGAGCTTCCGCCCTGGAGTGTGATGTCAGAGGAAGATGGCAGCCATGTGAATATGGTGCACAGAAAGCACCACGTCGTAATGTTTTACCTGCTTGTAGTGGTTGGTTGAGTTCCTCCATCCAGTCATGTAGTGCAGCAGACAGAGCTCTATCAGGACAGTATTCACACTCCTCATCTAGAGCAAACACAACATTGTGTTATTATATATGAGCCGACAACATCACTCATATTCATACAGTATACAGTGCAGAAAACCACTATGAAATTCCTTTACATAATCAGTCTGTGATGTTCATTGCACTCCAGCTGGACCTGTTGATGTGGACAAACCTACCCACACACATCGCACATATCTTCTCCTTTTTATGCACGACTAGGAAAGACGACACACACCCTCTCTCAGAACACGACCTGTCTTGTGTTTGCTGCTTTTAGTTTCTGAAGGACTAACACTACAGTTTAGAAATAAGTGTTCCAAAAGGGTTTTTTTGTGAAGGGCAGAGGTTCTACCCAGAACCATTTACTTCTAAAGTTTGTACCATATTATCGGTACAAGTTAAAACTTCTGGAATATAAAAGGCTTCTCCGCGTGGGTTCTTGATATCACCCTTAGAAGATGGAAAGGTTCTGGATAGCAACCCCTGACTTCAGGCCCATGTCCACCAAATTAGCTCTGGTTCTTGAACTGGTCCGATTTAATATTCTTGGAATTTTGGTGCTATCTAGTGAACCAGCCTGTGTTTCCACCAGTTTTCAGTGGAACCATTGTGATCTGTAGAATATGAAACACCCACTTTGATTCCCAAGGAAACCCTGATATCTTTTTGGTTCCAGCTGGGAAGCAACTTTTGTGGGAACCAGAATGGGGCCAGTTCCATGTTGGTGGAAAAGGCCTATCATCGGGGGTTTTGGGGGCGGAACACTAACCAATTGAAGGGACCTCTGCAGAACCCCTCATAGGGAGTTCTGGATGAAACCTTTCAGTGATGGTTCTATGTATAACTCTTAATGTTGGGTTTTAGGTCAAACTCTCTAGAAACTTTATAGAAGATTCTACCAGGAACCAAAGAGGGTTCTCTAATGAGGACAAGCCAAAGAGCCCTTCATGGTTCTGGTGGACGCTTGCATTTCTAAGAGTATAAAAAATGACATTGCAATTCTTGCAATTATTTTTTTTGCCTACATGCCCGACTGCACTTACGCTGCAACGCTATGTCATGTGTGAAAAACGATCTATGGGAATAAAAAAACACACACGGCACCAAAAAGCAAAAATAGCCCAGAAATGCAAGCTGCATCGACAAAGTCTGTTTTGCAGTGCGTCTTTTTTTGTTTGTTGGTTTGTTTGTTTTTTTAGTGAGACAAGACATACCAGGTGAGACAGACAAGACAGACCTTAACAGAAAAATCTGGCAGAGAAAATGTGTCTACTTCAGGGGTTTTCAAAGTCTGAGACTGTGGCCCCCCCCACCATCCCCTTTTGATAACTAATATAATTTTTTTTTTTCATCCATTCACTGGGCCTCCCCTGAAACTGTTTGGAGGTGCACCTCCCACTTTGAAAACCTCTGGTCTGATGAATCTGTCAGCTGCCTGTGAGAGGCTTTTTCGCACTGCATGAGTCATTTTTAGAAGCAAAATTGCACGCCTTGATTCAAAGAACTTTCAGATCGAGCGTCTGCTGAGGCTGAACAAAAGATTTTGGTAGTCCTGTAGAGATGAGGGAATTTCTAACAAAAGAAAAAAAAGGCTTAATTAGACCCGAAGCGTGTTCTTGTGTTGATCATAATGTTCCGAGTTCTGCTGCTGACATTGGAAACTGATTTGCACATTTGCACAAAAGTTAAAGGTCACATATTACACAAAACACTCTTTTTCCTGGTTTTTCAACAAAGATATGCCTTCCCAGTGTCTCTAAATAGCCCCCAAATTTGAGAAACTTCCATCTTTTCTCTTTTTTGCTTGCTTCCCCTTTCAGAAAATGTTTGTTCCTAAACACAAGTCAGATTCGTCTCCCCTTAGGATGTCACAAAGGGCTTAGCACCAGCTCTAGAAAAATAATGGGTTTTATGAACATTAAAACCTGTAAAACTACTCCATTTGAAGACCCAAATAAAAAACATGAACCCAGAAATGAGCATATGTCTCCTTTAATGTTCATTACTTTCAGTATGTTACTTTTTTCTTGTCTTTTATTTGACATTGGAATGGTTTAAGTCTTTGAATTGTAAGTTTCAGTTAGCTTTGCACAGAGACAGCCGGTGGAAATGTACTTCAGAGGGCTACTTTTTACTTTCAGTACATTTCGGAGCCTGTACTTTTTCACTTCTACTTGATTGTTTTTTATACTGTTTTATTTAAATTTGGACAACACTAGAAACTAGGGTTGAGCGATATGGCAAACAATTTCTCAATATTTTAAGGCTATTTTCTCCAAAAGAACATACCGTAAATTTTCAAATAGTGCAAACATATGATGGTTTTGTAAAACATGATGCATTGCTGTAGCTGAAACTACTCAACAGTATAAAGTAGTTAAAATGAGCTCAACCTTAAACATCTACAGCAGTGAAATGCAACATACACATTAATACAGCATTGATATGTATCTAAAAAATCATAAATAATAGTAAGGGTTGGGAGGGTTACTTTGAAAATGTATTGTGATATAGTTACTAATTACCAGTTTAAAAATGTAGTCAGAATCATACTGTGATATCCAGTGGCCTAATGTTTTAGGTTTGTTGTAAGTTTTGACAGGTTAGCTAGCTAACTGGATTTCTGTGTAGCTAAAGTTAGCTGTTGGTCTGTGGAGCTAACGGTAGCCATTGTTCTGTGTAGGTAACATTAGCGGTTGGTCTGTAGAGCTAACGGTAGCCATTGTTCTGTGTAGGTAATTTATGCCGTATCATGATATAACAATATCAAATATCTAAGACAATATCTAGTGTTATATCACGATATCAATATTCTATCAATAAATAGCAGAGCCCTGCTAGTAATCATAAAGTTAGATCCTTCTCATACAAAAAGACTCGATCCAGTGGTTACTTCATTTACTACTAACACCCCGACATCCCCCTCCCTCTCATGCTATCATTAAAATTCCTCTTCCATTTCCATCCACATCACAGGCATTAGCCTGCCCTTCATCTCTTTTCCCATCCCCTCCCCTAAAGCCTGTTTCTCCTCCAGCCCTCCACTGTGTTTCTCCTCCACAGAGGGACCTTCCTCTCTTCTCATTTCTTCACACCACACAATTATCCCTCCGCCGCCACCTCTCCACCCCCCAACCCGCTCGGGCTTCAGAACAACATCACACGCTACAGCGGTTCTCTCGCATACATTTTTACATCCAACTCCCTTGTCTCCGCTCTCTTTCTCTGGTGGTATTCTCATGTATTTTACTGTCACAGTAAATTTACTACAATACATGTGAACCAAATGTCAAATTAAGGGGAAAAAATAGCTATTACATACAGCTCCACACAGAGTCTTACAGAATACTTAAAATACAGACCACTTTGTGCTGAACAGACTCCACTTTGCTGTGAGAGTAGATGAAACTGTTAAATTAACTCTGTGTTAGGGAAATATTTTTACTCTGCTTGTTCTGACCAGTGTTGTTTTTGTGTAACTGGCTTCTGTTCTTTGTTTCAGGAGGCCCTGTCCAATCAGTGGCACCTAGTGACGGTAAATAAAGACGGACGACA
The DNA here is from genome assembly GCA_034769285.1 of Lutjanus argentimaculatus. Taxonomy (NCBI): domain Eukaryota; kingdom Metazoa; phylum Chordata; class Actinopteri; order Lutjaniformes; family Lutjanidae; genus Lutjanus; species Lutjanus argentimaculatus. Next base: position 12,575,830 of record JAWZSL010000018.1, read on the forward strand.
CGTCTCCACTTCCTCCCACTGGGCAAAACTGAAGCCAAAATATCCCGGATACGAGCGCTGCCATCTTGCACTGGTGACATCGTTTGGAGCTAGCGTCTGTGTGGTAGCGTCCGGTGACGGAGACGTGGTATCGAGTTCCCGCCTACATGGTTGGCTGACTCAATCGCAAGGAGAGCTCAGCTGTCAGTCACGGCATAAAATAATGAACTACTGAAAGTGACGGAAACCATCATTGAGAAAAATTTATTTGACGTGTGCGTCGGTGTTTTAGTTTGGCCCATGTTCTATGTATTAACATTGGGAGGGAGAATTTAAGACTTTACTGCAGCCGGCCACCAGGGGGCGACTGAGATGCTTTGGCTTTACTTTTGGGGAGCATAAAATTAAGCAACTTTGCTTTTATCCCTCATGTTGCTTCTCTTGGGGTCATAACATATGTGGATCGTCTGGGATACGGTCGGACAGCCAATCACAGATTTTTGGTCATTCTCCTTGGTTTTGGCAGCGCTCTGTTTTCTAGTGCGGTGTGTAGGAAAGTAGTCTTGCTCTCCCTTTTGTTTGTTGCACAGTGGGGCAGGTTATCTGAGTGAACCAAGTGAAGCAACTCCTCAGTTCATCCACCGGCTCACCACTTTATTATTTTGCCTATTTGGTTTTGAGGTGAATCTCTGGTGGGGGTACGCTTTTCAGGACCTTTGGTCTTTGTTCTAGGCCAGTGGTTCATGAAGCTCAGCATTCACAGTTGCCCAGAGCCCGGCTCGCCTTACAAAAGACTGTTAGGAATTTGTTTCTAATAGGTAAGGACTGGGGTTCCCTGTTAAAACATGTCTGCAAAATGGCTTTGTTTCACTGTCTCGTGTTGTCAGGAGAGCCAGTAGCTGGCTTAAGCTTTTGTTTTGAGCAACTTGGCAGCTCAGGGTTTTGCAGGACTATAGTCCATCCTTCCTTTATTTAAGGACTAGTATTTCTCTGAGTTTAAGGGAACCTATTCGTGTGCTACCCATGGTGTTAAGCCCTTTTGTTGTCTAACCTCTGCTTGCCGTTTGCTGGTTTGTGCAGAAAGAGAGCTTTGTGTTTACTCGTTTGTATGTAGTTACTCTGGTTACTTGTGTGGTGTTAAGTGGCACATTTTTGTTGTTATTGGCTCTGATAAGGTGACAACTCAGTGATATCTAAAAGATACCTCAATGTTGTTGAAGGTCTTTATGCCTGTAAGCGGGGGCTTATAACACCTGTGGACGCTTTGACTTTTTTTGCTGCTGGTAAATAAAGTTGGCAGGTAGCACAGTACTGCCCACTTGAGTGCCCACTATGTGCTCCTTAAGGTTTGTTAATCAAAACATTCTGGACCCTTGATCATTGTTGGACAGAATTTTCTAACAAGTGGTCGTCTATAGGGACCACGATCACTAGTTTGTCTACAGCTGAAAGTCTGTTGAATAAATTTGTCCAGGACAACAGATGGAGCTTTCATTCCTTCAAGTTAATTGATTTTTAAGAAATATCAGACAACATTTCTGCCTGGTGGTTAAAATTATGTTAGTTGCCAAGCAACACTGGCCTATTAAACATTTCTTCAGGAAGCAATGGGACTAACTGTACATGGCTCTGGTCTGGCAGAGCCAATATTAGTTTATTAACTCGGGACATCTCCTGTCTCATCAATGCTACGCCTTCCTTCTTCCAGCTGCTCATTAATCCTTCCTTCCCCTCCACCCATCTCCATCCCCTCACCTTTCCTCTCCTCTTTTCCAGCTCTGTACCAGCTCCCCAGCGTGTGCAGAGGGATGTAGTTGGCTTCAAACTCGCAGTTGGGGTTGAGTAACAGGCCTCTCAGGTGGCTCCTCAGCTGAGGCTCTCTGCCCTTGAAAGGCCCCAGGAAGAGGCGTCTGGAGTCGTAGTCATTAGCGTGCAGGTTGTCCCAAATGAGCGGAGGGCGCTGGAGGACAGACTCCACCTCGGCCAGGCAGTCTACAGACAGTTTCCTGGAAATGACCTTACTGCCTGTGGAGAGAGAAGGGGAAAGATTGACAAAGGGATGCCGAAAGGTTTGGAAAACAGACAAATTTGTGTCTTTGAACCTTGGAATTGCCCCTTTAAGTTTGATTCTCTTGCACAAGAAAGTAAGTAAGAAGTAAGACTGATGTTGATATCAGGTAACTATCAGTTAATCACATTCTGAGAGCCAACTCTTGCGTAACATAATAAACTGGCTGATCCGGGAGAAAAATGTTTCCCCTGAATGACTGGATCAGGTAACAAGATGCTCTGATGTTCATGACACAGCCACCACGGGTACATTTTTAATAGCTTGGTTGCATATTTTGCATGCTGAGCTGTCACTGTTTTGCTCGGACAGGCCTCCCAGAAGCGTTTCTGTTCTCCTAATTCAAACAATGGCCTATTGCCTATGTTCCATCACACATGGAAATATCAAAAACCACAACCATGATGTTACTGTCTCCACGAATTTTCTACAGTGAATTTCTCAGAAAGTTGGAAAGCAGACAGTCCATCATAGAAAGGTTTCAGATCCTATGGAACCACAGAACAAATGTAAAAAGAAAGAAACAGTAAACTACACACTACACTAAAGATACGCTGCTGCCGACAATATAACCAAGCGTCTTGGGTTCACCTAACTGGGTGGCAGCAACAGTTTTTTTATTTTCTCCCACATGTCAAACAACCCCTGCCTTACGGAAACTCTGAGGGGAAACACAACCTCAAATACAGACGGCTTTTAAATCACAATGTTAAGATGGTAAGGGGCTCAGTGGTCAATGACTGACCCTAAGCATTAAAGCGATATTCCACTTTACATGATAAGCCACTCAGTATGTACTCACCCCTATGCCGATGTGAAGATGGGTGAAGATCTTCAGTTCACAAAACAATCCTGGAGTTTCAGCAGAAAACAGGGTTGCAGCCAAATCCAGTACAATTGCAGTGAATGGTGACCATGGATAAAATGTTAAAAAAAAAGAACACAAAACTAACACAAAATGTCTCCATCCTGCTCGTGTGGTGTAATCCAAGTGTCCGTGAGCCGCAACATTAAAATTTAACTGCAAAAGACACCATTTACGCCATTTTTTAGCCGAAATGTCAACTGTAGCATGTAGCCGGTAGGATGTAAACATGGCATCGATCTTGCGAGACTTCGTTTATCTCTTAATGGACGCACGTGTGAAAATATCGCGAGATCAACGCCATGTTTACATCCTACCGGCTACATGCTACAGTTGACATTTCGGCTAAAAACATGGCGTAAATGGGGTCTTTTGTGGTTAAATTTTAATGTCACGGCTCGCGGACACTTGGATTACACCACACGAGCAGGATGGAGACATTTTGTGTTTGTTTTGTGTTCTTTTTTTAACATTTTATCCGTGGTCACCATTCACTGCCATTATACTGGATTTGGCTGCAACCCTGTTTTCTGCTGAAACTCCAGGATTGTTTTGTGAACTGAAGATCTTCACCCATCCTCACATCAGCATAGGGGTGAGTACATACTGAGTGGGTTATCATGTAAAGTGGAATATCCTTTTAAAGCTGTAGCTCATAATATAACATTACCGATGAAAATTTTAACCGTGCTGTAGAAAAATAAAGTTCAAAAACTGAGCTAGATGAGAGAAGGCGTTATTGTGTGTATATGTGTGTGTGTTTCTATTGTACTTCCATATGCATGTGGGCGACTTACACCTACACTGTCTTTGGAGGAGGTTGTGTGTGGACTTTTGCCTGCACTTATTTGCATGAGCTGTGTTTTGCCCGCGTGTGTGTGTCTGTGCTATTATTAAGCAGGTCAACTAATGAGGCTAAAAAAACAAGAAACTGTACTTAAATACTGTGGTTTATCTCTGCAGAAATACAGTCACATTTACCAGTGTGGTAAAGAAGATCACATCATCAAATATAATTTAATAAGTCAGTTACTTCATCAGTGAAATATTTCATGTTTGTGCAGACGTGTGTGCGTCTCACCCGTCCATACTACTGTTATGTTTGGCAGCAGGTCCTCTCCAACCGTCTGCAGGTAGGGGGATTTTGATACACTGGGAGAACACAGAGAACCACAGTACTCTACAGGGAGAGACAAACAGAGGTATACTTCATCATCGAGCTTCACGGATGGGCGGTAAACACTGCACATTTGTCAAATTTTACAATGTTCGTAGACCACAGACACCACAGTTCAGCGCACGCACCTGTGGGGCAGAACAGGAAGACGGGCGGTTCCCCCAAGAACCGGTAGATCTCATTGGTTACAGTCACCTGAGCGTGGGCAAATGAAGAGAAGGCCTCGCTGTCAGCCTGACACATGGAGTGATCGATGTCATCAAACAGAATGGCAAATGCCTGGCAGCCCAGGTCTGATACCTGGAGAGAGGGGAGGTTGTGCATGAGAGGGGAAAAGAACAGAGGGTCTATTTGCACCCAGGTGAGAATAGGCACAGGGTAGCTATTCACAGCCCTGGGTTTAATCCCCATCCTAGGAAACTTGGAATTGAGTCTTGTGTGAAATTAGGTGTCAGTGCTAACCTAATTTGACTTATTATTTTTCTGTTTTAAGGCATGGGTGCTTTTCTCTGCCATGCTAGGCTAGGTGGAAATAGCCACATTAACTGTTCCACCCTGGGTGCAAATAGCCACTTTGGCTAGTAGCCTTGGTGCAAGTAGACTCTGCCGCAAAAGAAGCACAGGCTCAAATCGTAAAAAAAAAAAGTCACATTCCTGTATTATTTATTATCTTATTGTGTCTCATACCTGTCTCAGCTTGCGTTTAAGGAGTGTCAGGTCACAGGAAGAAGAGAAGACGATGTCCTGACCAGGCGAGAGGGCGTAAACAAACCTCAGGCCTCTTGACTGGGCCTCCACGATCAGAGTACGCAACTGACCTGAGGGGAGAAGGGAAGGGCAGGAGTGGTGAGGAGAATGTGAAATTTAAAATGAGACACACTTGGCCAGCATTTTCAAAAAATATTAAATTACAATTACAGATAAAAATCACCAGACTCTTTCTATCACATTTTATTTTTATGTATCTCGACAAGAATTCAGCTTGGCTCTGAATGACCACACAGTCTTCAAGGGCACTATAAAAATAATATAATGGGCAACATAAAAACTGTTGATGCCTTTGGGATGGTAATGAAAAATAAATGTACCAGTAATACCAAAGGGACAATGTCATATTTGGGACAGTGAATATTGTCCCTGAATGAAAGTCCAAGGGCAGGTCTGGTCACTGTACACTGTCTGGTTCTGCTGCAAGCCAAATCCCAGGCAGGGCAGTAAAGACTGAACTGAGGTCTTACACCAGAACTTTGATCATCTTCTTTTTTTAAATAACTTTCTATACTATAATCAACAGATATTGTATTGTTTTAAACACATGGTATTGAAAAAGTATTGATACTTTTGACAACCGTAGCACACAGTTCAAGTCTTTGGGGTGCAATGAGCCTTGAATCATACAAACTTAACCGGTTGATTCCACCAAGCACGGCACATGTGCATCATGGTTCCTCTGCACGGCTGCAGCACCCACCAGCATTTTTCCTTCCTGATTATGTTTACTTGCTCAGATTTTGTTGATTAGGTCCTCTTTCCTTGCTCTTTGTGCTTCTACCATGAATAAGCAGGCCACATGGTTAGATTTTTTGTCTGTCTGTCTTTATGATTGTGAGTCTGCACAAGGTCTTTTATTTTGAAAGATAACCGGATTCTCTCTGCCTTTTCTGCGTCTGACTTCCTGCCCGTTCAATCTGCTCTGTGCTAATTGACGCAACATCCATCAAAAAAAAGACCCGACACATTTTTGAAGCGGAGCAGAGGGATGCGCCGAGGTGGTGCTGATGAACAAGCGTTATGTAGAATTGCTGCGATCAAGGGCAATGAGCCATGCCCTTAACCACGCCGCCCACCAACCCCATAACCTCCCCCTTGCCATCTTGCAGAAGTGAACAGAAATATTTGTTTGCGATCATTGGAGCTCATATAATCACATTTACATTAATATGGCATATGAATGTTGTACCAAATGCTAATTCATACATTTACCGTGACATCACAAGCGACATCACTTAAGGTAACTTATCAGACTTTTCTTTGGACCACAAAAGGATTCATAAAACTTTTTTTCACATATATAAAAGCATTCCCAAACAACTGTAAACAGACGTAAAATCAGTTTAATCACTTTAAGTGCATAATTGGCTCTTCTTACCCTCCTCTTCAGGAGAATAAACTTCTCTCCACAACAGTCTGTGTTTAAGGTCATCTTTCGGGCCGTACAGGTACGTGTTCAACCCCCAGTGCTGCATCCTGGCACAGAGACACGAGATGAAAGAACACGTTACTGAAGTGAAGGTTTAAGTCATTGCATTGTGTATTTCATTTTCCAATCACTACTGCCATTTGACAGTTGCTTTCTTAGGATGTGTGGTATTTTTGCTAAATATTAGGCACATTTACTGATTTTTTTAACAACATAAATTCTAAAATTTAATAAATAATAATGAGCAATATTTTTAGTTTAATAGAGGTTTGATCATTATCTTTGATAGTAGTAGCTATTTACTCCCTTATATCTCTGTTATTACATTGTAATTAACATTTTTTATTTTAATTTGGGTTTATTCTTTATATTCTGCTAAAAATTCAGGTAAAACTGCTTCTTTCACTGTCAGAGTTTATTATCAAACAACAAGTGCAAACAACTTTATAGTTGCAACATTTATAGTTCTTTATATTCTGCAAATCACGTTTCACAAAGGCCATATGACAAGAGTTACAATTTTTCCTACTAAGCAAAATATTCAATGACCCCTGATGTCCTGTGCAGATGCATCTGCATTTGCTACGTTTCTTAAATCAATTATTCAGATTTTTCCTTTAATTTTCTAACTTTATTCTGTATTTTATCCATCTTTTCCAAAGTTTGAGGCCATAGCTTTAGCTGTCACCTCTTGGAGTCCTGGAGAGAGACAGCTGAGAGAGAGGCGAGGACAGAAGGAAGGGGAAAAAAAACAGCAAAACAACAAGCAGCAAGAAAATAGGTCCACTGTATCGATCGTGGGGCTCCATGGCCGCCTCAGTTACAGGAAATGACCTCCTGAATTATAAATAGAGCATAGTACTAGGAGTGAAACAATATCTGCATCTCTCTCTCACACACACAAACATGAATATTGCTGTCTGTCTCTGGACATGGACCAGCTCTTGTCTTCCTTGTCATTTGTGGGTGGACTGTGTTCTCACTCTCTCTCCCTGCTTCATTTCCTGGACAGATGGTGCGTAAGTCGCCTCCACAAAGCTGCAGCCTACCTCCCTCGAACACACAATCGCTTTCATACTGTACACACATCCAGAGCCCTGCTCTGCCAAACTTATGCAACAGTCAGCGTATGAATTTTGCCTGCACCCCACACTCGAGTCTAAAACAGCTGATCTATAAATAAACCTGGAGCCCACACACTCAGCTGCTGCTACACTGACAAAGTTTTGGAAGACAGATTCATCCTCAGTCTCTTCATGAAGCAGTGACGGCCTGTTTAACTGTAAGCGTCGTTTGTTACACTGTAAAACCTCACACATTTAGTGTAATCAACTGTCTCATTCACTAAACATAAATATATATGTTTTAATGACACAGCGACACATCCTGACCCCTTTACTTTAGCTACAAAGCTACAAAGCCACATTGGCTATTCCAGCCTCAGTGCAAGTAGCAAGCGCCTTTTAATAACCTCACATTTAATCAATTCCTTCAGAAAATATAAACGACTTGTTCTGACTTGAAGCCTTTTGAGTAGAATTAATGTACCACTGTGAGTTCATTTAACTGAGTAATTAGTAAACAAAATTACAAAAAAATATCGATCAGCATATTAAACATATACTAAGTCTATCTTGAGATACCTCTGTTTAGTGGTTTGCAGAAAACTGTTGTGTGTCTTCAATACATGTTGTTTCTTTTCATAATAATGAAAAACTTAGTTGATTCAACTTAATATCTTGATCTTAGTGAACCTGAACATTTTATCAAGTTCATTTAAGTTAATTCAGTGAGTTTTACATTTTCAAAACACATAAGACTACTTTGACAAAATTATTCAACCTATGTCCACTTAAAGGTGGAACCTGTAATATATTTGGTGTAATAAATCATAACATAACAACCATATGTCATCAGAGATCAAGGAAAAATGCTAAGTTGTCTCCGACAACACTACAGCTGGTATGTCTTCCTTTGAAATTTCTGCTTCAGACGTTTCAGGTTAATTAGAGCTTGAAATAAAGCTGAATGTTTGCTGAATAAGTTTGTGTCTATTTATGAGTTGTAAAAGATCATTTATAATCTTTTAGTTGGAGAAGATGTTTATAAGAGTACATTTGAGAAAAATGTTACTCAGACTCCTGTGTGTATTTTTGGAACAGTGGGCTTTTGTTTTCAGGATGACAGGCTTAGGTTAACATTGACAGGAAAATGACAGAGACTTGCTTCAACCATAGACTGTATATTAAATCAGAATTCACCCTATCTATGGCTCCACTCTCTATGAGGACTGCAGCATTCATTGCATTCACAGTTATAAAATAATACTTTAACTCACAGGTTTAGGGACACGTTATAGTGACTTGCTCATGGTTACTGAAAAGAACAGAAACAGTGTGCTGTAATGATTTGGTCCGTACATCTAAGAGCTGTGGAAAGCAGAGAGCAGAGGGAACAACTTATCTCCGGGGATGTCGTCGGCTGCCACTATTGGCTGTTGTACCGCAAAAGTGTGTCACTGCTCCCAACAGGCATTTATGCAAATCCACTCATTTGTAAGATCAGCGTGTCATCGAGAATTAATTGGTTCTTTACCGACCACAAGGTCTATACACAAAGGGTAATATACAGTAAATTAGGGCTGCTGTTATTTTGACATGTTGTGATGTGACTCACAGTTGGTGGGAAATGATGAAAATTTTCATTTTCACTTTAAAAAAGCGATTAAAATCATGATGATGTACATTTGTTCAGTGGTGGAGAAAGGACTGAAAATCTACACTCATGTACAAGTACTGTTACATTGCTAAAATATTACTCGATTACAAGTAAATGTACTGATGTTAGAAATATACTTAAGTAAAAGAACAAAGTATTTGGTGCAAAAACTACTCAGAGTATTAGTTACTTTTAACCGTAGATGTCACAGTCACCTCTTCAAACTAGGGTTGCAAATTTTATACGTTTTCCTGAACCAATAGTTAATAATTTATAAGATATGAAACACTTTTTCCTCATTTTTTCTGTTATTTTGTTCATTTTTTAAGTCTAAAAATGGCTGCAAATGGCTCCACCAGACAAAACATGTCAAATGAGGTGCAATTACTGCCGAATCTATTGATGAAATATCCATGAATACATTTTTGATTGGTTAAATTCTTAGATTTATGATTAATATTAACATCGTTACTCCAAATGTGCGCTGCCGCAGCGTTTTGTTTTGTTTTCCGTCCCATACATCCTTGTTTTCGTTGGCCCATCACCTTATTGGCTACTAAAATGTTTATATATTAATTCAAATTGCACTCAGTGCTCAACTATGAAAGTAACTAAGTAGATTACATCTTGTAATGCACAAGTAAAAGTACAGACTTGAAAATCTACTCATAAAAGTACAAGTACCCAAAAAACTACTTAATTACAGTAATCTGAGTATAATGCCTTTTTGTCACATTTTTCCTTTATTGAAAAAAATGCAACTCTGCAACACTGATAATGCACTTGACCGTATTGTGATTTTGATAATATTTCAATGAATTGTGCACTGCTACAGTAAATGTATTTGAAAAAGAGGATGCCACATCCTTTATGAGTGCATTTATTTCATATCTAGCACACTGTTTTCTCATTATCACAGTCACGTTTTAATTTTCAAGAATGGGCTCCATGGAAATACCCACTGTGGAGTTTGAGTCCAGTGCCGCCTGCCTTACTGCCTGCTAGACTCCATTAATATATTCCTTAATTTAACCGTTATGAACATCTGCTCCTTCTAAAGATTATTAATGATTTCTTATTACGCATAAAGAGACACTAACTCGTTTGGCAAACAAACTCTCTGGACTGCAATGGAAATTTCAAAGGAGAACACGCTGTCGTCAGAGAACCCAGCATATCAAATTAACACATTTGCATAATCTCTGACGACATATCATGGTTATTTTATGATTATTGCTTTTTGGACTTGGATGTGATCTTTTCAGTATTCCAGTGTGGTTCACTGTTGTGGAAAGAAAGAGAAGAATCTGTGTTTCTTTGAGAGCTGATGAAACTCTTGTGGCAGTCTCAGTAAGCAGCCGCATTGGTTATGTTTAGTCAAGAATTAGAGAAAGTGGCTCATGACCCTGCTGATTTGATATTGGATTACTGTCCCCTGGGACCGTCTCTTGCTCTACAATAGAACATTTGATTATCTTGAATGTTTTATTTCATCTGCTTTGAATGGCTTTTTGTCTACAGTTCTGTTGTCACAGTGTTTGCAAAAGAGAGTCGATTATGACACTACACTGGTATCGCTCAGCGGTCTGTGGCCGACTGCTACAGAGTGTGGTGTGCTCAGCAGCTCCCTGGTGTGAAGGTCTCTGCATGGAAAAAAAGAGTGTTGCTAAATTAAGAGCCATGGGCACAGCGAAATCTTCCCTCTGTAAAGGCTAAGATGACACATAAATTCTGTATCAGGATGACATAAACATACTGATTATAGTCTAAGACATGTGGTAAGAATAACTCTCTGAGGGAAGCAGTGAATATTTGAGTTTTGAGCCAAATGTACAAATTTTAAGACACCGAGCAATTATGAAATCATTCATTCATAGTCCTGACATGCTAACGTTGGATAAGAACAGTCTGCTGCCACGCTAGCAGCACTGTGAGACAGTGTTGACTAGAAATAAAAATTAATTTAGATCTGATGACAGCGCTAAATGAAAAATTAAGAGATCATCAAAGAGATAACATCCTGAGGAGGGCATGGATGTTTGTAGGGGAGACCGGGGGCAAATGTAACACACTAAATTCCTCCACTGTGGAACAAGAGCAAGATGATTTCGCCTTAGCAGCAGATTTTTAGGCATGAAAGTTATTTTTTGTACAGTACTTCCTTTTGCTGTCTAAAATTTAGATGGCTGTAAATTTAAACTTACATTAATTTAATCTCTAGGTTATTGGTTAAAAATGTATATGAACAAACTATGCCAGCTAGTTTACATTTTATCGTGGCTGCAATTGTAACACAAGTTACAACTGCCCCTGAGCCACAGTTAAGCACCTTTTCGTCTGTGTTGACATACTTTTTTGTAAGAAAATGTACATATTTCACTAAAATTAAATGTAAAACTACTTTTAACTCAATTCAAATAATTAAAATCTAATAACCACTAGAATACTTGTGCAAAAATAGAGGTAGGCTTTTGCTTTGAATGCTTGACAATTTAAACCACATACTAATAAAATAGGAAACATTGTTACAGCAGTATCTTTGATGTGTGCATTTATTCGAGATACACTGGACTAATATGGCTCATTTTTCTGTGTGACAATTGTCCCTAAAACCTGTTAGAGCTGCCCCCACCAAGAGACAATTTTATTATCAATTTAATGCAAATATTTTTGTTTCTCGAGTTACGAAGGAAAATGTAAAAAATGTAAAAAAATGTTACAATTGTCCCTGGTCTCCCCTACTGAATTTCACAGCAATTTGTCCCATAGTTGTTGTGACATTTTACTTGAAACCACAACTGTTGACCTCATGTTGCCACTAGAGGAGAAGTCAGCTGCATCATTAGGATTCATTCATTGGACACCATGAATGTCATGACAGTCCATCGAGTTGACAGACCAACTTCGCCATCCCTGCAGCCACGTCAGTCCCTCTGGCATGGCTGAAAACACTAACTATGGGACCAAATGATCCGTCCCTCCACCATAATAAACCTGCACTATCTCTCCCCGCCTCCCGTCATCCACGGCTGAGCCTCAGGCCCGAGGACGAGCTTGCCCTCTGCTACGGAGTCATTCTGCGCCAGTTATTTCTCTCAGGTCTGCCTGGCTCTGAAATAGAGGCGTGCAACTGGGTTAAGGCCGCAGGCGTCAGGTCAGCAGCTCCTGAGCTCACGCTACGCATGTGATGAGGAACAACAACACACACACACAAAAAAAACATCCCCTCTGACCAGGTTAACAAGGCATATGTGACACCCGTGCTCGCACGCAACCTCGCAGACCGCAGGTTCATCACAGCGTAGAAGCTGCTTTAAAGCGTGGCGACAGACTTACCATTGGAAGAGGACTTTCCTCTGATCTATGGACCACGGCCTCCCGTAGAAACCTGCAGAGGAACCGAAAAAAAAAAAAGAAATGAAAGCACACGTCAATGAGTCCACACCTTTAGATAGACATAATGAAACACCTACTGTAGACTATTGATTAGTTCCACAAGGCCACAATTACACGCTTTAATGGTTTGTGGAAATTCTTTTTGATTCATTAAAGGGACAGTTCACCAAAAAAAAAAAAAAAAAATCAAAAATACATGAGAGTTTTGGAGATACCAGCTGTTGAGATGTCCACCTTTTCTTAAATGTAAAAGAACTAGACGGCTCTTAGTTTGTGGTGCTCAAAGGACCAAGATAATCCACAGAGCTTGCCATGAGCAGTTTCACCAGAACTATTTCAATCACGAGAAACTTTTTCTCAGTGAACAAATATTTTCTTTTATTTTCTGTGCACAGCAGATTGAAGAATGTGAATAGGCTTTGGCAGTTAGACCCCCCATCATATGACAGCAGACAGCAGCAGAGAAGAGAACAGATTTAACATTTGACAGCAGCAGAATGATTGGATGATGGGGATCGTGACACAATCTGATTGGTTCAACAGTGAAGAGTGAGAGAGATGGAAGAGTTATGAATGAATGAAGCATAAAGATGGTCTTTCTGATTGAACTGACACAGATTTTGGGGTGAACTGTCCCTTTAAATTTCCATTTCATTGATCCATAAATTGCAGAATAGTATTTTTTAGATATATTTCTTCATTTTGAGAACATTTTGAGAATAAAATCAAAAGGTCAACATTATTCTTGACATTTTCAACTTTATTCTCATAATGCAAATTTTAAATAAAATCTTCTTCCTCTGATTTATTTTTCCAATTCCTGACACTAATACTGAGAGTTTGACATTATTCTCAACATGGTACTTCAATATTACTGCTGACATGTCGACTTTATTGTCGATACTACAACTTTCTCGTAACGCAGGATTTAAAAAAATCTTCATCCTCTGATTTATTTTTGCAATTCCTGGCACTAATACTTAAAATTTGATGTTATTCTCGTGTTTAAATGTTATTTTTGACATTGCAAAACTTTTAAACTGCCCTTCAATACTCTGTACTGTAACCGTGTGTAATTATAAAGTGGTATTCCTGATAAATGTGATATTTTCTCTGCAACTTCCCACACCTTTAATAATTTTTAAACAGACATATGCATTAATACTGAATATGCACCGTGGCATTCCAGTGCATACATCTTATCATGTGGTTCTCTGTGCTATTTTTTTAGCTCCTATCTCTGCAGCGATTAATCACAAACTGGACCATTCTCAGCTCGTGGACACCGTTGGTGGACATCGCGGCTACAGGACTGTACGGGCACATAAAAGGATGTGAGCTCCTCCTCTGCTTACTTACTTGGTCACATCCCCTCTGTGTTTGGCAGAGGCATAATTCATCTCCAGCTCCACTCTCCATCACATTTTCTATTTTTAGAAATGGGAGCATCTCCAGTGTCCCTCTCCCTCCTTTGTGTTTTTTGAAGAAGTCTGCAATCTGTGTGTATGCGTTAGTGTGTGTAAGAGAGAGTGTGTGTGCAGATGTGTGTACAGTAAGTGGGTCATAGTGAGAAGTAAATCGGATCCACTAAAAATCCAGACAGCTTTCTCCTGCGTGCCCTGGGGAGTGTGAACTTTGCTGTGCGTGTGCATGATATATGTACCTGTGTGCATGTGTGTGTGTGTGTGTGTGTGTGTGTGTATCCTGCAGAGCACTCCCCACTAAGCCAGACCCAATTACTGACTCTGCTGGGCGCCACCACATGGGACTGAGAAACACGCAGGTTTATGGGGTTCCAAGAATTAGTAATGAGGTGTGTGCGTGTGTGTGTGTTGTATGTGTGTGTATGTGTGTGTACAGTACGTGTGTGAGTGTTTGTGCTGGAGCTGCATGATGTGTCATACTTTTATTATTGGTGTGATATGAATTTCCCAAATAAACACATCCCAAAGGGCTGCGAAAACAGACTAGCTGTGAATTATGGAGCTGGAAAACTGAGACAGCGGACAAGCAGACCAGCGCTGAAAGAATTAGATCAGAACTATTTTAATAAACAATAATCTTTTAAGTTATTTAATAATCAAAAATCCCAAATATTTGACTGTTCTACCTTCTCAAATCTGAAAATTTGCTGTTTTTCTCTGCTTTATATCACCGTTAATTGTTTATTTTGGGGAAACTGTCACAACACACCTTTGTTTCTGGTAACTTTAGATGTGCATTTTTCACAATGGCCAGACATAAACATAATTAATATATTAAATAAGAAAATAATCCCTGTGTATGAGATGAATAGATTAAACCAGTCATTCCCAGAGACTGGGTCGGGAACCAAAGGTGAGTCACAGGAAAGTTTATTTGGGTCGCCAAATAAATAAAAGACTGGAAGAAAATGAGCAAATGTAAGCCTTATATCTCCACTGTACCTTTTATATAAAGCATTTAAAATCTGCATATTGTTCCACTGATGAGAGGAAAAACAAAGAGCCTGATAAATTCCCCATAAATTATTTTGTCTCATTTATGAAGTAGGCCAATATAATGAAAAATAAAAACAATCAGATTGCCTGTTAACTCGGCCTAAATGAATTTATTTCTCATTTAAAGTATTTAACGTGTGGATATGTTTTCAAAAACACAGGGCAAGACAGTATAAGGTGATGAGAAAAGGCTGTAACAAATGGTCAGGATTGTTCGTTTATGCACAGATTAACTCTTCCCAACATTTATTGATAAGAGCTATTGTGAATTGGGTTGCTATGGTTTGTCATTAAAAAAAAAATAAAATAAAAAAAAGTTTGGGAAACACTGGGCTAAGCTGTGTAAGGTCTCTCTTTCTGTGTCCTACCATTATCGTCAACTGGAAATTTCTTGGACCCAGTAATGTTGTTTCCTATGAATGTTTATGACTGAAATCTCATATAAGGGCCTATTGAATGAAATGCAACTTTGTTGCTAAGAGTTGCAAATTGGGCAATTTGTGTAATTAGCATAATGAGCTCATTATCAGTTTAGATAAAGAAGAAGATCAAACATTTGTCACAGACTTCCCAGAATGGGTTTATTTTAATATTCGTGAACTGTATAGTGCATAAAATATAAGAGAGCATTTCTGTCCCCACTCTCATGCCCTTATTTGCATATTAATTATTCATAACAACCATATTTTTACTAGTATGTTATTAATTAAAAAACACAATGATAAACTCTTAATAATAAGAAGAAGAATGATAATAATAATAACAAAAAACAAGTATAAAACTACCCTCCATCAAGGAGGTTAAATGATGGTTGCAGTTGCAGTCCTAGTCCAAAAATCTTTTGTTTTTTTTTGTTGTTTTTTTTTAAACATGTTATGAAACATTCAGGATGTCTGGACATCACAAAAATAAGACTTTTAGATCACCTTTTTAAGTTAACTAAAAGCAAAATTAGAGTCATGTCCAGCTTTTTGGCAATTAATTGGTATTATGCTAAGTGCAACTCTGAACAACAAAGCTTAGTCTCATCTACTAAGCCAATAAATTTTTTTTTAATCATAAAAGTTCATAGGAAACAACATTGTTGGGTTTCACACAGGTTATGTAGGGGTTTCCAGTAGGCTTTTATAGCCTTGTTAGAGAGGGAAAACAATTATTATTATTATCATTATTTTTTTCATTATTTTTTTTTTGCATGCGTATGTGTGAGTTTTGTCTAATTTTTTTTTTCTCTTTGTGTGTTTTTCCCATTTGGCCATTTCTTAACATGAAAAGTACATCCAATTTCTGTTGTTTAGATTCAGTGTTTATTAAACTTATATGTACTGTACAGATCTATGCGTTTATGTATATTGATGTGTGTCTGTGTGTTTGTATGTATGTACACTGACCTTGGATGGGATGGTGGGGCGGGAATGGGGAGGGAGATTAAGAGGTAAGGTGTAAGGTGAGGGGGTGAGGGTGAAAGTACAGGTGTGCCAAAATCAGCGTCTTCACACTTTCGCAATCATCATCACTCATTTCTTCTTCACTGTTGAATTAGTCTGTATCCTGCTTTGTCATGGTGATAACCTGTAGCTGAGGGATGTATATTGTTTTTATGATAACCAGCGCTAGTGTTGGGGTTATTCCCCTCCTCTTCTTCATCATCACTATCATCACCACCAGCATCATCACTACTCTTCACTGGTATTCTTTTAAATTTAAGATCCTCAAATTGTCCTCTTCTTCATTGTTTCCTTTCACTGTCCTCATCATCATCATCATCATCATCACTATCATAGAGACAGCATCTCCACCATCAGCATTACACTCTGAGAAATAAGGGTTCTAAAAGGGTTCTTTTCTGAAGGGCTGAGGTTCTACCCAGACTCCTCTGCTTCTAAAGAAACCATTTTTTAAAGAGAGGGTACCTCAACTATTCTTTGTAAGACAAGGGGTTCCATGAAGATCCCCTTTTGGGAGAAAGTGTTCTTTTTCTGTCTGTTTGATGCTTTTTCTTGAACGTTTACTGTTTCATCGCCCTGATGTCATTCTGGGTTTTACATATAACGAATATCAGCCGATATATTGAATAATAATGTTTTCAGATCACTGACATAATGAAACACCTGCTGTAGAGTATTGATTAGTTCCACAGGGCCGTGTAGCGGACACACTTCTATAACTGATCTGTTTACTATCACACGCTTTAATGGTTTGTGGAAATCATTTTTGATATACTAAAGGGACAGTTCACACCAAAATCAAAATCTATTTATCCATCTAGATTCCTGAACTGTGGTACCTGCACCACTGGTGCTACGTTAGCCCCCTCTAGTGGTAAAATAATATTGGAAATATAATTTTTAAATTAAATAAATTAATTAAAAACACAATATTATAAAAATACTGCAAAGTTTCAAATGAAAACATGAGATCACTGAAATGTAATTTAAAATAAGTTTTATCTTTCCTTCATTTTTGTGTCAGTATCAGCCTGCTATGTCGTAATGACGATGCACGTGGCGCGTACATGTGTACATGATAACTGGTAAACTGTGATGGCAACATAGTTAGTGAAGGTAAAAAGAAGAGACTGAAAATGAATGCTTCCAAAACACTGCAATAGTGACTCCCAATGAGAACTATTACAAAGAGAGTTAGAGAATAAATCGGGCAGCCGCGTTAAACGTTGCACCAAATGGCGCAAAATGGTGAGGTGGTGCTTGGCTGGCTCAATATGTTCTGAGGTGGTACACAGCATGAAAAGTTTGAGAAACACTGAACTAGACTGTTTTGGTGTGAGCTGCAGGGTTTTGAAGATCGCGGCAGCAAAGATGTCTGCTTTCTAGAGACATATTTCCAGAAATATCTAAATAAATAAATCCCCAGACCTTGAAGTGAGCAGTTTCTTCCTTTGTAAAATCTGCCGGAACTACTTTCTGTCTACTAGAACTACTATATGGATAAATAGCAGATATGTATTGTTGATTTTGGGGTGAACTGACCCTTTAAATAAGATACAAGCAAAGATATTCCATTTTGAGAAACAAGTCAAAATGTCGACAATAAAGTTGAAACACTGTCATGAAAAATGTCAAAATGGTATTTCAGCTTTATCCTCAAGATTTTGACTTTATTCTCAAAATGAAAAATCTATTTTAAAAAAATTACTCATCTCATATTTTCCTTCATATCATATTTTTTTTACTCCTTAATATTGGCATCAACATCTGCCCCAAAAACTCCAGTATCAGTTGGGCTCCACTACAATCATAATTACCATCTTAATGATCAAGTTCACCTTCACCATTATTGTCAGTATTAATATGAGATTGTCTTCATTCCTGCCATCATCATCATCATCATTAGTATCATTATCATCATCATCTTCATTACCACCAGCCCTTATCAGAGTATTTCCTTTCCTTGGGCTGCAGCCTTTGAACCAGACATTATTGAATGCCTTTCACCGCCTGCTCTTTGATCTCCACTTCAAGCCTGGCTGATCACCAGCACATCATCTTAGAAAGACCTTTACATCCCACCAACGTCAATTTCCACACACACGCACACACACACACACACCACACACATCGCCACTCCCACGCCCCCCTGCACCTCCAGTAAGTGACAAAACAAAGCTGAAATCTAGGTCAAACGGTGATCTATTCAAGACCATCTCCCCGAGGTAAGAAAAAAAAATAATCACATGATGTGACAGGAGGTCAGTTATGAAGTCGGCCGCTCTTTTCTTACCTTCCACCACCCCACAAAGAAACTGCTTCTTCTCCTCCATCCTGTCCGGTCCGGTCCTGTCCTGTCCTGTCCTCCGCCCCGCTGCCTCCCTCCGCGTCCCGTGGGCCCCTGACGAGCGAGGCAAGACGAGATGCTCTCCCCGTCTGTCAGCTCAGATACCGGGGATATTCTTCATGCTTCTCCTCGGTCTGCCTCCACCTCCTCCTCCTCCTCTCGCTCTCCGTCTCTCCCTACATCACTGGAGCTGTCGTGGTGCGTTCACGTGCACGGCGGAAGCTCCTGCTTTCAGCTACTTGACCTAATAACAAAAGTGACCCTGCAGGGGAGGTCGTTTTTGGTGCCAGAGATCACTCAGCTAAACTATGTTAAAGATAAACCTACCACACATTATGCTATAGCGGCTTTTATGTCAAATGTTGTTTTTTAATCTAATATAAATTTTTTAAAAAGCTAATAATAACTTCATGTGAATGGCATTACTAAAAATATTTGCATTCATTGACAATAAAACCGCAGACTGCAACAATGAAATGTGGTAAAAAACTAAAGAGACAATATAAATAAACACAATTTAAAAAGAAAGTGGAACTAAAAGTATAATTAAACAGTTAAATATTAATATATATGTTCTATATTTAATAGAAAAATGGAGAAAACTAATTTTCACACAAAAAAATGAGTGAGTTGTCTAAGCTGAAACCATTAGTCTAAACCACAATTAAAATTAAACATTATTAAAAATGCAAGGATGCCAAAAAGTCACAAAATGTCAAGGTACAATAATAACACACACAAAAAAGCCCACGATACAATATCCATGCAATATTAAAAAAAACTTAATTAATGTCCTTAATGAAATAATAAATCTGACATGTGCTGCATCCTTTTTTGCACAAAATTTGTTTTTATTTTTAACTCATAAAGTATTTCTGCTTTCTGTCTTTGATAAAATAAAAATAAAAATAAAAAAAAAACCTGGCCATGACCCAAGCATGTGCAAAATTGCATGCATTTCATGTTTTGTCTTTAGCAATGAATGTTTGAATAATTTATGTACCATTGCAAAACATGCAGCGGTCAGTGGCAGCCCATTTATATAAAATAAAATAATTTTAAAATAATTTAATAAAATATTTAAACATGCAATGTCACAGTAGATATCATCCCAGTCCAGTGCAGCATTCAGACTTTTTTAAATGTGATATTGCAATGTTATATATATTGTTGCATCCCTAGAAATTATGACAGGCTACCACTTTGTCAATTGTAATACTTCTGTCACAAGTTTTATTTCCAATGCTCAGCAGACATTTTGACATATCATACCAGAAAACTTAGAGGCGTGTTAATGATTGTTGCATTCCACTTAGGGGAGCTCCTTCTACTGTGCAGGCTGGTTCATCTTATTGGAACTGAGCCACAATTACTGTTATTAAGTCCATCTGTGGTGTTCCTGCTCTGACAAGTCAAAATGTCTGCTGTACAACCAGTCCATTCTACCTTGAATTTTTGTTTGTGCTATGGGAAAATAAACCAAAAAAAAATAAATAAAATTTTGACATTGCATAATGGAACAGAACCAGCCTTGATGGTATTAATTTATTACACCTGAGTTTTTTCTGCTGTCAGTCCTAAAGGATGCATTATCCTATTTTGGGCAGCAGGGGGCAGCAGACCCAAAAGACAAAAGTTAGCTAACAGCCAGCATCTATAGACCCTTTTACAGTTGGAGGAGACCCCTACTTCTGTTGCCAAAATGCGCGCGCAGCTCTTCGATGACGTCAGCTGTAAGTCCACTATTAACTGTTCTGTATTGACAGCCATAAACCTGCTGCCTCCTCAGCTCCTGAGGAAAACATGTTTGGCCACTACAGCTTAATGTTTGCATAAAAAGTGTATAATTTAATTAAGAGCAAGTTCATTTTTTTTAAAGAACGGTAAAGATACATAACGTCAAACATAAACAGTAGAAACATTTTTTTGTGACAACATAAAAATGAAAGTTCAAAACAATAAGATTTTAAATGAAAGAATGCTGTTGTTAGTATCTTTTTGAAAAATAAAAACACAAATATCTGCTATGAATAAAGTTTTGTTCAGCATACACAATATAAATCCAATATTATAATAATAACACAACATCTTTACAATTTCCTCTCTGTGACAGTGCTCGTAGGTGCCAGCTATTTTTCCCACCACGACACACCAACATGCTCGCCCATTTACCGTCTCCATGTTTGTTTGTTTTTGTTTTTTTTCCAGATAATTCAGATTTTCCCGGTAGCCTTGAACGCAGCATCTGCCTCCGCTCCCAGTCTCCAGTCCGCACAGGCGCACAGGCTCCAGCAAGCAAGAAAAGCAAGGTGTGTGTGTGTGTTAGTGTGTGTGTAATAAATGATAATCCCTAAAATAAATAAATAGCAAAATAGTAAATAATGCCCATTTTGTGACTTAAAGCCTCATTTATCATGTTTGAATCACGAGGCCAATTTTTGAGATGTAGGTGAGGCGGCTCAAATGATCTTTATCTGTTCTCTGGATGCTTCCAGGACACTGTTTGGGTTTTGTTTTAAGACTCAAACTCAGAATTATAGACCTAAAACTATGAGTGTGTTTTTTAAAAACTGAGGCTACTATGCTGTCTTACTTTCTCCCCTTTTGTATTATAATACACATAAAACCCTTTCCCCCCCACACTATTGCACACTTTCAAAAGAACTGATTCGTCAGATGTTTGAGTACATTTACAGTAGGTTATCTGTATTATATCTCTGTACATTTACTATAGTATCATTGTGAATTAACGAGCTACTGTATAAATCAGACTCTGAGCACCCCTTGCTGGAATTAAATTAAATTACACCACCACCACAGAGGCTGAGTGGATAGTTGGCCTGGTTTATTTCTCATAGTGGAAACAAGTTTTCATAAATACAAAAAAACAGTTTGTTTGTTCACTTGTGCTATATACTATAGAAGAGAAGTCAAACCAGATGTGCACTGATTGATTTCACTGACGTTCAAACAGACTGAATTATTCCCCCGCGGCAACATAAACCTGTTTTCTCGCCACATGTCTCGACTTGAGAGCATAAATGCAGGTCGTATATGTAGACAAGCAAGTATGTTGACCTTCACGAGGACATGAAGGTATGTATACCGCAAGTCGCCCATGAACTTTCAAGATGTCCCTGAGAGGAATGTGGTATAACTGGGTACTTCGCAGATGTGTCACAGAAGCAAGATGTGCTGACAAGATGTCTGTACATGCTGGAAAAACCATCTCGAAACAAACCAAAACAAATGGGCAGGTGATTTGATCCCTTTAATATTTCACTTTACCCTTAATTCAGATTTCTACAACTTTTAAGTTTTTCTGTGTAGCATGTTTTTAAGTGTTTTAATCAACCATTAGTATACATATTACATCAGGGGTGTGCAATACGGCGATATTAGATCTTGTGTGATTAAAGTGTCTCAACAGTCTGCCTTTACAAAGAGATCGGTCAGGGCTTGCCTGCTGGGGCAAGAAAAATGCCATGTCGGACAAGTACGTCTGGCAACTCAATGGCCTGACCGGGCAAGTTGTAAAAAAGAATTGGACTAGTTTGAAAATTGAATCGATTAATTGTCAAAGTTATTTTTTATGCAACAATGGGAGAGACTGCTGTTCTCAGCCCCTCAAATATGGACACTTCCTGCTTTTCTCTGTTTATTATCACATTAAATGTAATAATTTAGGCTGACATAACAAGACAATGAAATACATTTCCTCTGACTCTGAAAAACTGGGATGGATACTTTTCATTATTTTGTGACATTTTCTAGATGTTGAAACCCTAGAATAAAACACGACAATTAACTTTAGACAGTGTCATGATTTGATAGACGCTAATAAATAGAAGAAGTTGTACAGGGGCGAGTTAAAAGTGACTTTTTGGCAAATAGATCTCCACAAGAAAAAAACAAGAACATTAATGTTGAAGCCTGTCGGTAGCATCGTGCTAATGTGCACATCCTATCATCTGCAGTTCTGTGGCTCATAAACGCATCAAAAGTTGTTTTCTCGGTCAAATCTTAGATCACACAGTTTGCTAAGTTGCAAAAATAGTCTTAAAAACCAACATGAAAAAGAATTCTGATTGTGGATCGTGATCCTGCCGGAGAGAAGTAGCGATATGATGATATTTTTGCCATATCACCCACGAAGTATTACATCAAGTCATTCAGTAGACGAGATATTTGGATGTGTTTTGTGTGTGGTCCTTATTTTATATTTATAGTTTTCTACATATCAAAAAGGCTATTGTTAAAATTCCCACCAGTACTTTTAAAGGGTGGCCCTTATGTTCCACCAAACCTCTAATTTGGTGGCCAACGAACATTTTTGGTGGCCCAAATCCGGAAAAAGGCACACAGCTTTCCTTAACTGTGAAACTCGTGTTGTCCGTTTTCCCATGAATGTCCTTATAAACAACAGTGAATTCCCTGCAGCTTTAGGGGAATCCTGTGGCCTGAACTTGACCTCTGACCTCCGTCTTCATGAGAGCAGGAGAGGAGCTCTCCTCTCGTTACACTGACAGAAGCAGCAGTGCTACCTAAAGGGGATGGATGTGTGAAATGATCTACAGGTATAAAGTGTAACAGCGGCGATATATCGGTCAGATTTTTAACTGCATTTATTTCACCTCACTCAGAACACAAACTTGACAGTTTCCCAAAGTTATTATCATTATGAATCATATGCAAAGCTGCTACCAAAAGTTATGTACATTTTATAATACTGCGTTGATTTAACTCCTAACCTCAGCACAGACGTCCAGGAAGAAGATGTTTCTCAGGTGGATCGTGATCAAAAAGCATGATGAAAAACATTTAACAGGAAGAGGGAAACAACAATATTAGATAACATGTTGTGTTGCTAGATTGACTGATTGAAAAAATCGGTTGATACACAAAACAAAATCTTTCCTTAATTGTGAAATTAAGTGTCTGTCTGTTGTCCCATGATTTGTGATGTGATGTTTCCTGAAGGCACCGTTTAACATGAAAAAACGAGCTAATGTTGAACTAGGAGGTGCAAAGGAAGTGCAGGGATGTTTGTGGAACTGTAAAGTTGTGTGGCGAAGTCTCACAGTATGGAGATAAAACTCGTCATGGAATGTCTGGAGCTGGTTTCACAAAGATAGACTTTGACCTGTGGCGTAGATATAACAGAGATTCAGACTTCAGATGTGTCTTTTAGAGGAATTCAACAAGTTACAAGGACATTTTGCTTGGACAGTTTAGCGAGGAGTGTAACAATACAACAACAACCGCAAAAATTCGATACGTAAAAAAGTTGCAATAACAGTAAACAGTGTTAATCCCACCATTGAGAGGAGCATTATTAAATTATGAGCCACGTTTTTCTTCTATTTTGTTGTTGGGTGTCACTGATCAGTTGTTTGCCGCCGTTCGTTACCATGGTAACGTGGGTCTTAAAAGCCTGAGTCAGCCTCGGGGTGAGGTGTCAAATTTTTGTTTGGCTTGTCTTTATTTTTGTGAAATGGTCTAATGTGCAATAGACTTATCTACGAGCAAAATTAAGACTAGTCTAACAACGCAGACTAGTCTAAAATATCTCTGTGAAACCGGCCCCTGGTGACCACACGGTCATGTCGAATCCTGCTTCCATCCCCTGTATTAAACAGGAAACATCCTCAGTAGTAGTGTTAGTTTTTATCAAAAGGTTCCTGAACAGCTTTTACAGTAAACTGAGCTTTTGTGTAAAGGACAGAACTTGTACTTATGGAGAATGTTTGATGACTTTTTTATGAAGAGACCTAAAAAAAAAAAAAACATGCATTTATTCCCTTATTTGTATCAAGTCCTCTGTGTGTTTGTCTCAGCTGCAGAAGGACTCGGCCCACAAGAAGCCTGAGTTCAGCAGCCTTACCCACGACACAAACATGGTGAGTCCAGAACAGACAGAGGGACTGGAAACACACCGTTCATAGACCGTTCTTCAGTCAGGTAATTAAACCCCTTCAGCGTCCTTAAGCACGACAGTGAATTCCCTGCAGCTTTAGGGGAATCCTGTGGCTGGAACTTGACCTCTGACCTCCCACTTCATGAGAGCAGGAGAGGAGCTCTCCTCTCGTTAGCAGCGGTGCTGCCTTAAGGATATGAACGGGCGTGAAAGTGCACCAATATATCGGCCAGATCAGATTTTTAACTGCATTTATTTCACTTCACTCAGAACGTGTTGTGTCATTTACAGCGAAGAGACTGAATCTTATTTGTTTTATTCTGGTTTTATTTACCTTTCGTGCAGCTTCCTTGATGGATATACTGATACTGAAGATGTGCTCACAGTTACACACAGTGTTAGACACCATAATACACACATCAGATTATGAAGCATTGCGAAAAAAAAAACCCCAAAAAACAAAACACACTAACAAGTCTGCATCAAATTTGAAAATACAGGACAGTAATAGTGACACATACTTGTCAGTTCCCCAAAATTATTATCATTAAACAGTGAAAATATAATAATGTGTTGTTGGTAAATTGATCAGGAATCATAGATATACTGTATAACTTAATACATTATAGTTTTTCGATAGTAAAGTGTCTTTCAGTGCGTCTGTAGTTCATAAGGAGCCAGTTTAACTCATCAAGGTGACATGTCCAGGAAGAAGATGTTTTTCAGGTGGATCGTGATCAAAAAGCATGATCAAAAATATTTAACAGGAAGAGGGAAACAACAATATTAGATAACATGTAGATCAACCGTGACTAAAAAAAATCAGCTGATATACAACAAAAAAAAAAAAACAAATTCAAGTCAAGATGAAATAGAGGACGCCTTCAAACCAAACAACTTTTCAGTGTGATAATAATTATAGTTATGTTCAGTTTGACACATCAAAGGCAGAACAATCATTCTGGTCTTAGTTGAAGGGCTACACCTGTAAGAGGGAGGCAGAGAAAATCCCACGGCACATGTGGCTCTGCTTCCTCTAAGTGTAGCGCTCGAGAGGGAGATGAAGAGCGGGTTAATCATTACTCCACACACACAAGTAGTTTCAACAATATGAAAAGGCCAACAGGGAATTATTCTCAACTGAGTCACTATGAAAGTAACATGACATTTGCAAAGAGGAAGACATTTCGTTAAAGTAAGTGTTACTTTTATTCAATTTTGGTGAAAATGATGATGTAACAACTTTGATTGTAATAAAAAAAAAGAAACTAAAGAAAAGAAAGACTAAAGAAACTAAGTAGGAAAAATTAGGATGACTAAATCCGCCTCCTCTTTTAAATCCATACTTAAAACACAGCCTTCCTGTGATCCCTTGCCTTACCTTTTCTATTTTCAATTGCTTTTATTGTTTAATCTTATTCATTTATAATGTTTTATTACTGTATTTGCTGTTTAATTGCTTATTTTTCTTGATATTATATTATACTTTAGAAACAAAAATGATTCCTGTTGTTGTTTTTATCCTGTGAAGCACTATGTAAATAAAGGTTTTTATTGTCATTATTGTAAATAGAGAACATGAATTACATGCAAAATTAATAAACATGATATCTACAGTGTGATCCTGCTTTTAAAAAATGCTATGGGTGAAAACTAGCAATATTCTTCCATTAACAGGATATTCCACTTTACATGATAACCCACTTAATATGTACTCACCTCCATCTTCAGTTCACAAAACAGGAAGAAAACAGGGTTGCAGCCAAATCCAGTAGAATGGCAGTGAATGGTGACCACGGATAAAATGTAAAAAAAAAAAGAACACAAAACAAACACAAAATGTCTCCATCCTGCTCGTGTGGTGTAATCCAAGTGTCCGTGAGCCGCGACATCAAAATTCAACCACAAAAGACGCCATTTACACCATGTTTTTAGCCGAAATGTCAAATGTAGCAGGTAGCATGTAAACATGATGTTGATCTCGCGATATTTTCACACATGCTACCTGCTACATGCTACAGTTGACATTTCGGCTAAAAACATGGTGTAAATGGCGTCTTTTGTGGTTGAATTTTAATGTTGTGGCTCGCGGACACTTGGATTACACCACACGAGCAGGATGGAGACATTTTGTGTTTGTTTTGTGTTCTTTTTTTTATCATTTTATCCATGGTCACCATTCACTGCCATTGTACTGGATTTGGCTGCAACCCTGTTTTCTGCTGAAACTCCAGGATTGTTTTGTGAACTGAAGATCTTCACCCATCCTCACATCAGCATAGGGGTGAGTACATATTGAGTGGATTATCATGTAAAGTGTAATATCCTTTTAAAACATGCTTCGCAACACGAAATGATCACAAGAACAAGTAAGTGAAAGTAAAAGTTAATGACGTTACTGAGTGCTGATGGAAATTTGGCACTCTTACTCATGAGAACCAGTTACTGTGGATGACACAAAAGACATCGCTCTGTGCTACGTAGCGTGACACAAAAGAGAAGAAGCTCGCAGAGTTGAACAGGTTGGGTTTGACAGGATCTGCATACCTTTCCGATCAGTGCCTTTCAAAGAGAAAAACATGAAGACAGCAAATTGTCAGGTTGAGCTTCTACTTCCTGATTCTTTCACCAAGGCCGTCTTTGTCACTGAAGAGTGTTTTTCTTTGTTAAAGCCTAACTACACCCACGACTAAGGACTGACAGGCTAACACGCTCATCAGCTAAGCACCGATAACCATCAAAGTACTTAGTACTCAGCTGCTGTACAAGCAGCACACAGTGAAAGCACCGACAATTAAGGGCTGTACTGTGTTTTTAATGGGAAAGAGGTTACACAGATAATGGTAAGTAAAATCAATTACTGTGCTATATTTTGCGGGGAAATCCGTATCTATATTATGACACATTATTATGAAAGATTAATGGAACTGGTTTACACATTTAAGAAGAAATGTATTTTTTTAATGCATTTTTCAAAGGTGTGACTCATGGATTATAGGCTGATCATCTTCGTCCTCACAGGTCAGTGCCTCTTGTTTGATTATCCTGGATTTTTGTCCTTTTAAAGTAATTCCACCTTAAGCAGTGCTGTATATAGGTATTTATGCATAAAGGGGAACACTGTAAAAAAAAAAAAAGTTGAGAAAATTAATAATTTCAAGGCAACTGCCTTCACTAGATTTTTTTAATTTTAAATCTTAATCATGAACTTTTTAAATAAACTGAACAAAGTTTGTTTTTCAAAATTTTTTACAGTCAGCTATGAGCCTAATTTGTCATTATTTGGGCACTGGAAACTTAAATGTTTGCAATTGAAAATATAAATTTTTAACCATTATTTTGCTTTCAATTCAATGATCTTACTCACATTTTTGAAATACTATTTTTTGTTGTTGTTTTAACCTTAAAGATTAAAGCTTATCCAAAGAAGAAGAGAAGAAGATTCTGAGTTGGGTCAAAAATTATATATATTAAAAAAAAATGTTCTGAATTTAGACTTTTCTTAACTTTTTAAAGATTTTTATATAACATAAACTGCATAAAATTACTTAAGTAATTATTATTTGAATGCTTTTTAATTGACAGCTTATATAATTTATGTTATATTTCTGTAGGGTAACTGATGAGTTATAAATAAGGTACAGTGGTAAAGAAACTCAATGAATCAATAATACAATAGAAAGAGAAAAGGGTGTGTATACTGTTTGAACATTACAAATGTAACCACAGACCCAGTCAAACATATTACTTCCAGTTTACTCACTCCAGTTTTTTCCTCCTGGGGTCCAGAGCCTCAGTCGCTAATGTTTTCTGCTCAGGTCGTTGAACTGGTTCTTTTTTTTTTTTTTTTAATCATCAGTGGTTGACAGTCATCACTGATTTACTGAGACAGTCCGCAACTCGATCTGGCTCAAGCTGCGGTGGTGAAATTGTTAAGGCATCAGTCATTAAACGCAGCATGGCTGTTTGGTTCAGCGTCAGTGGGGTGTAATCCAGTCAATGACATGGCAGAAATGGTGCTGGGAGGGAGGGATACTTTTTCGCAGTAACTACCAATAAATGAGAGACTTAATATGTATTAATTTATAAGGGCTTTTAGTGTAAGCACAGCATACAAAAACATCTGAATTCCTTACGAAGGGCCGTTTGCTGTCAAAACACTCATCGATGAGGAAGAAGCTTTGTAAAACCCCGCAGTAATGTTGTTGAATCCACTTGATGTATAGTGCCTCCTCATGTTCATAAAAGAACATAGAAAGTCTACATAATTTATATGAAAGTAATTCATTAAAAACTGAATATGCTTTGTTTCAGGTGCACTGGCCAATGCTGCCTCTGCCCAAACTCGTCAGTACTTCTTTGAAGCTAAATTGCGGAACTGGACTCAAGCTCAGAGTGTCTGCAGACAGGTCTACTCTGACCTGGCCACCATAGAAAGCATAGCTGACGTCAACGCTTGTTCTCAGCACCACATCGAACTACTCAGGCAAGTTCTCAATACTGGAATCATGCACATAACACATACATACTGTATATAAGTGTAGACTGTATATATTTGTATACTGCACATACACAACACTGAAGCAACAACCACACTTTCATTAACTTTCCATAAAAATTATGAGGTACGAATCCATAGTCAGTGTGTTACCTACAGTAGATGGCGGTCAGCACGCCCACAGTTTGGATGAGCGGCAGAAGCACCAGCACAGAAGCTAAGCAATGAAATGCTGTGGACAGGGTCGGCAGCAAAACATATTTTAGCCACCTTAAAAAGAGGCCCATTATAAGGCTTAATAAGGCCTCTGAGGGTGTAATTTCAGTTATATGCTGAACTTTAAAAACCCACCAACTCCTTTCAAGGCACTGAAGGAGAAGGACCTGGAGGAAGAATTTGATGAGGAGACTTGAAACTCTACACTCCTCCTCTTTTAGTGCAAGGCACTGTTTTATACAGTTTAATGTAGTTCACTGCATTCATCAGTCTAAGGCAGCCATTCCCAAACTTAGGAATGCCACGGCCCAATCTGAAATCTGAAAATCTTCTGCAGCCGAAACCTTTAATCACAACTCTGATCAACACACAACATACCAATGATAAGACAGAAGATACGTACCAATGTTAATGAGACGGGTCACCAAATACTAATAAATAAAGTATAACATGCAATTTAAATCCTGTTGCATTGTTTCATTAGTTCTGATTACTTTTTAAAAGTTAATCATAAATATTATAAGGTATTTAAAAACTTTTAAAAAATTAAACTTATTTATTTTTCATGACCAGGGCCTTCATGGTCCACCAGTGGAATCACTAGTCAAAGGCTAAACTTGGAAAGATGTTCCCTAATACTAACCCTACCCTGACAGGTTTCTGAGGGTCTGTTTTAAAATGTTTTTCAGAAGTCTTTGGATTGGATTGGGTTTTCAACTTTGCCCCATTACAGCTATTTTTGGGATGTTACCGGTGGGCTCTTTTGGCTAAATGGGTCAGTTTGCTCAATTGGAAACTTATCTTTCTGCCCTCTTACAATCATTGGGTCAGAGACTTATTGGGCTGCCTGGACTGGAGAAACATGAATTCAGCTCTGTGGAAAAATATTTATAATAATATATTTTTGGGTTTGTAAACAATACAAACGTTGTTTTGTATTTACTTGCTTTGCAGATTGCTACGTGTTCTCTTGTTGATTATGGCCTTGTTAAATAACGGAAACCAAAAAATATAATAAAAAAACAATAAAAATCAGTATCAGTTTAGGTGTATGCTATATTTTTAACCTTTTATTTTGCTGTCAGACAGCCTTTTCTGACAGGAAACCGCCATTATATAAGTCAAATATAACTCTTCAAACCAACCAGACTCCATGGGCAAAATCAGTAGTGTTACCTCACAGAGTTGTTGGCCTACCACTGCCTCAGTAGTTTAGTTTGTTTGTGTTATTGTGTGACATTGGTGTTTTAAAAGGTTAGTTCAGATTCACCAAAGTGACACAATAACACAAACAACCTAACAGATTCTCCAGCAGTTTCTCCCCAGAAAAGGCTGTCTGACAGCAAGGTAAAGCAGTAAAAATATTCTAAATACAGTCAAACTCAAACTGATATTGATTTATTTTTAGGTGGTCCATTTGTAAAAGGCTAAAATATATTTTGCTGCCGTTGTTGTCCACATCAGTACATTACTTAGCTTTCATGCTGGTACACCTCTCTAGTTCTCCCAACTTCAGAAATTTATTGAATATTTTTTAATTCCCACTGTCTTATATATTTAACATCTTTTTGAACAGGCAAAGCTTGGATAGGTCTCCATGATGATTTGCTAAACAGCTGGAGATGGTCCCTGAATGACAGCAGCTTCTATGGTGACGGGGAGACAGAGTTTAGAAACTGGTATACTGGACAGCCCAACAATCTTGGAGAACAGCAGTACTGTGTGGAGCTTTTTACTGGGAGTCCATACTTTGGCACATGGGGAGACAGTGACTGCAACGAAACACGACCTTTTGTGTGCTACAATGGTGAGTTTTCGTATAGTGTAAAACCAGAAATTCAAACCAAACCAGAATTCCAAAAAAGTTGGGATGTTGAGTGAATTGTAAATTTGCAATAAAAGATTTTTCAACATATGTTCAATTGAATACAGGACAAGGACAAGATATTTAATGTTCAAACTAATAGATTTTATTGTTGTTTTGTCAATATACATACATTTTGGAACTAAAAACACTAATTGCTGAAGTTTTGAAATTGAAAGTTGTAGGCTTAAGCTACAGCTCATACCTTCCATTTCTTAGGCCTTTGTTTGGATAGGACAGCTGAAAGTACATCAGGAAAGGGGGAGAGAGAGTCAGGGTGAGACATGCAGCAAAGGGCTACGAGCTGGAATCAAACCCATGGCCGCTGCAGAGGCCTCAGCCTCAGGCAGGGCGCCCCAATTCTTTCCCATTCTTGCTCAGTATACGACTTCCAATGCTCAGCAGTCTCTGGCGTTGTATTTTGCACTTAATGCACCTGACATTGTCAACAGAAAAAAGGTAGGACTATAAGCAGGTCAGTCAAGTACCTGAACTCATGTGCACAATGTGTCTTAGCTTTGTCTTGCTGAAATAAGCGGGGACGTCCCTGAAAAAGATGTTGTCTGGATGGCACCATATGTTGCTCCAAAACCTGTAAGTACCTTTCAGCATTAATGGGGCCTTCACAGATGTGACAGTTACCCATGATGCCATGGGCATGAGCACATCCCCTTTTCTGCTTTTTCCCGGAGGACACAACATCCATGATTTCCAAAACCATCTGAAATGTGGACTCTTTTTCCACTTTTTGTCAGTCCATCTCTAATGACCTCAGGCCCAGAGAGGTCGGCAGTGTTTCTGGATATTGCTGATATATGGCTTTGAGTGTTCCACAACTTTCCCAGTCTTTTTTGAAATGCGCTGTCATGTATTTATACTGTATCCAATTGAATACGAGTCAAAAAGTGATTGCAAATCATTAGATTCTGCTTTTAAACATCTCAAGTTTGTTGAAATTAGGGTTTGTATTTCTTATGTGCAGGTAACATTTAGATGCTGTCTTTTACTGATACTCCTGCATACATTGAAATGAATGTTGTCTTCAAGTCAGTCCTGACATTGTTTATAAATTTCCAGGTACAGTAAATGGCACATCATCCTTCATAAAGGTCACCACAAGCCTGAATTGGACCGATGCTCAGAGATTCTGCAGGCAGAATTATGTTGATCTTGTCAGGTACGTACTAAACTTAAATTTTTAGCCGCTCTGTTTATCAGATCGGACGTACTACTGATTTTGTCCTTTCTGTCCTTTTTCCCTTTTCTTCCTGTGTCTGTTCATTTATTACTGTTTTAATTCCTTTTCCTGTAAGTTCTGTATTTTTCATCTGTAGTTTTATGACTCTAAGAAACTTGGAGCTAATTCTATTAGTAGTGTGATGATTGTTTACAAGTAGCGTTAGTAGTGGAAGTAGCAGAAGCATGCCTTAATTGCAGGGGAATTAAAGTATCTTGCACTAATTGTAAGTTGTGTGTGGTTGAACACATTACCAAATCCTTAAACAACCACATTAGGCAATATTTTTCCAAATGATCGCTAAGAATGTATTGTCGTGTGCATTTTTTTTCTCTCAGTATCCGAAACCTGACAGAAAACAACATCATCACGAGTCTGGCAGGTTCGGACTTTGTGTGGATTGGTCTATACCGGGAAAAAGTGTGGTCTGATGGAAGCACCTCTCGGTTTCGACACTGGAGCCCCGGGCAACCAAACTCTGGTGCAGACGAGTGTGTCGCCACATCATTCAGTGACTCAGGACGGTGGTCAGATGAAAACTGCTCCCTCAGTTTCCCATTCATCTGTTACACAGCAAGTAAGGCATCTTATTTCTGTTCACGTACTTTATAGGGACAGATTCATCGTTGGATTAAGACGCTTTACATTAGCTTATATAAATGTTGCTCATCATGATAATACTGTTTGATCTGAGTATGTATTAGATTAAATGTACAGTACAGTGATAAATTGACCAACTGTGAATCAGTTTGTGACAATGAATTATTATGGTTGTGCCAAAACTGCCTAAACTGCGGTATTAGCAAGTACGCAAGTCTATGCCCTGATATGATACCTCCATAAATTATCTAAATTGTATTCTTTGTCTCAGTTCCCCCCGCTGTAGAAAACTTCAGATCAACAGCACAAGACGAGACCAGCATCACTTTGCTGTGGAATAAAGCGGGCGTGACTGACAGCTTCATTTTTGAGTTTAACGGTACAGAGACCAACATCACGGCACCAAGTGGAGCTGGACCAGTGACTCGCACCGTCTCGTCTCTCACTGCTGGAACTAAATACACGTTCACTGTGTTCTCTGTGTTTAAGGATGTCAGAAACAGTGGAGTAAACATTACTGCAGCCACCGGTAAGCTATTTGTCCTAAGAGAAGCAACTTCATTATATGTTTCAGTGCACCAGCATATAAATCAAATGTGGTTCATTGTATTTACTGTTGTTCACATAAGAATATCCAGATCACTTTAAAGAAGCAGATTGGTTTAACTGTTTCTCACCCTGATTTACATTTCCACACACCCACACATTATATTTCCTGCTGCACAACAGCAAAGCTTAAAGTAGAAAGAGGTTCTATTATAATACTGACAGCTCAGAAAATGTTATAGAGCTTTGTTTCTCAAACTTTTTACAGCATGTACCAACCCCGCAAAACCACTTTGCTCAGTTTTGTACCGTACTGTGCACTGGGAGGTGCTGTCGACACTTCACAGGCGCTTCTTAAAGGGATAGTTCACCCAAAAATGTAAATTCAGTCATTATCTACTCACCCTCATGCTGATTGAGGATTGGGTTTAGTTTTTCAGTCCACAAAACACTGCCAGACTGCAGGAAAACAGGGTTGAATCTCCCAAACAATGGAAACATTAAACAAAAAACATTAAACAGAATAAAAACATAAAATGCCTCCATACTGCTTGTCTGGTGTAATCCAAGTCTCCGAAAGCCTCAACATGCGTAGTTAACTAAAAAATGTTATTTACACCATGTTTGTAGCCTGAATCTTCACTGTAGATCTTCACCTTGAGCTACGTTCACGTGCACATGCACACTGTCTGAACTGTGTGTGTGTGGTGTGACAGAGTTCAAACGGCATGTCGGGACTTTAGGAGACTTGGATTACACCAGATGAGCAGTATGGAGGCATTATATGGTTTCTTTCCAGTTGTTTTTTATATTCCTCTGTGTACCACTAGAGTGAGCTTGTATACTACCAGTGGTACTGGAACCACAGTTTGAGAACCTAGGTTATAGAGAGTGCAGAGTAAAATGGTGAGAAAACACAAGCTACTGTTTATTTAGTTCCCTCAAGTATATAAAAAGAATAGAAAGACAATTAATAGTTAAACTGTTTGACTGTTTTCAGCCTATTGATTAGCCATTAATCATGTAGATATCTGCATTAACAATTTGTCTAATGTTCACCAGTTTTTCAGTAATCGAAGCAAACAGTAATACTGTATATTCAGATGTTCTGCAGTGACCTCTACACACACGTATAATATAGTTGGCAAAAGAAAGTAAAATCCTGCATTTGACAACAGTTTTTTGAGGTTAGGTCTCATCCAAAATATCCTATAGTGAGCTGTGATAAACTCAGCAATATGAGAAATTCAACTCTTAACTACATTTTTCTAATAAAATCAGTCTGTTCAGAAAGCCATCTCATACTGGGCGGGGTAGAAATGAATATTAAGTGATGGCATGCAATAGTGTGTAAATAAGATATGATGAGATAAACCTTTATTAATCCCTGGAGGGATTAATAAAGGTCATAACAGCAACACCAATAAGAGTGAAACACAGGTGAGGTAGGAGTAAAAGAGTAGTGCAGACCAAACCAAGATCGTATGAATAATACTGAATGAACACTGCTGCTGGCCATAGATACCTACACTGGGTCTCTGCATGGGTGATCAGTAGAAGCAGGAACATATACAGGTAGTCAATAAATATAAGTATTCACATATGTATCTAGTGTATCATAGAAATAGTGGTAACTATATCATGGTGCAAGTCTCTTGTAATAACAAGTAAAAACATTATTTGCAGTGCACATTTATTTTTCATCTTGCAATGCCAGGCAGCAACTGGACAATAAATAATGCTCACCAGAAGCAGTAGTTAATAGTGTCTTTTTGGAGGCCCCTGTTGACAAAAGCAGTAGTGTTTTTACCACCATAACGACAGAATATAAAGTCAACAATAAAATTATCTGAATAAAAATCTTACTGAACTGTAACTCTGATTGGAAAAGAAAATCCAACCTGATGACAGGCATTAAGAATAACTATATACAAACAGATGATCATCCTGGTGGTGGACTTGTTTGCTTATGTAGGTTACAGACTGTTTCGTAACCAGTTAAAAACTCCATTTATTAGTTTTAAGAAGAAGGAGCAGATGTGTGCAGTACATTTATATGGACAGTTCTCTTGTGTGAATGTGCGTTACAGTAGCTTAAACGGCCAAAACAAATGTGGTTATTTTTGTGGACATAACGTATCTCAACAAATCTCACGCTGCTCTTTTTCTTTCTCAGCTCCTCTAAACACAGACAGCTTTGGAATAACAGGACAAAATGAGACCAGCATCACTCTGCAGTGGAATAAAGTCGACAACAACGTCAACTACATTCTCCAGTTTAATGGTGCAGAGATCAGCATCCCTGCACCAAATGGAGCTGGACCAGTAACTCACACAGTCTCGTCTCTCACTGCTGGAATTACATACACTTTCACTCTCTTCTCTGTGTTTGAGAACGTCAGAAGCAGTGGAGTAAACACTACTGGAGTCACTGGTAAGATATTTAACTACGTTAACGTGCAGTGAAACTTGGCACAGCTCTGCTGTTTTGTTTTTAATGAAGGAAAATGCAAACTTACAAGAGGGTGAAATACGTTTTTGAATTTCTGGTACATCACAGATGTCGCTTTATGACTGAAAAATTATTTATGGGTGAGTTTCCAATGTGGTGACAACCAATAAGCTTTCAACGGCAGCTGGGGGCAGCAGTGGCTTTAACTGTGCAAAATGTGGATGAAAGCAAGAGTTAATCATTGTCAGACTTCCTTGACAAAACGACTTTACTGGTCTCTTTTTTTCTCAGCTCCTCCAAACACAGATAGCTTCATATCAGCAGGACAAGATGAGACCAGCATCACTCTGCAAGTGGAATAAAGTCAACAACTTCAGCTTCATTCTCCAGTTTAATGGCACAGAGATCAACATCACTGCACCGAATGGAGCTGGACCAGTAACTCACACAGTCTCATCTCTCACTGCTGGAACTAAATACACATTCACTCTCTTCTCTGTGTTTGAGAGCGTCAGAAGCAGTGGAGTAAGCATTGCTGCAGTCACCGGTAAGATATGTCACTTTTCTATGCACTGTATCTGCTGAGTGAGTCATCATTTGCTTGTAGTGCCACTAAAATTTTACGTTGCGAGGCAGCTGGATTTGTTAGATCATGGGATCAAACCACTTTGGCGTGTCAGGTTAACAAAGATTTATCTACAGGTTATAATTTGCTACTTAACAACATAGTTAAGTTATTTTAAGTCAACAATGCTTTGGCTAAGACAATTTGATCTCCTAGAATAATTATTCTTTAAAACTCCTCTGATGCTGTCATTCATGATTTATTGTCGTGTTCACCTCTGTTGTCAAATAAAGGGCCCTCTCTTACACCCGTGCAAAGCTGATGCACTGGTGTTGCAGGTGGCATTGTTATCTTACACCAGTGCAGTTTGGTATTGTCTGTGCAGATGTGTGGGAGGTCTAAAAATGAAAACAAACCCACTTGCGCCTTACACCGGCTAAAACCTGTCTGTGGTGCAGTAGGTCTGTGTGCTTCTGTCAGAGCCTGACGCTGGTACCCGTTGGATGCTTGTGGAATTTTGTGCACAAGTTATCAAACTTCAGAAACACTTTCTGACTCTGTTTCCTCCACCCACAGTAGTTTTAGGGGAGGATGGGAGGAGACAGAGGAGAAGGAGAGGGAGACGGCTGGCCGTCCACCTCAGTCCGGCTCAGGTGGGTGTTCAGCCGGGTTGAGATGCAGCTTTGCGGCCGTTTTGGGTCGGCTTGCCTCTCCTCTCAATCGCACCGTCTCTCTCCCCCACCCTTCAGCCAGTGGAGCTGCATAATAATGTTGATGATAATAATGAATTATAAAATACAACTTAATTTCAAGTTGCTTCAGTGTAAAACATAAGCAGTCGCATACCCGCATGACATTTATGGTTCATGTCATGTATTAGCTTTGGTGTTAATGTACTAATTATTTACAAATTAAACCTGGTTTGGTGAAGTCCTGTCGTCTCCTCGCTTAAAAATCCTTTCAGGCAGCCACTGCTTGCACTCCTAGCAACCTGCATCTTAAAGTTGATGAGAGCTGACTTTTTGATTGGTTTGGTGCATGTTCGACCTAAAACACACCAATGAATTTATCAAGGCACTTGGGCACAGCTGGCAGGTGTATCCGCTGTGCACTGCTGGTGCAAGGGTCTGGACAGGGCAGGATACCCCCGCACCCCTGGTGCAAGACTGCAAAGGTGGATTTGGACACACATTGAATAAATTAAATCTGTGGCACCTTACATCTTCAACTCTGCCTTAGATCAGCTTAAGATAGGGGCCAAAGTATGTCAGGTATGACTGTTATCGGGACATCTAGATAAAGAAGCGACATTCTCACTAAAGGAAAGAAATGTTTTAGTTGTTCTGTCTCTTACAGACTGCAGTAGATTTTGATGTTGCGGGGCTGCAAAATGGATCATCTTTAACAGCCAGAGAGAACACTGACACATTCCTGTGTTAATTTATTTTCTTACTGTTCTATTTGTGTTTCAGCTCCTCAAAACACAGACAGCTTCATATCAACAGGACAAAATGTGACCAGCATCACTCTGCAGTGGAATAAAGTCAACAATGTCAGCTACATTCTCCAGTTTAATGGTGCAGAGATCAACATCACTGCACCAAACGGAGCTGGACCAGTAACTCACACAGTCTCGTCTCTCACTGCTGGAACTAAATACACATTCACTCTCTTCTCTGTGTTTGAGAACGTCAGAAGCAGTGGAGTAAACACTACTGCAGTCACTGGTGAGATAATTGACCACATTAACGTGCACTGAACCTGGCATTGAAGTTACGAGATGGTGAATTGGACAAATGCATGTTTGAATTTGTTTGTAGCTTTATGACTAAGTAATGTTTTATGAAGGAGCGTGAAATACGGTGACAACCACTAAGTTTCCAACAGCAGTTGGGAGCAGCATTGGTGTAAACTGTGCAACATATGGATGAAAGCAAGAGTTAATCATTGTCAGATTGCAGCAGAGAGATAAACATAATAAGTAGTAGTAATTAGTAGCAGTGATAGTAGACTAATGGAAGCAACATGTATGTGGAGCAGCATTGGAATAGGCAGCGCTTTGGGGAGTATGTGTGTAACTGGTGCTCAGTGAGAACTGCCAATGAGCAGCTGATGTGGGTGACTTTAATAACTTCATATTATATAGAGTGATGCAAAATTGATCGATAAAAACACCTGAAAGCAGCAAAGCTATTTTTAACGACATTCTCTTCACAAAATCTTTATACTGCCCTCTTTTTGTCTCAGCTCCTCCAAACACAGACAGCTTCATATCAGCAGGACAAGATAGGACCAGCATCACTCTGCAGTGGAATAAAGTCAACAACTTCAGCTTCATTCTCCAGTTTAATGGCACAGAGATCAACATCACTGCACCAAATGGAGCTGGACCAGTAACTCGCACAGTCTCGTCCCTCACT
The DNA here is from genome assembly GCA_034769285.1 of Lutjanus argentimaculatus. Classification (NCBI taxonomy): domain Eukaryota; kingdom Metazoa; phylum Chordata; class Actinopteri; order Lutjaniformes; family Lutjanidae; genus Lutjanus; species Lutjanus argentimaculatus. The sequence continues at coordinate 12,614,823 of JAWZSL010000018.1, forward strand.
GCTGGAACTAAATACACATTCACTCTCTTCTCTGTGTTTGAGAACGTCAGGAGCAGTGGAATAAACCTTATTGCAGTCACTGGTAAGATATCTACGTTACCATGCAGTAGAGCCACTCAGCACTACTGTGATATCAGTATATATGTGATAAGTATAATATACACTCACTGAATCATTTCCATTTAAATATTACATATTTGCTGACAAAATAAAATCTTGTATTCACACAGAGTGATCAAATTTGAAAGTGCGCAAGATTTACAGGGATTTATTGGCAGAATATATCAGAAATGGAATGTAATATTCATATATAGGTGTTCATTAGTCAATAATCACCTCAAATTAACATTGCCATGTTGAACCACCTTGTGTATACAAGAGCCCAGAGTGGACAAACCAACCACTGGCTCTTGATATGGTCTTTTGCGCAATTTTCGTGGCCCCTATTACGGAGCATACTGTGCACATGTGAATATACTTATAATGGCATTTTAAAAAGGAGAGTCAGAGAATGTAGAGTCAAGAACATAACTGGAAAACCTGATCATTTTGCTCTTTTTCTTTTCTCAGCTCCTCCAAATGCAAACAGCATAACAACAACACATTTTGAGACCCGTCTCATTGTGCAGTGGGATAAAGTCAACAACTTCAGCTACATTCTCCAGTTTAACGGCACAGAGATCAACATCCCTGCACCAAATGGAACTGGACCAGTAACTTACACAATCTCATCTCTCACTGCTGGAACTGAATACACAGTCACTCTCTTCTTTGTGTTTGAGAACGTCAGAAGCAGTGGATTCACCTATACTCCAGCTACCAGTGAGATATGTCACTTTTCTATGCGCTGTATCTGCTGAGTGAGTTGCCTTTCACTTCACCAGTGAAAAGCAGATGATGACAAAATAAGACTGCAGGTTATAATATTCACTACATGATTTAACATCATGGTTACGTTACTTTACGTGAGCAATGTTTTGGCTAAGATACAATTTTTACTTCTAGAAAGATTATTCTATAAAACTCTCGGCACACTATGAACCATGATTTACTGTTGAGTACATTTCTGTTGTCAGATAAAGTGTGATGGGACAACTGGATAAAGAAACAATATTCTTACTAAAGAATTGTTTTTGTTGTTTTGTCCCTTACAGACTGCAATAGGTTGTGATCTTGTGAGGCTGCAAAATGGACTGTGTTTAACAGCCAGAGGGAACACAGACACTTTTACTTACAATCCTGTGTTAATTTATTTTCTTACTGTTCTATTTGTGTTTCAGTTCCTCCAAACACAGACAGCTTCATATCAGCAGGACAAAATGAGACCAGCATCACTCTGCAGTGGAATAAAGTGAACAACAATGTCAACTTCATTCTTCAGTTTAATGGCTCACAGATCAACATCCCTGCACCAAATGGAACTGGACCAGTAACTCACACAGTCTCGTCTCTCACTGCTGGAACTAAATACACATTCACTCTCTTCTCTTTTTTTGAGTTCTTCAGAAGCAGTGGAGTAAGCATTACTGCAGTCACTGGTAAGATATTATACTACATTTCAGTCAGACAACTCACGTTTTAGAATGTTTATTCAGCAGCAGAACATAGTTGGAATTTGGCATCTAGGCTCCGACTTTATCACTCGCTGCAGGTTAAGTTACCTGAGATATACGGGGAGTGATGAGTAAATTCTCGGACCCCACTAAGCCTGCAGGTGGATGCTGGGGTGGTGGTGGTGGGTTAAAAGCAGGCAGCAAAACTAGTGCAGAGCAACAAAGCATTGGCAGGCAGAGGGAGAGATGGGAGGTTTAGCAGTTTAATACCCTTCCGCCAGATTGGAAGGGTGTGTTTGGTATGTAGAGTGAGGCTTATCACATGTGATTGGCGGCGCAGCTCCAGTTGTCTGCCTGAACTAGCTCGCAGGCGTCGCCACATTAATGTGCATTTGACAAGGCACAAATCTGTTGGATTCTGTGATGGTGAAGTACTTGTTGGAATTTGTAATATACCATGAAACTACCTACGAGACTAATGACTTACGAAGTAGCATCCAATCTGGGGATAGCCACTGGAATAAACATAACTGTAGTTACCAGGAAAATATGTCAAGATAGCAACCAGCATCCACACACACATCCTCACAATCACAAAACACCTTTCATTTATGTTAAATGGCTGTGCACGCATGTGTGCATGTGTCTTTAAAGTTCATCTCACTAATAAGGAAAGAGTAACTATTATTATTATAATAATAAAGCCTAATAAATCTCAATAGACCTGAAAAGTGCACATGGGACAGGATCACAGCTGTCAGATCATCTTTAACATGAGTCAGCATGACAGCTGGAGCAGCTGGAGTGTTTGTGTCTGCGTGTTTAGATCAGTGTAAAATAGGGCCCCAAGGGTGATGGGCATTAATATAAATTGGGACATCTGGATAAAAAGATGACATTCTGGGTAAAGAATTCTTTTTGTCGTTCTGTCTCTTGGATCTGATCTTGTGGAGATGCAAGATAGACTGTCAGAACATTGACACTTGCATTTAAAATCCTGTGTTAATATATGTTTTAACTGCTTTCTTTGTTTCTCAGTTCCTCAAAACACAGACAGCTTCATATCAACAGGACAAGATGAGACCAGCATCACTCTGCAGTGGAATAAAGTCAACAATGTCAGCTACATTCTCCAGTTTAATGGTACAGAGATCAACATCACTGCACCAGGTGGAAATGGATCTGTAACCCACACAGTCTCATCTCTCACTGCTGCAACTAGATACACATTCACTCTCTTCTCTGTGTTTGAGAACGTCAGAAGCAGTGGAGTAAACATTGCTGCAGTTACTGGTAAGATATTTAACTTTGTCATGTATTATAAAGCAGTTATAACACTGTTGTTTTATATAAGAAATGTGTTCATAATACAACATACTAGATGATAAAGGATATGGTTAAATGTGTGAATCTCTAACTAAGTAACTAAGTATATTTTACTTGAGCACTGTACTTGAGTACGTTTTTTGAGTGTCTGTACTTTATGTGAGTATTTGTGTTTTTTGGAAACTTCTGACTTTCACTCCACTACTTTTCAAAGACAAATATTGTACTTTTGACTCCACTACATTTCTAGGAAGGTTGTCGTTATTCGTTACTTTTAGGCGAAGCAGAGCTTTGAAGTCAGCTGTTGCTGTTTTGTCTTTTCTAAAATGCAATTGGCCACACGCTGTGTTCCTCACAGAAGGAAACCAATCACAGTACCTGCTCTCAACAGGCGCGCTCTGTAAGAAGCGCAAGCAAGCTCTCCCTCTTTCATTCAAACAAAACTCGGTAATGGTGACAGTGGGAGGAAGACTAAATTAAATCTCAAGATGTGATTATAATTAGAAAAAGAGAAATAATTCCAGGTAGGCTTTTAATGTTGGATTGTTTTAATCGGGATGAAAAATACCACATAATTAATGTATATATATACTGCCCCTGAAGACAGAAAGAAATCTCAGTTATTTAACAGACTTGAAGAACTCCTTACAGCTGGTTTCAATCTAATTTTATGAGGTGATTTTAATACAGTTACGTCAGAAAATGACAACAGCTGTCCTTTTAGTTTTTGATTACATTTCTCTGCTGAAGTTTTTAGAGGTGTTTCTACAGGCTTTGTGTAGCATCATGGTTCTACAAGTAAATCAGTGCATCATTAGGTGGTTTCAGAGAGTTGCAAGGTTCTGTAAATGCATCATGAAACATTATGTGGCTAAAAGATTTCTTTTGTTTGTTTTTATTCTTATTCTTTTTCACCTTGGGGACAGGTCCTGAAGATTGAATAGTAAAGAAAAAGCAAAAGATGAATGTACTGTGGATGTAAATAGTTACTTCTATTGAAGGGAGTCAAGACTATTCTACAGTTTGTCCTGTCTTGATAAAATTGATCAATTTTCTTTCTCTTTTCTCAGCTCCTGCAAACAGAGAAGGCTTCATATCAACAGGACAAAATGAGACCAGCATCACTCTGCAGTGGAATAAAGTCAACAACAACGTCAGCTTTATTCTTGAGTTTAATGGTACAGAGATCAACATCACTGCACCAAATGGAACTGGACCAGTAACTCACACAGTCTCGTCTCTCACTGCTGGAACTAAATACACGTTCACTCTCTTCTCTGTGTTCGAGAACGTCAGAAGCAGTGGAGTAAACATCACTGCGGTCACTAGTAAGATAGCTCACCTCATTATGATGCAGTACAGCAACTTGGTACTACTGTGAAACAAGATTATGTTTGATGGGTACAATTTTCACTCACTGAACCATCTGCATTTAAATATATTGTAATACTTTATTCGCTAATTCATAGTGAAATACTTTATTAATCCAAAAATATCAAATTGAGTTTTTTTTAAGTTTAAGTTATTATTTTTGAGTACATCACTTTATATTAGTATGTTCATAAAAAATGTGTGATGTGTTTAAGTCCTGCATAAATTGTGACACCTGACTCACAAATAGAAGTCTTTCAGTGTAAACGTGTGCTGCAGGTTTTGTCCCCAGTAGTCAATGTTACTTTTAGTAAAATGGATCATTTTAAGAGCCAGGGAAAGTGACACGATAAAATCATTGTTCTGCTTTTCTTGTGTTTCAGCTCCTCTAAACACAGACAGCTTCGTATCAACAGGACAAGATGAGACCAGTATCACTTTGCAGTGGAATAAAGTCAACAACAACGTCAACTTTATTCTACAGTTTAATGGCACAGAGATCAACATCATTGCACCAAACGGAGCTGGACCAGTAACTCACACAGTCTGTCTCTCACTGCTGGAACTGAATACACATTCACTCTCTTCTCTGTGCTTGAGAACGTCAGAAGCAGTGGAGTAAACATTACTGCAGTCACTGGTAAGATATGTCATATTTTTATGCAGTGTATCTGCAGAGTGAGCCATCTTCTGCTTGTCAGTGCACCAGTGAAAAACTGGTGCACTGTCTTAGGCTGATCTAAAGCACAAGTGGAAAGGGTGAGGTGCAATGGATTTAATGCCCAGCAGCACACAGCTGTATACACCTATCAGCTGCGGCCAGGTACCTTGATTAGTTCACAGGTAAGTTTAGGCTGAACATGCAATGCACCAATCAGAGTTGGCTCAGATCACCTTTAAGAGGCAGGAGAGCAAGCGGAGGCAGCATCACGGCAGATTTACCATGAGGAAACAACGAGAAAAGAATTTTTAATCGAGGGGACAGATCTCTTTGTTTGAGAAGTGAAAGTGGGACAGTGCGCAAATATATGGAGACGACAAGACGTCTCCAAAGCAGCTTCATGTGTAAATAGTTCATTTTAAACATAACGCCTGCAAAAAGTAATACAATACATGCACCGTAAAAGCCGTGTAGTTTTACACTGGGTGTAAGATAGAGCCCTTTGACTTATCTACTGGGGACAATGTTCACTATATGAATTTTCTGCTTAACAGCTTAGTAAATTTAACTCAACGCTGCTTTGGCCAAAAGCCAAAAAAAAAACCAACGACAACAAAACAGCCAAAAAAACGTAAAGTCCTTTTTGCAACTAGAATGATTACTTTTTAAAGCTCTCTGTCATTTTGATTATTGATTTCCTGTTGAGTACATCTCTGTTGTCAAGTAAGGTATGATGGCTGTGACAAACCTGTGTTAATTTATATTCTTACTGTTCTATTTGTGTTTCAGCTCCTCCAAACACAGACAGCTTCATATCAGCAGACAAGATGAGACCAGTATCACTCTGCAGTGGAATAAAGTCAACAACTTCAGCTTCATTCTCCAGTTTAATGGTACAGAGATCAACATCACTGCACCAAATGGAGCTGGACCAGTAACTCACACAGTCTCGTCTCTCACTGCTGGAACTAAATACACATTCACTCTCTTCTCTGTGTTTGAGAACGTCAGGAGCAGTGGAGTAAACATTACTGCAGTCACTGGTAAGATATGTCACTTCATTGCTATGCAGTACAACAACTCAGCACTACTATAAAGCAAGATGAATTTGGATGGGTATAATATTCACTCACTGAATCATCTGCATTTAAATGTAGTGTAATATTTCATTTGCTACTTCACAGTAAAATACTTGATTAATCCAAAAAGATCAAATTGAGGTTTTTAATTTTCAATTATTATTTTCGAGCACATCACTTTATATTAGTATGTTCACAAATAATGCATGATGTCTTTAAGTCCTGCATAAATTGTGACACAACTCACAAATACACCTGCTGCAAGTTTTGTCCATGGTAGTCAACATTACTTTTACTATGGGGATTCAATATGGATCATTTTAAGAGCCAGGGAAAGTGACTCAGTAAAATCATTATCTGTTCTTCTTGTGTTTCAGCTCCTCCAAACACAGACAGCTTCATATCAGCAGGACAAGATGAGACCAGCATCACTCTGCAGTGGAATCAAGTCAACAACTTCAGCTTCATTCTCCAGTTTAATGGTACAGAGATCAACATCACTGCACCAAATGGAGCTGGACCAGTAACTCACACAGTCTCGTCTCTCACTGCTGGAACTAAATACACATTCACTCTCTTCTCTGTGTTTGAGAACGTCAGAAGCAGTGGAGTAAATGTTACTGCAGTCACTGGTAAGATATGTCACTTTTCTATGCTCTGTATCTGCAGAGCGAGCCATTATCTGCTTGTTTATATGTGCACCAGTGAAAAACTAAGACTTATCTAATTGAAGCTATCTTGCAGAGTTTCATGAGCAGGATCACACCTCAACCCTCTCCTCCTCTTTTGCTCTCGTATCGGAGCTGCTGCTTCGGCCTCACATAATGGCATCCCTGAGCACCTAAGACAAATCATGGGCTGCTGGTTCCCCCAAGTGTATCACTGCTACATTCACTCAGACCTCAAAGATCTCATCCATCCATCTTCAACTGCTTATCCGAGATCAGGTCGCAGAGGTAACAGTTCTAGCAGGGGACCCCAGACATCCCCTTTCCCCGGCTACATTAACCAGTCCTGACCAGGGGATCACAAGGCGTTCCCAGGCCAGGGTGGAGATATGAGCCCTCCACCTAGTCCACGGTCTGCCCTGTGGCCTCCTCTCAGCTGGACATGCCTGGAACACCTCCCCAGGGAGGCAACCAGGTGGCATCCTTCCAAGATGCCTGAACCAAATCAACTGGCTCCTTTCTACACAAAAGAGCAGCAGCTCTACTCCAAGTCCCTCACAGATGACTGAGCTTCTCACCCTATCCTTAGGGAGATGCCAGCCACCTTCCTGAGATTACGCATTTCGTCCACTTGTATCCGTGATCTTGTTCTTTCGCTTATGACCCACCCTTCCTGTCCATAGGTGAGAGTAAGAATGAAGTCTGACTGGTAGATCAAGAGCTTCGCCTTCTGGCTAAACTCTCTTTTCGTCACAATGATGCGGTAAAGCGAACGCAATGCCACTCCCACTGCTCGGATTCTCTGGCCCATCTCACGATCCATTGTCCCCTCACTCGAGAACAAGACCCCCAAGATACTTGAATTCCCTCACTTGGGGTAAGGACTTATTCCCTACTTGGAGTAGTCAATCCACCGGTTTCCTGCTGAGAACCGTGGCCTTAGACTTAGATGTGCTGATCCTCAAAGATCTCAGGTCTGCCCAATCCCATCTGCAAAATGGACTGTGGTTAACAGCCAGAGGGAACGCTGACACTTTTACTGACACATTCCTGTTTTAATTTATATTTTTACTGTTCTATTTGTGTTTCAGCTCCTTCAAACACAGACAGCTTCATATCAGCAGGACAAGATGAGACCAGCATCACTCTGCAGTGGAATAAAGTCAACAACTTCAGCTTCATTCTCCAGTTTAATGGTACAGAGATCAACATCACTGCACCAAACGGAGCTGGACCAGTAACTCACACAGTCTCATCTCTCACTGCTGGAACTGAATACACATTCACTCTCGTTTCTGTGTTTGAGAACGTCAGAAGCAGTGGAGTAAATGTTACTGCGGTCACTGGTGAGATATGTCACTTCATCGCTATACAGTACAACAACTCAGCACTACTATAAAGCAAGATGAATTTGGATGGGTATAATATTCACTCACTGAACCATCTGCATTTAAATGTAGTGTAATACTTAATTTGCTACTTCACAGTAAAATACTTTATTAATCCAAAAAGATCAAATTGAGGTTTTTAATGTTCAATTATTAATTTCGAGCACATCACTTTATAGTAGTATGTTCACAAATAATGCATGATGTCTTTAAGTCCTGCATAAATTGTGACACATGACTCACAAATACACCTGCTGCAAGTTTTGTCCATGGTAGTCAACATTACTTTTACTATGGGGATTCAATATGGATCATTTTAAGAGCCAGGGAAAGTGACTCAGTAAAATCATTATCTGTTCTTCTTGTGTTTCAGCTCCTCCAAACACAGACAGCTTCATATCAGCAGGACAAAATGAGACCAGCATCACTCTGCAGTGGAATAAAGTCAACAACTTCAGCTTCATTCTCCAGTTTAATGGTACAGAGATCAACATCACTGCACCAAATGGAGCTGGACCAGTAACTCACACGGTCTCGTCTCTCACTGCTGGAACTAAATACACATTCACTCTCGTCTCTGTGTTTGAGAACGTCAGAAGCAGTGGAGTAAATGTTACTGTGATCACTGGTAAGATATGTCACTTTTCTATGCTCTGTATCTGCAGAGCAAGCCATTATCTGTTTGTTTATTTGTGCACCAGTGAAAAACTAAGACTTAATGTAATTGAAGCTACAGTATCTAGCAGAGTTTCAGGAGCAGGACCACACCTCGACCGCACTTGCTCCGGCATAAATACCCACCTAACCCTCTCCTCCTCTTTCATGCACCCCTCTATTCCACACCCCTAGACACTCCAGACACAACATCCCTCACGTTGGCCGAACTTTAGACGCCATGTTTTTACCTGTCTTGTTTGGTTTCCTTAGATGCTCCAAATTCACCACCTCCACCCTTCACTTTGACCCATGCCATCATGCCTTTATTTCTGACCTTTCTTTTTTCTCAGAGGACACAATGGTATTCTGCTTGAGGCGAACCAAGACCTACACCCGTATTCAAAATCCAATCACCACTGAATCCATTCAAGACCCTTTCAAACTACTTGCAGTTTCCAAAATCCCAGAGCACTATCATGTCAGATCCTTTATTCATCTCCAAGTCCAGACAAGTCGTTGCTTGCTTCTGGTTCCACCAGCATCATTTCTTCCGGTCACTCCTTCAGAATCAGAGCTGCCACTTTGGCTTCACGTAACGGCATCCCTGAGCGCCTAATACAAATCATGGGCAGCTGGTCCTCCCAAGCGCATCACCGCTACATTCGCTCAGGCCTCAAAGATCTAAGATCTGCCCAATCCCATCTGAAATACTTGAAGATTTTTGGGGGTCTGTCGTGCCCAGGTGCTACGGCAGATTCTCCTCCAAAGTTTCCCCAAAACGCAGCCATTGCGTGAAGAAGAGCAAGAGTCAATCCTATTCACAATGCTTTCACTTTCTGTTTGGTCGCCCTTAAACGTAAATAAATCACTTAAATATGTATGTATTGTTAATGGTGTGGTCCTTACTAGTGAATGGGTGTAATATTCACTACATGAACATAGTTTATTTAACTCGGCACTGTTTTGGCCAAGACCATAAAATCCTTTTTACACCTGGAATGATTAGTTTTTAAAACTCTTCTGACATTTTAATTCTTGATTTACTGTTGAGTACATCTTTATTGTCAAATAAAGTGTGATGGCTGTGAAAATGGGACAACTGGATAAAGAAAGAATATTCTTACTAAAGAATTGTTTTTGTTGTTCTGTCTCTGACAGACTGTAATAGGTTTTGATCTTGTGAGGCTGCAAAATTGACTGTGTTTAACTGCCAGAGGGAACGTTGACACCGTTACTGACCATCCTGTGTTAATTTCTTACTGTTTTATTTGTGTTTCAGCTCCTCCAAACACAGACAGCTTCATATCAGCAGGACAAGATGAGACCAGCATCACTCTGCAGTGGAATAAAGTCAACAACTTCAGCTTCATTCTCCAGTTTAATGGTACAGAGATCAACATCGCTGTACCAAATGGAACTGGACCAGTAACTCACACAGTCTCATCTCTCACTGCTGGAACTAAATACACATTCACTCTCTTGTCTGTGTTTGAGAACATCAGGAGCAGTGGAGTTAACATTACTGCAGTCACTGGTGAGATATTTGACCTCATTAATGTGTACTGAGGCAGGCGAAACTCTGTTGTTTTATGAGATGGAGAAAAGCAGTTGAAAAAACTTTGCAAGATGTGGGTGAAAGCAAGGGTTAATGATTGAGAGAAAAACTTAATATATTTCAGTCAGTGGCAGTGATATTACATCAATGAGAGCAACATGTATGTGGAGCAGCACTGGAATAGGCAGCACTTTGGGGAGTATGTGTGTAACTGGTGCTCAGTGAGAACTGCCAATGAGCAGCTGATGTGGGTGACTTTAATAACTTCATATTATATAGAGTGATGCAAAATCGATCAATATAAACACCTGAGAGCAGCAAAGATATTTTTAACGACACACAAAATCTTTATACTGCCCTCTTTTTGTCTCAGCTCCTCCAAACACAGACAGCTTCATATCAGCAGCACAAGATGAGACCAGCATCACTCTGCAGTGGAACAACGTGAACAACAAAGACGTTTTTGTTCTCCAGTTTAATGGAACAGAGCTCATCATCGCCGCTCCAAATGGAAATGGATCGATATTTCACACAGTCTCGTCTCTCACTGCTGGAACTAAATACACTTTCACTCTCTTCTCTGTGTTTGAGAACGTCAGAAGCAGTGGAGTAAACATTACTGCGGTCACTGGTGAGATATTTAACTTTGTCGGTGTCTTATGAAGCAAGCGTAACACTGCTGTTTTATATTAGCAGTTTGCAAAAGGCAACACACGAGAACATGACAGATATAGAAAACTGAATTATTATATTATTTACACCCATTTAGAGTTTACAGTAACGTTAATATTCTGGTTTACACCTTGTGTGTGCAGTCGTCTTAAGGTGATGTTCTGGTACTGGTCGGCGCTGTTGCAGCGATGTTGTAGGGCTGTTGTTGTTTTGGGGTTAAGAAGGAGGCAGCAGGGAGGAGCAGAGTAAAAGAGTATAGGGTTTCAAGCAGGTGTAACGTGTGGGCTGACCTGTGTTTGGACTTCGCAAAAGTTATGGGTAAAACCCCGAAATTGTTGGACCGATTTATTCCTGCGCACACATTCACATCGCTTACACAACAGATTATTGGAGCAGGCATATACAGTACAAAGATATAGCTCTTTTCAGTTGAATCAAGACCATTATGCAGACTGTTACTCATTAAAATTCACCACTTCTCTTTTTCTGTCTTAGCTCCCTCAAATGCAGGAAACTTCATAACAACAGGACAAGATGAGACCAGCATCACTCTGCAGTGGAACAAAGTCAACAACGTCAGCTTTATTCTTCAATTTAATGGTACAGAGATCAACATCACTGCACCAGTTGGGAATGGATCAGTAACTCACACAGTCTCGTCTCTCACTGCTGGAACTAAATACACATTCACTCTCGTCTCTGTGTTTGAGAACGTCAGAAGCAGTGGAGTAAACATTGCTGCAGTCACTGGTGAGATATTTGACTTTGTCAATGTATTTTGAAGCAGTTATAACAGTGTTGTATTAGCAGTGTGCAAAAGACAACATTCTAGAACATAAAAGATGTAGAAAACTGAATTATTATATTGTTCACACCTATTTAGTGTTAACAGTAATGTGAATATTCTGGTTTACACCGAATGTGTGCGGTCATCTTAAGCTGATGTTCTGGTAAAGAGTTACACCACTGGTCGGCGCTGTTGCAGCGATGTTGTAGGGCTGTTTTTGTTTTGGGTGTAAGAAGGAGACAGCAGGGAGGGGCAGAGTAAAAGAGTACAAGGATTCAAGCAGGTTTAACATGTGGACTGACCTGTGTTTGGATTTCTCTACAGTTATGAGTAAAACCCGGAAGTTGTTGGACTAATTTATTCCTGCGCACACACTCACGTAGCTTACACAACAGATGCATGGAGCAGCCATGTAGACAGATCGCGCTTTTCAGTGGAATCAAGACCATTTTGCAGACCGTTCCTCGTTAGAATTCACCACCTCTCTTTTTCTGTCTCAGCTCCCTCAAATGCAGGAAACTTCATATCAACAGGACAAGATGAGACCAGTATCAGTCTGCAGTGGAACAAAGTCAACAACAATGTCAGCTTTATTCTCCAGTTTAATGGAACAGAGATCAACATCACTGCACCAAATGGAACTGGACCAGTAACTCACACAGTCTCGTCTCTCACTGCTGGAACTAAATACACAATCACTCTCTTCTCTGTGTTTGAGAACATCAGAAGCAGTGGAGTAAATGTTACTGCAGTCACTGGTGAGATATTTGACCTCATTAATGTGTACTGAGGCGGGCGAAACTCTGTTGTCTTATGAGATGGAGAAAAGCAGTTGAAAAAACTTTGCAAGATGTGGGTGAAAGCAAGGGTTAATGATTGAGAGAAAAACTTAATAAATTTCAGTCAGTGGCAGTGATATTACATCAATGAGAGCAACATGTATGTGGAGCAGCATTGGAATAGGCAGCACTTTGGGGAGTATGTGTGTAACTGGTGCTCAGTGAGATCTGCCAATGAGCAGCTGATGTGGGTGACTTTAATAACTTCATATTATATAGAGTGATGCAAAATCGATCAATATAAACACCTGAGAGCAGCAAAGATATTTTTAACGACACACAAAATCTTTATACTGCCCTCTTTTTGTCTCAGCTCCTCCAAACACAGACAGCTTCATATCAGCAGCACAAGATGAGACCAGCATCACTCTGCAGTGGAACAACGTGAACAACAAAGACGTTTTTGTTCTCCAGTTTAATGGAACAGAGCTCATCATCGCCGCTCCAAATGGAAATGGATCGATATTTCACACAGTCTCGTCTCTCACTGCTGGAACTAAATACACATTCACTCTCTTCTCTGTGTTTGAGAACGTCAGAAGCAGTGGAGTAAACATTACTGCGGTCACTGGTGAGATATTTAACTTTGTCGGTGTCTTATGAAGCAAGCGTAACACTGTTGTTTTATATTAGCAGTTTGCAAAAGGCAACACACGAGAACATGACAGATATAGAAAACTGAATTATTATATTATTTACACCCATTTAGAGTTTACAGTAACGTTAATATTCTGGTTTACACCTTGTGTGTGCAGTCGTCTTAAGGTGATGTTCTGGTACTGGTCGGCGCTGTTGCAGCGATGTTGTAGGGCTGTTGTTGTTTTGGGGTTAAGAAGGAGGCAGCAGGGAGGGGCAGAGTAAAAGAGTATAGGGTTTCAAGCAGGTGTAACGTGTGGGCTGACCTGTGTTCGGAACTTCGCAAAAGTTATGAGTAAAACCCCGAAATTGTTGGACCGATTTATTCCTGCGCACACATTCACATCGCTTACACAACAGATTATTGGAGCAGGCATATACAGTACAAAGATATAGCTCTTTTCAGTTGAATCAAGACCATTATGCAGACTGTTACTCATTAAAATTCACCACTTCTCTTTTTCTGTCTTAGCTCCCTCAAATGCAGGAAACTTCATAACAACAGGACAAGATGAGACCAGTATCACTCTGCAGTGGAAAAGTCAACAACAATGTCAGCTTTATTCTTCAATTTAATGGTACAGAGATCAACATCACTGCACCAGTTGGGAATGGATCAGTAACTCACACAGTCTCGTCTCTCACTGCTGGAACTAAATACACATTCACTCTTTCTCTGTGTTTGAGAACGTCAGAAGCAGTGGAGTAAACATTGCTGCAGTCACTGGTAAGTATTTGACTTTGCAATGTATTTTGAAGCAGTTATAACAGTGTTGTATTAGCAGTGTGCAAAAGACAACATACTAGAACATAAAAGATGTAGAAAACTGAATTATTATATTGTTCACACCTATTATGTTACAGTAATGTGAATATCGTAACCGAGTGTGTGCGGTCATCTTAAGCTGATGTTCTGGTAAAGAGTTACACCACTGGTCGGCGCTGTTGCAGCGATGTTGTAGGGCTGTTTTTGTTTTGAGGTGAAGAAGGAGACAGCAGGGAGGGGCAGAGTGAAAGAGTACAGGGATTCAAGCAGGTTTAACATGTGGACTGACCTGTGTTCGGATTTCTCTAAGTTATGAGTAAAACCCAGAAGTTGTTGGACTGATTTATTCCTGCACACACACACATTTAGCTTACACAACAGATGCATGGAGCAGCCATGTACATAGATCGCGCTTTTCAGTGGAATCAAGACCATTTTGCAGACCGTTCCTCGTTAGAATTCACCACCTCTCTTTTTCTGTCTCAGCTCCCTCAAATGCAGGAAACTTCATATCAACAGGACAAGATGAGACCAGTATCAGCCTGCAGTGGAACAAAGTCAACAACTTCAGCTTTATTCTCCAGTTTAATGGTACAGAGATCAACATCACTGCACCAAATGGAACTGGACCAGTAACTCACACAGTCTCATCTCTCACTGCTGGAACTAAATACACATTCACTCTCGTCTCTGTGTTTGAGAAACGTCAGAAGCAGTGGAGTAAATGTTACTGCAGTCACTGGTGAGATATTTGACCTCATTAATGTGTACTGAGGCGGGCGAAACTCTGTTGTCTTATGAGATGGAGAAAAGCAGTTGAAAAAACTTTGCAAGATGTGGGTGAAAGCAAGGGTTAATGATTGAGAGAAAAACTTAATGAATTTCAGTCAGTGGCAGTGATATTACATCAATGAGAGCAACATGTATGTGGAGCAGCATTGGAATAGGCAGCACTTTGGGGAGTATGTGTGTAACTGGTGCTCAGTGAGATCTGCCAATGAGCAGCTGATGTGGGTGACTTTAATAACTTTATATTATATAGAGTGATGCAAAATCGATCAATATAAACACCTGAGAGCAGCAAAGATATTTTTAACGACACATAAAATCTTTATACTGCCCTCTTTTTGTCTCAGCTCCTCCAAACACAGACAGCTTCATATCAGCAGCACAAGATGAGACCAGCATCACTCTGCAGTGGAACAACGTGAACAACAGAGACGTTTTTGTTCTCCAGTTTAATGGAACAGAGCTCATCATCGCCGCTCCAAATGGAAATGGATCGATATTTCACACAGTCTCGTCTCTCGCTACTGGAACTAAATACACATTTACTCTCTTCTCTGTGTTTGAGAACGTCAGAAGCAGTGGAGTAAACATTACTGCGGTCACTGGTGAGATATTTAACTTTGTCGGTGTCTTATGAAGCAAGCGTAACACTGTTGTTTTATATTATCAGTTTGCAAAAGGCAACACACGAGAACATGACAGATATAGAAAACTGAATTATTATATTATTTATACCCATTTAGAGTTTACAGTAATGTTAATATTCTGGTTTACACCTTGTGTGTGCAGTCCTCTTAAGGTGATGTTCTGGTACTGGTCGGCGCTGTTGCAGCGATGTTGTAGGGCTGTTGTTGTTTTGGGGTTAAGAAGGAGGCAGCAGGGAGGGGCAGAGTAAAAGAGTATAGGGTTTCAAGCAGGTGGTATGTGTGGGCTGACCTGTGTTCGGACTTCGCAAAAGTTATGAGTAAAACCCCGAAATTGTTGGACGATTTATTCCTGCACACACATTCACATCGCTTACACAACAGATTATTGGAGCAGGCATATACAGTACAAAGATATAGCTCTTTTCAGTTGAATCAAGACCATTATGCAGACTGTTACTCGTTAAAATTCACCACTTCTCTTTTTCTGTCTTAGCTCCCTCAAATGCAGGAAACTTCATAACAACAGGACAAGATGAGACCAGTATCAGTCTGCAGTGGAATGAAGTCAACAACAATGTCAGCTTTATTCTCCAATTTAATGGTACAGAGATCAACATCACTGCACCAGTTGGGAATGGATCAGTAACTCACACAGTCTCGTCTCTCACTGCTGGAACTAAATACACATTCACTCTGTTCTCTGTGTTTGAGAACGTCAGAAGCAGTGGAGTAAACATTGCTGCAGTCACTGGTAAGATATGTCAATGTATTTTGAAGCAGTTATAACACTATTGTATTAGCAGTGTGCAAAAGACAACATACTAGAACATAAAAGATGTAGAAAACTGAATTATTATATTGTTCACACCTATTTAGTGTTGACAGTAATGTGAATATTCTGGTTTACCCCGAGTGTGTGCGGTCATCTTAAGCTGATGTTCTGGTAAAGAGTTACACCGCTAGTCAGCGCTGTTGCAGCGATGTTGTAGGGCTGTTTTTGTTTTGAGGTGAAGAAGGAGACAGCAGGGAGGGGCAGAGTAAAAGAGTACAGGGATTCAAGCAGGTTTAACATGTGGACTGACCTGTGTTTGGATTTCTCTACAGTTAAGAGTAAAACCCAGAAGTTGTTGGACTGATTTATTCCTGCACACACACACATTTAGTTTACACAACAGATGCATGGAGCAGCCATGTACATAGATATAGCGCTTTTCAGTGGAATCAAGACCATTTTGCAGACCGTTCCTCATTAAAATTCACCACCTCTCTTTTTCTGTCTCAGCTCCCTCAAATGCAGGAAACTTCATATCAACAGGACAAGATGAGACCAGTATCAGCCTGCAGTGGAACAAAGTCAACAACAATGTCAGCTTCATTCTCCAGTTTAATGGTACAGAGATCAATATCGCTGCACCAGTTGGGAATGGACCAGTAACTCACACAATCTCGTCTCTCACTGCTGGAACTAAATACACATTCACTCTCTTGTCTGTGTTTGAGAACGTCAGAAGCAGCGGAGTAAACATTGCTGCAGTCACTGGTGAGATATTTAACTTTGTTAGCGGATTTTTGAGCAATTATAACACTGTTGTATTAGCAGTGTGCAAAAGACAACATACTAGATGATAAAAGATATGATCAATGCAATGATGTGGTAACTGCCACTAAGCAGCAAATTCAAGAAAAAAAAAACAGGCAGTAATGGCTTAAATTTAATATTATGTGGCTACAAGATTTTGTTTTTTGTTTCTTCCTCTTATTCTTTTTGTCACCTTGGGGCCGCAATAGTAAAGAAAGAGCAAAAAATGAATGTAACAAGGATGTAAATAGTTACTTCTGTTGAAGGGAGTCAAGACTATTCTACAGACAGCCCTCTCTTGATCAAATTAATCAATTTTCTTTTTCTTTCTCAGCTCCTGCAAACAGAGAAGGCTTCAGATCAACAGGACAAGACGAGACCAGCATCACTCTGCAGTGGAATAAAGTCAACAACAACGTCAGCTTCATTCTTGAGTTTAATGGCACAGAGATCAACATCACTGCACCAAATGGAGCTGGACCAGTAACTTACACAGTCTCGTCTCTCACTGCTGGAACTAAATACACGTTCACTCTCTTCTCTGTGTTTGAGAACGTCAGAAGCAGTGGAGTAAACATCACTGCGGTCACTGGTGAGATATTTAAACCGACTAACACTTTGCAGAGTTAGCAGCAGCAAAGCCAAAAACTGAAACACAGAGCAGCTTAAACAGTCCCGAAGGAACAGTTTAAGGAATATCTGTTACAAACGTTGCACAGTTGGACGCAGAGCGGACTTCCAGGCGTGCATAAGTTTAAAAGAATCTGTTAATTCCTTCCACTCATTACACAGCTTTTTTTTTTTTTTTACAACTTTTTTTTTAATCACTTTTGCTCACCCGGAAATACAGAAGCACAGGCACATCATGTGAGTAACGTGGCAGCATGCTGCAGACTACAGATACTGAATGACACAGGTATCAACCTGTGTCCTACCGAAAGGACCTCCAGGCTGCCCCAAGTGCCTGCGTGAGCTTTACTCAATATAAACGCAAATTAACCTACTAAAGCATTATAAGTTCTATCACCAGTGAAAATATATCAGCTTATGAATGAACAACATAATAAACCACAATAATAAAAATAATGTATGAGATATGGAGGGTGTATAGTGTCCAGTAATATGCCAACATCGCTGCTGGCCCCACACAAACTTTCCTACCTTAAAACAACCTATAACTTTTGTTTCTCAGCTCCTCGAAACACAGACACCTTCATAACAGCAGGACAAAGTGAGACCAGTCTCACTCTGCAGTGGAATAAAGTCAACAACTTCAGCTTCATTCTCCAGTTTAATGGCACAGAGATCAACATCATGGCACCGGATGGAGATGTACCAGTAACTTACACAGTCTCGTCTCTCGCTGCTGGAGCTAGATACACATTCACTCTCTTCTCTGTGTTTGAGAGCGTCAGAAGCAGTGGACTAAGCATTACTGTGATCACTGGTAAGATATGTCACTTTTCTATGTGCTGTATCCGCAGAGTGAGCCATCATCTGCTCTTTGGCGCACCAGTGAAATACTTTGATTTACCTACTGTATATAATATTCACTACATGAAAATGCTGCTTAACAATACGTTTATTTAACTGCACTGTTTTGGAATGATAAGAATGATTACTTTTTAAAACTCTTTCTGACCTTTTGATTCTTGATTTAGTGTTCAATACATTTCTGTTTTCATGTAAAGTGTGTTCTTCAATAGGTTTTGATCTTGTGGGATTGAAAACTGACCTTCTTTAACGGCCAGCGGGAATATTGACAATCTCAATATCTTATCTTACTGCTCTTTTTGTGTTTCAGCTCCTCCAAACACAGACAGCTTCACACCAACAGCAGAAACTCCCACCAGCATCACTTTGCAGTGGAATAGAGTGAACAACAACAACGTCAGCTACATTCTCCAGTACAATGGTACAGAGATCAACATCACTCCACCAGATGGAAATGGATCAATAACTCACACAGTACCTATCAGCCCTGGAGCTAAATACACATTCACTCTCTTCTCTGTGCTTGGGAACCTCAGGAGCAGTGGGACAGGCTTTATTCTAATTACTGGTAAGGTATCTCACTTCATTACTGTGCAGTACAGCCACTCAGCACTACTATAAAATGAGAATATATTTGATAGGTATAAGCTACACCCACTGAATCATCTCCATTTAAATGTAACATAATACTCGCTAATATTCGCTAACACTGTAAAATCTTTTATTCACACAGAGAGATCAAATTTGAAGGTACTTTAAAGGATCAGTGTGTAAGATGGACGGGAATTTATTGGTAGAATATGTCAGAAATGGAATGTAATATTAATAAATATGTTTTCATTTGTATATAATCACATGAAATTTAGAATAGTTGAGTCTTTGTTTCCATAGGGTGGAGATATACTCGCTTTTAATTACATGTTTGCGTACGCATGAAGTCTGCCTCGTGTATGCTGCGTCCACTTGGAGCGTTGGTTGTACACGTCCTCAGAAATTAACGCCACACATCCACAAGATGCATTACACACATGACCAATAGGGGCAGAATGCCGTGACAGGGTCAGGGGTCAGGAGATACGTCACCAGCAAGAACAGTGGCGGAAAGTTTTGAGGACAGGCTCATTGAACAAGTCTGCAACTGCCATCATCTTTACGATGTGTTGTTGCCGCTACACAGCGACAAACATGCCTGCCACAACAGCTGGCGACAGTTAAGTTCAGCTTTGGATGTCGACGTTGAAACATGTCGAAATAAATGGAAACAGGCTTGAAATCACTATGTATGCGCATGGCAGAATATGCTGGAAAAACTGAACTCCTTTTCTCCTTTTTTCTCGTTTTTACGGGTGGTTTATTGTCTCAGTTCTCTGTTGTGCCCTCTAGTGGTGTTTTGCAGTAATACGTGTAGACAAATGGCCACGTCATGACCAGTTTGCTTCACTACACAGTCGGTTGTCTACGCGAATGCATGGCCAAACAGCAGGTATATCTCCGGCCTTAGGATGAGCTGTTTACATCTTGCAGAGTGTGCGAGTTCTCTTCCATGGAGGCTGCCATGTTGTTCCGCCATGTTTCTACAGGAGCCCAGAGTGGACAAACCAACCACTGGCTCTAGATATGGCCTTTTGCTCAAGTTTCATTTTATTTTTGAGTACATTTATGTTCTCAAACATTGTGTTATCTTTTTAAGTGCTGTGAAAGTCGGATTCACAAAAAATTATTTTAATACAAACACCTTTTTCATATATTGTCCCTAATACTCCTGGGATGAGGGATGCAAAATGGATCATTTTTAATAGTCAAAGAAGGGATTGATAAAAATCTTGAAATTTTGTGTTTCAGCTCCGCAAGACACAGACAGCTTCATATCAACAGGACAAGATGAGACCAGCATCACTCTGCAGTGGAATCAAGTCAGCAACAATGTCAGCTTCATTCTCGTGTTTAATGGTACAGAGATCAACATCGCTGCACCAGCTGGAGCTAGACCAGTAACTTACACAGTTTCATCTCTCACTGCTGGAACCAAATATCCATTCACTCTCTTCTCTGTGTTTGAGAACGTCAGGAGCATTGGATTCGTAATTTTTGCAGCTACCGGTAAGGTCACTTTATTACTATGCAGTATAGCCAGTGTGCTAATTACCAGCTACCAATTAAGGGGGTCCCCCCTACCTAGTGCTTTGAAGTCTGAAGCAGTCTCAATAATACTCAGTAACCTAAACAAGATTTCAGGGATGAAAGTCAAGGCAATAATTTAGCTCCAGGTGTCTCTTCTACATTAGTTACATTAAGAAAATGAGTGTGATGTTGAAGCAGAAAAAAAAATCCTCTGCCTTTCAGAGAAAGTTAGTTTTAACGAGCTACACAAGATTTTGATTGTGGGGCATTTGCAACAGAACAACCCATTCAAGAAGGCCTTTGGGGAAAAAAACGGGGAAAAAAAGTTTTGCAATTTGAATCATGAATACTGGACATAGTAAGCATTTAAAATCCATATTCAGTGTCAATTGAAAATGACAATATTTTGAAGATTTTTCCAGAGCTTTCAGGGAGTTTAAAGTGTTAATTAAGGGGTCTGTTAATTGAGCGAGTCTAGCAGCTCATAACTGTAAAATGAGAATATATTTGATGGGTTAATATTCACTGAATCATCTCCATATATAATGTGACACTTGGGTTTACAATTCTTTTAATATGATAACACATGTTTCTCATTTTGTCATTTAGCATTTCTGTTCACATGAGGATGCAAAATGGATCATTTTACAGGCAGGGGAAGTGAGCTGATGAAATCATTAACTGCTCTTTTTCTTTGTACAGCTCCTTCAAACACAGACAGCTTCATATCAGCGGGACAAGATGTGACCAGCATCACTCTGCAGTGGAATAAAGTCAACAATGCCAGCTACATTTCCAGTTTGATGGAACAGAGATCAACATCACTGCACCAAACGGAACTGGACCAGTAACTCACACAGTCTCGTCTCTCACTGCTGGAACTAAATACACATTCACTCTCTTCTCTGTGTTTGAGAACATCAGAAGCAGTGGAGTAAACATTACTGCAGTCACTGGTAAGACATGTCACTTTTTGCTATGTGCTGTACCTGCAGGGTAGGCTTGGATGGTACTCATTCATACCTTTATACCTTCCTGAAACTTTACCGTGGTACTGTGGCAACATTTGTATAAAACTTGAACAGTTAATTCAGTAGCTGTGCTGTGGTCTAAAAAGCTGCAGCCATACAGACATTGTTCACTGACAAACCCAAGTTTGCGCTGTGCATTTACAGCGCTGTCGCTGTCAGTTGCTGCCAGGACGACAACTTGCTCCCCTTTTCAGCGAGCATTTATATTCACCCTCTGCCACCATCAGGTGTCTTCAGTATTCCAGATCCCATGTTTCTTAGCTCAGCTGCTCTACTTTGTCCACTAATGGACTGACCTCTAGTGGCACGTGCTGTGCACTGCAATAAATCACCTCACTAATAAAGCACCTCCTCAGTTTAGTCGAAAGAGGATCGATTGTTCTTCTTAGGGTATTAAGAATCATACCATCAGTGATTTCTTAATACCCTGATATACAGTAAAACCATTATACCGCCCAAGCCTACTGCTAAAATAGCCATAATGTGCTTCAGTTTCTGTCAAATGCATCTCTGTTGCCAAATAAAGTGTGATTGATTGAAGTTGCAATGCAAAATGGACCACTGACGCATTAACACTTTAACTGACTGTCCATTTTTTGATAACTGTTTTGTTGCTGCTCCTGTTCTGTTTCAGCTCCACCAAACACAGACAGCTTCATATCAACAGGACAAAATGAGACCAGCATCACTCTGGAGTGGAATAAAGTCAACAATGTCAGCTTCATTCTCCAGTTTAATGGTACAGAGATCAACATCACTGCACCAGTTGGGAATGGATCAGTAACTCACACAGTCTCATCTCTCACTGCTGGAACTAAATACACATTCACTCTCTTCTCTGTGTTTGAGAACGTCAGGAGCAGTGGAGTAAGCATTGCTGCAGTCACTGGTAAGATACTTAACTTTGTCAGTGTCTTATGAAGCAGTTATAACACTGTTGTTTTGTGTTAGCGGTGTTAATGATACAACATACTTGATGGATGATAAAAGATATGGTCAAATGTGTAATCTTAGAATTAATTCCATGATAGTTAAATTGTTCATGAACTAGTTTGCAGTAATTTGTAGTAATGACTTAAATTTAACATTATGTGGCTAAAAGACTATCTTTTTGTTTTTCCTCTTACTCATTGTTTTACCTTGGTGGCAGCTCCTGGAGAATGAATTTCATTTACTAGTTAGGATAGTAAAGATCTGTTTAAAAGGTCTGCAAAACCCTTTAAACTTTATTTTAAAACAGAATTGTTTGAGTTTGGCTGAAAACTCAAAAATCTGTTGCAGTACTTTGCCTTTAAATTTTGAATTTTACAGTATAAAGTGATTGTTACATTTGCCAACTGTAAAAAGAATATGCAGCCTATATCAACCTTTTTTTTTTTTTTAAGTTTGAGTATTTTGTCAGCTAAAATGTGCGTCATAGCCTGTGTCTATGGCTTGGTCCCTTTTCCTCTAAATGTTGATGGTGGCTTATCTTTTTGTGTCTCTATAAGCTGGCTATGGATGCCAGATATGGCTTTTGGCATTTCATCTTAAAGGTTGCAGACCTCTGAGTTAGCGACCGTCCATGCTTGATCAAATTGGTAAATTTTATTTTTCCTTTGTCAGCTCCCGCGAACAGAGAAGGCTTCAGATCAACAGGACAAGATGAGATCAGCATCACTCTGCAGTGGAATAAAGTCAACAACAATGTCAGCTACATTCTCCAGTTTAATGGTACAGAGATCAACATCACTGCACCAAATGGAGCTGGACCAGTAACTCACACAGTTTCATTTCTCACTGCTGGAACTGAATACACGTTCATTCTCTTCTCTGTGTTTGAGAACGTCAGAAGCAGTGGAGTAAACATTACTGCAGTCACTGGTGAGATATTTAACTTCATTCCTATGCAGTGTAGCAACTGAACACTACTGCGAAACAAGATTATGTTCGATGGGTGTAATATTCACCTGATGAACGATCTGCATTTGAATTTATCGTAATCCTGTAATCGCTGCTTGTTAATAAACTCCTTCATTCATCCAGAAAGATCAAAACTGAGTTGCAATTCTTTTTTATTTTTGAGTACTTTTTTGCTCTAAAATACTGTAGGATTTGTTTAGGTGGTGCATAAATTGTGACACATGGATTAAGAAATGGGAATGCAAAATTGATTGTAGCCAGAGAGAATATCATGATGAAAACATTATCTGCTGTTTTTGTGTTTCAGCTCCTCCAAACACAGACAGCTTCATATCAGCAGGACAAAATGAGACCAGCATCACTCTGGAGTGGAATAAAGTCAACAACTCCAACTTCATTCTCCAGTTTAATGGCACAGAGATCAACATCACTGCACCAAATGGAGCTGGACCAGTAACTCACACAGTCTCATCACTCACTGCTGGAACTAAATACACGTTCACTCTCTTCTCTGTGTTTGAGAACGTCAGAAGCAGTGGAGTAAACATTACTACGGTCACTGGTAAGATAGTTTGCAGTACAGCAACATATTTCAAGTTCTTTCAAATGCCTGTTTCACATTATGTACTGTATATCCCTAAAAGTCTGCATTATTTTTAATGTAGGGCTGCAAAATGGCCAGGGGAAGTGAGTTCATAAAATCATAATCCGCTCTTTTTTCTTTTCTCAGCTCCTCCAAATGCAGAAAGTGTCAGATCAGCAGGACAAAATGAGACCAGCATCACTCTGCAGTGGAATAAAGTCAACAACAATGTCAGCTTTGTTCTTCGGTTTGATGATGGAGAGATCAACATCACTGCACCAGATCAGAATGGATCAATAACCCACACAGTCTCGTCTCTCACTGCTGGAACTAAATACACATTCACTCTCTTCTCTGTGTTTGAGAACGTCAGAAGCAGTGGAGTAAACATCACTGCAGTCACTGGTAAGATATGTCACCTCATTGTTATGCAGTGCAGCAGCTCAGCATCACTGTAGAATATGACTTTATTTAATGGGTATAACATTCACTCACTGAATCACTTGCGTTTAAAGTGAACTTCAAACTATCATTAAGACATTGAAGTTTTGTTCACCCAGGTTTCTGATCGTATTTTTGAGCACATCACTCTTCTCAAATAGTGTGTGATCTCTATAAGTGTGGCATAAAATGTTACAATTGGATTCACAAATATAATTCTTTCAATATTAACACCTGTATCCCATTTTATCCCTAATATGTGGGGATGCAAAATGGCTCATCTTAACAGCCAGGCAAATTATTTTCTGTTTTTGTTTTGTTTTTTTTTATTTCAGCTCCTCTAGACACAGGAACTTTCAGATCGACAGGACAAGACGAGACCAGCATCACTCTGCAGTGGAACAACGTGAACAACAAAGACGTTTTTATTCTCCAGTTTAATGGCACAGAGCTCATCATCGCCGCACCAAATGGAAATGCATCAATATCTCACACAGTCTCGTCTCTCACTGCTGGAACGAAATACACATTCACTCTCTTCTCTGAGTTTGAGAACGTCAGGAGCAGTGGAGTAAACATTACTGCAGTCACTGGTGAGATATTTAACTTTGTCAGGATCTTATGAAGCAGTTAACGGTGTGCAAAAGACAACATACTAGAACATAAAAGATATGTTCAAAAATGTGTATGTTGGAGTTTATTCCATGACAGTCTAATGGTTCATAGATTAGTTTGCAGTGATGTTGTAGCCAGTCAATATCAGTTAGCTGTTAGCATCTATAATTGCAAGAATCAAAGGCAAACAGTTGTGCCATGATAGAAAAGAAGAAGCAACAGATGGATGTAAATAGATAGCTCTTTTCAGTGGAATCAAGACTATTTTGCAGAACGTTCCCTCTTGTTAAAATTTATCACCAATCTTTTTCTGTCTCAGCTCCCTCAAACGCAGACAGCTTCATATCAACAGGACAAGATGAGACCAGTATCAGTCTGCAGTGGAATAAAGTCAACAACGATATCAGCTTCATTCTCCAGTTTAATGGCACAGAGATCAACATCACTGCACCAAATGGAGCTGGACCAGTAACTCACACAGTCTCATCTCTCACTGCTGGAACTAAATACACTTCACTCTCTTCTCTGTGTTTGAGAACGTCAGAAGCAGTGGAGTAAACATTGCTGCAGCCACTGGTAAGATATTTGACTTTACTGACTTCTTATGAAGCAAGCGCAACACTGTTGTTTTGTACTAGGAGTGTGCAGAAGACAACATACTAGATATTAAAATATATGTTCAGATGTGTGTCAGAGTTAATTCCAGGACAGTCTTAATAGGTCATGGATTATTTTAGAGTGATGTGGTGATAACTAGCCAGTTAATTCCAGTTAGCATTAACCATAGCTGTTAGCATCCATAATTGCACAATGCAAAAGCAAGCAGAAACCAGCAGCAGTGATATTTACAATAATTGTGAAGAGCGGGCAACAGATGAATGGAGCAGGCATGTAAATATATGGTTCAATGAAATCAAGACTGTTCTGCAGACCATCCTTTCTTCATAAAATGGATCTCTTTTCTTTCTCAGCTCCTGCAAACAGAGAAGGCTTCAGATCAACAGGACAAAATGACAACAGCATCACTCTGCAGTGGAATAAAGTCAACAACAATGTCAGCTTTATTCTTCAGTTTAATGGCACAGAGATCAACATCACTGCACCAAATGGAGCTGGACCAGTAACTCACACAGTCTCGTCTCTCACTGCTGGAACTAAATACACATTCACTCTCTTCTCTGTGTTTGAGAACGTCAGAAGCAGTGGAGTAAATGTTACTGCAATCACCGGTAAGATAATTAACTTTGTCAGTATCTTATGAAGCAACTATGACACTGTTGTATTAGCAGTGCGCATAAGACAGATGTGTTCAGGCGTTTATCATATAGTTACTGTAATTGTATGACAGTCAGATGGTTCTTGGATTAGTTTGCAGTGATGTGGTAACAACTAGCCTAGCATTAGCAGAAACTGAACAAACTGAACATCGTGCAGCTGAAAGTTGTTGTTTTTTTTAAATCTCATCTTTGGGGAAGTTATTGGACAGTGCACTTTTACTTGCTGGCTGTAACAGATAAAATACTGTATATAATTTGTACTTTTCTGTCTCAGCTCCTTCAAACACAGACAGCTTCATATCAGCAGGACAAGATGAGACCAGCATCACTCTGCAGTGGAATAAAGTCAACAACGTCAGCTACATTCTCCAGTTTAATGGTGCAGAGATCAACATCACTGCACCAAATGGAGCTGGACCAGTAACTCACACAGTCTCGTCTCTCACTGCTGGAGTTAGATACACGTTCACTCTCTTCTCTGTGTTTGAGAACGTCAGAAGCAGTGGAGTAAACATCACTGCAGTCACTGGTGAGACGTGTCCCTTTATTACAATCTACAGCAAATTAATCACAACTGTAAAATGAAACTAGAAAATTTTGAGTGTGCCTGATGCTCGCTGCCGACTAGTATCCCCACCATATTGCCAATATTATTAATAGCAATAAATGTATCATTGACGTGTGTGCTTGTATGTGCATGTGCGCATGCTGTCACATGCGTGTGTGTCAGTAAAAGTCCCCTTACAGATAGAAAGAACAGCTTTTGTTTATGTGTGTGTATCTGAGGTGTGTAAGTGAGAGAGAGAGAGAGAGAAGAACAATATGGCTGACATGGATATTAGACTTAGAGATTCAATTAAGCCAATCTGGCTTTGAATGGGAAATTTTTGCGATTTTCACATAAACAGTTTGGCAAATCATTAACAAAAGTCATAGCACGCTATTCCCAAATTTTCTGCACGTTTTGATGTGCTTTTTGTGTACGTGCTCCCAACAGTGCGGGACTAGATACACGCCAAAAATCCAGCAGAAGAAAAATAATAAAAAGAAGAAGAAGATAAAGAAGATGTATGGCGGATTATAGTTAGTGTGCTTATGTGCATTGCACATCATGCACACTGAAATATATTTGATGGGTCTAATATTCACCCACTGAATCATCTGCAAAGACCTCTTTCACATTTTATCCCATATTGACGGCATTACTTTTCACATGGGGATGCAAAATGGATCATTTTAACAGCCAGGAGGATTGAGTTCATTAAATCATCTTCTGCTCTTTTCCTTTTCTCAGCTCCTCTAAATGCAGGAGGCTTCATTTCAACATTTCAGGATGAGACCAGAATCTTTCTGCAGTGGAATTCAGTCAACAGTGGCATCAGCTTTATTCTTCAGTTTAATGGTACAGAGATCAACATCGCTGCACCAGTTGGATTTGGATTTGTAGTCTCATCTCTCACTGCTGGAACTAGATACACATTCACTCTCTTCTCTGTGTTTGAGAACGTCAGGAGCAGTGGAGTAAACATTACTGTAGTCACTGGTAAGATTCTCATTACTCTGCCAAATCACCTCAATAACCTTAATAAGCTTCTCCGTGCGCTACAGTACAGCTCTGATATATTTAATGGTTAAAATATTCACTCACTGAATATGCAGTTAAATTTAAAGTATTATGACAGTGGCCTACAGAGTAAAATTCTTTATTCAGCATTAGCACCTCATATGACAAATATACGTGTTAGTGATTTTACTTGCAAAGTAGTAGCAGCCACTGTTGAGTCGCACTTTGAAGAGTCAGCAGCAGTGATGCCAATAATGAAAAGCAGAGCAGCTTAAACGAAGGGACAACTTAAAGAAAACTTTAAAACAACCTATCACTTTTTGTTCCTCAGCTCCTCCAAAGGCGGAAGGCCTCAGAGTAACAGGACAAGATGAGACCAGCATCACTCTGCAGTGGAATAAAGTCAACAACAACGTCAGCTTCATTCTCTGGGTGAATGGTACAGAGATCAACATCCCTGCACCAGTCGGGAATGGACCAGTAACTCACACAGTCTCGTCTCTCACTCCTGGAACTGCATACCTATTCCTTCTCTTCTCTGTGTTTGAGAACGTCAGAAGCAGTGCAGTAAACATTTTTGCTGGCACTGGTAAGATGTCTATTTAATGCTGGTCTTCTCTTTTATACATGACAGTACACTAGGTATAGACCATTTTACAGTTTGTAAACAATGAGAAAGCTGCGCATCGCATTTTGGCAACGGAAGTACGGCGGACCACAACAGCTTGTCAGTGGGCTGCTGCGAACATGAGCAGTTTTGATCGCATCCTCAGTCCAGTCACCACATTTAATATCTCGCAGCTGTAGACGCCACCGGTTGCTCTGAAACAGTCATGATCCTGTTGGAATATCGATTCTGAAGTATCATTTACTCAACAAACAGACATTCTGGTGCTGGTAAAATGTTTAATTCAACCTTTGCAGCTTGGTAACTTGTCTGGATGACTGGGGAAACGCTACTTCTGTTGCTGAAAAATGCGTGCGCAGCTGTTTGATGATGTCGGCTGTAAAATGTTCTATACTGATGAAATACTCATTTGAATCACTATTGTACACAGCAGCAGTAGTTATTTCCTCGTTACATATGAAAATATTCCTCTACCTCCTTATTTAGATCTTCTCTTAAAAGCTTCCCTGGACGCTGATAACATAACCTCGTCTTTTCCTGTCTTCATTTTATCTTCTTATCTTTGTTGAGAATGCTTCAGTTTAAAAATCAAGCAACTAAAGTTTGAATTACTTTACAGTTTTACATATTTTTTAAAATGGAAATTAATCGTAACATATTTTTCTTCATTTTTCTTTCTATGTGAACAAATACCTTCGTGCCCAAACCTTTTCTGACTCTGCGTCCTACAACAAAAGAGCCTCGTAAGTACATGAATTTGCTTTGAATGGCCCATTAATAAATGTACATCTTTCTTATAACTATGTTTTTTGATCTTATGTTTCTTGTATTCATGTAGACTTTAAAACAAGAGTTTAAAGTAGTATTCTGAACAGAAAAGACTTTTTTGATCAAGATGCAGACATTTGTGTTTCATAAATCTTTGTAGACACAAGTTGTACATCAATTTGTGTTAGAACAATGTTTTATTAATTATTATATATGTGAATTATAATAATAATTTATAGTATAAACAGACATAAACAGTATTTATTTTATTATATTTGGATTGATGTTGAATAATTTGTTAATTTAATGCAACACATGTATTATATTATGTGTGTTATATAAACTAACATTTAGTGTATTTATGTCAACAGATTACGTTATTGCACTGAACGTCAGATTGAAGTCATTAACTCAGCTGTCGGAGTCGGAGCTGGAGAGTGCGTTGCAGGAGGTGAGACTAACTGCTGTTTTTTTTTTTTTTTTTCAGTGTCATAATATCTAGTTTGTATGATTTTAATTTTAATTTTATTATTTTAATTAAAATAATCTACAAATTGCTTTTGTATGGTGTTAACATGTTTCTTTCTGTTCTGGCTTTTTTTTTTTTTTTTAAATCCAGTTCTTGAGACGATACGGATTGCCGCAACAGTTCTCCTTCAAGGTTAAGCCTTGAAGAGACCAGAGGAGGAAAGACGAGATGAAAATGGACGAAAATGAATCTGAAGTGCAAAAAACATTTCTCATTTTGAATTGTTTTCCTTAACGCAGATGAAAAAAAAAATCTGGTGATGCGAGATCAGTCTTAATAGATTTTTGGAGAATTTTGTTAAAATATATATAATATATATATAACGATCCAACATACTGTTAACATTTTATACTGTTTGCAAATGATACAATACTTCCTTTAATCAAGCTGCAACTTTTGAATGCTCTGCTGTTTCACATCTTTTTCAAAATGGTCCAGCTGTGAACAGTGCTTCCATTTCCTTTGTACATTGTGTTTTGTCTATTGACTCAAAAAATCGACCATATTTTTATGTGAAGGCTGTTTGGTTTGGGTATACTTCATTTCTGCAGTTGTATTTAAAGGCGTACTATGCGGGATTTCTCTGACTCACTGCTTTGCTCTCACTAATGCCGGTCTCTGTCTTAATTCACTCTCTGGGTTGTTCGATCACAACCACTTTACATACATCAGCCAAGATATCCTGCATAGTCCACCTTTAAAAGTTGCTTTAAATGTGTTGTATGGATTTTGTCAAGTAGAGGTCGCTTGAACCAGGATTTTTTAATTTTGTTTTAATGTGAGGTTTCAAAAAAAAAAAAAAAAAAACCCTTGCACTTTAAGTAGCTCTAGCATAGCCATAATTAGTGTACAGTGCGTCCATGGCATCACCTGTAGGTTTTTCTGAAGAGATGGGTTAAGTTATAGATAGGTAAGTTATAGAAAAATTCACCTCCTGCACAGTTGTGATGGATGGGGAAATTAAGTAAAGAGACCAAAACTGTTTTTCTACCAGGCTGTAAACATGTTATTTTTTTCTGCTGTAAATTTGGTTATTTTAATGTGGAAGTCAATGGGGATTTACTAATTTTTGGAGCAAACTTCTAGTGGGCATTTGAGGAACTGCAGGTGCCAAAACTGCAGTCCAGAGCTTACTGCTTGAGCTGTAACAGTAGCAGGGATTATTCCCAAAACAAATATACATTATATTTTCTGTAATAGTCAAATGATCCCTTTGTTTTTCAGTGTTTGTATATTATTGTCACAGTATTGTGATAAAGTGTGTGAATATACACAGTGTGTTTCTGTCCCTTTGAATTAAAGAGCCTGGTAAAATGATGTATGTGACTCAGCTTTATTCAAATACTCCCTTGTTTTTGCTCAGTCCAACACATAACAATGCAAATACAATACCATTATCCTGCACAATACAAACCCAGTGAGGCACCTGATCTGGACATTACTCCTCCCACCCTGGAACAACACGGTAGTTGAAAAGCTCAAGAGGAAAGAAAAAAAAAAAAAAAGCTCCCAGAGGGAGTGGTGACAGTGAAACTGGGAGGACTTTGGCTTCACAATCGCAGTGCCAGAGTTTGTCTTTGCTACCTCAGAGGTCACGTTTCATATTCAGCAACAAGGTAAGACCCAGACAAGAAGTAGTTTGGATTAAACATGTACAAAGATTTCAATTATATTTCTGCTTTGTCTTGTGCCAGGCAGGTTAAACTGAATATAAGAGGGACTAATACTTGAAGCTATTAGTCTTCATCCTCAGGGTGGGTGTGCAGGGAGTTACAGGAGTGTGGGACATTAAAACACTTGCAGGATGAAGGAGCATGCGTGTTACTCTTGGGGATTTTAGTGGGTGTTTTTCAATCTATGTTTCAAGCCAGTCTTGCAGAATGAAACGCTGAGTCATGTGTGCATGCAGCTGGACTTTGGCCATCAGGCAGCTTTGAATTGTTTAAAGCTGAGGATAAGGAAGTTCAGATGTTTCTGGCTGAAATAAAAGCACTAAAAGTGACAATGAGAGTCAACACAAAAGCTTTGATTTATTCACTGGCCTTTACTGTATGCTTTGCAAATGTCTTTATTTAGTTTATTCTATTCATTTATTATTTGGTTTTTCTGCGACTCAGATTGTAAATGATTAATTTCTCATTCATCATCGGTTAACACTTAACTCTCTTTATTTCTAAGGTCATGGCCTCCCCCAGCGTCCTCCTGTCTGAGGTGCAGTTTCAGTGTTGCATCTGTCAGGATGTTTTCTCTGAGCCCGTCTCCATCCCCTGCGGCCACAGCTTCTGCTTCACCTGCATCACGTCACGCTGGGACGACGGCCTCGCCATCACCTGTCCCAAGTGTCAGACCGTCTTTGAGGGCCTCCCAGAGCTTTGTGAAAACTCCTTTGCCAAGGAAATGTCGGAGCAGATTCGAGCGAGACGGCAGAATGGCGTGAAGTCCGTGGCAAGAAGATTCATATGTTGTGATGTGTGTGTGGGAAAGCAAACAAAGGCCCTGAAGTCCTGCCTCGTCTGTCTGACCTCGTATTGTGAGAGCCACCTGGAGCCACACCTGAGAGTCGCCACTTTGAAAATTCACAAGCTGATTGAACCTGTGGCGATGCTGGAGAGCCGGATTTGTAAAAGGCACCAGAGGCTCCTCGAGCTGTTCTGCAGGAGCGACCAGAGGTGCGTGTGCGTGCTGTGCACCGAGACCGACCACCGCAATCACGACACCGTCCCGGTAGAGCGCGAGAGTCGGGAAAAGAAGGTGAGGTCCCAAACTCCTCATCATCACTGTGCCATCATTCCATCAAATTACTTTGGCAGCCTTTGGACTCTGATTCCAGTCTTGGTTTTGATTCCTGTTCTGATGTCTAGGCTCAGATGAAGAGGGTCGAGACTGATGTTCAGCAGATGATCCATGACAGACTGCAGAAAGTGGAGGAGATCAAACACTCTGTGGAGCTCAGCAAAGTGAGTTGACAAACAGCCTCAGTATGAGATCGTAAGAAAAGAACCAGCACTTTTAACACAAGAAAAACTGAAGGTATAGTATGAGTCAGAGTGTGACTGGGTTTAGCAGAAAAAGTGTTGGAATTACAACAGTAATGGTCCAAAAAATACTGCTCATAAGTCACCAGAATTGTGTCACAGTATCATACAATTAGCCTTATAAATGCCTCATAAATCCATCAGTTACATCAGTCATTCCTAAACACTGCGTCGTGACCCAGGAGACTATTTGGGTCACCAAATAAATAAAAGACTATGGAAGAAATTCTGTAAAATTTAACATTTATATCTGCAGTACACCTTTTATAAAGCACTTAAAATGTGTATGCTGTATTATTGTTATAAGGAGAGCCTGTAATTCCACCTAAATGCACTTATTTTGTCTCATTTATGAAGTAGGCTAAAATGTCCTGTACTGTAAAGACAAAAAAATTGACAAAACTCGAAATTTCGAGGCAACTTACCTCAATAGATTTTCGAATTTTGAGTCCAACTCAAACTCTTAAGTTTTAAAAAAAAGTTTTACCAACTAATAATGCTTTATTGAGATAATTTACTTCTCTTTTTTTGGATAAACTTGAATTTGGGGGTTTTAGAAATCCCCAAAAATTGTTTTTCAAAAAAATATTGAGTAACTAAATAATTAATCATTTTATATTTTCAATTAAAAAAACATTGAATTTTCAAGCAACCAAATAAGACAAATCACTTTTCTCACTGTGAATAATTTTTGAAATCCATAATTTTTGAGTTTCTAAACCTCAGAAACATGTACATCGAAAGGAAGAAAGTAAATTATCTTAACTAGATCGGCAAAACTTTTTAAAATAATTTCAAAACCTATGAGTTTGAGTTTTATTTAAAACCCAAAAATCTATTATAGTAAATTGCCTTAAAATTTTGAGTTGTCAAAAAAAAAAAAGTTAAGTTTATGAAGTATTTAACGTGTTTATGCATGTGTCAAGATAATATAAAATGATGTGGAAATGGCAGTTAAAAAAAATGGTCAGGAACGTTCATTTATCCATAAATTGACTCTTCCCAACATTTATTGATAAGGCCTATTGTGAACTGGGTTGCAATGGTTTTTGATTTTTAAAAATCATGTCCCCGGAAAAAAAATTTGTGACACACTGAGTTACTTGAAAAGTCTTGAAATGACCTCTTTTGCTACTCCTCATTTAAAAAATCCATTATCTAAAGATCTGCAAATATTTTCCATTTCAAAAGCTTAAGTGCCAGACCCAAGAAGTTGCCTACTTCTCTGCTGTCTCTGTACACTGGAGGCTTCCACTTCGCACTTGACCATGACTGGCTTCTGGACTACAGAATCATACTTGTGCATACACGCATACAAGCTCAGATTTGAGTTGAGGTGAAAACAGTTTCCTAGTATCAGACTGTGCACATACATCATTCTGCACAGCGAGGCTACAACATCCAGGTGAAGTATCACATTTTTCAGTGCAGTGAGACTTTAAACAATCATTTTTTTCCCCCTTATTCAATGTGTTCAGGAAAACTCTAAGAAGGACATTGCTGAGAGTATGGAGGTCTTCACCGCTCTGTTTCGCTCCATGGAGAGAAGGCGGGCCGAGCTGGTGGAGACGATCCAGAGGAAGCAGGCAGCAGCAGAGCGGAGGGCGGAGAAGCTCATAGCAGAGCTGGAACTGGAAATCACCGAGCTGGAGAGGAGGAGAAGTGAGATGGAACAGCTGTCTCACACTGAGGACCACCTCCATCTCCTGCAGGTCAGGAGTCGTCTCACAGCAGAGAACTGATATTTGATAGTCACACAGGGACTAGTAGGACTGTGGAGTTTCCTAGAAAGTTGTTTTTGTGTTTTATCTTAATGCCCCGCCTTCTTTTTTTTGTCAGAGGTTTCCGGCTCTGAGTTCTCCTCCGTCGGCCAAAGCCTGCTCTGACATCATCGTCCATTCAGACACATGTTTGGGGACTGTAAGGAGAGCGGCGGCCAACATCGAACAGCAGCTTCAATCAGCTTTGAAGAAGCTTTCCACTCAAGGTCCACTTCTGAAAAACGATTTTTAATCAACATCACTGCATTCTGTGACAAAACATTTGCTATTACGATCACATATTAAATACATTTGCAATCTTATATTCTTACAGAGCACGAGAGGATGCAGCAGTATGCAGGTAACAACCTCTGTCTGACATATCCTTTGTCCTTTTTCTCAACAAAATCAAAACATAATGCACCTTGAAGGACAACATACTGTATCACTAGGTAGACAAAATGAAAAAAATCTGATGCATTATGTAAAATTACATCCAAACTAACAACGATTTTCCAGGTTTAACAGATGCTGGTAGTCCTTGAAAACACTTGAATTTCACTGTGGTGTTTTTGAGGTTTGTTTAAAACTGCATGAAATTGCAATTGCATTCCTTTCATAATAAATCACTACCTGACTGAATAGTTAAATAGATATTGGCTCAGCCAAGTTGTATTGATGTCAAGTCTACTTACAGAAAAGTCACACATTTTGAAACATGAAACTTTCTTGTGTTTTCCTTTAATTTGCCTGTAGAGCAAGTAGCACAATAACATCTGACATAATATGATGAAGATGTGAAATAATCATTTTTGACTGTATGTATATAAATATGTGATCTGCCACAGCTGCAAGGTGCTGGAAAAGCTTCAAATGCACCTTGAAAATTCTCTTAAAAGTGCTTGAATTTGACTTTGGAAAAGGCAAAGGAAGCCTGGAGTTTCAGTCTTGATTTATCTATGATTTTCTTTTCTTTCTTTGTTTTTAAATAAGTATTTAGTCTATTTGCACAATCTCTCTGTGCAGACTGTCAAAGGGAAAGTCCCGTGTATCAGGACAATGCGTGCCACAGGACACTTACAAATACTGCCAACTGGCATGCAACTGGATGACCTGCCTTTATAACATGAAGAGAAACTCTGATTTAGTCAGTTTTTACAAAGTATTGTATGTGACAGTATTTTTCTGAATGCCTCAACTGATGGATACCACAAATAAAAAAGAACAATTTAATTTTAGGAGAAAGAGGAAAATGAAGTTTAAGTTCCATATAAACTCTGTCTGTCTGCCAGTTGATGTTCATCTGGACCCCAGGACAGCCAACCCTTGGCTGGTTCTAGCTAAGGATGGGAGACAGGTCTGGGATGGAGACGTCGAACAGAGCCTGGTGGACACACCAGAGCGGTTTGACACGGCACCATGCGTCCTCGGAACCAGGGTAAATAAATATGTGGTTTGTGTGTGTCAAGGACGTCATAATTTTCTGTTTCGCTCTCTGACCCGAGCCTGTGTTGTCACACAGGGTTTCACCACAGGGCGGCACTACTGGGAGGTAGACGTCGGGGACAAAACAGCCTGGGACTTGGGTGTGGCTCGAGAGTCAGTCAACAGGAAGGGCATGGTCACGCTGAGTCCAGAGGATGGTTATTGGACTATTTGTTTGAGGAATGGCAGTGAGTACCGGGCGTGTGCGGGACAGGCGGAGCTGCTGTGTCTCTCTCAGAGGCCGCAGGTGGTTGGGATGTTTTTGGACTATGAGGACGGGACCGTGTCCTTCTACGATGCAGAGGCCAAGTCACACATCTATTCTTTTTCACACTTTCAATTCACTGAGGCCATGTTTCCCTTTTTTAACCCTGATATGAGTGACAGCGACAACAACAAATCACCACTTATCATCCGCCCCGTCACTGGAGTCAGTGGAGACGGGGATTTAGACGACATAACAATATGACGTGAAAAGTTTTTGTCTGTTTTTTATGTCATTATATTGGTAACACTTTATAATGACCATCTTTAATAAATGGTAAATTGATAGTTAATTAAGTTTTAGATAATAGTTATTTTACCGTCAACCACAGTTTGAATAATGTTTATATATGCTTTATTATCCATTTATAATAATGATGATAATAATAATAATAACGTTATTTATATAGAACCTTTAAAAACTGAGTTTACAAATGCTTTGACAGATAGAGCAAAAGAGCAGGACACCCAGAAGGAGGAAGAAAAAATTAAGCTAAAATTGAAGTAAAACTAAGACCCAAGCAAAAGATGCTATACACTCTAAAAAACCAAAAATTAAAATTAAGGTAACAATTTGCATGGATCTTTTTAAGTCATTCCAACTCAGCTATGATTGAGTAAATCCCAAAAGACTTTTAGAGTTCGACCAACTCAGTTAGTTTAGTACAACCAACTTGATTTG
This sequence comes from Lutjanus argentimaculatus, assembly GCA_034769285.1. Classification (NCBI taxonomy): domain Eukaryota; kingdom Metazoa; phylum Chordata; class Actinopteri; order Lutjaniformes; family Lutjanidae; genus Lutjanus; species Lutjanus argentimaculatus. The sequence continues at coordinate 12,651,975 of JAWZSL010000018.1, forward strand.
TTTTGTCCTCTACAAGCTTAATGACGCTGGACCAACTGGTGCTATTAAGTAGTCAAATAACTTAATTTCAGTCATTCTAACTTATTTATTTTACTTTCAGTCTACTCAGAAAAATCCATGTAAATTGTTGCCTTAATTTATTTTAGTATTAGTAACTTATTCAGTTTCAGTCAGAATAAATTACACCTAATTCCAGTTTTATGATCAAACTCTTTATTTTAAAACCAATGATCAAATTACGTCAAACAATTTTCATACCATCATCTGTGCCCAGAATACACATACAAATACTTAAAAAATAATAAAGAAATCAATATTTTTTTTCCTACAGCAGTTTATTTCTGGACAGGTTTTCAGACACTTGAAAGTCTTTTTCAGTTCTTTTGATTGGCTGAGATTGTGTGTATCAGCCCTGTTAGTGAGGATACACAGGCTGTAGGTACATACAGGTCTTTGAAGACTTTTATTTCCTCAATCATGATTCTTGTGCTGGCTGGACTGGACATCAGGCACCTCTTCATCATTCATTAATGACGCCACCATCCTGGTATAAGAAGGTGAGACTCAATGTAAACACTTGAACCATAAATTCAAAAACAAAAGGAAAACAAACTATATTTGTGTCTGAACTGAAGTGATTTAGCAACCAACTGCTTTGTAAAGAGATCCTCCTCCTCTTCTCTGAGATACACCACTAAGACACAAATAGCCCCTCTCCTTCCTTCCACAGAATCATTGTGAATAATAAAAAAAAAACAAGACAAATGTTAAACTGCTGATTTTATTGATTACCAACTTTAACAAAATGTGCCAGCTGCCGACCTATCCACATTATAGAGCAGACTGTTAAATGGAGAAACAAGTTTCACTTCAATTTTGTCATGCCAAATCAAAGATTACCTCTAAAATGTTACGAGATGCAAAATTATAACAACAGCACAAACCTAATAGAATATTAACATATGTAGCCCACCCACTCAATTCCAGTTTGGTTTAAGTATATGGTATAAATGAATAACTGTAATAACTGAATAATTACATACTGTGAAATAAGACTTTTTAATCACAAAATGTAATTTATTTCATCAATTCAGTGAATTCTTAAATACTAAAATATATTTAAAAAACATCTTAAGTGTTTTAGTTTGGCCATTTCACTTAATCAGAGTTTAAATTAATGCTGAATGTTCTCTGAAGAGTGTCTCATTATGCTTTTTAAAGCTTTTTTTCTGTCATATTTTTTTTTCAAACTTTTCCACTGATGGTGGAGATGTTTGAGCATGAGATCTCAGCCTCCCACTTTCATTAATTTAATCATCTTCTTGAAAAGAGTTGCGATATTTGTGCACATCCAAAAACATGCTGATATCAGATGTTTAAAATAATGTTTGAAAGCAGGTGTGATTCTCCTTCTGACCACGGATGTGATATTTTCTCTTGTGCACGAATCTCTACCCCAGTCCTGCAAACTGTTGGCTGTTTAGTTTGTTTACAGCTCAGAGCAGAAGAGGTTGTGCATCAAAAACTGCTGTAAAAACCCCAACTGACACACATATTCTGGATTTGATGTTTACATGTCCAAAGAATGCTCCTAAAACCCAGGATAATACCAGCACATCCCACATGTCTGAATCAGAATATGCTGTTTACATGATTCATATTCTGAATATTAGTGGAAACTATTGCGCATGTAAACAAGCCACTGATGCATCATTTAAGGCAGCAGTCTTCAACAGAGGATCTGTGACCCCTTTGGCATCTTCAGATACTTCAGGCAGCCTCCAAATGTTTTGTTTGACCTTTTTATTTCCCCAAAATTAAATTTAGTCTGAAATTATGTTTGAAAATACACATCATAGTTTTTATGAATGCATAGAAATTGGATATCCAAACACAGATACTGTGGTAAAATGCAGCTTACTTTCACATCCAGTCAGTCTTGGATCACCCTTAAAGTTACTATTTATTTGACTTTGCAGTAATACAATTTGTTTCAGTGTGTTTTGCCAAATTAGAATAAATGATATTCCTCATGCAAATGACCACCATTTACTTATTATGTATTCTGCAATATATTACAAGACAAATAACTAATTCTGTCTAATTTATTGTAATTAGTGGACACATAAAGCTGATGATATGTTTTTTATTGAACCTCTAAAACCACACACAGTGACCTGGAGCTGTTTATATTTTCTCCTCTCACTCCACAGAGAAAATACCAAGTTGTGTTGTTGAAACTTTAAACTGACTGAACTCTTCCTGTCTGGCAGGTAGGACGCCCCAAAAACAAACCAAAAACATGTTTGCAAATACTGTTTGTTCTCAGCTCGACAACTGAGGAGGAATAACAGTTTCTCCTTCATCTCTCCTCCTCCTCCTCACCTCTCCACTCTGAAGACTGAACCCAGCGGCACTTCAAACACACTTTAGTTTTTGACCTCAAGCTATTTTTTCTTGATGAATTAAAGTGATTTTTTCTTCTCGTGTGTGTGCTCATTGTTTATGTACTGAGGTGACCAAAATCAGTGTGAGTTAGCATGACACAAGAGGGAGAACAAACAATATTTCAAATGCTCTTTTTTGGTGCAGTGAGCAACACAAGCCAAGTGTCATTTAGTTCCTTTATATTAAATCTACAGCTGATACCTTCAAAACTCTGCAACTCACACCAAAACTATTCAGAGGGATAAAAAGCACTAAAGGCATGAGAAAAAAATATTTTTCATTTTGGGGTGAACAGTCCCTTTAAAGGTTGGTTCATGTTGCTGAGATGTGCCACCGGGGCTGCACTTTAAGGGTCATGACCAAGACATGTGACCACTCATATCACATGTTTATCCTGGACGATAATGACACAATAACATCTGATTCAATGCGATGAAGAGGAGAAATAATCATTGTGGATATAAACATCTCATTGACCACAGCTGGAAGGTGCTGGAAAAGGTGGACAAACCCTGAAACTGTGATTTTAGTTGACATGTGCAAATCTGATTTTAAAGGACCTCAGAACAGACAAAGTCTTGGGGGCCCCCTGTGATTTCTGGCACCCCCCCCCCCTAATAGGGGCTTGGACGCCAGGTTAGGAACCAATGCCACATAGCTGCTGTACAAAGAACCTGTTCAGCACCAGTGTGGTTCTTTAAAGGTTCCCTGATGGTTCTTCAGCTTACTTTAGTTTAATTAGGGAAAGAATTAAAAAACACTACAATACAGCACAGTTTTAAATACACATTAAAGCAGTGGTTCTCATCCTTTTGCCCCCAAGGCTCCTCTATGTAAATATAATATATAAATATATATTATATACATTTATAATCTATGTGACAATTTATATATTATGATATATAATATATAAATAAGGCTTCTAGATTTTTTTTTTAAATGTGAAAAAAAAACAAAAAAACTGGTTAAGAATATCCATATTTGTGCGACATTTTTTAGACAAACAGAGAGGAGGGAAACAAAGCTAAAAATAAATAAATAAATAAAATATTTTTCTTTTTTTAATCTTAATTTTCATGGTTTTTATTTTTCAATATTTTTCAATATAATATTGTAATATACAAGCCTCCATACAGATTTATTGGCATGACTGCATAAAAATACAATGTTGCCAAAGCATCTCAGGAAAGATTCAATCGAAAGCAACTGGACTTGTTTAAAAGTCTTTTCTGAAGACGTTTCGCTTCTCATCCAAGAAGCTTCATCAGGTTCATGCCTGTCAGACGAGTCTGAGCCAGTCTGACATTTAATCTTTCCTGAGATTACAATGACCTGCACGAATGAGAACATTCACGGACATGTTGCCAAAACATATTAATACAAACATTGACATATTAATCAAATTAACAATAATAACACAAAAGGGAACAAAAAAGGCATGGAGAGCATGAGGGGCTATGGAGCAGTAAAAGTTGCTGCAGGTTCATCATTTTTAATGGACCTACAACAAATGAGTTATTTGTAAATAAGCAACATTAATCACTGGTCTTGGGGGACAGGGGGTCCACAGAGTGCACAACTCATGTCAGGCTGCAACATATTTTGCTGCTAGACTACAGCAGTCCTCCCTCTCTCCCAGTAAGGCAGGAAGTCTTTGAGAATCACTAAGTTGGAGGAAATCAGGGAATATTTTTATTAATTTTTGTAAAATATTACTCTCTCATATTTTTGTATTGTTTACACTGGGTCAGGAAGTGCAGCTCTGTCTCTGTTGCATCCTGGTCACAATAGGAACACAACCTCTCCTCTCTGGGCAGCAGGGGTCCGTTTCACAAAGCAGGTTCAACAAACTCTGAGTTGATCTACTCTGAGATAGGAAACTCTGAGTTTCCGGTTCCAGAACAGCTGATTTGAGTTGGTTTAATCAACTCAGAGTAGTTTCACCTGGAGTTAAGCGCATGCACCCCAACTATAAAAAGCCAGCATCAATGGAGACGAGTCACCATGGCAACGGGGAAGAGGAGGGCTGCATTTTTAACCCCACTTGAATTGGAAATCTTAATGCGCTCATATGGCGAGTTTGAACACGTTTTTAGAAAGAAGTGCAACACCGCTGCAGCTGCAAAAGAGAGGGAGACGGCTAGGGTGACCAGGTCCCAATAAACCAAAAGAGGGACAAGGGGTATGTTTGTGAGGGACAAAGTGGGACACCGCCTAACCCCCCCCCCCCCCCCCCCCCCCCCCCCGACAAGATTTAAAAAAAAAAAAGACTGCAAGTCTTATATGTTTTTCCCTTAATAATAATAATTATGTATAATAATATTATAACAATAATAATAGATTATAATCAAATATAATATAGGCTAATGTAATATATAATATAATATAATATAATGAAGCTCAACAACAGAGCATAAACAACAACAATTATTGCTGACCGGTATGACAGGGTGTGTTGGACAGTGTGGTAAACTGTAGTCACCTCAGCTGCTGTTACTTTGTCGGCTTCATCGTTTTTTGGTCGGAGAAATGTGTCCATAGACTTTAACATCTCTTTTCAGAAACGCTTTTCTTGTGGGACTCCGTCTGTCCATGTCGTTTAATGTCAAATTTGCCCCCGTGCCCAACAGAGAAGGAACTTTTACAAAGTTGACAATAAACCCTCTCTGAATCCCCCTGGACTTTTTTCACCCACAAGTATTCGCTTTCCCACTCTTTTCTGTAGCTGCATCGTCTCTTCTTGTTTGGCGTCTCCCCCTCCTCCATTTCCAAAGAAGAACGCGCAGTGTGAGTGTCATTCACTAGCTGTCACCTCAGCTGTTGGTAGCGCGGAGAAAATTAGGGGCGGGCCTAAACGCCGCACGTGTGGTGCTACTATGACAACAACAAACAGCCCAGAGTGCAGTAACATCACCGGCTTCTTCACATTGCTGGGGCCTGAGGGGGATGTTGTGCGGGACATGGTCTCAATTTGCGTGATGCGTGAAAAGAGACAGAAAATGCGTGAAATCACGCGCAAAGCGGGACATCTGGTCACCCTAGAGACGGCGTGGGAGAACATTGCTGCCCGGGTCAATGCGTAAGTTTAAATGTAGTCCTTTGCAATCACAATAATACAGGGGAAAACTGTTTGAATGGTAGCCTATTAAGTTATTTCATTTAGGTGCAATCCTGTGGGGGAGAAGCGCACGTGGCAGCAGCTTAAGATGAAATATAAAAACACTGTTCAAACAGGTAAGACCTCGGCATAATCTCATGGAGGTACCTCATTTTGATCATGTTTTACATTGTAAAGTAGCCTAAATATTAAGTGGCTGTTTGACTGTGCAGTTGTTTTATCCCACACATAGCCTAAATGTCTTCATCCATATCATGTTCTGTTAAATAATTGATAATTAGGTTGTGTATGTAGATTATGGACTGTGACGTGAAACGGTACCGTTCAAAAAGATAATTGTCCGGAAATGCAAGAACATCTGATAACAATCTCCCGACGAATATTTAATTCTCTGCGCAGTAATGCTGCTCCTTCATCCACTGGATCGTTAACGACGGCAGAACTAGGCTACGCCAAAACTCGCCTGCTGACTGAATGAATGAATGAATGAGGAAATCAAATAGCGTGTGTGGTTTGACAGGCTTCCATTCTGTTTTGTGACTTTATTAGCTCTGTCCAATAATCTAGGTATTTTTCTTTTTCTTCCATCATAATTTGGTTGGGTCTTAATTGTTTGAGTGTCCTGAGGCTGAAGTGGTCGTGGTGTGATGATTTGAGAGGTTTGTGGGCTCAGCTAGCTTCAGGACAAGTCGGCAGAATGGACTCCTTTGTGGGTTCAACTCCTGGCAGCACAGGGCTTTGTAAGGAAATGAGAGTGGGTCACTTGTTTTAATATGATTCTAGAAATTAGATATTTAGTAGTAGAGGATATTGGCCTAATTCAGCTCTACATGCAGAGTTCACAGCTCTTCTCTGGACCTGGAGGATACTTTTGCAGAACTCTGCACGCAGGATTTCAATTGGGTGTTTGTCCCATTTTGTCCAATCTTGTTGTGTTAGTGTAGCCCACACCTCGCTGCCATATAATGCAATTGGTTCAATAACTGATTTGAATATTTTGATCTCTTGATGGCATAGAAAGCCCTCTTTGTCTTTGTCTTTTCTTCTTTTCATCACTCCTTCAGGCCACAGAAGACATCAAGATGACTCTCCAGGAAAAGGAGCAGGAGTGGGAGAAAGAAGAATTGTCCCTGAATTCCCAGCTGACAGCTCTCGAGAGTCAGCTCGCTAAAAAGAAAAAGAAAAAGAAGTGGTACATTATATTCCTGTGTGGCATCTGAAGACTCTTCTAGAGCCCAGACACAGAATTTAGCAGAGGAACAGGGATTAACACAAACAAATTAATCAGTTTTAACCCTCAAACAGCACTTTGAAAACAGCTGTTTGAGGGTTAAGACTTGACTTTACATTTGTGTAGCGCGGTGGTTAGCAATGTCCCCTCACAGCAAAAAGGTCCTGCTCCCACTTGGATCAGGGCCTTTCTGCATGGAGTTGACATGTTCTCTACATGCTGACGTGGATTTTCTCTGGGACCTCTGGTTTCCCCACCCTCAAAAAAAGAAAAAAAAAATTTGCATATACTAATGTACACACACCCAGCCGTCTGTGGGGAGGGAATCTCTTCTTGAATTACCTTTCCCGAGGTTTCTTCCCATGTGTCTTCAGAACACAACACAACACAACACAACACAACACAACACAACACAACAAACACAACGCGGGCTCGGCCGGCGCCTCCTGTGTGCCGGCTGGTGTCTGACGGGCGCCCGACCTCCGCCGCGACGGTCGCGGGCTCGGCCGGCGCCTCCTGTGTGCCGGCTGGCGTCTGACGGGCGCTCAACCTCCGCCGCGACGGATTTCTGAGGGGGCGTGGCACTGGCATGGCATAGGATTTTGATGTTTCGCCGTCAAACAGGAAGTTGCTGTAACTTCAGTATAAATGATCCTATCTGCACCAAACTTCACATGTTTGATAATAGTCCCGCCCTGAACACATCTACAGTGTTTTGCAGTGGTTATAGTGCCACCTATTGGGAACAGGAAATGACATGTTTCAGACTATGATGTGCTGCTCCAACCAGGTTGACCTTTTCCATCTAAAATCGAAAGGTCAGAAAGGTATTAACTTCTTGCTGATGCTATAATTGTGAAGATCAATCACAATATGTACCGTCAAATGGCGTTGCTGTGACAGCATGGCGAAGGTCGATGTTTTGTCAAAACACAGGAAGTTGCATTAACTTACGTTTACTTGTTTGAATCTGCCTGAAACTTCACGTGTTCAATAATAGTCCAGGTCTGAACTTCAGATACGAGTTTGGTCGACGGGAGTCTCTCGGCTAAACCCAACAGGAAGTCAGCCATTTTGAATTTCGTGGTCAATTTTGGTGTTGCACACGCGTCACATTTTAACAAATTCCTCCAGAAATCTGACTAACTTTAAAATCAGTTTGTGCCATGTAGACTACCTTGTGATCAAAAGTTATTAAAAGATTTGGTCGGCGTTGATCGGTATGGCTGCGGCAGGACATCAAGTTTTAATGACTCGCCATGAAACGCAAAATTGCTATAACTTTGGATTCAATGATGTAATGACCACCAAAGTTCACACGTTTGATAAGAGTCCCACCCACATCTACATGACAATCAGGACATAGTCAGAGCACATAGTGATAGGATAGGTACCTCATACAACCCCACTTTAAAAAATCTGACTTATACATTTAAAGGGACTGTTCACCCCAAAATGAAAAATACATATTTTTCTTCGGGCCTTTTGTGTTTCTCATTCATCTAAATTGTTTTGGTTTTCTGAATGGAGCATATTCTGATTAAGACTAATTGCTGCCAGTAAGTTACTGTAAATTTTACAGCATTCTTGTTGTAGTGTGAATTAGGATATTTGTTATGAATTGTGTTGGGTATAACATAATAGGATAGTTTTTATAGTGATATTGTTTGTGATATTGTTATTGTATTGTTGATCATCTTTATGACGTGGCTTTGTTAATAACTCAATTCTGATTGGTCAATTACAACATTTTAAGGTCTGTTATTTCTGTATAGTAGACCGTTGCTATTTATGAAAAACAGACTGTTGCTATGGACACAGTTATGATCATAGACTCTGGAGAAGCAATAAAATCATTGTTAAATCATTTTGAAATTAATATTTTGTGTCAAAGTTTTGAGTTCTGTTGGTACATAACCATGTAACAAGCAGGATAATGTACAGTGAACAGGTGGTTATTGTGAAATAAATCACGACAGGATGATGCAGGGCCCCGCAGGATCTCTTACATCACAGTGTTTCCCAAACTTTGAATCCGAGGACCCACTTTTTAAAAATGTCAAATCATCGAGACCCAATCCACAATAGGCTTCATCAGTAAATTTTGAAGAGTTCATTTGTGCATAAATGAATGTTCCTGACCAGTTTTCTGTCATTTCCAGATCATCTTACATTATCTTGACACGTGTTCTTGAAATAATATGAAGTTTTTAAACACTTTAAATCAGGAATAAATGCATTAGGCTGAGTGACAATATTGGGTGCTTTAGCCTCCTAGATAAACAAGTCAAAATAAGTGAATTTAGGCAGAATTAACAGACTCTCATTTTTTCCTGTCATATAAATCTTAAATTTGCAGAAATTCTTCCATGGTTTTTAATGTATTTGATGATCCAAATAAAATCTCCTGTGACCTCCCTGCAGGTCACCACTCAGTTACTGGGAATTACCTATTTGCTGATTTATGGTGTACTTTCATTTGGGAGGTAGCTTTCCCAAACTGAAAGCCATTATATTTCAACAACACGATACATCTATTTTATATTTGCTTTAAAATCATTGGGCTGCATGTAAAAAAAACATGTTGTCCCACATTTTCATGTCACTACTAAAGCAGTGTAAGGTCCCATCATTTTGAAGTACATGTATTCAAATTTTGAAAATCGGGATGTAAATTTAAGAAACGCCACAACCAAATCACTGTTTTCTGAAATTTAGCAACCTTTCTGTGGTGTTCTGGCAGATCCTTTAACATTTATCTGTGTACAGGACTGTTCAGAACTGTAACTGACCATGTGCTGACGAGCATTTTGAGATCTGAGATCAGCACAACTGACTGATCACTGCTCGTCCCCTGATTTATTCATCAAACAAAGCATTTAGTATTAAATGTGACAACAATTCTCAATAAATGACCAACAGACATGACATTATTTTTATTTATTTATTTTATTTTATTTTGCTGTCCAGAAGTGATGTTATTTGTGTGGCTGATGGTGTTTAAATGTGTCTTGCAGGTCCAGCTCAGGAAGAGGTGCCCAGCCCCAAGCTCTCTAAGAAGACAAGGAAAAACTCCCCATGAAGAGTTCTGAAGACACATGGGAAGAAACCTCGGGAAAGGTAATTCAAGAAGAGATTCCCTCCCCACAGACGGCTGGGTGTGTGTACGTTAGTATATGCAATTTTTTTTTTCTTTTTTTTAGGGTGGGGAAACCAGAGGTCCCAGAGAAAATCCACGTCAGCATGTAGAGAACATGTCAACTCCATGCAGAAAGGCCCTGATCCAAGTGGGACTCGGATCCAGGACCTTTTTGCTGTGAGGGGACATTGCTAACCACCGCGCTGCACAAATGTAAAGTCAAGCCTTAACCCTCAAACAGCTGTTTTCAAAGTGCTGTTTGAGGGTTAAAACTGATTAAATTTGTTTGTGTAAATCCCTGTTCCTCTGCTGAATTCTGTGTCTGGGCTCTAGAAGAGTCTTCAGATGCCACACAGGAATATATTGTACCACTTCTGTTTCTTTTTCTTTTTAGCGAGCTGACTCTCGAGAGCTGTCAGCTGGGAATTCAGGGACAATTCTTCTTTCTCCCACTCCTGCTCCTTTTCCTGGAGAGTCATCTTGATGTCTTCTGTGGCCTGAAGGAGTGATGAAAAGAAGAAAAGAAGACAAAGAGGGCTTTCTATGCCATCAAGAGATCAAAATATTCAAATCAGTTATTGAACCAATTGCATTATATGGCAGCGAGGTGTGGGTACACTAACACAACAAGATTGGACAAAATGGGACAAACACCCAATTGAAATCCTGCATGCAGAGTTCTGCAAAAGTATTCTCCAGGTCCAGAGAAAGCTGTGAACTCTGCATGTAGAGCTGAATTAGGCCAATATCCTCTACTACTAAATATCTAATTTCTAGAATCATATTAAAACAAGTGACCCACTCTCATTTCCTTACAAAGCCCTGTGCTGCCAGGAGTTGAACACACAAAGGAGTCCATTCTGCCGACTTGTCCTGAAGCTAGCTGAGCCCACAACCTCTCAAATCATCACACACCGACCACTTCAGCCTCAGGACACTCAAACAATTAGACCCACCAAATTATGATGGAAGAAAAAGAAAAATACCTAGATTATTGGACAGAGCTAATAAAATCACAAAACAAAATGGAAGCCTGTCAAACCCTCAACAGAGAGGACACCGTGGCAACCTACTTGACCACAGTGTCCGACAAAAAACTGAGAAAAACCTCGACTAAATACAGACTGAGTGAACACAACCTGGCAGGAGAGGTCGGCTGACACAGACAGACCTGCTGCCCAGAGAGGAGAGGTTGTGTTCCTATTGTGACCAGGATGCAACAGAGACAGAGCTGCACTTCCTGACCCCGTGTAAACAATACAAAAATATGAGAGAGCAATATTTTACAAAAATAATAAAAATCTTCCCTGATTTCCTCCAACTTAGTGATTCTCAAACACTTCCTGCCTTACTGGGAGAGAGGGAGGACTGCTGTAGTCTGGCAGCAAAATATGTTGGCAGCCTGACATGAGTTGTGCGACTCTGTGGACCCCCTGTCCCCCAAGACCAGTGATTAATGTTGCTTATTTACAAATAACTCATTTGTTGTAGGTCCATTAAAAATGATGAACCTGCAGCAACTTTTACTGCTCCATAGCCCTCATGCTCTCCATGCCTTTGTTTTTCATTTTGTGTTATTATTGTTAATTTGATTAATATGTCAATGTTTGTATTAATATGCTTTGGCAACATGTCCGTGAATGTTCTCATTCGTGCAGGTCATTGTAATCTCAGGAAAGATTAAATGTCAGACTGGCTCAGACTAGTCTGTGTAAAAAGTCTTTTGGGATAGCTGAGTTGGAATGACTTAAAAAGATCCATGCAAATTGTTACCATAATTTTTTTAAGTTGAGCCAGGGTTTTATTTTTTAGAGTGTAACATAGTAAAACAATACAAAACAGTAAAAAAATAATAGTAAAAGCAAGAAAAACATGACAATAAGAATAAATGAAAATAGAGGGAGGAGATTACAGAGACATTATATGATGTTGTCTAGTCAATATAAATAAAAGGAATAAAATAAGACAACATCATGTAATGTCAATAATGGGAATAAGTACAAATATAGGCATAGTATTAAATATATTAAAAAGAGACGATAACATCACATAAAAGCAAGTCTATAAAAATGGGCTTTAAGACTTGATTTAAAAGATGTCACTGATTCTGCAGCCTTATCTCCTCGGGCAGGTCGTTCCAAAGTCGAGGGGTTATGAAGCAATAAATCGCAGCTTTATTGTGTTCTCATTATCTCAGTCCCAACTCATCAAATACGGCAGGTTGGTCAGTGGCTCTACGCTTCAAACTATAACACTGTAGGAACCCGTCTAAGTTCACAATAATAACTTATTATGATGATGATAAAGATGCAACATCCAGGTAGACTTTCAAGTAAAGGAACAAAAACTACTTGATTATGTTTAGGAAAAGATTGTGTTTTGGTTTAAAATAAGTACGTTCCTTATGCATATATGACATAAAGTGAGTAAGTGCACAAGGTAGTCAGTTGCAGCTTTATAATAACCATTGAAATATTGTTTACAGACTTTTTACAAACTAATCATTGACAAAGTGTTGCAAATATGTGGTCCATCTCTCTGTGTAATGATTTCTTAAAGGGTTACAAATCATTTCAATCATTAACAAATACTTATAAAATGTTTTAGTGTGTGCAACAATAAACTATTAGTTTGCTCATTTATTTAGAATGTAGATTATTTTATATTGCACAGACTAATGATAAAATAACAATTCATTTCAAGGTTTGTTAACAGTAAAATAACTGTTAACTTAAGTTTGAATTTAGTATCAATTTGCCATTTATTAATGATTATCATTAAGTGTCACTGGAACGATTCTGCCAGCAATTAAATTAAATTGCCTTTATTTCAAATTACAAGTAGTTAATTTTTGTAGTGAAACTGTGCATGTGCAATAAATACTTTATTTTTTTATTTATTTTATTTATTAATCATCTCAAACACTGTCGTCTGAAATCTTTTATGTTAAAGGTGAATTGTTTGATGATTCATTCACAACAATAACTATATTGACACATGCATCATGTATTCAGTTTTTTATGCGCCTTCCTTCCTCAGTACTTTGACCTGTTACATCTGTTGTATATGATCACCTCTCCTCTTTCTCCTCCTCCGTTTTCTTCTTCACTTTGCTCATGCACTCTAAAAAAGTACACCTTGAGCACAGATCTTAGACCCGCCCCAGTCCGATAATAGCCATCCTCACTGTTACGGGCTAACCACAAAACTGACCTCAGACCACATCTTAGATTGTAAACCCGGGAGGTTGCTAATCAGATTAGCACGGAGATCGGATTATCCTCAAGGCAGATGGAGCACTGAGACAGACTTCAGGACTGAGTCTTGGGAGGAGGCACTATACAGATACTGTACACTCACAGCTATGTCACTTAACTAAACGCATGCGTACAAACACACAGTCACTGCAAGTAGATCATTTAACTCTGCTGTGCGGAGTCCTGAAAGAAATTTAATCAGGAAACATATCTGTAAAGAGAGAAGCAAACATGGTTGGGTGGGAAGGAAGGAGGAAGGGATGAAGAGGGATTAAAACTGATATCATCCCAGCACAGGGTGGAGACACAGACATGTAGAGAGCCAGCAGGTTAAACTGGGCACCAGACTAAAGCCAGAGCGCTACATAATTCTGCACTAGAGGTGAAACCTCTTTGAATGGCCAACAGACAAGGGTAAGTAACATTTATTTCTTGATACTTTTTAAATACTTCAGTCTGTCATTGTTGGAGGAATATCAGACCGCAAACATGCCACACCAGTACGGTTACTTGTGTTGGTCACTAATTGAACAGCAACATAGACTTTAAAACAGCAAACATTTAATTTGTGAATTTTCCTTAATTGCCACATTTTTGCCTTCTTCACTAAAAAAATGTACAGTGAATCTAAAACTGTTGATGATGACAGCACCCGCAGGTTTGAGCGGATTATATACAGTGTGTACAGAGTCGGGATGCACCCGAATACACATACATTATTCAGGGAAGCACAAATAAAGCAATGGAAACATATTTCTTCTATCTCAATATGCTTGTTTTTATTCAGGAAGAGTACTACATTTTTACACAAGCACTTATTTTTAATATTATAGTATTTTTACATTATAATATTAAAGGGACAGTTAACCCCAAGATCAAAATTATTATGAATTATCTTGAATAGCTGGGTCATGACTTTTGGAAAGAGACTCTGGTGTTGAAGTTTACATGTATATATTTTTTTAAATTGGTGCTTTGAGTACCACAAGCCGAGTGCCATTTAGTCCCATTATACTGGAGAAAAGGCAGACATCTTTATGGCTGATATCTCCAAAACACCACAACTCACACCAAAAAAAAAAAAAATAATTAGATGTGTAAATAGTACTATAGGCCAGGGGAAAAATATTTATTTTTGATTATGGGGGTGAACTGTCCCTTTAATATATGTCTAATATTCCAGTACTGTGAATTGCAATAAGATCAACAAATGCAGCATCATTTAAATTTCAGATTATTCCCTGACACTGAAGGATATTGTCCATATTTATGTAAATAGTTCTTAATTCTATAATTGTTAATTGGTGTGTGTCAGTTCATAAATTTAAACATAGTTAAAAAGTTAAAAAGGATGAGAAAGGATGTGTAAATATAGTTCATTATTAATTATAAGCCAGTATTAAAATCATTTTGATGGACTATAGGCACAACAGTGGCATTGTCGATGAATATTAGGTTTGAAAATAAAACATTTTTCCCGGCATTAACCACGCCTGCTTCCAGTCTCCTATCTGAATATAGATACAGATCATTTTGTTGGTTGAACAGACACAGATAATGAAAAACCTCTGTGCACCTGTTCTACAGAGTTTTGTCATCATTCGTCGGCTGAGTCTGAGCGGAGAGGTGTGATGTCGCCTGTGGTGGACGAGACAGCCGGGGACCTCCCAGTCAGAGACGTGGGACTGATGAGGGGGGGACTGATGCCAACTGTCCCAGGTGTGTGTGCACACCTCTTTATTTACTTAATTTTCAATATAAGTTATGACAAAATAGATGTTCTGCATTGCCGGTATGTCTTGACTGAATTTGTCTTCGCGTCACCTTCCTGCCGTTTCCCCCAGATTCTCTACGTGATGTGAGGCCATGGAAGAAGCATCATGCCACAAAGACAAAAGGTAAACAGCTTTACAAAACTCATATTTTCATATTTCATCTCAAATATTCATACTTCCAATCAAAAGCATAGAAAAGTGCTTTTTTTTTTTTTTTTTTGCTAATATATAAATAATTCTCTCCCTCTCTCCATCTGTCTCTGTACAGCAGATCCTCAGCGCCTGTTTCGGTTCCCCAAAGAGCACCTGGAGGACCTGTGTCTCAGACTGCAAGAGGAAAACAGTGTGCTGAGACAACACACGCGTACACAGGAGCAGAGGCTACGCAGGTAACACACCTTTACACAGAAACATTGACTCATACCCTTATGAAATGGCTACCAAACTGAGGGGGTATAGAGTCACTGCAAAAACGTGTATGACCAGGGAAGAAATACAGAAAGAAACAAAGTTGAATGAATGTGGTTAATGTGGAAGAAATAAACAATCAAGAGTTTGCTGATGCCATCATGCTAACCTTGATTTAACTAAAGTTCAATTTAGATCCTTTTTTATCAGTTGCTTGTCAAATTATTGTTGATGATTGATAATGATTGTAGGTTGGAGGGGGTGTAACTTTTTTCCACTTCTGAATGCCAGAAAAAGTTTAGGAACCACTGCACTAGTGACTGTTCCTACACTGCAAAAACAGCCCGACTAGAAAGAAGCCAGACTCTCTTAAATATGATCAGATTGTCTTGTTTTAAGCAAAAACATCTGCTAATGGGGTAAGCCAATTTTGCTTGGCTAGAATTCTTAAAACTAGCTTATATGAATTCAAGACCATAATGGGCCTTAAACCTAGAAGGAAATACTTGATTTGCAGTTTGCAAAAAATAAAAAAAGCATATCATAAGACATTTTCTTGAAACAGAATATTCTGGTTTCTTGATTGAGTTAGGCAACAACCATAATACAAAGACTATAGGAGAATTCTTTATTTTTAGCATTTTTATATTTAAAAAGTTAAGGTTAGG
This sequence comes from Lutjanus argentimaculatus, assembly GCA_034769285.1. NCBI lineage: Eukaryota > Metazoa > Chordata > Actinopteri > Lutjaniformes > Lutjanidae > Lutjanus > Lutjanus argentimaculatus. The sequence continues at coordinate 12,668,019 of JAWZSL010000018.1, forward strand.
GTTAGGGCAAAAACTAGCTAGCTTCAATGAAGAATATTGACAAAACTGAGTCCATCGTTCAGGGAGAGAGAGAGCTAAACTGAAACTTGGTGTCGTATCGTTGCTGGACATGTGGTTTTCTGGAAGTCGTAACAGTCTTTATATTTTCATATCTTGTTATGATGGTGCTTCCAGGATTTGGCTGCATCACTTAAGCAAATGCATCATTGCACTGTGACTCATTAGTTTGTAGTTAAACTTTAATTCATTAGTCATTTCATAAGATTCTTAAATTGAGATGATGTAGAAATGGTCCTTCTTAAAATTAGATAAACAGACTTGTTCTTTTGCCGGGATATTATGCAAACCCTTGTTGTAGCTTGTTATGAGAGAAAGTTTGATATATTTCTTAAAATTAGATTACCTTTCTAATGCAAAACTTGCATGACAAGATTTTCCCAAAACAAGGCATTTCTTAACTCTCTTGAACTTCCTTTTTTTGCAGTGTAACTCCAGACGTTAGACCAGAATTGGAAACATTAAAGTGGCAGCTCAGAGTCTCCCGTTGCAAGCCGATGATGTATTTCAAAAAGATAAATATCCCCTAATGTGGCTGATTCAACCCTTCCTCCATGCCTCAGAATGTCCACCAGACTGATGCGTCTTCGTCAGGCCGTCCCGGGTCCAGCAATGTAAAGGAGAGGGACATGGAGGACACCATTCAGGAGCTGGAAGCCCGTGTTGCTATGCTGGAGAGCCAGAAAGGAGCGCTACAGAACAAACTCAGCCTCGCCAAGCAGCACATCATGGACCTCGGGGGACGCACGCCATACAAGTTCAGTAAAGGGTGTGTGTTAAAAGGGTTTGTTTGTTTGTTTGTTGTGTGTGTGTTTTTTTATTGGTTTTCAAGAACAAACTAAATAACCTGACACTTCTTCCTGTCAGGAAAAAGTATGGAAGTGGAGGGCGGAGTCAGGAGGGCAGCACAGACTGCCCCACCCCGCTACGGCCCCATGTTGGAGGACACCAGGGCAGAGATGGAGAGATTGTAAGTGTATGATGAGTAGAACAGAGAAGAACAACAATTAGCCACTTTTTACTTTTATACTCTGAGTACATTTCGGAGCCTGTACTTTTCACTTTTACTTGAGAAAAGAAGTTGAATCAGTACTTCTATTTTTACCCGAGTCTTTTTTTACACAAGTATCTGTACTTCTACTGGAATAAAGAATGTTTATACTTTTGCCACCTCTGTAATTAACAAAATAAATCATGTTGGAAACTGTGGGGGCCATTTAGTCTTAACCAGTCCTGTATTTGGTGTGTTTCGATCTCTGCTTTTCTATCTTTACTGCCGTTCCTCAATCTCTCTCAACCTCTGCTCAGGTAATTGTTCTCTCTTCGTTCTACTATCTGACTCCTTCTTTCTCCTCTATCCCATCTTTTACCCCCCCAAATCCCTCCAATGACTCCCCCTCTGTCTCTCCCTCCCAGAAGGTCCAGTGTGACCGAGCAGGTGAGGGTTGCAGAGCTGGAACTGACTGCCCAGGCGCTCAGAGACACGCTGAGAGACAAAGAGAAAGAGATCGAGGGAACTATGAGAGAGATGAGGAAGCAGCAGGCTGACAGACACAGGTGGCTACAGCACAAATCTCCTACTTTTTGTGTATATTTTCAAGTAAATCAGTTTTTATTTGAAGTAAAATATCTGTTAAGAGGAATTATTGTGCTTTTTTCACCACTAGCCACTCAGCTGCTTGTACAACAAAGATGTTAATTAAAAAATAGAGTAAATCCTATTGAACATCTTATCTCTCTTTCAGAATAACTATTAGAGAGAACGTGGATCTGATCCGTCTACAAAAGCAGCTTTCAGACAAGAGCACTGCCCTCAGAGTCACCCAGGAGAAGTTAAACAACCTGCAAGAGGTTACATGACCTAAAAATTCTTCCTTTGTTATTTTAGAATATTTCATTACTTATCATTTATATTCACAGCTGTTCACCAGTTGCTCTTTTTGTCTTTCTTTCTTCCTTCCAGGCATATGAGAATCAGCTGGAGGAGGTAAATGTTATCCAAAAAGCAAATACTTTAACAGTTTGATAATTTAATCAGAAAGTGATCATGTTAATTTTTGAGCGTGTCATATGTTCACCTCAGAGTCAGCGATCGCTGAAGGAAAGCCAGGGAGCTCTGCTGGAGAAGGTGGAGGAGCTGACTGAGCAGCTGAAGCAGGAGAGGCAGAGAGCTCTGGCTTGGAGGGACAGCTTAACACCTCCACCCTGTCGCTACAGACCCTGGACAAGGTACCACATCTGCATCTGCAATGTAAAAGTCCAGGGTGAAAATAGATCCTTTAATTTAATTCTTTCTGCTTCAGCTACAGGAGAGGATATCAGACCTGGAGGGAGAGAGGGATCTGATAAAAGAAAACTATGACACTCTGCTGAAGCGGTAAGAGTTAAAGTCCTCTAGACCCTGTAAAACAGTCAACTCAACTGGCTTTATGCATGACGCTGTCACGGCTTTAGAGCGATTACGACAGATTCTCTAGTTTGTCAACAAGTTGTCTACATTTTATTTGTCGATGTCTAAACAGTGCCCTTTATAGGCAACGAGAGGCCAGATATCATACGAGACAGATTTATCATCTTTACATGTTTTTGTTCATATTCCACAGTAATTTAAAATGATTATTTGGTAAACGCATGTTTTATCTACAATAAATGGCAAAACAAGCCCTATTAAAAATAGGTGCCTTGTTTTAGACCACCAAGTAATGTAAAACAGTCCGAAAGTGCTATTAAGTGTTACCTCTCTTGACTAGCTTTTAATTTGCCTATTTATTATTCTCCTCCATGCAGTAAACTTTGTGTTTTTGCACAAATAGCGAAATCCTGATGACTGGGTGGAAAAACGTGCAAAAGTGGACCAGAAGAGGGAGGTATCAGGAGAAAGCATCAGCCAGACGGACATCCAGAGACTGGAGGAGAGGCTGCACGCAGAGAGGGAGGAGAGAGGCAGGCTGGAGCTGGAGCTGGAGAGGGAGAGACTGAGACGAGAGAAGGAGATATTAGAGGAGCAGAGGGAGCGAGACAGAGGTAGGAGTTGGATTTGGAGTTAGGTACTTTTCATTTTATCAAGGTTCCCGCTAAACCCAACTCATCCAGCATAGAGAGTCTCCGGTAACAAAATAAAACAGTATATCAATGCACAGTCCCACATGTGTCCTGTGTTCATTCAGAGTTTTCTACGACGACGAGAGACAAACAAGAGCAGCTGGAACAGGAGGTTCTTCAGTACAGAGAGCAGGTTTCTGCTCTGCAAGAACGACTGGACTCTGTCACCAAGGTCAGACATGAAGAACTGACTAATATACTTCTGAGCAGCTGTTTTAGACATCAGTTATTGTTTTCTGTGTGCGTATGTCCTAAGAGTTGTCATCATCTCTCTCTTCTAGGAGTTTGACATGAGTGTCGAGGACCTCAGTGAAACTCTTGTGCAGATCAAGGTTTGCTCACGTTTCCACCTTCGTTTGTACTGCTTTAAAAGACAGAATGAACTGCTTTTAAAGCTTGTCGCATGCTTTGCGTCCGACTGCAGGCGTTTAGGATGCAGCAGGAGAGCAGGGCGGTGCTGCCTTTCCTCTGGGCTGATGGGAAGGTGGAGGATTCACCCCGTGACCTGGTGAACATGCAGGCATCGCATGCTGAGACTGTGCTGGAATTACAGAAAACCAGAAACCTCCTCCTGCTGGAGCACCGCATCAGTAAAGACCTGCAGGTACACACACGCACACACACTAAACCGGGTCAGGAATTTCACGGCAGCCAGCCACAGCGGCCTTGATGCCCCGTCTGCACCGTCCCAGCTGATTTTGCTGTTATCCCTTCGGGCTCCTTTCCTGTCAGTCTATTGTCTTTTGTTGAGATCCTCTTCTGGCCTAGTATGAACTGCTGGAAAACCAGCTGTTTAAGTGTGATGCAGACTCGCAGCACTGACAAGGCGCTTAGGATGAGCCAGAGGCAGCAAGCGTGTGAATATGGACAAAAGTGTCGATGTGATATAAACTTTCTTTGAACATAAAATCTAATGTTACTCTACAATTCTGTGGTTTACACTGCAGACTGGAGTCTCTGTTAACAGGGACAAACAACTAGATATGCATCACATATGCTTGTGTCCTGTATTTTTTTTTTTTTATTGCGCTGCTGTCCATGCATTGTCTCTCTCTATGGAGTCATTATAATCAAAACTTTCTCAAAATAATGAGAAGCTTTCTCATTATTATTCAGTAACTGTTTTGAGAATGTTTCTCATTAAGATATTATGATATTGTTTTGAGTTACTAAGTCATTAGTTTGAGAAAGTTTCTTATTATTTTCAGATAATTTATATATTGCACATTACTTAGTATGACCTCATATAGACTAACCTCCAGTGTCCCTGTACTTTGCATTAACAAATTAGGAGAAAAAATACAAAAAATAAAATCATCTTTAGCCTTTAAGTCTAATTCATTATTTCCATGGACTTAAAATCATTTTTAATTGTTTGTCTCGGCCTCTAAAATGATAAAATTCCACGCCTGTGGTTTAACACATCTGTCAAATACATGAACACATCACGAAATTGTGATCAGCATTGATACTCATGATTTTTAACTTTCTTTAAATGTTTTTCTTCCCCTTTTTTTTATCTGAACTCTTCAATCTTCAATCAAACTTTCCTTCCCAAGGAAGAGCTGAACACAGTCAACCAGAAGATGGCGAGAGAGGAGGAGGAGAGCAGGAGGAGGACGGCAGAGAAAGACAAACTTTTATCAAAAAGAGCTCTTCAGATCAACACTTTACAAGGTACCTGCAACACTCGTGACTGCAAGAAGAGAGAGCAGAGAACAGAGAACCCAACAGAATTCCAAATCAGTTCCCTCTGTGCTGTTTAAACTCTTACAAATATATGCTAACTAGAACATTGAAAGGTTCTTCAGCTTGTTCCACAGAAGAAACCTTTTTGGTTGCCTGGGAGAACCTTTAATCAATGTTCCACTTGGAACGTTTCCAGGAATTATACCTAGAACCATCTGTGAGTGTGTGTGTGGAATGCTTCCACCAGAAGCCTCTTTAGGATTCTATCCAGAACCTCTCCATCTTCAAGGGTGCAAACAAAAACACACTTAGAGGATTCTACTAAGAACCCTTTTATATATATCCAGGGGTTTTATTTAGAACCCAATTCAGGGTTTTCAACAGAGAACCCATTCCATGGTGTAATGGTTCCACCAATTACCCTCTCTGGGGTTCTATCCAGAACCTTTCTATCTTCCAAGAACGCTAACAAGAACCCACCCTGGGGGTTCTACCGAGAAGTCTTTAAATTCCAAAGGTTTTATCTACCTACCCAGGAGTTTTACTGAGAACCCATTTACAATCCAAGAGGTCTATCTAGAACCCACCCAAAGGCTTCTACAAAGAACCCTTCCATGGTGTAATGGTTCCACCCAGAACCTTCTCTGTGATTCTATCCAGAACCTTTGCCTCTTCTAAGCCCGCTAACAAGACCTACCTATAGGGTTCTACCTAGAGCCCTTTAAATTCCAAAGGTTTCTTCTAGAGCCCATCCAGGGGTTCTACCAACAACTCTTTATATTGCAAGGGTTTTATCCAGAACCCACTCAGGGGATTCTACTGAGAACCTTTTTATACTGTGGTACAAAACAGTTCTTCAAGGATTTCAACAATCACTGAAGAACTATTTCTTCCAAAAAGGGGTTTTGGATGAAAAGCGTTCTTGATGGATCCCTTAGTCTTACAAAGAACCCTTGGGAAACCCTTCCTTTAAAAAAGGGCTCCTTTGGAGGCAAATGTTTCTGGGTAGAACCTCAGCCCTTAAGGAAGTATCTTTATTTCTAAGAGATTGTTTTAACATTTGCAGTTTGTTCATGTTTGCATGAGCAGCAAAAAAGTTAAAACGGTCAGAATCTCAAAAGTCTTTATTCTTGTATCAAATGATAAACATAAACCACTGAAGGGAGTTCTGTCTACTTTTCTTTATTCTTGTGTTTGTACTCCAAAGCTCAGTTGAAAGAGTTAGCTTACAGCCCCAGGAACTACAAACGGACCATACCAATACAGTACACATGGCCAGCTGGAGACCAGGAAGTGGTACAGCCCATTGAAGATGACATGTCTTTTTCACAGCTGAGGGCTGGAGAGTCGCTGTTGGAGATCCACCTAAAGGTCCAAAAACACTCCAGAATTTTGTTTATTCATTCATAATTATTTGATGTTTGCCATGAAGCTGAAATCTGTGTTTTTTTGTTTGTTTTTTGCACCACCAGTCTGCCACCTTCACCCCAACAGGGCTTCGTACTATGGGCAGCATCCGTCCAGGAGCGCACAGAGGTGAAGACATCGTGACCTTCTGCACCTACAGCCTCTTAGACTTCGAGGTGCACTCCACTCCTCTGGTGTCAGGCAGCCAACCCAACTACAGCTTCACGTCCCGCTACGCTCTGACAGCCAGAGATCTGGGAAGGCTGGGAGGTCAGGGGTCAAGGGTCAGAGTGGAGCTCCACCAGGCATTAGGAGGGGTCCGGTTTATGACACATGGAAGTGGGCAGATGGCGCTCATGGGTGCCATGGAGAGGAGAGGGGAGCGCATCGGTGGACATGTCAATATCACAGGTGAGTAATGTATGAAGAAAAAGAAATACACTGGATATGATGGTCTTAATTATTACATAATTCACTGTATGCGTTCAAAAAGAGTGGCATTCATTGAATGTGCTCATGTTTTTGATGAAGGGTGAACTGAAGTTTGCAGTTTGCAGTTTGTAGTTTGCGGCTAATAAGCGTGAATGTCATTACTATCCCTGGTAGGCCAAATGAAAGAGAACTAGTTCATGTCTGAGCACTAGTTCATCTTAATCTCTAAGAACTGAACTTTGGCCCGTGTCTAAAAACCTGTCTGTCTCTCTCCAAGGCTCCGCGGGTGAAATTGTTGGTGTTGTGGATTTCTGGGTGCGCCTGTTTCCTCCTGCGGAGCCCGTGGACACTGTGGTAGAGAGAGGAGCTGGAAGGAGAACAGTCACACAGAGGAGTCCCGTGCAGGTCTCTCTAGGCTGGCAAGATGTCGGTCATGAGGTAAAAGACAGTGATTTATTGATCATATTTTGAAATAGTATGTCCACAGTGTAAACCATCACGACCCGGCCAGTTTATGCCAAGTTTATTCAGTTACTTTTTTAGAAGGGCAAGAATTGAAGAATGTCAAGTGTCAAGGGGCTGGATGTTTACATTTCCTATGTCTGACCTGTAAAGTCCATCCATCCATCTTCAACTGCTTATCTGGAGTTGGGTCACAGAGGTAACAGTTCCAGCAGGGGACACCAGACATCCTCTTCCCCGCCTACATTAACCAGCTCTGACTGGGGGATCCTGAGGCGTTCCCAGGCCAGGGTGGAGATATAATCCCTCCACCTAGTCCTCCGTCTGCCCCCTTTTTATTTTTTTTTCCATGACTTTATTAGTTTTCACAATTGGAAACGAAACATTATGTACAAAACTGCAGAAAACTACAAACTTTGTAGGCAGAAATAGCTTATTTCCATGAACACAATGTTACACTTAACATCTTTTCTTTCAAGTTAAATGTAAAGGCCAATAAATTTAGAATGTGAGCAGGTTGTTTAAATAAAACCACACTTTTTTCATATCTATGAATGATCAAAAGGCCAGATTTAGGTTGTAAAAGACTGGATTCGACCCATGAGCTGCCATTTGAATTGGCCTGGCTTTTACCATACAGCGTTGGTTCCCAACCTGGGGTCCAGACCCTTCTTAGGGGGGTGCCAAAGATCACAGGGGGTTCCCCAAGGCTTTGTCTGCTCTGAGATTGTCAAATTTAGATTTGCACATGTTAATTTAATCACAGTTTATGCAAATATCTGTATACAAAACCATTTAAAAGATAATTTGTTTTTGTCCTAAGTCAAAAATAATAGGCTGCTTAATTGGCCACAACTATTTGACCTATCAAGCTAAACATTAATTGCTCTGTTCACCCAAATTACAATTTAAAAAAATATATATTTATGCATATATTTTCTCACAGGAGTTGCATGACTACGGTGGCGGGTATCCCCAATGAGTTGGTGGTTATGTTGGAGCGTTGTGTGGGCCTTAATGCTCGCTGGCCCGGGGTTCTTCCCGACGCTTACCTGACGTACAGGTTCTACGACCTGCCGCCTCACGTCTCTCAAACAGTCCAGTGCAGCGCTGACCCGGTGTTCAATGATACCACCAGCTACCCACTGGCAGTAACAACTGACGTGCTGCACTACCTGAGGTATGACAGTCTGGAAACAGGAAAAATATGTCAGAAATTCATTATATATTAAAAGAGGATTCATTTTGGTATCCTAAAGAACAAGTGCTTTAGACGGCCCGTATCTTTGCAAAATATTGACAGCATTCATCTCATTCTTTGCCCAGGTCCAGCAGTCTGTGGGTGTATGTGTTCGATGACAGTGATGACCAGATACCTCCACCCTATCTGGCCAAGACCCCGATTCCACTGCGAGCCCTGGCTACAGGCAGGGAGATCAGAGGTGAGGGAGAGAGAAGTTGTTTATTGTTTATTTTGTTTGTTCATGTTTATTACCTGATAGTTTGAATTAATATGCTTTGGCAACACTGTGTTATATGCAGTCAAGCCATAACACTGTGAGAGATATCACTGAAAAATTACTGTCTGCATTTCAGAATCAGCATCAGCATTTCTGATCTAGAGCCAAACACCACTTCTTCTCTCTGTCCTGACAGGTGACTATGTTCTGAGGGATCCAGCAGGTGGACCTCGGGGGATGGTCAGATCACGATGAAATGGAAGTACCCCTTCCAACCAGCGGTGGACACCATGCCGGGTAGACAGGGAAGACAGGACAGAGTGATGGAAAGCACTGAGGGGGAGGAAGAGAGGAGAGAGGAGGCTGAAGCGCCACAGAGGCCCGTAGCCAAGCCCAGAGTGAAGGTGACAGTATTAGCAGTATTTCATGTACAGTACATTTGCAAATAAGAGTATATGACCTGATAAAACGCCACTTTCACAACACAAAGATTCTTGACGTCATGTAATAGGAGTTTTGGGTAAAGAAGTCCACAAAAATCCATGTGTAAAAGCTCATATATATATGTTTTCAAAGTTTTTTCTTCATTTTACTTACACAGCAAGTTGTCATCATATATGTTTTCTTTTTAAAAAAAGAAGGTTCTCAGGAGAATTTTAACTCTCACGCTGTGCATGCTGGGAAATCTGTGAATCTTCCGATCATGTTTCTTGAGAAAGTTAGTAGGAGATGATTTAGTTGATTCTACTAAATTCCTGTATGATGTTTTACAGTGTATATTTGTCTCTTTACAGCCTCAGCCTCCACCCGTCAAACAGAAAAGCTCACAGAACATACGACCGGAGCGCCCTGCCGCCGTGGCCACCCGCCCGTCCACAGACAAGAAGAGATCCACCAAGAGGTCACCTGACCTTTTCCAGCGCACACCCCATCTGACGCCCGAGCCGAGACTGGCCACGCCCACTCCTCTGCCAACAAGGAAGTAAGTTGCAGATTTGCTTTTCTTTTCAAAAGCTTCAAGACATTCCTTTTAGTTTCTAGAGCTGCAATGATATAGTTTGCCAATTATTATGAGAACTTTTCAAGTAAAACTGTCAGTTATTTGCTAGTTTTCAGTTTCTTAAATTTGATGATTTGCTGATTTTCTTTGTCATTTATGATAGTAAAAGAAGAATCTTTGGGTTCTGGACTGTTGGTTGGAAAAACTAAGCAATAAGAAGATGTCAGTTAGTGCTCTGAAAAATTATGATTCACATTTTTTTTTTACATTTTATCGACTAAATGATTAATCATTTAATTATGAAAATAATCAGCAGATTAGTCAAGAATGAAAGTAATCGTTAGTTTCAGCCCCAGAAGTTTCAAATAAAGCTTTACATTCAGAACACATAATACGTTAAATGTCTTATACCGCCTGTGCTTTCTTAGTTTTTACTTCTAATAAAATATATTGAAACAATTATGTCATTTTATTAAAGATTTTCACAGAGAACATCCTCCAGACAATCATCCGCCATACTGTCGAGGAAAAGCTCCGCCAGTGATGCCAGGACTCGGGTAGGAGCTCTCAGAAACACGAGTTTTTACAGTTAGAAGACATTTGAGAGCTGGCTGGTGAATGTGGCTCATGTCTCATTTCTTCTTCTCAGGACCTTCCCTCCATGGATCAGGTGTCAATGGATGAAGAGGAGGAGGAGGAGGAAGAGGAGAAGAGTGAGAGTGGTAACTATTCATTTGCACACAATAGGCTTAAAAACCTGCTTTGAGTTTCTTTCAGTAATCTCACTCTGCATTGGTTAAATATGCAAAAATGGATTATATGATAATGTATTCACCTGCCTGACGCTGCAAATAATTATCAGAAAATTCAATTCAGTTCAATTTTTTTAAAATTGAACAGTTTATTGGACTATTTGACAAAATACAAAACATCTAAATTATACTTGTATCATATTTTGTTTGTATCATATTTTATACTTCAGGCATTTATAAAAAGTCATTGATCACATTATTTTTTATTTTAGAAACAAAACAAATATTGTTCATTATTTGCATTGGCACATTTTAATTGGTTTGGTTCTGTTCTTTTCACTCAGGAACCTTTTTATTTTGCCTTGTGATTGGCAAAAACAGCTTGGTCAATATAATCTGAATTGATCAATATAACACACATTATGATAGCCAAGGAATTATTAGCAAGTGCTCAATTGCTACTAATTTTGCTTTCAGGAAAGTACTGATCATATTGATGCTGTAGCGGTCTCAGAAATCATGTATCAAGTATGATACAAATTGGGTTAAAATCTTTGCAAAATACAAACTTTGGTTGTACAAAAGATGCCTGGAACACACACTGACATGGCAGTAATTAAAATGAAATAATTCTGTTCTTCTCATGTTTTTTTTTTTTTTTGTTTACTACACAGCTGCTGCAGCAGACAGTGAAGCCCCAGAGTCTTCAGAGTCAAGCTCCTCACAAAGCGACATTGTCATCATTCCACCAAAACGAAAAATGAGGAAGGTATGAAGAAAACGTATGAATGAAAGAGAAAAAAGGGGACATTTTTGCCTAACACTGTCCTCTCATTGTCATTTGTAGATCTGTGGATGTGGTTGAAATGATTCAGGTGTCAGTGTGTTTTAGCCGTCTCACTGAAGGTCTATGAGCTAAACAGAATTTCACTGTGTGTCAGGGAAACAAGCTGAGAGTCGAGATTCTGTCCCTGACATTTGAACCGTCCTCTGACGTGGCGTCGGACAAGTCAGTCCAGCGCGTTTATGTGGAATATCGGCTGCTGGGCGTCCCGATGGAGACGACGGAAACGCCCATGTCCCTCCGCAAACCCATAAAGGGGGAGGAGATTCATTACAACTTCATGCGAGGTGAGAGCGGCTTTGTGAGCTTTGTGTGCGTTTTTTTCCAGAAACTTTTAATTCTAAATCTATTTCCTGAAATCTCTGTTTGTGTCTCACAGTGATTTACGTGGATGGTTCACAGTCAGCTCCGCTCAGACAGTATCTTTACACCATGTTGGAGGGCAGTGACCCCAACCAGGGCAGGTAGTGACATTAATTTAATTTTACACGTTAAAGTACGAGTGAAGACATCCGTTTATGTCTCTGCAATGTGTGTTATGTCAAAGGTTAAAGTTCACAGTAGTCAGTGAGCCGATGGACGACGACGAGGAGTGCGTGGACGTCGGGCATGCTTTTCTAGACCTACAGGAACTGCTGCTCACAGGAAATGATGTCGTCGAACAACAGATTGACAGTAAGTGTTGCGTGTGTGGTGCTTTTTGTGTCTTTTTTTTGTGTCTTTTTTTAAACCAAAAAACTGTGAAAGAGACCCACATCCTGAAGTCCGCTTGGATTTGTCCTGGATCAAAAATCATATCACGTTGAAACAAACAGATCTGTACACCAAGAAGCTCCAGTCAAAAGTGTTTATTATGCGAGCGATGTTTCAAGCACACAGGCTCTTCTTCAGACTTTTGGCATCTACAGTGTTGCCATCTTAAATACCCAAAATCCATCTAATGAACCACCTGCTGCAAATAGTCAAACACAGAAGATTCAGAAAAATGTTTGGAAAAATATAGAAGATATTCATACTCAGCACTTCATACTTAGTAGCAACCAAAGCATCACATATTAAACATCATAAATATTAAGCTTCACATCACATCATGAATTTAAATCAGTGGTTCCCAACCTTTTTTCCTTGGAGCCCCCCCTTACTTGTATCTAAGGAAAGCTGAGGGCCCCAGCCTGAACACAGATGTTTATATAAATCACAGTGTTCATACAGGTGCTGGAAAACCTTGAAAACACTTGAATTTTAATGTTTTCAAGGTTTGAAAAGTGATTTTGGATAAAGCGCTTGAAACCGCTTGAAATTGTAATCGGATTACTTTCATAATAAACTGCTGCCTGACTGAATTAGTTAGTTAACTTTTTTGATAAAGAAATTAAATAAGTCAGATATTTGCTGAGCCAGATTGTACAGAAGTTAATGATTATTCATTCATTGATTAATTGCCAGATAAGAATTTAACTGATTAAACATGTATTAATTAATCATTACTCTAGAAATGGCATCGATTGCATCTCATTTGACACGTTTTTGTCTGACGGAGCCACTCACTGGATAAGGAAACTTTAAAATTAAACTGAAAATAAGGAAGAAAAATAAAAGAAACGAGAATTTTCAACTATTGGTTAAAGAAAATGCACAAAATGCGTCACCCTAATCGGGAGCCGGTCGGCTTATAGACAGGTGACACATTTTGAAACATGAAACTTTCTATCACAAATCATAATTTTGGTTGATAAAGGCACAATAACATCTGATTTAATGCGATGAAGTGGTGAAATAATAATTTTGTACGTAATTATGTTATTTACCACGGCTGTAAAGTGCTGGAAAAGCTTGAAATGAGTGTCAATTTGATTTTGGAAAAGGTGTAGGAACTCTGAAATTGTGATTTTAATTAACGTGCAAATCTGTTTTTGAGGATCTCAGAGCAGGCAAAGTCTTGGGGACCCCCTGTGATTTCTGGTGCCCCCCTAATTACCCCATCATCTTTAAATGCATCATTAATAAAGCATCACATATTAGACACAACACAAAGCAAAACATTATACATAAGCTTTACATATTGCATATATACAGATAGAATAACTAAGGGAATTCATAGTGTATAGTGTGGCCCAAAAAGAAAAATTCTGGGATAATGTGTGTGTGTCTGTCTCTGTGTCTCTGTCTCCTCCAGTCTTGAGTGTGGGTGAAGACAAAGAGGTGATTGGGAATCTGAAAGTTTCCGTGGAAGCGGCGAAAGCTCTGACTGGGATTTACCAGGAGTTTCACCGGAAAAGCGAGACCACGAAAGAAGATGAGACAGATGAAGGAGAAAAAGAAGAAGAGGAAGAGGAGGAGGAGGAGGGAGAGAAGGAGAGGAGGAGAAGGAAGAAGAGGAGCAAGAGGAAGAGAAGAAAAAAGATCCGATAGCGATGATAGATGATGGTGACGACGACAGTGACTTCTACTGAAAGCAGTTAGTGTGAGATGAGCAGGGGCTGTGTTCTTCAATATTTCCAACAATTAAACAATAAAATGTTTTTTGAAAGACATTTGAGGCTGTCATTTATGGATTTTATACTGTAAATTTAATGTCCAGACCAATCCCACAGTTTAACCACTACATCCTTGTGTCTGATTTATTCCAAAAGCCATACAATTCAAATTTTAGTCCTGTCCAATTTGTCATAAAGGCTTGTCCTTGTCCCTCTTTGTGAAATGTGTCCACAGCCAGAGCAGATGATCTTTACCAGTGATAACTTGTCATTTCAGGAATATGTTATTTGAAGGCCTTGACACAACACATGGGGTTCTTAACCATATCTAACGTTGTCAGTTAGCTCTTTAATTTGTGATTAATCAAATTATCACAAATTGATATATGGAAATCCTGCTGCCGAGTAGTGTTTTTCCTGGTCTAGTTATTCTATGGGCATATAATCTGAGCCTAAATTAAATTTGGAGGTAACAGGGTAAAACCCCAGTCACAGAGGACTATGTAGAATATGACAAATGTCAAATGTAATGACAAAAAGTTAGATTCAAAAGGAAATATTAATCATGTTTAATTGTAATTTTAATATGTTTTTACAGTTTACTTTTTAATGTGAAATTCAAGGTGAGTGTTAATATCAAATTTACAATCACTGTCAAAATGCTTGAGTTTATCTATTACTAATTTTATTTTTGTGGTCTAAGTTAGTCTCGCCAGACTGTAATTCAGTTTCTTCTTTCTTTTTTTTTAATTTATTTATTTATTTATTATTTGCACATTTTCTTTTTTTTTTCACAAATCTAACATAAATCAAATTTAAAACAGCAGAAACAACAGATTTAAAAAAAAAAAATTTAAATACACAAGTGACATAAGATTTACCTCAAAATATCAAAGCTTTTTTTATTTTGAAGACTCAGTCATAGACACGTGGCCTATTGTTTCATTTCCTTCATAACAACTTTTTTTTTGGGGGGGGAGTAAACTCACATTTATGAATGTGGTAATCTGGCAAACAGCAAATAAGATTTAAATAACGAGCAACAAAATACAATATTCTATAATGAAGAGTTAAATATGTTAAAATGTAGCAGGTTTTCATGGGATTGTGATATTTCCGAGGGCCAGTAAAAGCATCATCAGATTGGACACACCTGTGGGGCGGGCCGGATAAAGGCGGCAGATTTGAGTGCATGTTAAAAAAAAACCGTTATGGTGAGGCTGCAAAATTACTTTGACTTTTGGCGGCAGTGGACGTAGATGGTGAGGTGATTGCGGGCTGGACGACTGAACTCAAAACGTCTAAACTGTGACGATTTAACGTTACTTTCTAATAAAGTTGGGCTAACCGGTAGATTTTAAATAAACACTCGGTGTGTCGGCTGCAGGGCGGTTTGTTTGCCGTTAAATTCAGCAATGGTAAGTATGTTACTATATTAATATAAGTCAGTGTTGAAGACAGCTAATTTATTTTGCATGCAAATGTCAGTTTCACAGTGTCTTAATTAAAACAAACTCAAATGCTTGGCTTTGTAATTAACAGAGGGAGATAATGAAGAGTGTGAGCCACCAGCAGGTCAGCCAGCTGCTCCACAACAAGTTCGTCGTGGTGCTGGGAGACTCCAGTGAGTAGACACTTGAACGCACCATCTCAGGTGATCTGTTTTAAATGAATCAATCAATTCAATTAATGGGGGAAAAAAAAAAACACCACGTGACTCTTGAATGAGCTGGCAGGCAGGTTGACTGTCCATTTATATTTCAAGTGGTTTTGTTAACCCCTCATTCGCTGGTGTACTGAGAGTTTAGTCAATTTTCATATAATCTTTGTGAATCGAAACCTCTATTTATCACTAAAATCAAAATATTATTGAATCTCAGTATGCAATATCCAAATCGCAGGAAGGAAAATGTGAGACAAAACATTATAATAAAGCCTTTGGTGCAGACTCCCATCAAATGACACATCGTCCTGATCTGAAAATGAAAATCGTGGTGTAAAAATGATTCACTCCCACTAATCGTGAATCAAAACGCAAATGCATCTGTCGTGTTCTGGTTTAAAATCCTGTGCAGTTTCCCGCCTTGAAAGGAAATGAGTCATCTGCTCATAGTTGTGACTGGATTCCGCTCAAATGATCGAGCAACTTTTCCTTTTCTTCCTTCTTTTATTTTGAAGGTGCAGTAGTTTAGTTGAACGGTTCAGTTTGATGGTTTCAGTTCAGCCGTTGGTGAAAAACCTTTAAACAAATCAAAGAAACACAGAAAAAGAAAAAGTGTTAAATATTATACATGCTGTATGTTACTGCAAATAACTAACATTAAATAAATGTAAACAAGTGCCAGAAATAAGTAAATAAAAGAATAAACACTTTTATAAATATTTGGACCCTTTAAAGTGCCTTATTTTGCCTTAAATTATATTAAATGCAAATAATGTGATCTTTAGCTATGACAGAGAAACTGAATATCTTTGTTGTGGTGAAAAAAGACATTTGATATAAACACTGATTCCTTTTTCACCATTATCTGAAATTTATGGACAAAACAAGTGATCTATTAATGGACAACGTGATCAACAGATTAATCGAATGAAAATAAGTGTTGAGTGTTGTCTTTCCTTGGTTTTAAAGGCTGCATTACAATAAAGTGACATGATTTTCTCAACTTACCAGACTGTTCTAGCTGTTCTATATTTTGCCTTTAACCACTTAGTAATCATATCCACATAACTGATGATTTTTTATTACACTGCCATGGTTGATTCTCGCCGTATCTCATCCTCAGTTCAGCGGTCTGTGTACAAGGACCTTGTTCTGCTGTTGCAGAAGGACAAATATCTCACTCCAAGACAACTCAAATCCAAGGTGAGTGATGTCTATTGGGTTAACATATATCAAGATGAAACTGTTTGTTTACTTTTGTCATTGTCATAAGCTGTGATCTCAGAAAGTTTGACAAAGCAACATTGCTCCACTTGAACTGTAAGTATTTTTTTCATCATTAGTTTTCAGTGGGTTTCAGCACAAACTTTATATGAATTTCTTTATCTTTCCCCATGTGGGTAGCTCATGTTCCATCCTCATGTGTCCCTGCTTTCTCACATCTTCTTCCTTCAGGGTGAGATGAGCTTTGAACTGGACTGTCTGGTTGAAGGAGGCTGTCTAAGTCCAATGCACAACGGAACAGACTACAGGGAGGTTCGGCAGTTTCAGTCCGCCCACCACCTGGTCCGCTTCTACTTTGTGACGCGCATCTACTCTTGCTACATGCAGAGCATCCTAGAAGACTTCCGCCACGGCTTGAAACCAGATGTAGTCATTGTCAACTCCTGCGTTTGGGATATTTCAAGGTGGGATGTTATTTTTGAAGATGTATAAATAAATGCAGCTGCCAAATGTGATTGAGTTCAACCAGCTAACCCCTGCCATCATATGAAACCTGAGTTGACTTTATTAACTTGTGGGTGGTGAGATAACTGAGGGAACTCACTGGCTGGAAACGTTTTGTTTTGAATTGACAAAAGCTTTGTTTACATTTCCAAAAGGGTGTGCGTGTCAGGTTTGCCTGGTCACAGTAAGCACCTGAAGCTGTTTGCTAAACCTGTTCCCTGGTGTAAAATGACGCTGAATGTCTTTTGATTATTAAAGGTCCAGTTTGATTAGTTTCTGCGCACTGAATCTGTTCTTCATAGCTACGTCTGTGTCCGCGTTTGGTTTTGTAGATATTTGTCCAGCTGGATTGAAGACTACAGGGAGAACCTACGCAAGTTCTTTGACGAGCTGCGTGAGACTCTGCCGGAGGAAAGCCTGGTCATATGGAACCTCACCATGCCCTTAGGAGAACGGCTCAGAGGTGGCTTCCTGGTGCCCGAGGTACGTCAACCCAACCAAATTCATCATAACCACACGTGGACATTTGGTAGCCTGGGAACCAGACCAATTTTAGAGCTCATGTCTCATTGGCTCTATCAGATTCTTCTGGCCATCCTCCTGCCCAGAGAGATGTCCACCTGTCCTGGATCGTTTTGGGCCAATCACAAGCCTTTAGTTAATACTGGGCAGGTTTGATACGATGACTGACAGAGGAACGTCACCGGTCCAGATTCTGTTACTGCAGTAGCTGTACCTTGATGAAGTCTGCGACCGGTTGCCATTTATTTCCTGCTTGAAAACAGACCAATCACTGCTCCAAATTTCATTGGTCACTCAGTGCTACTTCACAGGTTTCATTACTCTTATTGATTATAAGTCTGTCCAGCTGGCAGAGGCATTTTGGTCTGCAACCGTTCACTAACCGCTGACTAACTTGCATTTGTGAATTAGTCTGGTGATGCCTAGTGAGACGTTTGGTCTTGTTGGATCCAACTGGCGCACAACCTGTCATGACATACCTCATCTTACACCTGCTTACTGATAATCCACGTGAGATGCGAGATGTCAGTGGTGTGTAACAACTAGTGGGGCACTCCTTCAGTCCACATCGGCTCTAACCTCAGTAACTGTGTCACTGTCCTCATAACCAGCTGTCCTGTGAGCCACACAACTCCTAAGGAGCTAAAAGGACAACAGGTGGACAAACTGAGATGATAATAGATAAAGTTAATATGTTCACAGCCGTACAGACAGCAGGAGATCTGTGTGACTATCAGTAAAACTGAAGAGTTGTCTCAGCTTGTAAAGTAGTTTGGTTGAATCTTCAGTACATTCTGATCTTTTTTTTCTCCACATTTTGAAGGCTTCCACATTTCGACTGCAGCTCTTCCTGCTTTTAAAACTCTGTCCCCTCTCTTTCACCTGAGATTGAGCACAAGGCCCCTCAGCTCCGTCAAGATGTGATCGAAGCCAACTTCTACAGCGGGACTTTGGCCGACTCATACGGTCTGGACGTGTTGGACCTCCACTTCCAGTTCCGCTTCTCCCTGCACCACCGTACAAAAGATGGAGTCCACTGGAACGCCCTCGCCCACCGCAGGATAACCTCTCTGCTGTTAGAGCACACTGCACAGGCCTGGGGGGTCATCATGACCTGTCCACTGACTACTGTAGGTGAGAAGGACGACTGTGCACGCACACACAGACAGACAGGATTTGCTGTCATACTGCAATAATGGGGTGGTGGTGTTTTTCTATACTGTGTATGTACTCCTCCAGTTAGTCCTCCTGGCAGCTATTAGACATTTGATTAAAATATGCATTTATGGCCTTTGTGTACGTGATTAAATCAGGCTGACATGCGTTTGTTCTTTTCAGAGCATAATGAGGTGACTAATCAGCAGCTGTCTTGTGGAAATTCCACCAAACCTGCAGGTAAGAGATCACATGATGATGACATGTTTGGATTATTTCTGGAGAGTAAATGTTGTCTATCAGTATAATGCCCAATGTTACACTGATATCTGAGATTTCCTGTTGAATGTCGATTTGATTTGTGTTATTTAGATTTATATCAAATTAAATAGCATGCAGTATAAAAACATGAATTAAGTTTTCTGCAGGGACACTGTTTCCACAGTTTAGAGTGACCACAATTTTAGTGTAAATCTTGTAAAATGGAGCGTTTCTCTCAGTTCTCATTGTATGTTTGCTGATGCAAGTCATGTAGGGTTGAACGAAGCAGTAGGTCATATTGCCACTTTGATAAACTGCTCATCTTTAAAGTCATGCTGCTTTTTCAGGAATATGTCTCAAAGAGAGTGCCTCTGACTACCACCACCTTCCTCAAACCAATTACTCTTCCAATATGGGTAAGACTTAAAACATCTACAGTCAGCTTCTTTTGGTGTTTCAAGGTTTTTGCTTCATGTGTATGTAAAACTGCGTAAAATACATAATGTTGAAGTCTCATGGATTTTTGTACCCTCATAAACTTACTGTGTTTTTAGTGGGAAACTGTTTTCTGTCCTCCCCCGCGTTTCCCTTTCACAGAGTGCCACCCATCAAAGGGACATTATGGCGGCAACAACGAGGAGTTCTTCAGCGATTCCCTCCCTTTTGGTTACTTGAGCTTTGACGAGAACAACCCGCAGCCACAGAGACATCGCCGTGACGCCGCTGGAGCTTTCAGACCTGTTCTCTCACCACTGCCTCACCCACACAAACATGGACAGGCTAGAAACGGTAAGTGTGCAGACATCTGTCTGTGTGCTGGTATCAATTAGCAAACAGATTGGAGATAACAGGCTTCATGCAAGAACATTTTCTTACTATGTTGGATTCAGCAAACACTGTGCACAAATGTTCATTATGAAAAATCAAGATTAAAGTCCAGTGTTTCTGAGACCCATAAAGGAGAGAATATTATTTTAACAGCTTCGACAGTGGAATTAAGGGACCAGTTGGCTGCATTTAAAAAATATGGCATCTGAGAAATAATGTCCTGTGTTCTGCAGGTTTCGACTACAGGCCTCCTGACCACTTTGAGACCTACAACGATCACCATCATCATTACGTGATGAGGAGCCGTCACACCAGACGCCACTATGCTCCGTACACCCATCACAGACCCAGTCAGTATTCCCATCATGGCAGCTACTACTGAGGCAGGGTGTTTAACGAGATTCACATATGAGCAGATTGTACCTACTGTGTTTTCTACTCCAGTCTCTGCCTCATCCGCAGCACTTTGTGTTTCGCAACTGTCCTCTGTGAGGTTTGTAACCAACAGGGAGCATCAGTTCCCACACACCATTTTTTTTCTCAAAGACATATTGTTCTTTTCTTGCATTTTAAATTAGTATTCTTTGAATTTTCATTATTTTTCATAAAAATTTGACAAATGTCTGATTTTGATTTTGTTTGCTCTTTGGCACAAAAAACATTTTAAAATATATTTCATGTCTGTTTATTTTTAATTTGCACTTTGTGTTAGCAAATATGTCAGGTGTTGTGTTCTATTAAAACTGGAACTAAGATTTCGGCTTGTGACTTATTTTAAAGTAAATCATTTATTACAGTTCTGCGTTAAAGGGACTACAAGAAACTTTGTTGATTCTGGAGGCCCCTGTGGTGTTTCCATAACTCCTAAATAGAACATCAAAAAATCATCAAAACAAACATCCTTTGGGAAACACTGCCTAAACTGTACATGATTTAAATTGAGGAAATCCTACATCCATTTGTAACAAAGCAGTGGACCTTCATACTGGACTGTAAACTCTGGAGCAGATGACAAATTCATACATCAAAATCAACATTTACACATAAATAAAAGTGTTTCTTGTTCTGAAGTTGCTTGCTTTTATTGGCTGACTACAAATACAAAAGATACAAAGGGGGAAAAATATCAATAGGTGCAAGTACAGTAAAAATGACTTGTTGCTCTCCTTCCTCTTTTCCGCAAAGAGTTGGAAAAGTTGGTGCTTACAAACTGTTTCAAGTGATGAAAACATGACACCTTCGTAATGTGACATTCATGAGTCAAATCCGTTTGGACTACGCCTATCTGTTTCACAACAATAGAAAGACATTGCTGCGCCTCAGTTGTATTAGTGCTATAGTGTTAACTTATGCAAACGCTGGGTACAATTTCCTGAGAAGAGTGGAAAGCGGAAAGGAATAAATGGAGGAGAATGTTGAAGTGAAGGGGGAAACTGGAATGAGAATAAAGAACAAAAGCTTTTCTTAAATTTCGATCGTGGCTGTGAGCCAGCGTCGTGTTGTTTCAGGCCATGAGGAGGTGGTGCACTTTCTGCAGCTGCTGCTGTGACAGGACGAGGCGGTGGACTTGTTCCTGTCCACGAGTGCACGGAATGGCAACGCGCCTACAAACACGGTTCCTCCCTGCTTCTCTTCCTTGGCCTAGAAAACAACGCAAATATGTGCACGTGATTTAATTTCTTGAACAACCATTGAAATCTTCTGAGTAGGAAAAGAAAAACATGCACTGTAATTTTACCTTTACAAAGGAGGAGACTGGGAAGGTGGCAAAGTCAGAGGAGACCTTTGCTCCAGGCTGATATGAGACAACATGTTCTGCTACTTCTCCCTGAAACAGAAAAGTGTCCAAATGTTAAGGTTTGTACTGCGCTCAGCTTGTTGACATGGTCAGGAGGAACAGGGCTGTACCAGTACTTCAAAACTTTGCTGATAAAGCTGACGTTCAAATCCTAAATCCACATCCGAATGCTGTGTGGCTTTTTTATTTTCCTTGCACGTCTATTCATTCTGTTTAAACCCAGTATTTCTGCAGTTAAAGGTTTGATTCCGTTGATGACTGCGAAGGATCGTTTTGGACTTGTTTGAGCCAAACATTTCCAATAGATCCAGAGCACTGTCCAAAAGTCAAAATGTTTGTTTTTTAAAAAGAAGTAGTAATTTTGCTTCAATCCATATTTGTTGGCGTTACTGCGGCTATCTCTCCTGCTAGCTAAACAAAAAGGCCGGAGATATATGGCACTTGCTTTTGACCGTGTGTTTGTGTACGCATCATGGCTGCCTCACAAATCCTGCATCTGTTTGGAGTGATGGTCGTGTATGTTGTATATAAAATTAACGCTATGTGTACACAAACGCAAATGTGTGGTTAAAAAGCAAGTATCTCTCCGGCCTTAATGGGGCAATCCAGCAGCAATCTAACAGAACCATAAGTTACAGTTAAGTTGACAAAATTAATGAGTTGATTGATTTAATAAAGAGGTTGTTTGACTTAATTCAACATTCAAAGCTTCTCTTGAAAAGCTCAATAGAGACCTCAAATGAAGAAAAGGGCACTTGGTGCAACCCGAAGGAGAACAGATTCTGAAGTTGTCACCTTGAGTTTGTCCAGAGCATCGCTGAGGTTCTGCAGTCGGGCCGTCTGCTCCAGCAGCTGGGCACTGGCACTGACTGGAAGAAACACACAACACACACACACCACACACACAACACAAAACAAAGACAAGTTCACTCAGCTGCGAACAGCAATAAGCACCCAAACACAGTCATTAAAAGTGAGACACAAACACACACAAACCTGCCGTCTTCCCGGTGACGTCCACAACTTTAACCTCTGCGCTCAGCTTGAGCAGCGTTGCCAGCAGTTGGTCGGTCCTGCGGTAGATGCCCGTGTTGAGCCCGCCTGGTGGCAGGGAGCTTTCTTTTGACACTTGTGGCAGTTTGGGGGGGCAGAGTGGAGGCAGGGAGGCCAGCTGGGCTCTCATCTTCTCTGCCTGCAAGTCAAGATAAGATCAGATAATCCTTTATTGATCACCAGCAGGGGAAATTCAAGTGTTACAGTAGCAAAAGGACAAATAAAGAAACAGAGAAAGAATAAATCATTAAATGTGTATAAAAGAAACTATACAAGAGCAATTGGGCACAAAGTTCTCTGGGTCAATATTACCAAGGTTTAGCCTGTTAGCATAATGCCACAATATAATAATCCCAACAGTGGTGTACCTTGAGTCGATTATTTTCATTCTTGAGGTGTTTGATGCCCAGTCTCTGAGCTTCAACCTGCTGCCTGAGGAGAGGGGAGTCCACCACCTGAAGTGATCCTGCCAGGGACGGAGGCAGACCTGCAGACACAAAGTGATTACAGTGAGACACATTCAGTCATTACGACACCCTTTGCTTCTCCTTTGACGGTGGTGTGGGTTTTTCCCCAAAAGCTTTTTAGCGATTCCAAAAATCTGATCAGGGATCGGTAGGAATCAACACATTCAGTACAATTACAACAACTGGTTACTGGTTGAAATTTGTTCTTAAGGGCATAAAATCAAACATAAATGACAAATTTTTGATCTGATTGATCTGAATTCACCTCCTGCAGATCCCTGAACGATGGAGGCGATTCCAGAGGCGGGTGGACCTCTCAGGCCTTCGATGGTCATCTTCGACTGGTTATTAATGCGTTGTTTCAGCTCCGCCTTCTCCGCCTCCAGCTGGTCGATGTCAGCCTGCAGAGCGTCCATCGTCTCCTCGAACTCCCTGAAGATGACGAGAGAGGAAAGTGAAGACGAGAAGAGAAAAAGTTCGTGTGAGACAGATGAAAAAGTTAAAGAAAGAGCATGAGGTTAAGTCTGTGTTCGTTTCTTCTGTTTGCTTACTTCTCTTTCTTCTTCAGCAGGGCGAGGTTCTCGTCCAGTTTGGTCTGAATCTTCTCCACCCGCTCATCTGCATCTTTGGTGGACGTGTCCAGCTTCTTCTCCAGCAGGCTCAGACGGACGTTGGCCTCGCTCAGCTCCTCGCCCTGGAAGAGAGAGGTACAGCCACATTTATTCAGATTCTTTTCCTTTCACCGTGGCAGACTTAGCAGAGCTCTTTACTTCTTGAGCAGTTTTTCTCAGAGGCATTTGCCCGAGTGTGTCACCTTGATCTTGAGCGACTTCTTGAGCTCCTTGATGACTGTCTCTCTGTCTTCCAGTTTAACTCCCAGACCCTCAGCGTCGGTCATCTCGGCCCTGACGGTGGAGGCTCTCGTCTCCACTGGAGGAGTCTGAGGACGTGGGGGGACATGATGATCAAACAGTGAAGTGACAAACTGCAGACACATGCTTGGATTCCACTCTCTGATTCATCACCGTCGGTAAGTGAAGGCACACACACACCTTGCCCTGTGGTTTGTCAGCATCGTACTCTCCTTCCTGCATGGCCGTGGCCATCTTGTTCATGGTGGTGATGACGGAGCTGCAGGACTGACGCAGACACTCTGGGCCGTTCAGGCCATGAGAGCCGTACATCTGGGAGAGAAAAGTATAGATTTAGAAATAAGTGTTCTGGAATGCTTATAGTGTTCTGACTTCTGAATAATCAAAAATCAAATGCCAAAAAATATTAGCAAATAACCTGCGACTATTGATTCTCAATTTACACCACACAAAAAGACCTGAAACTAAAACTGTCAGTGACAAATGGGCCGTCGTTTGTGTGTCAAGAGTATCGGGTTAAATGCTGCATGATTATTGACAGTTAAGCTACCTGTTCCACAGCCTTGCAGGCGATATCCTCCAGTTTGAGAGCGTTGAGCCCCTCCTGTTCTGCCAGTGGAGCGACCATCTGAGCACCAGCTGCAGCCACCTCCTGCAGCACCGCCACCACGCGGGTCTGCTGTCGCCTGCACTCCGTCAGCGACTCCGACACCTCCCAGATCAGACAAGACATGTCGGTCAATCATATATTGTAGATCAATAATTTCTCTGTGAGCCTGAGTGGTTCAATAGATCACAGAAAGAGATAACTATGATAAAAGTTGTCTGTATGTTCATTTCTTTATTCCACACCTGTGGTCCAAAATTGAGAGCAGCAGGAACTCCAACTACGTCTGTTCCAGGCATGCGGCGGCGGATCTTCTTACAGAACTGTCTGATATCAGAGCAGGAGGTTTCCAGGTCCTTCAGAAGGACGGAGAGGCTGGAACTCTCCTGACCCGCAGCCAGGAACGCCCGCAGACGAGCCACCTCCACGCTCATGCAGTCCAGGGCACTCTGGGTAAACTGGAGGTGAAACATTGGCATGCATCGAGTTAGAAAACCATGTACTATATTCTCATTTCTGTTCCACTTTGCCTGCCAAATTGCCTTATCGGGATCCTATTGTTTGCTTCAAAGGGGAATCTGCTACTATTTATAAAAAAATTAAGTAAGGATGCAGAATTCTGTTAGCTGTGTACTGAGTAAAAGTTAAAGGAAGAAGAAGCTTTAATTACCTTGATGTGGTCGGCCAGCTGCACTGTGCAGTCTTCAGTCTGATCTGCCAGATGGACGCTGTACAGTTGCTGGAAACAACAAAACAACAGGGTGAAACTTTACTTTTAAGACACAATTATATTCAATTAAAATTTCATGTTTGAATGTCTATTTCACATGAACACACATACACATTTTATTTGATAGCAGGCCAACAGGTCTTTTTCCTTCATGGTACACTGTGATTCTCTAAGTTATGATTGATTTTTATTCTGGTCAGTTCTTTAATGTAAATCCACACTTTTTAGTTACCTGGTAGTACTTGATGGCCTTGGTCAGAGGTTCCACCTGAACGGTCTCATCTAGCTGATCTTTATGCAGGAGGTCGATGAAATAATCCAGAGAGCGCTCATGGAAGCTCATTTCAGAGTAGAGTGTACCCATGCGCTTAAAGACCTCCACGTTGCAGGTATTCAGAGCCCTAGAAGAAGAGCAGGGAGGAGAGGAATTCAGTTTTACAATATCACAGCAACAGATTATGATTTTCCAAAAGAAATCTTTTCTTTTCTAATAATTCTGTTCGTATTTCCTGCAGCCAAGGCACAATTCTTTAAAATTCTGCAGTAATAACAACATATTTTCTTCCTGACACATTAGTGATGTAGCTGCAGTGCTCACTGTTCATATTTGTGCAGAGTGGCCTGCAGCAGGCTGAGGGAGTACACCAGTCCTGAGGCGAAGCTGCGCTGCTCTCCTGGAGGCCCTCTGAGACCTGTCCCCTGGGCCAAGTTCCCATTCAAGTCAAACTTCTCCTGGGCCTGTTTGCTGATCAGCTCAGCCTGCCAGGTTGAAGGACACAGAAAGATGTTTTATTCAAGCATCCTAACTTTCCAAAGTCTTGGATAAACTCACCTAACTTTAGGATAACCATCAAGCGGTTCTAACTTTCACTTTTCCAGCAGGTGGCGTTAGCTAACTTGTTTAATATGTATAGCCACTCCTGTACTGCTTTTACATAACCGATGAAATGTCAACAGACAAAAATTATTCAATGAGAAGCTCATGCAAACAATAACAATGTGTTAGGGTTTGATGACAACACATTTGCTAGTAGATAGAAGCTACCCTGGACCATGATCGGTGCTCGAAATTCAGGGTGTCCCGTTGTCCTGGGTGCAATAAAAATAGCAATTGGGACACAAAGTATAGTATTTGGACAGTAGAGAAACATACATAAGTTATTTGTATAAAATGACTACATATTTGGAATCTACATGGTTACTTTCTCCCCTGAAATATTTCAGAATGGGAAAAAAAGAACTTCAATTTGGCACAATAGTTGCAGAGTCTAAGCCCACACTCTCTTTTATGTCCTGAGTTAGCGCTGCTGTACGTTTTTCCCAACAGAAATATCTTTGGGTTTCTCTACAGATGTTACCAACATCTTCAACTCATCTGTCTTGAGTGTTTAAATGTATGATTTACTGTGTTTCAATGAGAACATAGCAGCTGAGAAAAGCAGTGTAAGTTGCTAGGTAACACTCCATAAGTTAGTAAAAAATGTTGGATTGAGTATTTAAGATTTCCTAACCTGAATGGAAGACAGGATGAAGTATAAGATAGGATTCCTAGGATTTGCTTCTGTAATACCAAATACTGTGAAAAATCCTGTCTTAGACTCTTCCTACTGTAATTTAAGATGCTTGTACTCATTTGTCCAGTGTCACTTCTCACAGATGCGCCTACAAACACACACACAGCTTCCTACCTTGCAGATGAGCCTGGGGATGAGCAGAAGCACCAGGATACAGTCGTGATCTCCACCATGACGGAGGAATGAGTCCGGCATGAAGGAGGTGAGGAGGGACACCTGTCTGTTTGACTGAGCCACTTCCATTTTCCTCAGCTCCATCTCAATGGCCTACAGACGCAGATTATAAGAAAACAGCCTCGAAGGTATAAAACATGTAAACTGACGTGATAACACGTGACAGTTTCCTACCTTTGCATAAGCCTTGGTCTCTGCAAACTTAATCTTGAAGTCGAACAGTTCAGCAGGAGGCTGCTGCACTTGTTCGGCGTTTGCGTTCTGCTGGCTGATCAGCTCCCTGTTGGCCTCCTGATGCACAGAGACAAAAAAAAAAACATACAGTGTCACAAAATGTCTTTCTCGATGCTTCCTCATCCAGCATCCATGCTTTGAGTATCCTCTCCACCGACCTGCAGCCCGGCGGTCAGCTCTCTGTACTTGCTGATGGTCTGCTGGTAGTCGGCTACAGTCTCCTGGGCGGCCTCCACCCTCTTCTCAGCCTCTCTGACCTTTGCTACACTCAGGTCCAACTGCTCCCTCAGCTCCATTTCCGTCTCACGGGCGTTCTCCTGGAGCTCGTCGTTCATTTCGTTGATGGCCTCCTGTTGTTACAGGAAAAATGTCAGCAATAGGTTAACATAAGGGGGATGTTACACATTAAATATGCTTTTTTTGTTTGACCTTTATACTCATTTTGTTAATTATACCATGTTGGTGATTAGGTTAACAACGGTGAGATTTTTCCCACAACTTGAGGAGAATCTAATTGTGAATATTTGCACAGTCTGAACATAGTTTGCACAGGTTAGAAAACAGAAACATCAGTGGTGTTAATAATCAATATTGGAATCATAAATGCAGCTGTACAAACCAAATCAGTGACTGTTTCTCTCAGCTCTCTGACTTTCTCCTCTAGGTCGAGGTTCCTCTCCGTCAGGGTCTCCACCATCTCTTCTGACCCCAGAGCAGCATCCACCTGGTACACGTATATACACACACACACAAGACACACACACACATGCATGCACATGTGTACGGTTAAATTCTGAGATGGCAAACAAACAAGAACAGCTCCGTGCTCCATGCTAAGAACCTCGGCCTGTTGGTTTCTTTTACGCTCACTGTAGAGACTCACTGAGAAACCGTCCTTCCTCTCTGTAGTCAGACTTTACCTGCTCCTTTAGTTCATCGATGGTGGCCTCCGCCTGCTTGACCTCGTCCTGCAGTTTTTCCTTCTGCGTCCTCAGGGACTCCAGCTCGGTGTTCTTCTTCTCCATCTGCTTCTGCAGCTTCACGTGCTCCTGCTTCTCTGAAGCAGACAGGTCACGCATCCTGAGGATGAAAAGGACAATTAAATGGCTGCAGACCAAAACCTGCCCAAACCCTTTTTCATTGACCCTTTTTATGTTGTACTTGTTTTGTTTTGTTTATACTTTAATCCCATGAGGTTTTGGACAAAAAACATGCATTTTTATGCATGCAGCATGTGTTATTTTGGCCTATTCTACTTCAATATTTCAACATACTGGGGTCCCTAAACAGTATTGGAATATCATTAAATTGGGTCCGACTGGAAAGCTGAGAATTGTGGATTCAATGAGCCCAATTCTATTAATCTGAGTGTCCATAGTAGCCATTTCATTGCAGTGAGACCATTTATTGAAACTTGACCTCTGTATAAAATGACCCACCTGACCTCTAGGTTAATCACAGCCTCAAGAAACGTCACAACCACAAACTAATGACCTGGAGTATTCAGATGATTGATGGCTTTCCTACATTTATTGACAATAAAGGGAAGGCAGTCTCTGAGCCATTTCCAGAACATAAGTGCTCGCAATCCAATTGCTGAAACACAGAATTCTTACAGAAATCTCCAAATGTCAAAAAGTTTTGGCACTAAATCACAGAATGCATTCTTTAAGGGTTCCTCAAGGTCTTGGTTTGGAGAGATTTTTTGATGATTTTTATCAATTCACAAGTGGTCAAAAACTGTCCAGTTTTGTACCAAATCTGTGTAACAAATGCTGTCCATCTAAAACTGCTGCAACAACTTATGAGCCATAATAGAGCATGTTTATCGCCATCATTTACGGGGAACCCGAAGATTAATTTGATGTATAACACTACTACTACTTCTGACCTGCTATCTTGCCCTAAAGACCCCCCATCAAAAAATGACAAAAATGGGTCTATGGAGCTTTTAGATATTTGACTGACCGAACCAGCGCTTCCTTTAGTCTGCCATTCTGCTCCTCCAGCTGTTTGACATGGTAGCTTGAGGCAGCTCCATCTGAGCCTGCAACATAAAACGAAAAGGCAACGCAGTGAGGCAAAGCAGAACATAACAAAAGGAGAGACACGACAAGATGAGGGAAAAGAGGGACAGGCCTTTGTGGATTAGCGAGTAGAGTACGAACCTTTCTCCGAAATCTCATGTCTAAGGATTTCCAGGTCCATGGAGAGCTCCTCCACCTTCTCTTTCAGTGTGTCCACCTCCACTTGCAGCGACTCCGCCCGCTCTTCAGCCATCTCTTTGTCCAGTGTGGCCATCTCAATGGCGTCTGCCGTGTCCGACATCTCTTCCATGTAGCGGTCCTTGGCCTCTTGTGCCTCACGGGCTTCCTGGGAGGAGGAGGCACAAAATAAAACTCCAGAAAGTCATGTATGTTGACAGTGAAGCTGCTTCTTTCATTGTTACAGGCTCAGAAAATATGAATAATTTTATATTTTGTATACCATAATAATGCTGTAATTTACACTTAGGACAAATGAATTATTGGTACTGTATTTTTCTGTGCACCTTCTTGGCCTCTTTGAGTTGTTTCTGCAGATCAGTCTGCTGCTCCTGCATCTTGTTCTTCCACTCCTGAAGCTGCTCCAGCTGGATCTTGTGCTTCTCCAGCTCCTTCAGCTTGGCCTTGTCCTCCGTCCGCTTCATCTTCAGCGTCTCCAGCTTCTCCTCCAGGTCCTTGACCTGACCTCGCAGTGATTCTTCCTCCTGATATGGACGAATCGATAGATGAGTGAAGGGGAGAATTGAGAGGACAGTTTAAATGTGCTGCCTTTGGCAAATGGGTTTAAAGGTAATCTTTCTTAAATTTAAGCTAGTCTGAGGTTTGGAGTAACACAATTGAAGTTAATTTAATGATTTAATCTGGTTTAAAGATAAATCCTTGTTGATGCAACCCAGCTTTAGAGGATTAATTGAAATGTATTCATGCCCCAAGACTTTATTTTAAGGCAGTAAAGAAACAACAAAAACACTGAAGTCCCACAACCAAAAACCTGGCTGTAGATAAATTTTCAAATAATTTCCTCAATAAATTGACTTTAAAATCTGAATTCACCTCCCCCAACAGGAAACATGAAAGAGCAATGAAGAAGGATAAATCCATTCCCTCCAAACACAGTGGTGGAATTAAGTAATTCATTCAGTGTCTCAGAGAGTTAAACCATGCATCATCACCATATAAAGCACCGTGAGGACATTACAGAACCGTATTTAAGAGAGGGTGTGCTGAGGGTCATTTTGCCCCCCCTGAGCTTGTTAGTAAACTCATGCCGGGTATCGTCAGCATGCATGGAGCCATCAGAGAACTCTACCTGCTTGGAAATGGCAGGTTCCGCCTGGTCGAACATGGATGAAATGGGACAAACTCATTACAATGACGAACATGATGGGAATCTTTTGTGCTGATGAAATTGTGATGAATTCCACATGACAATATGAGACGTGAGACTAATTTTTTTTTTAGATTATATGTCTCTTCTGGCATATTTTTTCCAGTTGTGCTGATACTAAAACTGGCTCTCCTAACTGTCAGTGACCCACCTTGCTTGGAGTAGCCAGGACTGAGGCTGCTGCTGCCGCTGCAGGAGATCCCGCTGGGCTGAGGCACAACAGGAGCCCCCAGTGCACCCTGGGAGGAGGACAGGCCCGCCTCGCTGACATCACCAGACAGAGAGGACGGCAGGCTCTCACGAGACGCCTGTTGACGGACAAGGTGTTATTAGGGAGTGTCCAGAGGGAGAAACAGATGAAGACAGGGGGGATGGCGTGGTGTTAAGCATTTGAAAGTCAGTAAGCGCTCCAATAATAAAAAGCCAAAAGCTTCTCCCAAACCAGTAGAAGAGTGAACACGCCGTGTTGTATGCTGTGCTGCCAGAGTCATCTTGTAAAAGCTTGAATAAAATGCAATAAAATGCATCCTTGTGGACCAAACATTTCACCTCCCAGTGTCCCTCACAGACGCCACTTTTGAGTTTTATGTGGTAGAGACCTTCACCTGTGCATCGAAGGGCAAACAACCCACACCACCACTCCCTGGGAGATAACAGGTGAGGTACCCTGATACGTCAGAGCCTACCCTGAGCGTCAGGCTGGTGCGGCCGACGGGTCGTACCAAGAGGGAAGGGAGCGAGGTGGCGGGCGTGAGACGACCTGGAGTGCTCCACTGCCACAGTATGATCGTAGAGACTGTGTTAGGACTCTCAGGATTATTCAGAAAACTCAGCTGCAGAGTTAGCCTCACATTACAGACACTGTGGTCAAAAGCAGCTTTTGAAAATAAGTTTGAAAATGAAAAAAACATGGTGTATCACAAGAGCATAATCATCATCTTCAGACCAACGTTAGAATAACTCATAATTACAAATAAAATTTCTAACATTCTGATCATAGTTTTAAGGCAAGTTTCCTTTAGTAAGATTTGCAATGCAGAACTTTTACATGTAACAGAGTATTTTTACACTGGGTTATTGCTAAAGTGCATGACATTTATTCATAAAATTTATAATTGACACTGCTTTTCAGGACATTGGTATTCAATGGACAAAAGTATTAGCATCAAAATACTTAAAGTAAAAGTGCAGAATGGCCCATCTCAGAAAAACTGAATTACATTTTTGGACTATTATTTTATTTTTATTATTGATGCTTTAGTGTGTTCAAAGGCACGGCTCATTTAAATGACTTAATATATTGCTGGGTGGAATAATTTATATTAATACATCATATTTTATTAGTTTATTTAAATTTTATATTGATAATCTGATTCTGCAATGTAACTAGAACTAGTAACTGAAGTTATAAAATAAATGTAGTGGAGTAAAATGTACAATATGCCTCCAAAATGTAGTAGAGTAGAAGTATAAAGTAGCAAATGGAAATAATCACATGAAGTACAGTACTTGAGTAAATATACTTAGTTACATTCCACCACTGGTTATCATTTATGACATCAGCCTACCTCTCTAAACAGTCTCACTGTGCTGCCATGATAAGGCTACTATAATCATGAAAGCTTTCAAATGTAATTGATCAAAATGTCCAAATTACCAAAAGACTATTAAAACTATACAAACAGACCTTCACTGGATGCAGAACTATAGAGAAGTGCTTACTGAAGAGTCACACAAACATGCACGGCATCTGAAAACATTTCAAACATTTTATGTGGTGCCCTTGGTGTAACCTGCCAAGCAAACTCAAAAAGCCCAAACATTAAAATAACAAAGCTTTTCAGAATGAACCGCTGTTGTACGTCATTCTGAAATGACGCCGTGTGACCTCCCGTGTCTGCTGTGGACGAGCTCACCTTGGCAGAGCGGCGGGCAGAGGACTGGAGGAGAGGAGGAGGTGAGTTGCGGAGAGAGAGGGATGGACACACGCGCACACACACACAGATATACACACACACGCACGCACACGGATATACACACACACACATCCAATGGTGAAGCAAGAATAGAGATTAGCAGCATGTAAGACGCACACCCGCTGTTAGTTCATATCCATTGATCTAGCTTTGGATGGCTGCATGCCCCTGCATGCACCATTTTAAAGAAGAGCTACTCTAGATCAGTGGTTCTCAAACTTTTTTCAATGATGTACCCCCTTTGAAACATTTTTTCAGCCAAGTTTTTGTTTACAAAAATGCCTATAAGGAGATATAATTCAGCGCTGTGCCATCAGAGTCAGCTCACTGAGGTAAATCCCATTAAAACGTATTCTCCTTGATACTGAGGGTCTTTTGTTGGCTCTGGTTTTCGTTTTCTTGCCTCTTTCTCTGTGTTTTCATTGTGGGAATTATGCATGACTGCTAATGATGATTTTAATTAAATATTTTATTTAAAATCTCACATACCCCTGCAGTACTACAAAGTACTTCAGTTTGAGAAACACTGACTAGACTCAAGCCATGGGATCAGAATAAAATGTGAATTCATGCAACAGTGTTACAGCAGTGGCAAAACATCCCTTAACTGTGATGACAAATTGTCATAATGAGCTTAAAACTGTCATAATGTTGACCTCTAAATGTGTACATCTGATGCCTCCACAAGAGTTTTAAAAAAGTAAATAAAAGAACGTGACCAAACAAACAACATCTGGTGTACAAAATGGAATGTGGCCGTGGAAAACCAAGAGATTATACAGCGAAAATGTCACTGATCAACGACAAGTGATGTCTTCATGTCCCGTGCAAATGTCAACACGTAAAAGCGTAAATCAAATATAAAGGGTGAGTGGCCAAGTTAGTGTGATTGACAATCAAAGCAAAAGCAAATGTGCTGAAATGAAACGTTTCTACCTTCTTAACGTTCGCAGGTGTCTGCAAAAAAACAGACACCAGAAAAAACAAAAATGAGGCAAAACAGAAACTTATTCACATTGTACAGAGAAGAAACTGAGAAACAGAAGAAAACTCGAGGGCAGTTTTGAGACAAAACACTTCTGGTCTGGTCAGAGAGGGTTGACAGTCATATCAGCTCTTTGAAATGGATTTAGTTGCTTTACTGGTCTGTTTAATCCTGTTGAACATTATTCAACTGACGATGGACAAAAAAGCAGTGAGGTGCACGTAGAAGTGGCCTACCTGCTTGGTTGTTTTGGGAGTCTCTGGGATTTCTGCAGAAAACAAATAGAGAACTATTATCTACTGCTATTATTATCATTATTATTATTATATTATTGTTAATTTTGAGTTTCAAAAGTGTGAATTTCAAACAGAGCTGTGGCTCACGCGCACCTTTTTGTTTGAGTATCTTTGCCAGGCCCGATTCAGGAGTGTCTGGTGAGGTGGCACTGGAGCCGTCGTCCACCACCTGGATCTGTGGAGAAACATGGTGGTGAGATCAGGACAACGTGGCCAGAGAAAATGATCATTTATAATCAGAAATGCAGACGATTCTATAAAACTACTGAACGTATACGTAGGTGTGTCACAGGAACTACTTTTGCTACTTTTATGCCACTGACATGATAAAATAATAGCATTATAATGCAAGTGAACCCAATGAACTTTTAATTCTTCAAAATATTCAGACATTGGAAATGAAATATCTCAAATAAATAAAGAAATAAAATAAAAAACACACAACCAAAACAATAAACAAAATGGACTCTCGGACTTTGTTAACAAAAATTAACCATTTGGCACAAGGGCATGGAGAATCATCGGTAAGTTGTCTTTCCAACCCTGCTGACGTTCTTATGTAAACAAAGCATGTAAACACAACAGTGACTAAAAGCATGATCTGTGATTGATATGATTGTAATAGGAGGCTGTGCACGCCATCATCCATCTTTACATCACAATCATGTCGCTTACCTGGGACTGTCTGACGAATATCCCGTGATTTTCCTCGCAGGTGAAGTAGCGCTTCCCCTGCACGGTGCCATCGTTCTTGCCTTTGGCCTCATTCAGTATGACGCCAACCCATTTCCCAGAGGCGAAGAGAGTGGCTCCGATGTAGGCAACGGTCCCACGCTGACCTTTTCCTATCACCTCCACTACAGAGCCAATCTAGAAGAGGAGGAGCGGAAACAAGAGGGTGAGAGACTGCGGGTCATTTTATACTAGTTAATTTGTTTATTTTTTTGTGTCCGTGTTGGAAAAGTCGACGTACTTTTGGAGGTTTACTGCTCTCCACCGTTCCTGCGCTGCTCATTTTGCTGATCAGTGGGCTGGTCAGCTGGAGGATTTGGGAAATACAGAGTGAGAGAAAAAGAAGGAAATGTGGGAAAGAGAAAGAAAAGGACGGTTGGTTAACCAGTGGGAATGAAGTCACTGCATACCAGAGACTTTACTGTTGAAATTTCAGAATTCCTCGGCATCTTTTTATAACTTAATCTTTGTCACACAGGCATAGCTTAGCAGGAGTATGTACGACAAAGAATTTCTAATTGTCCACCAGACCTGCATCAAACCCAAACAAACAGCATTGTTTTATGTGTAACAATAATTCCCCATAATGCTCTCCTCTCCAGCTATTAAGATAATCAACATTTTTCACCATTTTCTGACATCTTATTCACCTAACAACCCAATTAAGCAATTAATTGAGGAAAGGAGCAACAGATTAATCAATGATGAAAATAATCGTTAGTTGCAGCCCCAGTCAGAGGGACCAAAAATATCTAATGACAACAGAGTCTTCAGGCCAAAAAGCAGAGAAACACACTCATGCACCCAGTCATATGTCCTGCACCACAACAGTCTTCTTAATAAACAAGCCATATGCCCTGCCTCGCTCGCACAAAGATGCTCATTCAAGACAAACTAGGACTGCGGTACAGTCTAATCCTTTTATGGAGCAGTAGGGGCATGTGAATTCATGCTGCCTCACAGTTTTAAACCAGAGGGCAGAAAGCTGGATAGAAAAGGTTTAGCAGAGCCTTATGATAGAAGCTGGAACACAGGATTCTGATATTTTCAGCAAAGCGGTGACAAAGTTTCGTAGGATTCTCCAGAATAAATACTAGCTAAGGTTAAGGGGAGCAAAAGCTTGCCTGTGGGGTTAACATAAGGACAGAAACTTATCTTCTCTACTGGATATCTACAGCTACCAAAATTGTTTTCCCTCTCGCTGTTTCTGATGAGAACCCAAAATGCAACAGGGTGAATCCTACATCTACAGTATGGTGAGTGCCACAAATGTTGGATTTTTATTGGTTTAGCGCATCAATCAAAGACAACACTGATCTAATGAGCTAAATATTATTCAATACTGAGCGTTACTCACCCGGGGGGTATAAGAATGTCTCCTGTTCAAAGCCATTATAGCAAGTTATGATGGTTTCACCTCCAGTGCAAAGATAAAACTAAATTTTTTTCTCTACTGTCACATCCCTTCCTCTTTCCCCAAGAGAGGAGAGAACAATGCAGGGCTGTGAATTCAGGGAGGGATCCTGTGTGATGAATCACAACACGTCACAGCTGATTTGAACTGAGAGGGGGAGGGCAATATCTGCCTGTTGTGTCTCCACTGGATGCTTCATACTTTAAATTCTGCCTTTTAAATACTGACATGACAATCAATTTACTGGCCTACAATTATATAGATATATTAAACAGCTCTCAGTTGAGATAGAGAAATTGCTGTTTGCTCCTTTCTTTAATATATTAGCTCATTTAAAGGGACAGTTCATACCAAAATATCAGGATAACAAGAATCATGCATTTGAAAAACTCAACAGCAGTGTCTTGCAGAAGTCACGACCTGGTTTCTCGAGACAATCCACAGATATTGTCATAAGCAGCGTCACGAAAGAACTATTTTCTTTCTGCTGTTCACTAACCGAATCGCAGCACAGAAGGAAGAGAGGCTTGTGCTCAAGACGCGCGGGATGTAAACACGAATGGCATCGTCCTAGACCAGTGTTCTTATCCGGTCCTCAGGCCCAGCTGCATGTTAGGTTTCCTGTCCAACACACCTGATTAAATGTCAGCTTCACAAGCTCACAGAAGCCTGATAATGACTACATTTGATCATGTGTGTAGCAGGAAACATCTAACAGCAGGAGGGCTGAGGACAGGATGAGAAACACTGTCCTAGACTGAGCTGTAGCTTCGTCCCTAGTAGATGTCTGAAGTCTGCAAGGTGACACGACTGTGGACGCGTTCGTTTTGAAGAAATAGTTCCTGCATGAAACATGGATCTTGTGTAACTGGATCATTATATTCAAAGAAAAGAAAAAGTGTCTAGCTTCTTATATACAAAAAAAAAAAAAGGCAATCCTACGCTCAGTATCTCCAAAACTCTGCAGCTCACAACTGAACTGTCTAGATCAGTGTTTCTCAATCCTGGTCCTCAGGCCCCCCTGCCCTGCATGTTTTAGATGTTTCCCTGCTACAACACATCTGATTCAAATGATCAGTCATTATCAGGCTTCTGTGGAGGCTTGATGATGAGCTGATCATTTGAATCAGGTGTGTTGGAGCAGGGAAACACCTAAAACATGCAGGGCAGGGGGCCCTGAGGACCAGGATTGAGAAGCACTGGTCTAGATGGATGAACAGCACTACAGGTAAAAGGAAAAACACGTGTTTTTGATTTGTAATTAGTTGAACTGCCCCTTTAATAATCAGTTGCCAGCTGACAAACAGCGGTTCTGCTTTAACGTCGTTCCACTCTTAGTTTGAGCTACATGCAAAATTATACAAACATTCACACACAATCTGACTTTAAAGTAATTTAACTTAGGCTTTACGTTTAGTTAGACACCGGTTAGCTTTAAGTGAGCTAACTAGCTAGCTAACGTTATCGTCTTAGCATGCGTGTCAGAAAGAAAGCTAACACGATTAACGAGCTGTGTTTTTATCTTACCTGGCACACACAGAGTCTCTAAATGTAACTCCTTCAGGTGTTCATGCAGACAAAACACAACGATCCTCTGTTGTTTTTTTTTTGGCTACCTAGCTTGGAAATCATCCGGTAGTCTGTTCCGTTGGTTTGACAGGTCACTTCCTGCGGCCTG
Source organism: Lutjanus argentimaculatus (assembly GCA_034769285.1). Classification (NCBI taxonomy): domain Eukaryota; kingdom Metazoa; phylum Chordata; class Actinopteri; order Lutjaniformes; family Lutjanidae; genus Lutjanus; species Lutjanus argentimaculatus. The sequence continues at coordinate 12,705,880 of JAWZSL010000018.1, forward strand.
CTGTCAAACCCAAGAAGAAGAACAGGCGGGGGGGATTAGCGCCCCCTGGTGGCTGCATACGTTAAACACGTGTTTATGACACACATGTATGATAACTCACAGCAGATATGAGTGAATCATGTCGGTTTGGTTGGAGAAATTCTGGCTGTCACAAGGACAGAGAGAGTCTGAGTTTTAAGAAATTTAAAATAAAAATTAAATAGTAAACATTCAGAAGAGAAATCTGATTTGTATAAAATACTAAATGCTAAAACAGTAAAAGTCAACTCCATGTGTCCCTGTCAGCTTGTCTAGAAAACTGGTTTAAGCAAAACTTGGACAAAAAATATATACTGAAAATCTACTGTACAGGACATGAAAATTAAAGTATAAGAACACAACATTGTGGGTTATTTACTTTTATATTATACATGAAGGATAAAGGTTAAAAAACAGCATATTAGTATATTTTTACTGTGTTTTGATAGAGCAAAACATCCCGAGCAGACTTTAACATGGAATTAACTGTTAAACTCTTTAAAAATTTGAGCTTTAAAGCTCTGACTTGACTTCAGAGACCGAAGTTTGGCAAAATAAACACTAAAGTGTCCACTACTAGATTTCCAGTGCTTTCACCCACAACTCATTTTCTTCTGATGCAGCTGTCATGTCCAAAGGATGGAACTTTGGTCTGAACTTTGGACAGGACTGCTCCAAAACCACTGAGCAAACTTCATGTTTTAATAAAGACTCTGAAATCCTGCTTAAAAACTCCAGAAAAAGCTAGAAATCTTGAGTTTGGATTGTTCTCTGACAATTATTTTTGTTTCGCTGTTGAGTCACACAGAACAAGGTCCACCAGACTTTCTGGAGCTTTCAGCTGTAATACACTGTAAAAATACTCTGTTTCAAGTAGAAGTCCTGCATTGAACGTGTGCAAAAGTATTAAAAGTAAAAATAGTCAATGCAGATTTTTTTTTAATGTAAAATTAGATTATAATGACTCATGCATTAATGTAAAAATAAGATTTTACTGTTGCAGTTGGTTGAGGTGGAGCTCATTTTGAATTATTTTGTGTAGGACTGCAGATAATTATGTTTATCATTAGTCTGTGGATTATTTTTTCAGTTAATCAAATGATTATTTGTTTTTTTAAAAATCTGAAAATAGTGACAAATGCCATAGTGACACCTTCACAAAGTTTGTTTTGTTCAACCAACTTCAAAATTATTTCAAATATACAATAAAAAGATTAAAATAATTTAAAAGAAAAGCAGCAAGTCACTTTTGTGAAGCTGGAACCATCCACGGTCTTTATATGAAAAAAGAATTGCCAATTAATTGACTTTCAATCACCTAATTGATTAATCCACCAATCATTTCCACTTTACTTGAATAAACATTATACTTCATGAGCTCATCATATGTTTTGTGTGTAAAAATCACTTTGTAAAGTCACTTGTAGCCGAAATGAAGCTGTCAGATAAATGCGGTAAATAGTCCAACATTTCCCTCCTTAAAGTGACGAGAAAAGAAAATACTTGAGCAAAGTAACAAGTCACAATTTTTTTGTTTTAATGAATGAGGAATTGTGCACATGAACATAAAAACATTGAGTAAATATCTTTACAACCTTTTCATATTGTTTGTTTAACTATCAAAATATATATTTTTTAAAAAAGTGCATAAAGTGTGTGTTGTGTGGTCTTGAACTAATTAGATTGTATCAGCTTCATTCATAAAAAAATGAACTCAAAAATCAAATCTTGTTCAGTCAAGAAAAAAAAACAAAACAAAACAATAGTTCAATCTCATGCTTGTGTCAAGAGAATATAAAGTTTTCAAGTCTTTTTGTAAGGCCTGAAAATTTGTGTGGAAAATTTCTGATGAGTTGTGGGTTGGACAGGACAGGAGATGTGTCCTCTCCTGTGGCTTGTCCCGCGGCACTCTGGGTGCATATTGACGTGTAATTAGCCGGAGGGGCCCCACACGCAGCCGGCCGACCAATCAGGTGTCGGAGGAGAGGCAGCGCCTGACCGGCTGGCAGACACTCCGGGGACACACAGAGCTCCGGCCGCAGCTCAGCCCTGTGGCGGTGACAGCACTGACAGCGACTGGACCAGGTCCTCACCTCACCACCCCTGTCTGTTTAGAGCAAGGTACAAAGATTTCTGTAGCTTTCTTTATGACTTACGTGGACTTTTATTACACTCGCTCCTGATAAAGTTTATTCGCTGGGTGTTTATTTGCTTCTTTCTGTACTCCCGGCTAGGATGGCACGAACGCTTTCAAGCGAGCCAGCACGCAAAGTTTACTTCCGGTGGTGACTTTCAGAATAAGAAACTGTGTGAGCGATATGCTTAGTACTGGTGGTGGATTGTAATTACGACAGTTAAGCAGCTTCTCTCCTCGAGTACAAATTTAAGGTAATTGCATTTTACGTGTGTTTCAATTTTATGCAAGCTTAACACTTCTACTCCACTCTCATAGGCAAATATTGTACTTTAAGTCTGTCAACTTTAGTTACTCTTTAAATGATAGTTTTTCATACCCTTCCTGTCCAGTGAAGACCATCTATCTGCAAATTTGGTAACTTTAAATATGCTGAGAAAGTCAAGAATGAAGTCTTCCTTTATGGGTTGAAATTCTCTTACTTTTTAAACTAAGTAAACTACATGAAAATCCTCTAGGAGTAGCTGGTAATAGAAAATATTAAAGAAAATGATTAAATGATGCATCGCTGCAGATCAAACTACACAACAGTACATAAAGTAGGATTCAACAGTTAATCACAATCAGGCAAAATTTGTTAAAGGCACAATCTGTATCAAAATACCATTTTAAATTTAATACTGTCATGTTGCAGAGATGACCTGGCCAACACTTCATATTAAGAATTAAGAAAACATCTTTATTTGGTGCAGAATCCATGCAAAAATCACACCATAATCACTTTAATGTTTTCAGAGAAAACAACATTTGTTCAGTTACAAGAGTAACTGTATACAGTATACAAGAGTAAAATACACATTAATGGAGCAGAAATACTAATCCAAAAACATCATATAAACACCGACAGGGACCATTTTATTTTTACTTTTGAGTACATCTAGCTGATAGTACTCACACACGTTTACTTAAGTAAGGTTTTCAGCGCAGGACTTTTACTTGTAGTGGAGTAATTTGCAAAGTGTGGTAATGCTCGTTTTGCTTTCGTGAAGAACCTGAACCTGCTTTTATTTTGAAGGCAACATGTATGCGCTTCCGGTATTTTGATCGCGATCCTTATAGCCAGCTTGACGCGCCGCTGTCCAGGAGATGGCAGGAGGATTTAACTCGATGTAACACGCAGTATTTCGCCTGAGCGAGCGCATCCGGCTCTGACGCTCTCTGTCAGCGTATTCAGTCCGTCGGAGCTATTTATGGAGAGTTTTTGCGCAGAAACTGAAAATAAAAAACACTTCATCCCGACAGTTTGGTCCCAGTGGAGGGTGTGGAGGCGAAGTGTGACGCGTTACGTCATTCAGAGCTTCCCCGTCCCGTCTGCGCAAAGTCGGACATATCAACAAGTGGTTTATAACCTCAGCTCATACTGAAACACTTTCATTATAACGTGTAACGTAAAGGTAACAATCTCACCTTTTTACATGTTTTTATTTATCACAATATCATTCAGTCTCAGTAGAAGAGCTTACATATATATTTATATATTTTTTTTCAATTCAAGACGCAGGATGAGAAGAGAAAAGTGCCGAAAGTAGGTGAATTTCTTCAGCAACACGGGCGTCTTTACAAAAAAATGATTTTAATACTCATCATAGCTTTGCATCGTTGTTTCATTCCTTTACACTGAGCAAAGCACAAACACCAGATCACCTCTAAATAATGGTCATTTTTGAGGGTTTTATTATTTTTATGCTGGCCACTTGTTATGAAAAAAAGTGCAGCGTCGCACTGGGCAGACGTCTTTACGCAAAGCTGCCAGTCGAGGGTGTGTCTCCACGTCCGCATGAGTCCAGAGATTTTTTTTTTTTTCACGCCGAAATGTTGAGATGTGGTCCTTTTCTTCTTCTTTTTTTTTTTTTTTTAAATTGACAATGAGGGCTCAGGTTTGATCTGTGCGGAGGGTTTAGTGAATTCCTCTGCAGGGTGGTTTTTGGTTTGGCTGCAGACAAACTGAAAAGTGTGGAGGTTTTTTTTTTTTTTTTTTTTTCCTGCAGGGAGATGGAATGTAACAGGCTGCACAGCAGAGGGGAAATCACTAACATCTTGAGCCTAAAGCCCTTCACAGAAATGTCTCTAGAAGGCTGCAGTGATGCTTAAAGACTTTTAAAAAATCACAATTAAATTCCTGCTTATTGGACAAAACATTGGGATAGTAGCTTTGCTTTCCATTGAGGAAAATAAATGTAATGCACGTTTGTTTTGATCATAGATAATATCTATATGCACCTATCAGAAAGCAAATACCCTATGTGTATGACTGTTTTAGCCTGAGTGAAATACACTTTCGCTTCTCTGCAATACAGTTTCGAAAGCTGATCACAAGTTAATAAAAAACCTGCCTAACCAGTCAGCCACTGGCACATGGCAGGACCTCAGTCACTACACACAGACTATTTCTAATTTTAATGGTTTGCATCAGCAGCAGCAGCAGCAGTCACTCTCAGACTTACTTAGCCTTAAATATGAAGAATGTATACAACTGACCTAATCAGTGTTTTCTACCTGCGTTTGTTTCTTTTTTTTTTTTTTTTGTTTTCATGGTTTTATATGAGCAAGTGAATATTCTTTAAGATTGTGATGTTTGTCAGTAGAGTCGTTTTGATTCCTGCAGAGCAGAGCTGCAACAATGAGTCAAATTTTCGATCAGTCAATCGAAAGAAAAATAATTGCTAACTATTTTGATAATCGTTAATTGTTTCAGTCATTCGCTGTAAAAAAAAAACATACAGGAATTTGGTGAAATCAACTGATCTTTTCTCATTAACTTATGTAAATATACAAGCGTTATTTATTCAAGTTAATTAAACTTAAAATGTCCAGTGTTTATTTTCAGATCACCTCAGAACTGCTGAGTTGAATATAAAAAGAAATAAATTTGTTTGTTTGAAATTTGTGTGACTGAGGAGTTGTTGGTTCAACTTAATATTTTAAGCTTATTGAAGTTTTCTAAAGTACAACTGAATTAATTTCAAGTTTATTTGACTAGAATCATGTCAAAATTACCTTAACTTGTCTTTTCAGATTCAGTCAAATTGAAATTTTAAGGTACCCGGACGGTTGATTTTCTTTATTTTTTAACTGTTGGTTGGACAAAAGAGACAATTTGAAGCCGATTTGTGTCGCCTTTTTTTTTCCTACAATTTTTGGACATTTGATAGACTTAACAATTAACCAATTTATTGTGAAAATAGTCGGCAGATTAATGGATAATGAAAATAATCATTAGTTGCAGTCCTGCTTCAGTGTTTCTCTCTTCAGTGTTCATTTCCTGACTTGTTTTGTTCGTTTTAGATGTCTAGGTTTAGTTATTTTCATTTCCACCTTTCAGCTAATCCATTTTGGCCTAAGTTTTTGTTTATTTATTTGCCTATTTATGGAATTTCTTTTTGTTTTGTTTTTTTTGTTTTTTTTTTCAGATGGCTGATGTGGAGCTGGTGAAGAAGATGCTGCGGGCCGTTCTCCAGGCCAACAAAGGCGGGGTGTCTTTGTCCCGGCTGCAGTCAGAGTACAAGGAGCTGACCGGGGAGCAGATACCACACAAACAGATGGGACACAACCACCTGGACGCGCTGCTCGCCAGCATGCCCTCTTTAGTCCGCGTGGAACGTAACCGCTCCGGAGAGGTGAGTGTGTGTGTGTGTGTGTGTGTGTGTGTGTGTGTGGCTGGTGCAGCACAGTTGCTTTAAAGGACAGTGTGTGTGTTGACATATTAAGCCATGATTAATGAGATTATTCTTAATGTTCTCTGTGGCTGAAGTTAAAAATGTTTGTTATGGAGCACGCTGGACCACAAAGTGCTGTATACATAATGTGGATGAGACACTCATCTGGGGGTAATAAGCGGTAATAACTCGACATGATGGAGCTCTTATTGATAGTAATATGTGTCTGTCTGCTCCTCTCTCTGTCTCCAGACGGTGTGTTTTCCCTCGGGGGCCAATGAGACGACCCACATAGCCAAGGTGGTGGCCCGTCAGCGCAGCTCCAAGAAGACAGGCCGACCCCACCTGGTCAACACCCAGATGAGGGTCAAACCGGCCGCCCCTCTCGTCCTCAATGGTAAGATTTTGGACCACCATTGTGGGGCTGCTTGCAAGCTTTCATGCAGCTACACGGCCATTTAAAAATCCACAAACAGCTCCATACCAGCATTCTTTAGCGTGCAAATTTGTGAGCTAGTCACCCAACTATTTGATCGCACGGAGGCTGAACAACTAAATTCCGAGCTAAATCAGTTTCAGAATCCGCACATACCACCTTTAATCTTACAGACTGTCCCTTTTATCAGCCTCTTCAGAAGGACGCACATTTAACTCTATCCAATTACACACATGTTTCTGGCTTACATTTGCTGTGTCACAAGGTGGCTTTAAGTCAGTTGCAGCAGCCACTGAACAGCTTATTTAAACGTGTTATTTAAGAAGTACTCGTATATACGGACTGGAGTCTGGCAGCTCTGTGGCTCGGTGGTCAGAACTGTAGCACTGCAACAAGAAGTGGTGTTGGGTGTCCTGTGTGTGTTGGACCATTGTGTGAATCCAAACACTGGAATGGAACAATACAAGTTTATAAAGGACTTGAATGTCATCCAGACCACTTGGCTGCACTTTCTGGAACATGTTTGACAACATAGCAAACAGGTTAAATACAAACCTTTAGATAAATATCAGCGACTGATATACGGTACAGGTGATGTAGCACAAAATGCCCCATAAGTTCTGTTATCATTGTGAATATAGAAAACATATATTTTAGGAAAGTACTGAAATACAGTAAGTGCATTAAAGAAAAATTACATCTTAACCAATAATATTTCAGTAAGGCTATAAAATGTATATAAGGTTAGACTCTGTATTGGTGTCCAAGTGTCTCAATTTATGATGATCTCAATGCAGGAAGTCATCTGTTATCATTATCAGTTTCTTTACAGGTAGCCATCTTTTGGTTGGAAAACTACAGTAGTGATGAATATAAAATGAATATGAGTTTTTTTTTTTATGTCATTCTATTCTAATATTTTACATAAATCTAATTTTCCAGCATGCTTAATGCTGTTTCTCCACACTGACAGGAATAAAATTATAAAATTCTATGTACTTATAGAATATGCACGGTATGCACTCTATTTTTTTTTTTCCTAAGTTAAAGGGAAAGTTCACCACTTTTTTATGTGGATGTCCAGTCAGTGTTGAGGGTAGATGTAGTCAGCTGAAACAATAAATTCCTCAGTGCTGCTATATTGACCGAGAAAGCTGCAAAATCGTTGTTCTTCCTGCATCCAGTGATGTCACAGTGATGTAGGTGGATGCAGGAAGAGCTGCAGGCGATTTCAACTTGGATTTCTAGTCTCTGCCTCTGGGTACCCAGGGGAGCTGCTAAATGAACCCCTTTTGTCAACTAATGCCATGTTTTGTCCAACAAAGTAATAGCTGCCTCTGTGAGCAGGAGAACTCAGGTTTCTTTGTCAGTACAGCACACACTGAGGAATTTATCACTTCAACTGACTACATTTAACATCAACACTGACTCGACATCCACATGAAACATGGTGAATTTTCCATTTAACATTTGTAAAGTTAAACAAAATGTTTTTAAAAGGACAGGGTTTTTCCTGTGGCCTCTAGTGCTGTTTATCCTTGTAGATAGTTCTGGTTTGAGTTGCCAAGTTTTAGCGATATTGACCTTAGAGATGTCTGACTTCTCTCCAGTATAATGGGACTAAACGTGCTCAAAGCGCCAAAAAATACATTTGAAAAATTCAAAACCAGTGTCTCATTCCAAAAATGATGACTGTCTCTCTGCAGTAGAATCTACCAAACTACTTTCTTTTCTGCGAGACAGAAAATAGTTCGTACACGAAACTTCTCACAACAAGGTCTGCGGATTATCTTGAGTAACCGGGTCATGATTTCTGGAAAGGGACACCGGTTCAGAATTTTTTGACTGTATTTAAGCCGAGTGCCATTCAGTCCCATCATACTGGAGAGAAGGCAGACAGACATCTCTCTGGCCGCTTTCTCCAGAACTCGTGAGACTCACACCAAAAAAAAATCAATGGATAAACAGCACTGCAATCAAGGGGAAGAATATGTATTTTGGAGTGAACTGCCCCTTTAACACTCCTGAAAGACACCAAGACATGATGCCAGTGCCCTCAGTGGCAGCTATGGCTCTGCTGACAAGAAGGGACAAATGACAACAAGCCCTTTCTGAAATGACCAAAGTCCTGGATCCTCTTGTTTGCATATTGATGAATACAGGAAATAATGTCTGGATTACTCTTGTGCTGTTTTTTTTTTCATCATACCCAAGCTAAAAACATTTTTACAAAACAAAAGTAATCTGTAGCCTCGTATTTATTGTATCAATCCATAGCAACACCTGAATTTCTTGAATCATTCCAGACCTTTTCCAGCTGATGCTACAGTGCAGCAGCACTGCAGAAAGAGAAAACTAGAAAGTGTCCAGAGCCCCAGCAGCAGTGCTGTGACAATGCAACGTTAACAGATGCTTTCTGTGGTGCAGCCCGGCAGTTTGTGGATGAATGACCGGCCTGATTTAACTGTTGCTCTGTGGAGACCTGCAGCTCCCTCTTAGACACTAATACGCACTCAAGCAGACAGGTGTATCAGGTTTGTTCATATTTTTTTTCTGACTTAATTCACCCTATAAGGACACAGAACTACAAATACAGTCACACAAACCCCTCCGCACGTGCACGCAGATTTCTTTTGAGCGCACACAACCTCCGCTAGACTGCGATGCTGCAGAATATTCCCCGAGAGTCAGAGGAGGAGGCAGGAGGCGGTAGCGCAGGGAGGAGAGGGAGACGAGGAGCGGGTCTGAGAAGCAGAGGGACGGTGAAAATGAGAAGGAGGGAGGGGGCGGACAGATGACAGGAAAGGAGGAGGGGAGTCTGGGGTGGGGTGTTGAGATTTGAGGCGAACGCAGCCTATAGCAGCCGAGACTGAGCTGCAGGCGAAGAGCAGCTGATTCACAAATCGACCTCTCCATCTCTCCCTCTCTCTCCCTCTTCTTCTCTCCTCCGCCGCCTCACCAGGATATTCATATTCAGACAGAGACAGACCAGGGACTGTGAGTCCATGCCGGTGAGGTGACGCGGCGTCTGCACTGACTGTGCCAGTGAGACTGTGCGTGATTGTCGTCGCCTAGATTTGCATGTGGATTTAAGCTTGTGCCTGTGTGTGTGACTGCTGCTGAGCATGTCTGGAAGTTTTATTGGTTTATTAATTGGCTGATTTATTAAATGATTGACTGCCAGTAGCTCAGTGGGTTTAAGTAGCTTGCCCTCTCAGAAAAAAAATAGAGTAAGATTGCAAAATCCAAATGGCCTTATTGATGACTTTTGAGGATGTAGGCTTGTGTTTTGTCACTGTAGAGATTTAGATTCAGCAGGAACAGACAGGATGAGAGAGCAGGAGAAAGTTCTAGATGTTGCTGAGCAAAAGAGAGATAAAGAAACGAGTGGAGATAAAAGAGGAGGCAGTGGGAGGAAGAAGTGGAAAAAGAAGAGGGAGTGTGGGAGTGGAAATGACTAAGGGTTATGCACACATAAGGTACACTGGTGATGTCACCGAGCAGAAATGTGATGTCATGCAGCAGATGATGTAACATCAGCGTGATGAGGCGCTGGACTGGGAGCCGCTGTGGTAGGATGATCGCACTCTGACTTATGAGCTTTTTTATTAAACACAGAGTGACAGACAGAGTCACGGATTACAGTTTCTGGGTTTTGTAATCGTATTAGAATAATCCTGCTACTTGTGTTGTTGTTGTGTTTAGTTTTGTTCTTGTTCAGAGTATTTTTTTATTAGTTTTTCAGGTCGTACAATATACAATTTGAAGTATAGTTTGATATTTTAACAAAATCCCATTCTACAAGTAGCACTGCAGCATCACAAGTCTATAAGGAAAAAAAAGAAAGAAGAAAAAATACAAAAATAAAATTATTTTTTAATAAGTGGTGTAGAAGTCGAGGGCACAGTCTCTTGTAGCATAACAGTTTTTTTAAGGCTAAATGATGCACAAACTCACCATATCTTGAAAGTTGAATCTTTTTTTTTTTTCAATTTAAGCAATATTTGTCTCCCAGCCAGGAGCGTAGCAAAGGCAATCATGATTTTGCCTCATTGGTTGAGACAGAGATCCGGCGGTACCGTGTCAAATATTGATAGTATGGCAGTGGGTTCAATGGATATTCTTAGTACGTCAGAAAAAAATAAATCGTTTGGCGTGAAATTTGGCAAATCTCACTTTAGACCAATGTAATCTATGTACAGTCTTAAATTGTATTACTTTGTGTTTGAAACAAATTGAAAAGTTGTTGTTTTGTTTTTTTATATAAAATATTTTTATTGCAAGTTATTGTTGGATAGAGACCTCCTTGGTAATTAAAAGCAATCTTATTTCTCCATTTTTCTTTCCACAAAAACATTATAGCAGCGTAAAAGACAATTGTTTTTTGAGATTTATAGTTTTATTATTATTTTTCAAGACGTTACAAAAATAATCAGAACACACACAGAACAATCCCTTTAAAAGTAAATAAAGTGAATAAAGTAAACTTGTATCTAATGAAAAAAGGGAGGTGCAAACAGAACCTAAATAGTAACAAAAAGGTAACAAAAAGGGGAGGATAATGAAAGAAAAAGATAAATAAATGTTTTTACAATGGTACACAATAAGATGGAGGACAGGAGGGTTCATATATGAGACAATTCTGGCAGATTTTATACACATCAGTAAGTGATGTAGATAAAAAGCAAGGCTCGTGTTAGAAAAGAAGGGCACAAAGAGAGAAAAACAAGGAAAGAAAAAAGAAAGGCATAAATCAAACGAGTAAACACCTACCACAGTTACTTGATTAATAGTGTTGATCATTCATCCCACACCTTCGCCCTCCCTCAGACTCCTTGAACGTCTTAACTGCTACATGGTGTTCAAGTACTTTTCTCCCGAAGTACTGATGTAGTTTTTATTTTTATTTGTTCAGAATGTAAGTATATAGCATATATTAATTATTTTATGCTATTTTGTTCAGCAGAACCCCACTTACACACATGCTTTCATTCACCTTAAATGAGTCTATCTCCCTTCAGCTAGTTGTAGCAGCTCCTCAAACACAAAATAAAATGAGGCTCATTTAGAAAGTTGCTAATTTTCCTAAATTATTAAAATAATTTGGTCAGCGTTTTAGGAAAATCTACTCATTCACTTTCTTGCTGAGAGTTACATGAGAACAACTGCACTACTCATCTCTGTCCATTAACTACTGAACAGCTACAGTCGGGTGCTGATTAGCTTAATTTAGCATGAAGACTGGAAACACTGGGTGACAGCTGTCCTAGCTGTCTCCAAAATTCAAAACATCCATACCAGCAGGTCTGAACAATTTTGAGAAAATATCTCAAAATTATTATTTTGACTGATATTGCAATTTTGATATGATTTGTGATATTAGGACATTTCTGCAGCACAACGATATTTAATTTAAAATGCTATTTGAACAGACATTCTAGTAAAAATTCGATAAATTGTTCAACCGTACATGCCAGCACCTCTAAATCTCAGTAATTAAAGGTCCAGTGTGTAAGATATGCAAGCACATCATGCCAGAAATAAATTTCTAATTTTTAAATTTTTTTAATGTTTTCTTTTTACATTTTCTGCTCTTACTGTTAAATGTTCTGTCTTTATGTAAAGCACATTGAGTTGCCTATTGGTATGAAATGCACTATATAAATAAAGATGCCTTGCCTTGCCTTGCCTTGCCAGAAATGCAATATAATATTAATAGGTATGTTTCTATTATTGAAAATAAGAATCATTGTGTTTCCCATAACTTAGAATAGGCTTTTTATAACTTCACAGGGAATGCTTCCTTTTCTGTGGAGGCCGTCATGTTACATGTTTCTGCAGTTGTCCAGATCAGATAAACCAAACACCGGCTCTAGATATGACCTTTGGTATTTTGCGTGAGTTTGGAAGCAGAGATAAAGTTTGCAACCTGGAAGCTGAACTGCTAGATGCCACTAGATTCTACACACTGGTCATTTAAACATGCTAAACATTTTTGTTTAACCTGTGCACAAACAGGAATGCAGGCGGTTAAATGCTGTAGCAAACAAACGGTGACTGCCTGGAGTCTCTGCTGGTTTCCTCCACACCAGTCGGTTGATTACGGAGCTTTAGAGGTGCTGGCAGGCCACCAGCCTGCTTCCAGCCGTTATGCTAAGCTAAGCTAAGCTAAGCTAAGCTAAGCTAAGCTAATCGACTTCCTGCTTCAGCTCCATAGTTAACACAGTGACATGGGAGTGGTATCGAGCTTTGCATATAATTCTGTGCAAGCTAGAAAATAGGCTTGACCCTCCCCACCCATTTATTACACAATCCAGTTGGGAATTTAAACTGACAAATCCAAGAGTGTAGGTACAGGATGGTTATATCAACTTCTTGTCATTTTAAAAGTGATACTGTGCTCTTACTGCTCACCAGCTTGCTGATTGGACCTATAATGCTCATCAGATCTACTGTGCCTACAGATATCGATGACAATGTGCCCTCCAGACAGACACACTGCCCTGTCTCAGCATCAGGTTCAGCTGAGTCAGGCTGTCTGTGTGTGTGTGTGCATGTGTGTGTGTGTGTACTTTTAAGGCTATAGTTTCACCTCCCTTGTTTGCTTTGTCGTTCTCTGTGTAGCCAAACCTCAAACCTCTCTGAGGCAGCCGAACCACCGCGGGCGAGGCGGTGGCAGAGGAGGTGGCGGCGGCCGAGGCGTGGGACATGGAGACTTCAGACAGGCGAGGGACATGAGGGATGGCCAGTCAGACGGCAAGACCGGGGCGCATCCGAACAAGATGTCCAATCAGAACACACCCAACAGGAAAGGGAACCCACCTGCAGAGAAGTGAGTTCGGAGAATGGCCCAGAGCTAATTAAAAATATAATAAACCTTATTTATATAACGCTTTTCTTAAGAATGTCACAAAGTGCTTTTTAAAAGAAAATAAAACCAGACAAGGAAGATAAAACGAGAGTAAAATTAAAGGACCTGAGCGCAGAGAGAGTAAAAACAATAAAATGAATAAGATCAAATACAGAGTAATAAAACTGTATGAATAAAACATGCATCAAACACCTCCAAAAGCTAAGTAAAGCACTTAATTTAGTGCATATACTAAATTAAGTGTAAGCAGTTCAAAACAGAGGGGCTCAGCTGCATTATTCATTAATGTTACTTCACTTCATATAAGTTTATGAATTTAGATAAACAAAATACATTATTCTTCGCTGTTGCAGAATCTGCAGTATGGATTTTACATTCAAAATGTGATTTGTTTCAGGCCTGTAGAGTGAAAAGCAATGCTAAAGCTTGGTTTCCACATATTTGTGGGATTTTACAGCACAATTACATGTGGAAGTCACCAACCAGGCTTCCACACCGCTTCTGAAATCAGAGCAGAGGAATGTGCAAGTGACCAACATGCTCAGAAAAGCTAGATCTCATTTCTTTTAGAATCACCCTGCAGTGTGACAGGCTTTCAGTAAGACAATTACAAAAAACCCAAAAGTTATCTTTTTTTAATTTGAAGTGATGAATGACTCATCTCCAACCACTTTTCCTACATGTTCTCGTCACTCTCCACCGTGCGGTCCAAACTACGGCCAAAAGTTAATGAAAATCCGAGTTAATCTTACATGTCCCCCATTCGTTCTTTCTTTCTGCCTCTCTTTCTGCCCCCCCCCCCCCCTCCCCTCCCCTCCTCTCCTCCCACCTGTGTGGTCTGAGCTGAATCAGAATGGGCTGCTGGTGAATGGGAGCCTGGTTGAACTCTGGTCGGTTTCTGGGTGCAAACAGCCTCCCTGCTGCTGCTTATTCAGCACTGGGCTGATGATGTGCTCTCTAGATTATTCTGGTTCTCTCTCACTGTCTGTCTCTGTCTGTATCTTTCCTCCCATCGCTACAACCTCTTCCTCTTTTTGTTTAAATTGTTTAACCGCATTTGTTTCTTTAATTCATCCCCAACATTCTTCCTTCTCTGTCTTAAAAGGAGAACCATTTATTATATTTACCATACTAAATCCTAAAATTACCATGATATGTCTTCAGAGGTTGAGATAACATGCTAAGTTGAAATCCTGGCTTCTCTGACAGCAATGAAACAGCCAGTATGTTCTACTTTGAAATTTCCATTCCAGGCCGAAACTTCTGTTTTTGTTTGCTGGTTCCACCTTTATTAGAGTTAAAATGAATGCTGAATGTTCGCTAAATGAGTCAGTGTCTGTTTATGAGTCATAAGAAATCATTAATAATCTTTTAGAGGGAACAGATGTTCATAACAGATAAATTGAGCAATATGTTAATGGAGTTTTGGCAGGCAGTGAGACAGACAGTCACTGAACTCCATCTTCAGAGTGTGTCTTTTCACAGCAGTGGGCTTTTCTTTTCAGTATGATGGGCCTAAGTTTACACTGACAGACAACTGACAGTTATAAACAGCTGATAAACTTACAGTGGAGTACTCGTCTTCGCTCGTCATTGTCAGGTGTAATGTTGCACTTGTCTTGTGCAACCTGTTCCCTTTCAGCCTGCAGGCAACCTGCCTGAGCTTCAAGTTTGAGGAGGAGGGAATTAATTTGCTTTGACCATAGATTGTATATTAAACAGGGTTCAACCTGTTTATTGTACCGTCTCTGGCTCCAACTCGAAGAAGACTAGGGTCTTTAAACTTTCTGTGAATTAGTTTGGAGATCCTTTGCTGGTAATTGGCCCAAATCTGTTTGTCTTTTTCTCAACACTTATACCAATAGACTTTGGCTTCAGAGTCCTACTGTCATTCACCATGACCCCGACTGAGTTATAAACCTGATTCATTGTTATTGAAGAAGCCATCTAGAAGCATTGCGAGATGTTATCTATCAAGATTAATTCAGCTCATTGACCGGTCCTCCCACTTCCATCCATCCGCGGCTCTGCTCGTCTGTCCGCTGTGAAAACAACTGACATCAGTCCTCTGTCAGTGTCTCCATGGGTGTCCAGTGTGCCGCTGGCCCTCCGCAGCACAATGGGGGCGGCAGGGTGGGAAGCCCGGTGCGTTGGCAGGGGACACGAGCCCTTCCTAATCCCCGCTCTATTCTCTGGTAGATTAACGCTTCTAAACCGACACAGAGTGAATCAGCACATCTCTCTGTATCCCTCTAGATCTTCCATTGGATAGTACAGTCATCATTTGTGTGTGTGGTGTGTGTGTGTGTGTGTGTGTGTGTGTGCAGATGCACTATGGGATGCCTGGCAGAACAAGTAGTAAATTCAGCAAACAAAATCACAGAGCCAACATAGAATTACAGTTTAAATACTGCATAACATCATAGAGGCAACAGTTAACTGACATTGTGCATGAATGAAATATTGATAAATAGTTTAAACGACTAGTATTTCTGGCGCCGACTAGCTGGCAACATTTAATCGTGTGGTTGACTAATCACGTACATCCCTAATGTCCACAGTGAAACGTCACAATGGATGATGATATCATTGCTGGGTCTAAAACAGTCTTTGTCTCCGCACCACATGTTCATAACTTACTTGTGTTTAATAAGAAAATGATAAACACAACATTGAGACGGTCAAATTTCCATGGTTCCTGAGCACTTTACGGACTTGTGTCCTGAATGTCTCTGAGTTGAATTGGCCTTTTTTGGGATAGTTCAGGTTTTTGAAGTGGGGCTGCCTTAAAGTGATATTCCACCGCAGAGTAATAGTCCACTCAATGTGTACTCACCACTATGCCGATGTGAAGATGGGTGAAGATCTTCAGTTCACAAAACAATCCTGGAGTTTCAGCAGAAAACAGGGTTGCAGCTAAAAAAAAGAAAACAAAACAAACACAAAATGTCTCCATCCTGCTCGTGTGGTGCAATCCAAGTGTCTGTGAGCTGCGACATTAAAATTCAACCACACAAGACGCCATTTACGCCATGTTTTTAACCGAAATGTCAACTGTAGCATGTAGCCGGTAGCATGTAAACATGGCGTCGATCTCACGAGACTTCGTATATCTCTTAATGGACGCACGTGTGAAAATATCGCGAGAGCTTTACTTTGCTTTTTTCCAACAGGAATCTCCTGTTATACAAGACAAATATCCCTCTCTCCAAACCAACCAGAACACATTCACGAAATCAGTAATTTAACCTCACAGAACACAGGAGCTGCTGGTCGACCGCTGCCTTCATTGGTTAGTTTGTTTGTGTGACTTATGTGTTTTAAAGGGTTAGTCGGTATCACACAATAACACAAACAAACTAACCGATTGAGGCGGTGGTGGACCAGCAACTCCCGTGTTCTGTGAGGTACAATGACTGATTTTGCCAAAGGAGCCTTGTTGCTTTGGAGAGAACAATATTTGGCTTATATAACAATTTCCTGCTGGAAAATGGTGCCTGACTGCAAGGTAAAGTGGACAAAATATTCTAAATATAGCTTAAACTTGAGATTAACCTTAACTGACAGGCACTGCTTATGCCACCGTAAATCTTATTGTATTACTTTTAGTTTGTTTTTATGGAATGATATATATTTTGCTTCCAATAGATACATTTCTCTCCATTGCTGCCAGTGGAGACCTCAACATTGATTCTCCTGCTTTACATTATAAAGCCTCCACTGGCCACAAAGAGAAAAATATTTAGGTCAGTGCAGTGCACAGACCTATGTATGGGCAGTAAAGTCTTTTAAACCCTCTCACCGCCATTTAAGGTCACAAAGTAAATGCTCTCTTTATTGATTGCTTCCATTATTAGCTATGTGCCAGGGTGAGCCAGGAGTTGTGACTGAAGAGAGAAACAAAAAGAGGACAGACGGGCTGAATCAAGAGAAATGTTAAACAAAGCTGTTACTGTATCGCTGAGATTGACCCACAAGATGAAATTACAGAAAATCAGCTCGGTTTATGTGTGAAGAAAGTAATGCATGTTTCAAACAGGCTCGAGATCTTTGCATGCATTCTCAGTTTGTTGCTGATTAGGTCTGATGAGAAGCATCTGATATGCTACACACAGTGCAATGCAGTATTCAGTGAGCTGTATCTCATGACCCATTGTTCTAGACCAATGGGGAATGATACAGTATGATTAATGGGTTGTGGTACTGCGGACAAATAAAAAAAGACTTTGTTTTTCACTGAATTTAAGCAGGTTATCTTGTTAGACTTGATGGTGTTACCAGAGGCCTTTTTTTCTAGATAGATAAAACGTGCTGAGCCTAATAAGAGATTAGACATGCAGCACAGAACCAGACCTAATCAAGCCTTAAAACTGAAGTCAGGATTTTGTGATTTGTTTTCTTCTTCTAAATTTTCAGAAAAATAATCCTCCTCCTTATTCTGCTCTCTCGTGTCCAGGTCAGACAAGAGGATGACCCTCCCATCACGGTTTCAGAAGGAGGTGCATGCTCACCTTTCCAGAAACTCCCAGCAGACTGGTCGTAAGTAGGACAGGCTGCTTTCTACGACGCTAAAATATATATTTGTGTAGTTTTTTTGTCCTCTAAAAGAACAAAAATGTCACCAAGACCTGTACTGCTTCCCACAACTCAAACGCCAGCCAGCTGCTCTAAGCATCAACTGAGGACATTTACATTTAAAACTGAACGAAGTAATGGACAGTTTTCCCAATGTCTTGCTGTGCTATCTTGTGCTGAAGTGTCAAATCACATATGTCCGTCTCTTCTGGACATCATTATTTCGTGATGTGTGAAGGAAGCAAACAGCAGCCTCATCTCAGCTGGTCCCCTGAAGTTCCTGCAGACATGGGCTGTACTTTAAAAGCTTTGAAGTGAAATCAGCTCCCAGGTGTCTGTGTGAGCCTCCCTCTCCTCTGTACCTCTTCTCCTACAAGTCTTTACTTCAGCTAAATATCTGTTTGTTGCCATGTTGCCTGTTTGAAGAAGGGCTACGGTCTGTGTAGCCTGAGGGGAGAGCGCTGGAATGTAATAAACTGCATAGCTTTGAGGGACACTGGTTGAAGGCTCCAGTCCTGTCAGACATGCTTATTTCAGCTCCCTATAGACAGAAGAGTCTGTTAAATGGGCACTGACTGGTTAAAGAGCCTGAGTTTCATCTTCACGTAAAGAGGCACCACTGACTGAGGAGGAAATAATATTAATGTGAGACCCCTGTTTAGAAAATATGAATTGTTCTGATGTAACTCAGTTCAGTTTGATTATTGTCATTCTACAGTTTAATATCACACAGATACTGATGTTTTTAGTATAAATAAATTGGAAAAGGTTTTGTCCAATACTACAGCCATAGTGTCTGCCCAGTTTTGCGGTTAAAGGACTAGTTTGTGGAATTTACTGGCATCTAGCAATGAGTTTGCAGATTGCAAACATGTCATCTCACCCTTCACCTTCCAAGCACATAAGAGAAGTGTATCCAGCGTATCTAGTTTGGCCTAGCCAGTTTTTGTTTGTCCTTTCTGGGCTACTGTAGAAACAAGGCAGTGCAACATGGCAGCTTCTGTGGAGGAGGACCTGCGCCCTCTGTAGATATAAACAGCTCTTTCCACATTAACGAAAACACAGCAAATCTTATTTTCAAGTGATTATACACCGATGAAAACAAACTTATGAATATTATGTTCCATTTCTGCCATATTCTGCCAATAAATCCCTTTAAATCTTAGACACTGGACCTTTAAAGGTTTATTTAAGGAGAAGAAGGATTTCAACTTATTTAATGTACCATCTATGGCTCCAACTGCCAGCCCAAGTACCAGTCCAACAAAAGACAAGCCCAGGGAGCAAAAGGAAGCATAACTTTGGCTGTAAATATGCCTCATTATGATTCCTGTGTCCTTCTGTCTTTTTTGATTCAAATAACTAACCCCTCAAGTGCCTTTGTTGTGGGGAAATGCATGCCACACAGTCCACAAGTTCCAGTGGTGAGAAGTTCAAAGCTGTACCGGCGGTGTAATTGCCTACTTGTGTGTACGTAATCTCTCGTCTTCTTTATGTCTTTTCCTCGAAACATTCCAGCACCCTTGAATCTGAATGACGGCCCCGGCTCGGGGAAAGGAAAGCCCTACAACCCCCAGCAGGTCCAGGGTCGCATCAGGGAGATCCTGGAGAAGTACAGCAACGGGTTCTGGGTGTCGAAGCTGCCTCAGATCTATAGAGAGCTGTACAAACAGGACCTGCCCACCGAGGCCATCAAAGACCTGGAGACCTGGACGCACATATGTACTGTATGTACCCCTTATGTTACTGTAGTTACTTATTACGTTGTTATTATAAGAAGCATTTTTTTTCATATAATAATCACAAATAATTACCAATAAAATAATCATCTTTTTTTCTTCTAAGTGATGCTTTGCCAACATAAAAGCAGGAAATCCTCACATTTAAGAGGCTGAAGCTTGCAAATATTTGACATTTTTGCTTGAAAAAAGAAACGATTAATTGATTATCAAAATAGTTGGCAACTAATTTTCTTTCAATCAACTAATCAACTGAATGAAAGCCATTCACTGAAGACACATAGTGTTTCTTGGCAGAGGGCAGTTTTAAGAACTCCCTCTTGTCAACAACTTAATCCTAATCCAATCCAAATAAAAAAGAAAAATGTAAACAACAATGCTTAGTTCATGATTGTTCTGTATCTGTTTTGCCTACACAGTGGTTCATAATAAGTCCTTTATTCTTCTAGGTAGAGAAAACCTGCAGCAGCAACCCATCAGAGCTGCTCCTCTACCCCGCCAAGGACCAGACCACCACATCCTCCCAGAACTCCACCTCTGCCTCCGTGCTGACCTCAAACACCCGCCGCAGACAAACCCTCGCATTCCCCTGCCCAGCAGAGACCCCCCGGCGCCCGTCTGACTCGCTCTGGTTCCCGCTCTCCTCAGTCTCCGCCGTCGTCCTCCTCGTCCCCCAGCCCTCCCTCCTCCCCCGCCTCCCTCAGCCCCGACCTGAAGCAGAAACTGGAGGAGCTGCTGCTGAAGTACTCAAATGGCCTGTGGGCGCACGCGCTCCCCAAACTCTTCCAAGACACCTACAAAGTCAGTAACCCTTTGAAACACTATCACATTAAAGGCAGAGTTCAGATTATTTGAAGTGGGGCTTTTTGAGGTACTTCAGGTGCTCGGTGCACCTAATATTTTTTAAATACTGTATTTATATTTTATTTTATTTATTTAAAAGATCAAACTTCCTGGACATGTCCTGGAGAACCTCCACCTCCTCTCCGACTTCTGCACCATCGACTTCCCGATGCCTGACAACCCCAAGAGGGCCATCCTGTACAGAAGGAGCAGCGCCGGAGGAGGAGGAGAGGACGAGAACTGTAATAGGAGGAACTCCTCGGTCAGTGAGGAGGAGCTGAGGGTGAGGCAGGAGCTGGGGAGAAGGCTCAGTAACCACGCAGTGCCTTCACTGCAGATCCCCAAAGAAGAGTACCCCTCTGTGCTGGTGGTGGAGGCCACCAACACCAATGGAGTGATACTCAGGTAGGAGATAAGTGTACGTGTGAGCGTGCTGTAAGACTCAACAGTTCATAAATCTCTCACTGTACCATTTCCTCCTGCCTTCCTCCCTCTCAGGTACATTGGTGAGGGTTACTCCCAGGCGCAGGAGGCCATGGAGGATGAAATGAGGGAGTTTTACGGGCTGGACCAAAGCAGTCCGTCTCCCCTGTCATCTCCAGCCTCGGGCCAACTTGTTGCTGTCAGGGCCGAGGAGGAGGAGGAGATTCTGAGGGCGCAAGTCTGCGAGGTCATGGCCGACAAGGTCAAGGTGAGAAGTCCAAGGACACTCGTCAAGGAAGGCCAAGTGACAGATCCAAGACAAATAAATAAAAACAAGTGTAGAAATCTTTCCAGGCTCAGAGGATCAAATGTGTCCTGTAAGGATGATTTTTTTTAAAGGATAGATCAGTAGGGATGGTCAGTGTATTAGCTACAGTAGATGGTGGTTATATTTGGAATATTTTCACCACTTAACTTTGCCGTCAGACAGCCTTTATCGACTGAAAAGCGGCGTTATATAAACCAGAAGTTACAGAGTTGCTGCCTTGAGTGGTTAGTTCGTTTTTGTTATCATGTGACTTCAGTGTTCTTGAAGGTTAGTTTGGATTCATGGAAGTCACACAATAACACAAACAAACAAACTGCATTCGCCGGTGGAGTCCGGCCAGTTTGGAGAGAGCGATATTTGGCTCATATAACAGTGGTTTCCCGTCTGAAATGGCTGTCTGGCAGCAAGTTAAAGTAGTGAGAAATCGAGTGGAAACGTTAGTTAACTTTGTGGTCTTTGCCTTTGGCTCTTTAGGTGTACTATGTGGATCATGGGTTCTCCGAGGTGATCAGCAAAACCAAAGTGTTTGAGCTGCACGAGAAGTTTTTCCAGCTGCCTTTCCAGGCGACCAAGTGTAAACTGGCAGGTGAGTCTGAACTGAATTAACACATCATCAGGACTCCCAAAAAGACCTGTAATCCTGCACTGTTGAATAGTAAGGAACAGGAGAGCAAAGACTTTCTCTCTTTATCCTTTTTGTTTCCCCTTGGTCTCTAATTAAATTGAATGCATGACTTACTATATATGTGTGTGTGTATTTGTATCCAGGCCTGGAGCCATTCTGTCAGGAGCCTGCCGTGCTGAAGAAATTTGAAACCATGGCAAGTGGAAAGATCCTGCTGGCTGAGATCCTGCAGAGGGGGCAGACCCCCCTCGTCGTCCTGTACGACACGTCGCAGGATGATGATGTCAACATCAACGCGGCCTGCATGAAAGCCCTGCAAGACAAGACACTAGCCAGCCCGCTGCAGGTGCAGGAGAGTTTGTGCACGTGTGCAAATGGGTCAGCGTGCGTTTGTGTACAGCACACTAAACTCCTCTCACTGTCTACCCTCAGGTGAACAGCGCTTACATGAACGTGACCGTCAGCAGCGTCTGCTCAGATGGGACCATCTACTGCCAGCTGCCTTCCAGAGGCCTCGCCAAGCTGAATGAGATTCTGGAGAATATAGAGACGTACTTTCACTCACAGGTTAACACCATGCTACGTTTGATGTCTCAGTACCACACTCTCTCTTAAATACCATTCAGGTTCTGTGATTTAATGCATAACCCAATGTATTTTTTGATTTAATTAATTTATAAAAATTCAGTCAAAAATAACATGTTACTGACTAGATAATCGTGTATATTAGATTGTAATGTGCATTTAATAATGGACTTTTCTATATTTTGACTCTGGCATTACATGTCAGCCATCAGCTGCCCATTGAATAACCCATATCAGCTGACCTCTAATGCGTTCCTTACAGTGAACATGGGCACATTAGTTTATTTTGACTCAATCCTACATTCGTCGTCCTGCTGCAGTAAATACTCACCGGAGCACCAAATGTGCAGTAATCCACGGCAGAAAATAGTTCCAGACAAATACAACAAAAACTAAACAACAGCGCCCGGCTGTTTTAGGAAATGACTCGGCCCTTTGAAAAAATTAACTATGTCCTGGATTCTCAAACTGTGGTACGTGTAACACCTGTGGTACGCGAGCATCTCCTAGTGGTACACGGAACACTGACAGAATTTTTAAAAATAAAGAAATTAATTAAGCGAAAAACATATAATACAATCAAAATATTGCAAAAAACTGAAAATTCATAAAATATTAGATCACCGGGAAGCAATTTTTAAAATACATTTTATCTTCCCTGTATTTTTACTTCAATATCAGCTTGATTACCTGTACTTATGAGCTAAATTGTGATGGTAAGATAATTAGTGGAGATAAGAGACACAGAAAATGAATGCTTTAAGAGCACAGCAATCATGGCTCCAAACAGGAACTATTACAACAAGAAGTTCAGACCAGGAGGAGAATATTTGTAGCAAGCTGTGTTGAAAATGAAGTAGACGACAGTAAACCAAGCACAAGGGCTAATGGCTTTTTCAGAAGTACCACTGAGGTGTCCACAGCCTCTGCTAGCACCAAACGGCACAAAACAGTAAGGTGGTACTTGGAACGGGATAAAAAGTTTGAGAAACACTGAACTATGTATTCAAGTAGAACTCAGCAGGCTTAGAATAATGCATTGTTGGTTTTGGTCTTTTCATGGGATATACTGACAATAAGAAAGAATGTAGAATAACATCAGCCTTATCCTTTAACATCACAGAACCACAGCTACGAGGACGTTCTTCACATACTGATACACAGGATACAAGGAGAAACTCACCTGCTGCAGAACAGACTAAATGTTTGAGTGAAGAATGATAACTGACAGAGAATTATTGTCTTTTTTAAGTTTACAGGTGCAACACTTGTGTTAGCATATGTCCGGATATGCATTTATTAATAATGAATTACTTTCCTGAATGCAGCATACATACTACAGGGTACACGAGGATGTGTTGCATACTGTTAAGTGTATACGTGTTCAGTCCAGCATGTTTAGCGGGCACCATATTCACACAGGGAGTAAACAGAGTGGAGTAGGACTCACATGTTCATCTTCGAGGGCTTTTTGTGAATGTATTTGTGCTGCGTCGCTCCGTTCAGTCAGAGTCGTGGACAGATTGAGATTAGATTGATAATCCTGGGGGTTAAGACATTGCCAAGCCACTTAATCGGTTAGCAGCGCAGTGGAGCCGGTGCTTTTTCTAGGTGTGCCACTGTTGTCCTTTCAAGCTCATAGTTGCGGCTCAGTGACGCTTTACGTCAGTGTTTAACTAAACACAGTCTGGTGGTGTATTTTTACTAAGGCCAGAGACTCACTGCAAGCTTGAATCAGTCCAGCAACACTGTACTTGAAATCATCAATTATGCAGGAAAGTAATTTTTATGTCATTTTCATTTCTCACCTCATACCAAAGGTTCTACAACCTGCAATAAACCAGATGGTCTGGTTTTGTTTTTCTGGTCAGAAAAGTATAGCTTTAACAATTTAATAAACCATAGTTGAGACCAGCAACATGTTTATTGTTTATCTATTAAGGTAACTCCCTCTGCTGGTGTTTGTAACTTTAGTGCCATAAATCAACTGTTGTAATGAATTGAAATGATCAAGTGAACCACTCTTGATTCTAACACATGCCATCTTAATCTCTTTAAACATCAATAACCCGTTTCCATTTCAAGTAACCACAGATCTAAAGTTGTAATCTTTGATGTCATTGCAGTCGTACACCTGCAGCAGACTGGGTGGACCTGTGAAATGTTTGCGTGAGCTTTTACAGTATCATTTTACTGCAGTCATAAAGCAGCAGTCACACATTGCAACCCCACCAATCCAGAGAAAGTACAGTCAGATTTAACAGCAGCGTGATGTTAACGGTTTCTCGATGAATCATACTTTCTGTTCCAGGTCACGTCGGAGTTCCTGGTATCCAGACCCTTCTGCGGGAAAGGATGTCTGGCTCGCTACAAAGGCAAATGGTCCCGTGTTGAGGTGAGATGGCACGGTTCCCTGCGGCACGGACTGTGAATTATTAATCAAATCCGCAGATGATTGATGTTGGCCTGACAGAAGGAATACAATCACAATTGCACAATAGGGCCAGGTGTAGTTACCGTGTGAGAGCAAAGATCAAAAAGAGCAAACAGGTACGGCAGTGAGAAATTATTTGAAACTGAAAGAACGTCTGTCAACATCATAAATACCTCCATACTGAAAAGCTATGTTTATTTTGTCACAACTGTACTCATCTATCTAATAAATAAGAGGTTTCCCTGTCCATGTTTACATCTTTAGATCACCAACCTTCATGGCAGCAGAGTGCTGGACATCTGTTCATTGATGTGGGGGTGCAGGCTTCTGTAGAGGTGTTTGAGCTCAGAGAGATCCCCCGCCGTTCCTTCGTGACCTCATGGCCATCCCGCCACAGGTCAGCTTCTATGAACACGATGATATGTTTGTAGGATTTTTTATGTACTGTTGATGTGAGGGCAGCTTCCTCACACAGTCGTACAGATTATCTGAGAAAATGACAAAACCAGCATCCCGTGTTTAGGCTGTGAAGTGCTGTCTAGCGGACCTGGCTGTCAGTGTTGGATCCTGGACTCCGGATGCTGTCCAGTGGCTTCGAGAGAAAGTGCTCAACACCACCGACTGCAGCATGAAGGTAAACTGCTGCCCGTCTTTCTTTACATCTAAACATACACCTGCATGAGATGGATGAGAGTGATAATAATTTGTTATACAAAGCACTGCCCTCATTATCTTCACCAGGAATAAGGCATAATGAAATAATGCATTTGGTTGTGTGTGAGCGTGAGTTAGTGTGAGTGAGTGTGTTACATCTTCTTTAGAGGCTGTAGCAAGCTCGGTTTTAAAGCTAGGTGAAACTAGATGAACGAAAGCATCCATTGGCACCAACTATGTCATTCTAGCTTGTCCAGCTTGTCGGAATAGATGCTAAATAACGCTCCAAAGTAGGCAAAAATTTGGTCAAGGAAAACTGGCATGGCCATTTTTAAAGAAGTCCCTTAACTTCTTACCTCAAGATATCTCAGTAAAAAATAGTTCTATAGGTCCCAAAAAAATTAGATTTTTTAAAATCTATTTTATTAGTAAAAAGCTACCTGGTTGCTTGTAATATTCTAAATAAATAAAAGGTTCAACTTAAATATTGTTTAAATTGAGAAAACTCTCTCACTCTGCTGGTTGCATCTGGCATTGCAGTAGGGTTTAGTGAATTCTTCTAGTTGCTTTAGGGGACTTCCACAGATCCTTAAGGATATTTGAAAGGATCCCTTGCGATGTGGAAAACAAATGTACATGACAGACTAGAAGGAAAATCTTAGTAGTGGAGCCTCAAATGTGTTTATTTGGGAACCAGACATGAAAATGTTAGTATGTGAGTTCACTCACCCCAACGACTAGTAGTAGTTCCCTCTCTTCCTCTTTGTTGAATTTTCTGTTCCTCTTCTTCATTTACCTCCACACTCACCTTGACATCCCCTCCCTAAGGTTGCCAAGGTAGATGACACCAAGCGCTGCGTCTGCGTCCACCTTTTCACTGACAAGAACTTCCACGACCCGACCCGCAGCCTGAACCATCAGATGGCCCAGTCCGACCTGTTCAAACAGCGACCAGATGTTTTCCTGACGAGCCACAGGTTCCTGCTGCTCCGATAATCATCCCTTTACTATCCAGCTAAAGTTCAGCTAAAAGTTACGTCCGACTTTATGCGCTTAATGTCTTGTTTGTCAATTTGATCCCACAGCCCCGCCAAGATCTCCACGCCCACTTTATCCTCCAAGACTTCTAGCACCAGTAACTCCACTAATGGAAGTCCAACATCAACTTCTGTTCCGGCCAAGCCTCATCTGAGGAGGGCTCTGTCAGGACCCAAAGGAAGTGGTGGAGGCAACACGAGCTCCACCAGCCCACCAGAGACACCGTCGTCCCCCTCATCCTCTCTCCAGCTGCCACCGTTACTAGAGCTGCCCCCAGCAGGTAATGAAGATCTTGATTATTAAAGAGAATCAACCATGTTTTAGTGCAGCCCGGAAAATCACGGCTCATTGTCGTTTTACTTCTCAGGAAACAACTTGGACGTCTACGTGTCGGTGGCGTGCCATCCCGGCCACTTCGTGCTGCAGCCCTGGAGAGATATGTACAAACTGGTGGTGCTGATGGGAGAGATGATTCTCTACTACAATAAAACTGAGCAGAAGCCACTCAACGTAGAGAAGAACCAGATATACGCTGCTAAAGTGGAGAACAAGTGAGTTAAGCAACGATTTAATTCCATTTTGTTTTCACGAAAACAGCAGGCAGAACTGAAGATTTGATCAAAGTATGTTGTTTAAGCTTGAACCAGTGTGGACACTGCTTTTAAAGTCCACGTCCATGTTTTAAACAATATAGAATTCTCTGTAAGAAGTAATAAATTGTGTCTGATATGTTTTTTTTTTTTTGTTTTTTTTGCAGTATAAGTTCAAATACTTCATTATAATAGCTTACATATATCTCTACACCTCGCTTTCATTTAGTATTCAAGGTTACATGAATGTGCAAATAGTCCCTCCCCCAACCCCACCTCTACCCCTAAGTAGTTGCACCTGGCTTCTCCTCTGTTTTGCTGGCTAGTCAATCAATGCTAATGATATGTATAGCGCTGCCCCCTCAATTAATTGGATTGGTTCCTTAGATTTATGACATCATACAAATACTTACGAATACTTATTGATCCCCAAGGGAAATTCATTAATAAATTAATATTATTAATTAATTAATTAATAATCATATACCCAGCCTGACTGAATCTGTTTTTTGTTCACTGCATTTGCAGCAGGAAATGTTCAGACTTGGTGTTTGCTGCTCATTTTGCTCCTGATGTCTTTTAACACATAAATAACAGCGTGTGGACTTGTTAACAAGGTTTAAAAACGTGATTTTCACTGGAGGGGGTCTTTAAACATGTACAGCTGTAGCTCAAAGCAATAAAATAAATGGAACAGATTTCCACTGAGTATTTGTGATGCCCTCTGTCTTGTTTCTGCCTGTAGTGGATATTCAATAATGTGCTTTGCCTAAACACAGTATCCGCTTTGATTTTCATGTCTAAATCCACTCTTCCTCCTCTCCCTCTCACCTCTCAGCTGGCATCGTGTGTTAGTGAAGGGAGTCCTGACCAATGGCCTGGTGTCTGTGTACGAGCTGGACTACGGCAAACACGAGCTGATCAGCTGCACCCAGCTCAGACCTCTGATCAAAGAGTTCAGACAGCTGCCGTTCCAGGGAATCACTGCTCAGCTGGCCGGTGAGTAGACCAGACGTTCATACTGAGAGTCTGACGGCTGATACTCGGGTCTTGTCTCTACTCTGTATTTCCTGCAACTTTATATTTCTACTTAATCACCTTTCGGAGGTGAATATTTTACTTCTTATTCAACTATATTTAAATGACAGCAATAGTTACTTGTTACATCACATATTAGAAGTAATCTTTTACATAGAGAACATATGATGAGCTTATGAAATATGATGCATGTTTCTGAATGAAACTGCTCTATTTTAACTGCTTTATACAAAACAGTTAGAATTTAGCTCCACCTCAACAAACAGTACATTTACTTTTGATATCTTAGGCAGACTTTCTGATAAAACTTATGCACTATTAATGAAGTTAGATTTTGAATGCCGGACTTCTTCTTGTAGTAAAGTATTTTTACATTGTTATAATGTGATATTTACTCAAGTTAAGGATCTGAGTACTCCTTTTACCACTGCCTGTTAAAATATTTTAACTTTTTGTCATCTTCCCTGACGGAATTTACAGCATACATCAGTGAATAAAAGTCAGTTGAATGAAGTTACAGCAGTTAGCAGTAGTTAGCAATAGTTAGCATCAGATAACAGTTACTCAGGTGATATGCTGCCCCCTATTTGTTCAGAGTATGAAGTCACAGGTGGCCAGTTCTCACATATTGTACATTTTAAGTTCCTCAGTGAAACACAAAGTAAAGCACATCATAAATTCTGACTATCAGGAGCAAAGCCCTCACCAGCATTAAATGCAAACATTGTATTATCAACATAAAAGCGAGCTTAACCTTCGCACCTGTTCCTCTCAGGACTGAAGCCGAGGCAGTGGTCAGAGGAAGCCTCCATCGTTTTCAGGAACCACGTGGAGAAGAAACCTCTGGTGGCCCAGCTGGAGGCCATACAGGAAGCCGCTAACCCCTGGGACAGGAAGCTGACGGTCTTCCTGGTCGACACCTCGCAGGAAGAAAGGGACATCTGGGTGCATGACATCATGGCTGAATTTGCAGACGAGCTGACCAACGAGCTGTAGACGACGGAAGATTGTTGACGAGTCTTACTAACCGAGCAGTCGTCCTGTTGCTCAGTGAAGACACTGTGAGTCCTGGATAGAAAAAAATAGAAGCTTATCCATCTTTATCTATCTATCTACCATTTAGTCGGACAGGGAGAGAAGAAAGAAATGAAAAAGTGAAGAAGAAGAAGGAGAAGAAGAAGAAGAAGAAGGGAAACTGAGAGGTTTGATAGCATGTAGAGACTGGCGCTGACAGAAAGACGGGAGGTGTAGGTGTTGTAGCCGCTTGCTTGTTGTGTTTTGGGCTGTACATCGAAGGATGTTGTGATGTGATTTTGAGTGACTGCAGTGTGGACAGTACACCTGTGCATGACGTTGGTCCAAACTCGCCACAAATACTCAAAACATACATTCAGCACACAGTAATACGCTGCTGAATCTATCTGTAGTCTCACAAAGCTGTGGAAATGATACGACATGCATTCGGTATGGGCTTTAATCCAGTGCAGCATCTTACCCCACAGTACCGTGAGTGCATCCAGTTTTAGTGTGTGTCATCCGGGGAGGGGACGCCTGAATACCCTCAACCCTGCTAATGTGAGCACCATGCAAAGTGCATAAAACGTTCAAATTAACTCAGCAAGCTTTCACATGCTTGGAAGACTTATATGTTTACAAAACCTGCTTTTTTTTTTTTTTTTTGGATGGTATTTCTGATCGTCGTATAGTTTACAGAAGTTAGAGCAAACATTCCCCCCAAGAGGAGAAAAAATAGACGAGTCAGTGAGTCACAGGAGACAAAAGCAGGGGTTCTCAACCTTTTATAAACTTAAAGCCCACTTCTGAGTGTTCAAAACTTTCAGAGGACCACCTTCCCTTTTACCCGCTTTTATGAATCCAAATTTAATGTGTCACATTTCCTGGCACACGCTTTGAAGCTTTTACTAGCACAGCTTTGTCTCTTACATCACTTTTTTTGTTTCAAAAAACAGTTATTTTTGTATCATCCGAGGTAGCGTTAGCTCGCTAACGGTGGCAAAACACAAGATGATGTGTTGCGATTGGTGCGGTGATATTCAAACGCAACTGTTCATTGAATGATGTATTTAATTTAATTTATTCTTGAGCACATTTATGTTTAAAAATAACTAGCTTTGTAAATGACCAAAACCAGTTTGCCACTAGTTGAGAACGACTAATGTAGTGATTTTTTATTTTGACTTTCAGTTTTGATATATATATATTTTTAACACTGTACGGAAGAAAGAAGAAAATGCAGCAGCACATGAATAGAAAAATAGCCCACAAGGCTTTTTCAGTTTTTACAATAATTCTTCCAAACCCAGAGCCACCTTGATCTCTCTGCTTTTGTCCGAGCCCACAGACCCCTTCAAAAAAGGACTACCTGGGACTTGGTGCAAGAACTTAAATGGCAAGAAAACTGTGAAAACACAAAAGAAAAAAGCAAAAGAAGAAGAAAGGAAAAAAATATAAATAAATGTTATTAACTTAAAAAAGGAAAATAATATATATATATATATATGAATATTTTAATACAAAACAAAAGAGAAATCTGTCATTTGTTGCACCAAGTTCACTGCAGAACTGCTAATGTACAAACGCCCACATCCATGTACGCATGTGTCTGCAAGTAGGGGCTGGGTGGCGAACAGGCAACAGACAGGCCCGAAGCATAACTCCAAAACTGCCAAACTGTATATTTTTCCTTAATTTTTAAGGAAGACGTAACGTTGCATATGCTTGGGTTTTCAGTTGAATCAAAATAATCAATTGAAGCCTGATGAAAACATAAGTAAGACTGAGCTGAAAAAGCGATCATGATAAAATTTTTCATTTCAGTCCATATCAATAATTATTGATAATTTTTTAAAGATTTATTTTTAAGAAAGACCAGCAGAAGAAAGGTTGAATTAAACCACTTTATTGTGAAGTTAGCCACTTTATTTTGTAATTTATGGCTTTATTTATCACTGGTAATAATTAATTTAAAAAAACACACAAAATAAGTTTACACAAATAATGTAAAATAAATGAATGATGACCTGTAGTTTTCTATTAACAGTTTGCTCGACATCTGCACCAATTTCCTCACATCACGCTGTTTGTGTTCATGTGTCACATGTCAGTGGTGCAGCTGAACAAAACACCTGTTAAAAGATTGGCTGTTTGCATGTCAATCATGTCACATGCTCCATTATGAAGGGATATAATAGGCTGTTTATGAGCCACAGTATGTCTGTTATGTGCTTTCGTGGCGGTTGGTATTTAATTGAAACTATTGGAACATTTTTACTGAACCTACTGCAGATACATAATGCTGTTATTTTATAACCCAGGCCTACAACAAGTTAGTTTGACCAGCTGTGAACAAGATAAATGTGACTTTATCCAATCTGCTTTGTGCATGAAAAGAAACACAGGCTCCTCCGACAGGTGAGACTGTCCTGACTCCTGTGATTGCAGGGCCTCCTCCGTCTCTTCTCCTCCTGTGAAACACTGATTCCAGTGTAACTTTTATGCTTACTAGGAGCCGAGCGTCTCTC
This sequence comes from Lutjanus argentimaculatus, assembly GCA_034769285.1. Taxonomy (NCBI): domain Eukaryota; kingdom Metazoa; phylum Chordata; class Actinopteri; order Lutjaniformes; family Lutjanidae; genus Lutjanus; species Lutjanus argentimaculatus. The sequence goes on from JAWZSL010000018.1 coordinate 12,737,469, forward strand.
CTGTTTTATTCTGTTTCTTGTCTGACAATGAGACTTTCATTTCAGCAGAGTACATGTGCTGCATGTTGCAGATCTCTCTGAATTGTGTGCACATATAGTTTGATGTTAAAATAATAAGCAGATTAAGTTACCAGTAGTGTTAAGCTTTTAGATTATTTTTTTTTTAAATAGGAGACAATAAGCTCTGCTTGGTTAGTTCCAGTGCCACCATCAAATGTTGGCCTGATGTGGGATTTTATTCTGAAATGTGACTTTTTTTTTTTTGGACACACCTGCACCGTGGTTTTGGATGTGCAAATGCTTCTCTGACTCTGAAGACAGTAGACCTGACAAAGCTCAACGCTGCATTGTTGTTAACAATTGACAACAAATTTAATTTATATTTAACTTATATTCTCTAGATGATAATGACATTATCATTTCCATTTTGTTTGACATTGACCTGGAGGTAATAAATGACTTGTTTTTTGGAATAAAGTCTGTTTGAGAGGATTAAATGTGATCAGCTCATTCAATTACCTGTTGTGTATTAAAACAGTGTCGTGTTGTTTAATTCAGGGGTTTTTAAAGCCACTGGGGGCTCCAAAGAGTTTCAGTGGAGCCTCAGTGGACGGAAGTGAAAAAATATTACATCAGTCCAGGGCTGCAGTCAATTATTGTCTTGATTAAAGGGACAGTTCACCCAAAAATGAAAATTCAGTCATTCTCTACTCATACTCATGCCAACTGCTGGTCAGGTTTAGTTTTTTTAGTCTGCAAAACACTGCTGGAGTTTCACAGGAAAACAGCACTGCAGAATCCCAAACAATCGAAGTGAATAGTGACCAGTTTTTCTGCTCTTTTCCTGTAAAACTCCAGCAGTGTTTTGTGGACTAAAAAACTAAACCCGACCTTCAGTCGACATGTAGGGGAGTAGATAATGACTGATTTTTCATTTTTGGGTGAATAATCCCTTTAATAAATCTGTTACTTGGTCTAGAAAATGTCAGAAAATAGTGAAACGCGACATTCTCAAACTCTTGTTTTGTCCACAGCCCAAAGAAATGTAGTTAACTGTTAGAAAGAAGTGAAGAAACCAGAAAATATTCACTTTTGAGAAGCTGAAATCAGAAGATTTTGACATTTTTCTTAAAAAAATGACTCACAAAGATGAACTGATTTTCAAAATAGTTGCAGATGCATTAATTATCAGAAGTATATCACATAGATTGGCTTAAATGCGTGTGGTTTGGTTTGACAGAAACTAAATGCTTTTTTAAAAAAATGTATTTTGCAGTCTGAAGTTATAAAACGGCAGTATTAGGTTGTTATGGCTCAATTGTTGAAAGTCTGTGGGATCAAGTATCATTGAAAACTCCTGGTTTAATTGAAAGGCACGTTTAGAAAACACATAATTTTAATTTCTTTATTAAAATAGCAAACAATTTCAGTTGTATTTACATGTTATATATCTGCAAAAAGTTCATGTATCTACCAAAATAACTCTCTTGACAGCGTGCACCATATTTGATACAGGAGTCATACAGCATTCATTGTGTTTCCGTTAACAATTCATCATTCATAGTCGTTTCAGAGTTAGGCACACGTTATGTTGTAGAAATCTATACCTACATTACCAAATCGTCAAGATTTGATAGTTGTATTAAGTATCTGTGGAATGATTCAGAAGAAATGGTGGGTCCTGTCCTTGTTGTCAGTCGTTTCAGCAGCTAGCGAATGGAGAGCATCATCACAAACTCTGAAGAGGAGAGAGAGAGAGAAGACAAAACAGAGCGAGTGGAGTCAGCGCAGCACGGTGCCAATGACTTACGCATGCGTAAAGCGTGATGTGCACATACCCTCGAAGTCAATGTTTCCGTCTGCGTTAATGTCCAGCTCCTTTAAGATCTCCTCCAGCTCTCCTTTCTTCAGCTTCTCCCCCAGCAGCGTCTTGACGGCCTCCTTCATCTCATCCTGGTTGATCTTTCCGTCTCCATCGAGGTCAAACTTTAAAAATAGAGATAGTGACGAAAATGGCTTCACAGCAGGAGGAAAAGGTGGATTTACTTTTAAGTTATAGTTGGAAAAATAAAGGAAATGGCCCTTTCACTGCTATGCACACAACCAGACTTCAGTTCTTTATAGGTCTCATAAATCAGCTCACGTTAATAACTTTCCTCTGCTGTAGCTTCATAACTGCATGGATTGTTTTGTTATCACTCGACTGACCTGTACGAAGGCTGATTGCAGCTCTTTGAGTCCCAGCATGTGAGCAGTCTCTCCCATCATCCTGGGTCCCATCAGTTCAACAAAGTCATCAAAATCCATCAACCCGCCCACTGTGGAGAGGAGAGACGTCAGGGGCCAGGAGAAAAGGCTCAACAGCAATCAAACAAATGTGCATCTTTTTATGTTCAAATCAGAGTATGTACATATGAATGTATAATGAATATTTTCTAGCCACTATGTGCTTGTATTTTGAATCTTCAAGCTCACTTCTCATCTTGATTTGTTGGACTATCTCCAGCAGCTCCATTTCTGTGGGCATGTATCCCATGGTCCTCATGCATTCAGCCACGTCTTTGTAGTTCAGGTATCCATCTTGGTCGTAGTCAAACTCTTTGAAGGCCTCTTGTAGCTCTGTAAGAGAGGCCAGGGGTCATGAACACGTTACAGTTGTTGCGGTTGAGGATGATGCCATTGCTGCAACATCACAATTCCAAAATTGATATTCTGAAATATATCTAATAATAAAGGAGCTGGTAAGAAAAGCAAATTAATCAGCCACAACCAAAATTTGCAAACTTTTTCATTTAGACATTTGTTCATGTTACTGAATAAAGTGGAAAGGGGCAAGAAATGCAGAGAGATTGGAATGATAAAACTAAAATAACTTTTGTTTATAAGATAAGATAAGATAAGATCAACTTTATTGTCCACCATGGTGGAAATTCATCTTCGGCCTCTCCAGACATCAAATTACACTTAACAGATCAAGACACACCACAACATACAACAATAACAGAAGAAAACAAAGGAAAAGTTGTGCATATATTAACAAACACAAATATGTAGTGTTGGATGAAGTATTCAGATGTTTTATTTGAGTAAAAGTAGCAATACTACAGTGTAAATATGCTTAATTAGAAGTAAAAGTCCATGCATTCAAAATTTTACTTAAAAGTACAAAAGAAATACTGTAGCATTAGAATATCCTTAAAGTACCAAAAGTAGCATTACTCTCTATGCAGAATGGCTTTTTTCAGGATTATATACAGTTAATCACTGGATTATAATTGTTGCATATGCAGCTGGTAAAGATGGGGGCTATAAAGTATAAATACTTTATATACTGCTGGTGAGCTTACACTGTAATAATACAGAATATATAATTTAATAAAATCCAAATTTGCAAGTAACTAGTAACTAAAACAAATAAATGCAGCCAAGAAAAAAGTACAATATTTATCTCTGAAATGTAGTGAAGTATAAGCATAAAGTAGCATAGAATGGAAATGCTCAAGTAAAGTAAAAGTACTTGAGTAAATGTTCTTAGTTACATTCCACCACTGTTAATATGCATGATAATGTACTTGTTTGTTACAATATTTCAGTACTGAAATGAAGATGGAGGGTTTTAGGGTTTTCTGATATTACTCAGGGTGCAGCTATTAACATGTTCACAGCGGTAATGACTTAGAGTAAACTTGGCGGTGACACTTACCGTCCAGCTCAGCCTGAGCTAACTCTCTGTCCTGCAGAAAACAGAAAGAAAACACGTGTTGAAATGTGTCACTTGTGAAATACTAAATAAGTACAACTTTATCTTGACACCAACTTTTAATGAAATGCCTGAATTGCTTTTAATGTCAAAGATTTCTAATTGCTTTGTCATTTTAAGCATGCACGTTAAAATCAGAATCAGAATCTGGGTTTATTGCCAGTTTACTGTGGTAAGTATGTATGAGAAAAATATAGATAAAGGTAAATTATGCATGTTAATGTCAAAAGTGGACGCTAACAGGTTTCTATACATGTGCACGATGGAAAAGATGAATTTTCTCAAGTTGATTCAAACAAGTGTTTGGCAGTGCTCTTCATCTGGATAACCCTAACGAGGTGTGGCAGTAAGCCTCAACTAATGAGACACTAATTCTACAGACACACCGGGCTTAGTGGTAGCAGCTCGAGAAAGATCAGGAAGAAAACTGTGAGCACGCCGCCCTACCGCCACCTCACTTCTGACTCTGACGTCTGAAAGTCTGACGCACAGCACGGCGCCTTTAATTAGGAGCGAGCGTCCACTGCGTCGTGGAGATCTGCGCCTTTAGATCTTAAACGTGCAAATGATGGACTTTTAAGTAATGCCGAAGACCCTCTCAGCCCACAGTTGACTATCAAAAGATCAGCGTGCTTTAAATTGTCAGTGAGGAAAAGCTTCATGCTCAGTCTTTAATTTAGGCAGGAACTGGAGGCTTGGTGTTGAAAGTTACAGCTGAGCGATGAAAGGTCACAGGGTCGCTGCAGAGGTCATCACAGCCGAGAAGAAGACGCTCTCATCCAGTTCAGCTTTTAAATTGCAAAACGTGGGTGCCGACTGCCGTACTCACCGCTCCAAAAACACTGTCGAGCACAGAGTTGTAGACTTTGTTCATGCTCTCTGTGTTTTTCTTGGACTTCTTTGACGATTTCTTGGGTGTTTCAGAGACTGAACCTGCTGGGGAGGCGCCATCTTTGCTGCAAGATGGGGGAAAAAAAAAAAAAAAAATCAAGCAAACAAAAATAGCAAAAGGGAAAGTGAAACATTTTCTCCACCACTCAAGAACTTAACTGAACATGAACAAGAACATGAAAGAGCCACATATTGCATATTTGGTGGTAGGTCAGCTACAGAATATGCAAAAGATGGCTTGCATCTCATACAACTCTTTGTCTCTAAACCTACCTTGATGCGACTGAGTCGACAGATGTTGTAGAGGCTGTCCTCTCTTCTGCTTTGGACATGCTGCGGATAAAGAACAATGTTAGTTGCAGATATAAATGACATGCTGAATATGAAAAAAAATCTTGTAATCCTGTAATCAAAAGTAATTTCTTTGGTTTCGTTGATTTTCAGCATCTTCAAAATGAATCCAGTCACTTCACTGCAGTTTACTTACTTTAACTCCCTGTCCTAAATGGTGAGAAAAGAAAAACAACGAGAGGTCGAGCAGCGCAGCCCGTCTCGTCCTCCTCCAGTTAGTGCTCCACCCGTGTTGTGAATGGCTGCACGATATCCCGTCCGTTCTGTTTTTCCTCCTCTTGACCTGCTTCCATCAGAGAGGCTTAACAGGTAATTACCTGGCTGAACGTGCAGCCAAAGATTAGACAGCAAAACGTGGAGCAGCAGTGTGACTGACGAGGGACCTTCAAGAGGTCAGTTTTTCTCCTGCTTTAGATTGTCTTTATTTGGAGGCTCTTGCAGCTGCAACCAGCCCTAATTTTTGATAAAGTTTTCACACTGGTCCTTGAAAGTTGCTCTTGGTTCTGCAGGGAGGAAGCGTTTTGTGGGCTGGTGACTTCTGCGGTGTTGAGATAACTGTGAGGACTACAGAACTCAATGACAAATTGAAAAATATAATAATATAACATAATTTCATATCGATGCATGAGTACAAAAATGTATCACAACTGTAGAAGGCAGAATTACTGTTGAGAGCAGGGCATGGCTTGTTCCCTTTAGATTCTGCATCACAAATAAAAATAAACAAAAACAATTTACACACAACATATCCAACAAACATGTATACTGATACTGATTTTAAGACGTTGATCACAAATCTACTTTTTGCAAGACTGAGCAGGAAACTACAAATCATCTGTCCTGGTTGTCAATATTGTTTTACATTCTGGAAAGACTTAGAATTATTGTTCAAATCAAAGCATGTGATTAGTACTGGAGAGAAAAGTATTATCAATTTTTTTGAATGTAAGGACTGGTAACTATTGTTACCATTTTATTTTATTTGGGAAATTCCATAAATAAAAGTAAATAAAAGAGCTACAGTATAGTCACATTGTAGCTCCTGCTTGAATTGTTGTTTTATTATTATGTCATATTGAAAAATTCTGATGAACCACAATCCTGGTCTGTACATTGTACATTCACAGACAATTCCTTTTGCTAGTGTTTATCAATTAATTCATTTTTTCTGCTTTTTAAAAACTTAATTTGGCAGAATTATTAGGCTTGAAAACATTAAACTGATCTGACAACACGGCATCTTTGTTTTCTCTGAATCTTTATTTAATCAAAACACTCAAAACAGTTACATACTGATGTATTTATGTAAAAAAAATCATATAATCAATAAAAAGACAAAAGAATGTTCTGACAAAAGTGGAAACAGCAAAAGTTTTACTTCTTCCCAGCTGACGTATTAGAACTTCAAGAAATACAAATAAGGTTCATGAGAATAAAGGAATAAAATTAAACCTGTCAAACTCTTCACCAAAATGCAGCTCACGAAAGCTCCGCAGCTTTAACTTGTGGAAAACAAAATCCATATTTTTGTGTTTGTTGTCTCCATCTAGTGGCCATGAGAACAACTGTAGCTTCAAATCATTCAACACTGAGTTCAACAGCTCAGCTCAGTATAGACCTGTGATCCACTGATGGAAAAACTGAGGAAACACAAGAAAAACATATATATAAAAGTCTATATTTACAGATAAATAAATGAACTTAGTTACTCTCCACCACTGGCTATGTGTTACAGTCAGCTAATAAACTATTGTGGAGCTTTAAAAAAAAACAGTCTGATAAAGTTTAAATACATGATTCAACTTGTCACAGAGTATTTCTACACCGTGGTGTCGCTACTTTTACTGAAGTTAATGATGACTGTTATTGTCATTACAGTTCTCTTTTAGTATCACAGCACATCTGATGTCTAATTCAACAACAGTGAACATAAAACAAGAGATGATCAAAAATACAACCAGCACCTGCACAAGACATCCAGTTTAACATGAAGATTATATCCTGTCCAACCCATCACTGCCATGAAAACAGCTGATCTGAACTCTGAGTGGACACTCTGGAGCTCATTTTGACTCAGTCATCAACTTTAAAGTGATCACTGCTGTTGACTTGGTCTGTTACAACAGGAACTAACATCACTGTCACCATGAGGAAGAAAACCAGCACAAATCTCAGCTGTACTGTTCTTTGCTTGACGTCTATCCATTGCTTGTAAACATTCCAGCCCGGCAGCGTTCTCCAACTGAAGAACCAGTTCTGTCCTCAGGCAGAACCAGTTTTATCTTCAGAGCAGCAGGGGGCAGCAAAGGCTGAGGAAAGCTGAAACATTTCATTGACTTCAACTTCAACTTGTTTCACTTCAGGTACAGTGGAGTGCAGGAGGCCTACATGAGAAAGTAGAGCGACAGACAGTCAGTACAGCTGCTGCTGCTGACAGTCCCAGTGCAGCACAGAGGCCCAGTCTGCCCCGGATCACTGCTGCTGGTTTTGATGTCACAGCTTTGGGCTTGACACCGGCTTCTGAAAAGAACATTAAAAGAGTGTTTGTCATTTATCTGAGGAGAAAGTTTTATAGAAAACTTCCTGTAGGCTAAATCACAAAGACTGGATGGATTATTTCTGATCAGAGTTGAGCAAAACTAGTTTTAAAATTAATAGCCAAACTGTCCCACATGTGAGCAGGTTTATGTGACACCCTTGAGTCGACTCACCGGTGATTTTCAGTGAGAACTGTTTGACCTTCCTGCCAAACTCAGTGGCCATCCTGCAGAGATACAGGCCCGAGTCATTGGTCCTCACTCTGGACACATGAAGCCTTACGCGTCCCGTTCTCAGAGCGTCTTTGTCACACTGCACCCGTCCTGCAAACTGCTCATCCAGAGACTCATCGACGCTGTCGTCCAGATGATAGAAAACCTTTATCTCAGGCACAGACACACAGTGGATCTTCAGCGAGGAGATCACGATGTGGACTTTAGAGGAGAAGCTCCATTCTACTGTGATGTTACTGTTCTCCTCTGCCTGGTAGTTCAGACCCATGTTATGAGGCTCAAACACTCCTGAGAGGACGAGACAGACAAATGGATTAAAGCTCACTTATGCTCTAAATGTTCAAACATACAGATACACTTAAATCACAGTGGTAATTCCCAAGAATATTTTTATTATAGAATAACCAGACAATGTATTTATGTTTAAATTCTGCACAAGATGCAGCTGCACTTATGATACCTTTCAAATAATAATTATAATGTTTCCTTTTTATTAGTTCAATCAATTTGTTGGATAGATCATGGATAATTATTATTCAGAATATTGAAATGGACCTCTTTTGTGTTGGGGGTGACCTTGGGTGCTTATGTTGTGTATTTTGTGGTGCATTCAGTGTCACACTAAAACAAAGCTTTCCTGTTTCTTTCCTCACTAGAATTTTGTTCCTGACAGTGTGCAGAAGGCTTTGAAACAGCACTTAGTCTTCGGAAAATAATATAAAGCAAAACAAAAACAAAATAAATCTGAATAAATAGATGAAAATGAATGAATGGATCCGCTTGAGGTTTTCCCCTTCTTGAAACAGCCCTCAAGTTTCTGCCCGTTAAAGGGAAGTTTTTTCCTCATCACAGTCGCCTCAGTGCTTGCTCTTGGTGGGAACAACTGGCCTTATAAATAACCTCAGTGAAGTTGTGAACTAACCACAGACGCAGGAGGTCAGCTTGATGAGCAGCAGGATCCTGCAGATCATCTTCTCTCTGTGAGAGGAGACACAGGTGAAGAGTCAAAGTTCAGTCCTGGTTCGGTTCCATAAATCAGAATCAGAGAACAGAAGCACCAAAAAGTAAAATGCGAGTAAAATGAGGGGAGCTGCAGGAATTTACTCTGAGAACTCACATCTGCCCCCTGCAGTCAGGTCTGCCAGTTATGTGCACAGTTTTGAATAAAAGAGCATGTATTGCTCTTTGTTTCTTTACCTTAATGCTGACTAATAAAGTAAACCTTCTTAATTAAAACATCTTATTTAACTGCTAAAAAAGTTTGGTCACAATATGACACCACAAACATAATCAAATTAATTGAGTTATTTAAGTGTTATAACAGCAATGCAGACCTTAAAAAGTTAAATTGTGAACAAACTGCACATCTGCAAATCTGGAATTTAGGCCTCAATATTGCCTGAAAATAAACTGTCAGCTGAACTGAATTAATTTACCAAAAACAGACAAACAAACAACAAAAACCAACCAGTGGGTTCCCTTATACAACATATAATATAAAAGAGTAAACACAAACAACTATGTTGTGGTCAAATCTCACAATAAAATATTTTTCATATTTTACAGGCTGATCTGTCAGGTTTTTATCTTCATCTCAAAGTGTATCATCAGTTAATCTGTGGAATAAACAACAGAGGATACAAACATTACCTTGTATGTCTTCAGTCATATGAGGACCAACCAGGACAAGAAGACAAGTGCTGTTCTGTCTCATAAAAACATATCCAGCGGAATGAAGGAGGACTTTTATATGACTGAGGAGGGGCCTGAGGGAATGTTAAGATTCAGGGAACAACATGACGTGGGGCCCTTTAAAGATATTACCCAGTGAAATGTCATTGCAAATTGTTTGTTTACAGGGAATGCAGTTGTGGTCACTATGGATGCCACATGAAAACACATATCTGCCTGGGCCCGGATGTTGCAGGGATTTTTTCCTCTTTGGTATGCTAATCCCGCCCAACCGGGAGAGCTCCCTAGCTCACCCACTGAAAAGGTGTTTGACAACAGGTGTGTGTGCAGTGTTTTGTTATGGTTTCCAGGTTACAACACATGTTTCCTCAATAAGCCTGCGGGCTTTCATTTGATGGGTGGAGGCCCATCAGAAGTGAAACCCAACCAGCAGTAAACTGTCTATACACAGGTGTTTATTATAGACAGGTTTGAGTTTTCCCAAATGGTTTCCTGTAGATGCCCATATTTGGGAGTTCAGCTGTTACCTTGTTGACTGAAGTAGTTCCTACATGAAACTGCTCACAACAAGGTCTGTGGATAATCTTGAATAACCGGGTCAATTTGAGCACCACAACTAAGTGCCATTTAGTCCCATTATATTGGATTAAGGCAAACCCAAAACTTTGCAACTCACACCAAAACTATCTAGATGGATAAACAGCACTACAGGCCAGGGGGAAAATATGTATTTTTGATTTTGGGGTGAACTGTCACTTTAAGCTCTAAAGTAAAAAAAAAAAAAAAAGAAGAAGAAAAAAGATGGTCAATCGCTGAGTGACTCCATTTACAGCAGGAGGAGTAGAAGAAAAGAGACAGAACTTCAGGTTCAGCTCTTATCTTTACCATCACCTATTACATATTTGTGTCCTATGATGGTTCTGTATTATGTATTGTTAGTGTGTCTGTATAGTCTATGTGTGTTTGCATTAATTGTAGAATAAAGGGAGGGAGAAATCATTTGAAGAAACAAACAAAAAAGCATCAGCCTGCTGATTTATATGAAGTTAATTTCTCATCATGATTGTCATAGCAGACTTTTATTCTCCTTTAGCAGGAGGTACTTTATTTTAGTTATTAATGTCATTTTTATTTGTGTGTATAAACAGAGCTGACATGAAGGGTTACTTTTCACTGAGGAGAGAAAACAACAAAAAACTTTTAATCAGTATTTACAACAGAACTTGTTTAACAACACAGAAATGTCTTAAAATTTGATAGAAAAAAAAAGAAAAAAACATGTTCTAGATTAAAGTTTTAATGACTGTAACAACAAAATGTGTGCGCAATAGGTGGAAGAACTCCAGTTTTGTCTTTTGAGGGGCAAAAACTGAAGGAGGTCTACTCTGAATGAGGACAGTCTGACTTAACTTAAAGAATAAAACATCAATAAAACCTCAAACAACAACTGCACCTGCACTGCACAGGTCCAATCCAAAATGTCATATATATATCATATCATTAGCAGCTTCATTCAGAAAATAAGATAATAATAATAATGCAATAAGAAATTTTATTCATAAAGGAACATTCATACATAAAATGCAGCCCAGAGTGCTTCACAAAGAAAAATAAGAAAGAAACTCACACACCACACACACACACACACACACACACACACACACACACACACACACCACACACACACACACACACAAACACACACACACACACACACACACACACAGTGTCCAGTTTTATTTAAGCTTTAACAGTGATATCATGGTCACAAGTTACAAAAAAAAGGCAGTACAAAAACTGAACAAAAGGATTAAGAAGAAAATGTTCTCTGTACAACTTAAATGGAAAAGTAGCATGAACACTTTCAATACAGTGCTGTTTATAATCTGTCAACTAGCTTGCTGGTAAATAATAAAAAACAACTTTTCCCTCTCTGCCTCCAAAAACCTCAGACAGCAACAAATAAGTCAAAAAGAAAAAAGAGAAGACAAAGAAAGACAAAATAATAGAGAGAGAGAGAGAGAGAGAGAGAGAGAGAGAGAGAGAGAGAGAGAGAGAGAGAAGAAGAAGAAGAAGAAGCCCCGTTTCCTTTCTTTTCCTTACTCGAGTATTTATTTCTCAGACAACTCTTTCCTTTTACTCCCTACATTTAAAGACAAAAATCTCTACTTTCTACTTCTTACATTGTCAAAACAGACTCATTACTTTAATTTTAATGCATTTGAGGGGAATTATTGATTATTTTTATATGCATAATTTCACCTTCCCAACATCAAGACTGATAAGACATGAAAGAAAATATAACAAGACAAAAAGGCAAAACAAGACAAGAATAACAAGACAGAAAAGATGAAAACAACACAAGAGGCACAACAATGTAAAAGCTTTAACAAGACTAACAAGACAAAAAAGACAAACAAGACATAAAAAGATGTAACAAGACGAAAAGATGTGACAAGATTTAAAAAGGTAATATATGTAAGAAGACAAACGAAACATAATGAGGAGAAAAAGTCATAACAAGACAAGAAAGTGTAACAAGACAAAAAATATGTAACAAGACAAAAACGTGATAAGATGAAAAAGATGAAACAAGATGAAACAGACTCTGGTGGAGAAAAGTTGAGGTTCAGTTTGCTTCGCACAGAAACAGCTGGTAGAAATGTCGACTTTTACTTTTATACTTTGAGTACATTTGAGAGCCTTTACTTTTTCACTTTTATTTGAGTAAAGAAGTTGAAAAACATAAAAAGCATTTGATAAGATATAGAAATGGCTTAACAAATCATTTCAAAGCAAACCATAACTATTTTTTAAGACCGCATAAGCTGCTTAAAATAGGCTTTGATGGTTTTCACTCCCCTGGCGTGGTGTTCATGGGAAGTAACGCGTGACGTTCTGCGAATCTCTCGATGCTCAGAGGATCCAGTAGCACGTAGGTCACAGTGGAGCTGCCATTGCTTGGAGAGGATACTCCGTTGCGCAATCCACAGTGTCCCTGCTGCTCAAAGTATTCTTGCCCACATTTTTGCTTCTGTTTTCTCTCCATCTTTCTGCAGCTGACTGTGACAATGTTGCAATCATTCTTACTGTCTGAACAACACGCGGCGGCCGAATGCTCGTCTGTGGCTACTTTCGTCATGAAAACATACAGAGCCACGTCTGCAAGAGGACTCAACTCAACGAGCATGATGGACACGAGTCGAAGGTGTCGCCATATGTGTTTCCGTGAGTCAGGAGCCAAACAACTCTGGGCAGGAACAGCAGCAAGTAAATGAGCAGCTCCGGGACCAAAACGCCCACGATTCTGCTTTTTTCGGCAGAGGGAACCGAGCTGGAAGCAGCCAGGGCTCTGACGATCCCATCCAGGAAGAACATGAGCAGGGGGAGGGGAAGCAGGAGGAGGACGGAGTAAACTTTAAATAAAACCTCCAAATCAACGCACAAATAAAAAGAGAGGACAGAGACAGCGGGCAAGACCCAGACCAGGACACAGACAGCGACAGTCTTCTTGATGGATCGTTTGGACTGGCGCCACCGTGGGCAAGTGATGACCAAATACCTGCAACACAAGATGGACACACAGCCTTTGAGGAGCTTCATCATGCAGGAATATAACTGTGAGATGCGGAAGTAGCTACACGTGTACTGGTTAGACAGATGGCTTACCTCTCCAGGGCGGCACACAGCATGAAGCAGTGTCGGACTGCCACGGCAAAATCAAAAATAAAAGACACAATGAGAAGGATCTTCCATTCAGTAAATATCTCCAGCAAGACCGTGCAGCAGAGCTGAATGAGGTCGGCAAACAGCAGATTGACGTAGAACGGAGCAGCACGATCGTTTAGCCCCTGCAGGAAAACATCAGTAAGAGTGAATAAGAGTCAATAAAAACAAATAAAGAGTCTTTTCAAAACAAGTCTTATTTGTTAAAATACATTTTCAAGTATTTAAAATCACTTTTTAACTTAAAAAAAAAAAAAAAAGTCAGGTGGCACAACCTAATATTGGCAAAAATAGTTTGATTTTCCAACCAGTTAAATCTTTGGCAAGTGTCCCTTACAGTGACTGACATATTATTATTTTGTGCTCTGTAAAAAAGTTGACACAACTTAAAGTTTCAAGGCAACACTGCAATAGATTTTTGAGTTCTGTCAACTCAAACTCTTTAGTTTTGAAGTAAACTTTAAAAAGTTTGCTGACCTATAATCTTCAGTTGAGATAATTTACTTTCCTTCTTCAGATAAACGACAGACACGCAGCACAGACTGTAAATAAACACATCTCAGTCATAATGTACATACCCGAGAACAAACAGTGAAGGTCGCCCAGAGGTTTAAGGGGAAGCCGGCAATACTGATTGCCCACGGCAACAGATGCATGATGAACTGAACTTCTGTGCTTCAGAGTGAAACCTGCTGTTTGAGAGATCAGATTTATTTAAGTTAGGCAAGGATTTTATATACACTGTACTCACAATCACATTAAATCAAAAACTGCTTTGGGTGTTTCTACAACAATAGGCATTTTTAAGTCCAAGCAGAGAAATGTTGGATTTATGTCAAAATTTGTCATAATTAACAAATAATGTGATTTAATAACATTTATGAAGCATTTTATGTGTCCAAACACCACTTTTATTCATTTGGTCATAATGTTCAGATACATCAAAAGAGTTAATTCAAATATAATATCACATTATTTCAAAATAAAAGTGTTTCATATAAAGACAACTTTACACTATTTTCTTTGTTTGTTTGATTTCTGATCATTTATATGATGTTTTCATCTAAATGCATCTGTGTTTACCACAATGGTCCCCAATGCGGCCCCCTGAAAATTTTCATGTGGCCTGCAAGGCCATCATGGAAGTACTAAAAGTTAAAAATCTAGCAAAGACAGACAATAGCCTTTTTCTTACCATTAAATGGTTATCAGACCTTTATTTTGAAAGAGGTCAGTGTCGTGTTCATCGGTAATGATAATGAGCTGTGTCTTTTATATTAAACTGTAACTTTATTCACTCAGTGCTGCACATCCATGTTGTTTATGTTGTTCTTTTTCTACTTTTGCTGCTACAACCGTTGCAACCTGTATGTAGCATGCATGGTACACTTTAAAACATCAAGTTTTTGGACAGTGCCAACAAAATATTAGGCCACAATTCATCACACGACAATTCAGAAACAGTGGCCAACAGTAGAAATGCCCTAAATTAAACACTTCTGACCATTCTATTATTAAGATTGTCCATTATTAGGACTTTATATCATTTTTGTCCGGCCCACGGCAGCCTGATCAATTTCTCATGTGGCTTCTCATGAAAAATAAGATTTTAAATTTAAAAAGAATTTTAGAAATTCGTCATGTATTGAGGGTGACCACAATGTAATCCAGCTAATGTAAACAGTAGGTTATTGTTAAAGGTTACATCATTACCACTTATCATTAAAATTGTGTCTTTCGCAACACAATATGCCATTGCTGTTTCTCTGATTTTTATTTGCAGAAATAGAGATGGGTAAGAATTGCAATATCTGTTATAAAAAGCAACATATTTTTCTGTGTGCATGGAAATAATTGACATTAAGTTTTACCTTTGAAGGGTGGAAGATCAATGAGTTTCCTACACAAGTCTGATGTGCTGCATCCAAACCGTCTGTACGGTAAATGATCACACACAGTGGGTTCCTGTTTATCTATAGCTCCACTTTAAGGAAGTGAAAGAGAAGACATCAGGCATGAATATGCAGGGGTGTGGCCTGAGATTTTGGGACCCATGAAAAGATCCTCCAACCCCACACACCACACCAACGCTGTGCTATCACTGTACATATGATAATATATCCTGCAGAATATTGACCCAAATTGTTAAACCATCACTGCAGTGTATCACTCAGTCACATAATTCGAATTAGGGGGGAGCTAAGACATGAGCTCCCCTGAAAACCTACTTTGAGATATTCAGGGGGAGCCCTAAAACATTGTCCATTTTTAAGCCATATTTTATTTTCTGTACATTAAGGTTGCTGGGATAAATAATAATAGCACAATATGTCCAGAGTCCAAATTATGGGGGAGCTAAGGGGAGCTAGGCTCCCCTGAAAAGGACATGAGCTCCCCTGAAAGTTTACTTTGAGACATTTAAGGGGAGCTCTAAAACATTGTTCATTTACAGTGTTACAGATTATATTTTCTTTTCTTATATTTTCACTTTGTTTTTTTGTTTTTTTCCTTAAACAGCACAATAAATCTCTTTATTTGTAGCTAAAAAATAAACAAGTGTAATTCTTTGGAGCAGTAGCCTCATGCTGTTGTTATGAAGCATCTATTGTATTGTCTATTATACTGTTATTGACGGTATTAACTGTCTCCAGTAGAAAGTTTTTTGCAGTAACCCTGTTATAACACTCTGCTGAACACTTCCATGTATACATGGGCATGTGACATTTCTTAGTAGCGGCATGCACAGCAAAATAGGGCTCCGCCGAAAGCCACTGTGTAGTTCGAACCTCGCTCAGTCAGCATCAAGGTATTGTTACAGTATTATTTTATAATTGTCTGTCACTCTGACTCAAGTCACTCAATGCTTCAAACTGTTCAGCATCCAGTACAGACTATAGGCTATAGGATGGAAATAACAAATTAAATTCAATGTTACTAATCTAACCCAGAATATGCTGTACAGCTACTCAGGCGTGTGCAACCACAGCACGTCCTGACACCAGCACTTTGACGGGAACATGGCCCCCACTCTTTTTCCTGAGAAAGTATCTCAGAAAAGTAGTTCCTCATACGCATGATTTGTTTTGAAACTTTATGTGATGTGTCAGCAAAAGCTGCTGTGAGAGTTCTCACAATGAAAGAGGAGGGGGGGGGGGGTGCTGCAAATACAGAGGTTAAAGTCTTTTATGTACAAATTTGCTACCACCCCGTGGTTGCACTTCTTCGGTTTATAGACCAAATACTGTATCTCTCATGTTCCTAAATGGAAACTCCCCTTGTCTCTCTGTTAGTCTGGGACCAAGTTGTGGTGTCACATGAAGACTTTATGAGCCTAAATTAATCATTTTAAAAAAGTAATTTCCTCCTTCATGCCCCAATCCACAATGTCATCAAAGTCAAATTTAATAGTAATTTCAGTTCAGCCATGAGAGAAAGAGCATTTGAGCTTATCAGCCATCAGTTCATTTGCACCAGAACTGATTGTATCATCCAGTTTATACACGTCAACAGCTGCTTTTATCATAATCATAATATCACAGTCATAATGATACACATAACTTTATGTCTGAGCTAATAGCAAAGGTTTGTCTTTGTGAAACTTTAATGTCTCTCTGACCCTTTTCTGTTACAACTTTTCCACATTTTTTGGTAATTTGTATGTTCAATTCAATCTCCAGCTCCTTCAGTCTTAATTTAATTTGATTATTTCCTGCCTGACCCCTGATATGGATGGATGGATAAACTCAAAGGGGTCGGGGGAGGTGATGGTACCGCTTCCTGCACCTGCCTTACAGTACAGGTAGCCTGTTAACCATCAAGGGAAAGTGTAACCACAAATCATGTGGGCTCTTGCAGCATCAAGTGGGCCGCCGCAGTTTGTTGCAGTAAAGGAAAACTCTCGTTGAGAACGCACCCCTACTTCCAACGTCTATGTTCTCAGTACATGTAACATGAAAGCTGCTGTGTTCTTGCTCACTTCAATTGATTACTGACAGATACAGAAACAAATAATGATGTCTGAGTGCACCTCTTAATTTTCTGAGTCTGTATCTCTCAAGTCTGATGACAAAATATCACATTAAAGGAGAAAACTGTTATATATTTACTGTAATTTATCATAAAATGACTGTGATATGTCATCAGAGGTTAAAGAAACATGCTAAGTTGAAATACTTTGTTTCTCTGACAGCAATGCTCAGGGGTGGGTGATGTGGCAGAAAGATCATATCATGATTTTTTATGGCAGGATCACAATTTTATTATGATACTTTTTCTTGTTGGTTTTCAAACCATTTTGCAAGTTACTGAACAGTAACCAACCAAAGTAATTTGCCTTTTTAACAAATATAGCTCTAAACAAGAAAAAAAAAAAAGAATAGCAGAACATTTAAGCCAAAGTACCTTTTTGAACAGATTTTAATTTGTGTGTATGTAACACACCTTGTGTTTAAGCTTGAAAAGTGCAATAAATAAAATAAATTATTGTTAATTAATACAATGGTTTCCTATGATTGGTTTATCTGTATGTTTCTAGGGAGAGTGTGAAACAGACGAGCAAACAGTGTGACTCGGCTGAGAAAAAACTTTGAATGCGTTGCATGTTGAGCATAAAACTACAACAGATGGAACAGATGTACACTGTAGCATGATAAAATGATCTTTCATGGTGGATCATGTACACATTCTAATTCTTCACGATCTCATATTATAATTTCGTACACCGCAAGATTCAACCTATACCACTGATGGCTTCAACCTGGTATTTGGACTGCTATACTCATTTTTCATTGCTGTACTAAATGCCAGATGAATTTGCCCGTCTTTACAGCACTCCCTTCCACATAATAGCTCCAACATCCTTGACTGAAAATGTCATTTAGCAACTCGGCCACGCCCATTCCTCATACAGCAGCTTCCGTTGACACATCACATAATAAGGCAAAGTTACCAAAGAAAATTCTTCATTTATGGGGAACTTTCAGCACTTTCAGTAATTCTCTGAAACACTGTTTTTACAGACTTTAGTTTCATTTTAACAATGACATGACAATGACACCCTTGACCTTGACAGATGTCATTCAGTGGCCTCAGTTTTAAAGATTGTAGATTAGGGGTGATATACCGGTATTGACGATAACCGTTAACAGATCTGAAAAATTTCAATGGCCAAAAAAATACACTTAATACTTTTGATTAAGTTCCTTCAGGTCCATATTAAATTCCTTCAAAGCCTTCACTACAGACATTATACGAGTCTGGACATACATGGTTGTAAACTGTAACTTGACTGGTTGATGGAGACATACAACTGTGGGGCAGTAATTCTACAGGGTGTCCATAAAGTCTCTTTACAGTTTAACAAATTTATTACAAAAGCAAATGAATAGACAAATCTGTGGAAATTATTACAAAATGAAAAGTAGATATTGATGGGGTTTTTTTTTGCCTCATTTAATGCGCCTCTATATGGGCACCATTAGTTGCATGAAGCACATCAAGACGGTACCCGATTTCTTGCCATGTTCGCTGTAGCATAACCTCATCAGTGGTGGCAATGGCATCAGTGATCTTTTGCACGAATTGACGGACGTGACGGTGGATGTCTTCCATACTTAATCCTGTAGTTTCACTGAGTCTGCGTATCCGATTTTGTTTCAGTAAACCACGATACACATTGTACCTTTTCTTGAGGAGGAGCCATGTTTTAGGGGTTTATTTAACAGAACCTATTTCATCAACAGGGTACCTGAAATACACTAATGCAATGTGATTAAAAACTTTGATAACCACTGAGTACATAGAACAAATCTGATTAACATATCTCATCAATTGCTTTTGTAATAAATGTTTTAAATTGTAAAGAGACTTTGTGGACACCCTTATTTTCTGACTGCTCTGTTTTATACAACAATTGTCAGCTGACTTCTCACACTTCTTACAAGTGACCACCAGCTGCTTCAGTTTGAAATGTGCCACTTGTGGTGGCATTGCAGTAGGTGCTTCAACGTGTGTTGCTTTGTGCGGATCTGCGCTCTACTGAGTGACCTCTTCTAACTGAACACGTTCTCTCAAGTAAAACTGAATTAGTTTATTTGCATTTTGAATCATTACAAAATTACCTCGGCAATGTAATAAAGCTTAGGGCACCCAAATCGCCAGCAGCAGCCCTGTTCCTCAAGCTTGAACTACAACAGCACATAAACGGGAACTTAAAAAACTGTTTCTCATGATCATTTCAAAACTTTGGTCATTAAGGGGCGAGGCCGTTTATGGATGTGAATGATTATTTTTTTCTCAGTTTCTTAGAAGGGGGAGGAGTAAACTAACAAGACCCTGCTGCATGTGTTCAGGATTTGATGATAGACACATCAGTCGCTGGTGTAGAAAACTCAATCAGGTGTGGTCTTGCAGCTCTCAAAGGTAAAACTTTTTTTCTTATATGCAGAGATGATGCAAACTGCAAACAGTCATGAAAAGGAATATTTAATCACTCATTCTTGAGAACTGGAGCAAACCCGTATTTTTAAGCAGTCTTAGTTTAATAGCACGGCTATTAAATCTTGTAAGGGGCCAGTTATTGATGAAATTTTTTATTAAATGTAGACGTACATCTGATAGCAATATTGTTTAATGAATTTGCCAAAAAATAGTTGCAAGTGCAAGAGCAATATTCCCACTTTTTCTGGAAGTGAGACAGGGGTCCTGAGGATAAATCTTTTTATGCCTGATTAAATCATGCTCTGAAAAAATCTGACGGAGTTGACAGGAGGAAAAAATCATTAAAAAACATTTTAAAACAAAGATGATTTTAATAGGTATAATATATGTATTTTTATAACTAGTGTATGCTATCAGTATTGTTAGTTTTAGATTTTGAAGACTTCAACATGTTTAAAAATTTTTTAAATTGTGAATTCTTGGCAAGGTTGTTTTGTGCCACAGAGCAAGTTTAGAAATAAAAAAATAATTTAAAGCAAACCAAAACAACTTATAAATTACATATATTTAATATAAATAAAACCTTAAAGAATACACTTTCACCAAAACAATTGGATTTAGAGTGTTGTTAATAATAATTTTTAAATCGTTTTTTGTATAGGACATGATTTGTCCCAGTTCTCAAGATGAAGTGTTATATGAATATTTAAAACACCAGTTTTTGTTTTGATATGATTGTGAGAATAGTTACACTGTTATATCACTTAACAATATTAGTAGATGTAAAAAAAAAAACAAAAAACTCACTGACTTTATATAAACTCGTCTCTCAAACAGCAGGTTTCACACTCAAGAATGAACGTTTACAACATCGTAGAATGGGTGATAATTTCCATCAGCCTTCCTTTGACCCTCGTGGCCATCTTTGCTGTTTGTTGTCAGGTATGTACCCTATGACTGAGATATATTTATTTACAGCTGTTATTGCTGCATTATTTGGGCTCAATATTTGTTTTAGTTTTTTACTCTTTTTTTTTTAAAAGAAAAATAATTACTGAAATATTCTGTAATGAATTGCCATAAAAATCATACAGACATGCATGGTGCCATCATCAGGTCAAACATTTAAATTTCTCCAATATTTTGGTTTATGACCAAACCTGCAGCTAATGAAATTCCCATCAGCCTCAGCTGTGCTTCATGTTTGGAGCATATTAGCAGATTCTTAGCATGCTAATGTACTAAACTCAGATAATATGCATCTTAAACATGTTAAATATTCAATTCTCATTGATTAATCACAGCATTGATAGCAGACCATTGCTATAGATGCAATTAATAAAATCCTTTTTAAATTAGTATTATTATTAAATTATTGTTTTTTAAAATTAAGTAGCCATGTAATAAGTAGGATAATGTGCAGGGAGCATTATTGGAAAAAAAAACAAACCAAAACACAGGGTGATTCATGTCAGGGTCCCTGTCCCTGTCATCCTGATTACAAAATATTTATCTTGGTCACAAATCAGCCCCACCTTAGAAAAACTGTATGCAATTATTCAAAATATCACTCATAAAATGATATTATTATTACTATTATTATTATTAAGTATAATTTATTTATACAATTAGGAAGCAAACAGTTTAGGACTTAATGTCATAACAACACACAGAAAAGTTTAGTTGCAGCCTGATTATACAGTTTAGTCAAAC
Organism: Lutjanus argentimaculatus; assembly: GCA_034769285.1. Taxonomy (NCBI): domain Eukaryota; kingdom Metazoa; phylum Chordata; class Actinopteri; order Lutjaniformes; family Lutjanidae; genus Lutjanus; species Lutjanus argentimaculatus. The sequence goes on from JAWZSL010000018.1 coordinate 12,758,811, forward strand.
AAAGTTGGGATGCAGTGTAAATCATAAATATAAACAGAATGCAATGATTTGCAAATTTTACACCTGGAGCAACGTTTGCTACCATCCAGACAATGTCTTTTTCAGTGACCATACCAAGACAAATCCTGCAAAAACATGGTTTCATTGTAAAAGAGGTCAGGCACTCGACTGACCTGCCTGTACTACGAAGTTAGACTAATGGGTTAACGAGAAATGTTCTAATGTCAGAGTTTTCAGCGTCACGAAGGTGTCTCTCTTTTAACCTGGCGAGATCACCATTGTAACTTGTGCTGAACTCATAACCTGGTCAGGAGCAGGTTCCGTTCAGAGTTGCAGGTTAAATCGGCTGTAAAAAGTGCCGCTCTTGAGCCAATTCTTTTCCTAATGATGTTCTTTGTGAGCAATATACAGATTCTCAGATGAGGGAAGATGTTATGTGTTCAATGATGATGAGCTGTAATGCTACCGAACAAGACCAGCAGCGCAACCTGCATGCATTACGTTGCCACGGGAACCTCAGTTTGGTGATGCAGAGAGTCATTTTTTCCTGTTTGCTTCAGGTCATATTAACACTTTAAATTTTACACAGCAGATCATCCAAACACCAACAGAATGAGGAAGCAGCTACGGACACTTTGAGTGTTTTAAATTTGATCCTGATTTGCTGTCAAATCCGTTTTGCACTGCTGATATTGCAGCTTAGAACACAGATTAGAAAACTGATGAGTCAGTCCTATTTATCATGGATAATCAATCAGTAAAATTCATTTCACTTTGACTTGGACAAAAACTAAAGTGATTTCCACGTGTCCTTCATTGTGGGACAGTGTCGGACCAACAGTATCATGTTTAAATACTGTTAATTGTGCAGTTGTCATGTTAGAAATAAACAGCAGGCACTAAGTTGATTAGAAATTTGTTGCTTTTTGCTGTAATATATTTTTAATATTCTCTACCCCTCTCCATTATAACATCTTGTTTGTCTTAGCTGAAGTGGGCGGCCAGTGTTTGCTCCCTTTGGGCAGAAGCAAAGTCAAATGATGCACCAAATGCCCCTTTTTACTCTGAGGAAGAAAGTCTAAGTGGACAAATAAACAGTTAACAACCACCATTGTGTTACCTGTTATCTCGGGCCTGGGTTTTAGGTTTTGTTGAGGCAGCTCATACAAGGAAAGTGTTGAGTTTCATTGCAAATGTGTGGCGTATGAAGCACAAATGCGCCCCAGACAATCAAGCACCTGAAGTCGTATATCAAGCAAGAATGAAAACAAATTTCACTTTCAAAACTCCAGCAGTTAGTGTTCTCAGTCTCTAAACACTTACTGACTGTAGTTAAAAGAAAAGGTGATGTGATACGGTGGTAAATGTGCCACTGTCCCAACTTTTCTGGAGACACATTTGGGAGGAAGTGGAGTTCAGACATGTTTACAACGTGTTCACTGTTACTGATGTTTTCCTGCAGGTGCGAAAGGATAATGTTGGTCCGATCTACATCGTAAACCTTCTCATGTCGGACCTGATTCAGCTCTGCTGCAGGCTCATGTTGCTGACAGAATTTAAGGATTGGAACATCATCAAAATAACATACTTTATCTACGATTATAGTGTGGGGGTCAGTGTCGGCTTCATGGTGTGTGTCGCCCTGGAAAGGTAGGTATCTTGGGCTGAGGGGAGTGATTGCAGATTGTGTTTTTATTGTGAGGTGAGAAAAATAGAAAACAGGTTGGTTTTAGTCACTCATTTTTATGCTGTTATTATAGAGTGCTGCAGGGATGACATGTATTTGCAGACTAACCTGGAAGTTAGCATTTCCCTGGTTCCCTCCACAAAAAGCCAATGGGATTTTGCCACTGGGTTTTGGATTGGTGCAGAAAATAAGCCCTGTGGGGAACAAAAGGTTATGATACTTACAGGTTTGGTTCAGCAAGATAATCTTCACAAATGAACACAACTTTTATGAGATTTTAAGTGTTAATGCAATTGCCAGGAATAAAAAGTTAATGTTTTTAGTAAACTACACCACAGTTGCGTGACCGTCACCCCCAATAAATAAACCCACTAAAAAATAGCCCATTGACTGTTTTTCTGTCACCAGAAGATGAGTTTTTTCTAATGTGTGCTGGAAAGCAGAGACTCAACTCATGTGTGCTAGAGAGCATAGAGATAGGCATTTTTTAAGTGTGTGTATTCAGCTCTCAGTACTTTTGTAGCTTCTAACTGAATCTCTGTGGTTTCAAGTTTAGTATCTCTTCTGTGTTGCTGTTTGTACTTTCAGGTATCTGCTTTATTTCTACTGTATCATGTTTGCTTTCAATTGAATGTGGTCATGTTGTTGCATGTCATTCCCCCACTGTCTCTCCCCTTTTCCTGTCATATCTTCAACTGTCCTATGGATTAAAGGCATAAAAATACCTGCGTCTACTGCAGAGTCATTTGACCAGGGAATAAATGCTGATTGTACCCTTTCCCACTGTAGAAAAAAAACAGATGTTGGCAGTTGTTAGTGAGTTTTTATTTGTCCAGTGTAAAGGGGGTTTATAGTTTCTTTTTTGTCCGTTTTTATGATTGCAAGTCTACATGGGGTCTTTTATTTTGAAAATCGACCGGATTCTCTTTGCTATTTCTGTGTCTGACTTCCTGTCTGCTTGACCCACGCTGTGCTTACTGATGCTACATTTGTCTAAAATAGACTTTGGTGCGTTTTTGAAGCAGGCGCTGCTGACGGAATCACAAGCATTGTGTAGAATAGCAGCGATCAGCTCGTGATCATGTGTTCATCTTGTGTTACAGGTATTTGGTCATCGCCCACCCGCTGTGGTACCGCTTCAAACGAACCATCAAGATCTCTGTGGTGGTCTGTGTCCTGGTCTGGGCCCTTCCCCTTGCATTTTTCCTCACCTTCTATCATCGGGTTCATTATAAGGTTTTGGAAACCATCTACTCTGCTTTCCTCCTGCTTCCCCTCCCCCTGTTCATATTCTTCCTTGGTGGGACCCTCAAAGCCCTGTCTGCCACCATCTCGGTTCCCTCTTTCCACACAATCAGTTGTATTGTAAGTGCTATTACTTCCAAATATTTATTCTAGATATTTGCCATATTCACAGTACTTTGAAAACATCCCAAATGGTTAAAAACCATACTGATATCTATTTTTTCTTTCTAATATTGTACAGTGGAACGTCAGCTACATGATTTTAACAACAGTGAATGTTTGTTTTATTTCATAAAAATTGTGCAGCTGAACTTTTTTCAGCCTCTGAAGGGGGCATGCCAGAAAAGGTTTGGGAACCACTGTGGTACAGCATGTATATTTCAGGATAAATATCGGAATTAAAAATAGCAGTTTTAAATGTACACTGCATCATATTAACAATGAATGAAGATGTTTTTGTTGTTATTGTTGTTGTTTTTAGTTCATATCAAATAATCAGTTTCAGTGACATTATGTTACCTTCTCTAGTACAGCATGTTTTTATGTGAAACCTTATCAGACCTTTTTTATTCTCTCTCTCTCTCTTCTGTCAAGTTGCACAATTAACCACTACTCAGTCAACTATCTCCTTTCCTGTTTCTTGTGCTTAGATATACGATGACAGGCTCATCTCTGTTCAAAAGAAAACCACATTTTGAAGTTGGGCAAAAGCCACATATATAGTCACAGCTTAAGTTAGATGATGTCAGCCAAATATTAACTAACTAAGAAAGATCTCCCGAGAGTGATCATTTTAACCCAAACATGACCTTTCCGTAACTTTAAAGAAGTGTTTCTTTTTGCTCTCAAAATGTTCTCTACCAAACAGTTGAAAGGATGCAGTGTTCTGAAATGTTTTGGTAAACCTGTTCATGTTCACAGATGGCTTCGACAAAAGTAAATAAAATATGCAATAAAATATGTTTATTAGTTTGTTAGCTGCAGAGTGATTTCTATCAATTTAATTTTAATCACAGAAGTAATCCACTTTTTTTCCTGACTGGTCTCACATACACATTTTAGTTGCCTATTACATTATAACTAATGTATAAAAATGTATTTGTTATTTTTTGTATAAATGAGAAACAAAACTACATTCAATTGTTTGTCTTTATTTATTATAACTTTTATTTTTGGAGTTTTAAGAGTAGGCATGCTAGTTTTTTTGTTGATTGATTTGATATGATTGATATATGATATACAATATATGATATAATACGAGTGTCTTCCTTTTGTTATGACCCTTCCGTAAAAGCTGATAAATAAAAGTTGCAACAAATCTTTGCCGGTAAACAAATCTCTATTGTCTATTAAAGACCCCACTGTTACCGGGGCAGCAATCTGCAGTTTTTTTTCTATTTACCAAATTACGTTTTGTCATAGGCTAACTCTTAAAACTAACCAGAGTATTTTAAACTTGGCTTAAAATTAGTAAATCCAGATTTAAAATTAAGCAGAGCTGTGTCATACAATTGGGAACTAATCTCAGTTTAATAAATACAAGTTTAGTGATGTAAACCAAGATTACACAGTTTAATTGATATAGAGATGCTTGCTGGCCCAAATTAACATAAATAAATCAATTTAAAAAAAGTTAACTCTCAGCTGTTCTTAACAAAATATTTCATTGTTTGATAGCTAGCTAAAAAGTCAAAGAACATCAAAAAACGTTTCCACCGTTGCTTTTGGCCCTGCCGAGTCAGCTGCGCCCAGCTGCACCCGAGATGGACCCTCTCTGGAGTGGGGCTGTAGCGAGCACAATCCACCTCTAAGCGGGCTGTGGTGACTTGTCGCCATCCATGGCCAACCCATGATGAGCCTCCTTTCTCCCCCCTCGAACAAGTGAATGTTGTGATACTGAGCTCACGTGTGTGCAGGAGAACAGAGAGCCAGACGTTTCTTAAAGTCTCTTCATGTTCAAGTTTCAGTACTTTTGTGGCTTCAAACAGTCTTTATGGTTTGAAATTTAGTTTCTCTCCTGTGTCCTTGTTAGTACGGTCAGGTATCCGTAATATTTTACTGTGTCAGTGTCGTGTTAAGTCACTGCTGATGAAATCCCCGAATGAAAACATTTCCTGCTTTATAATAAAAGTGCTTAAATAACGAAACAACGGGGCCTTTTGTTGTGAAGAATTTAAGGAAACAGTGTGTTTTATCCCAGAGATATATGAATGGTTTATCTGCCGCTTTACAGCCTCTTGACTCGAGCCTCCTCAAGCTCGTGTTCGGTTAAAACAGTGTTTCCCAATCCAGGGGCCTCATTTATCATTGTGGGTACACGTTTTTTTACACGCTCTTCCACCCGTTTTGTTGCCTACGCACTTTTTCTCCGCCAAATTTGGGATCTATCAAGCCAAAACCTGTCGGGAAAAAGTGTGCACGTGTACACCCTTTTTGACCATGGCGTACACGCTTTTTGAAGAAGAGGAGGAATTGGCGACGCAGCTGCTGAGTCAGAGAATTGCAGTCTGTGAGGGAGAGAGAGGAGCGCGGACAATCAGCCGATAAGATTATATATATGTATGTATGTAACGACCCCCCCTCCCCAATAGCATTTGTTTCAGTAAGAACATTATTATATTTCAGTTCTCATACTTGTCAGGAATACATTCACATATCAAACACGACATTGTAATTGTTGTCCCTCTAACTGAAACAAATTACACACCTCCTGCATTGTGACAAAAGATTCAACAAGAAGAAGGTTCATTTCCTTTTATTTATTGCCTCAGTGAGTGTGGTTACTGCAGCCATTAGGGCCACAATGGCATCAGTGATGCGCTCTTGGCCTGTGACGACCTGCTGCAGTGCTGCAGCAATGTTTCCCTGGTGGTGGTTCAGCTGCTCCGCCACAGCACCGACTGCAGCCGCTGTGTCCCTCTGAGCATGCAGGGTCTCCCTCTGGGCCTCCAGCACTGCATCCGTCAGGACCCCCAACCGGTCGCCTCCTGCCCTGCTGGGGGCCGAGCTGGGGGCCGAGCTGGGGGCCGGAGCGCTCGGACCGGCGACCGCGGGGGGAATGACGCCGAGGTCAAGAACAACCAACCCCCCCTCCTCGGTGTCATCCACCTCCTTGTCTGAGGAAATAAGTGTGTGTTAAATCCAGTGTTCGTGTCCTGTCTGAGCACATTCATTGTAATTAATTTAGCCTCACTGGACAGCCATAGTGGCGAATGAATGATTGAAACTGTGATTTACCGGGTTTGTTGGTTGTCTGGGTTTCCCTCACCATGTCCGAGTCCCCCTCCTCAACCGGCACCACACCCTCCACCGACTCGGTGCCGATGATGTCAGCGATCAGGACATCGACCGGGGTGAGGTCAGGGGTTGCCAGGCCCCCACCAGTGGCCGCCACACTTTGGCGGTGGGTGGTGAGGCGTTTTTTTTCGCTTCTCTCTGTAAAAATAGTGACAGTGTTGACATTTCAATACAGATTATGTTATGACAGAGTATGGCATATACAGATTGAAACTCACTTTCAAATCGGTCCACTTTTTCCGGACTTCACCCTCAGTCCTCGCCGTGGCACCAGCAGCGTTGACTGCCCGTGTTACCTCCTGCCACTCTGACGTTTTCCTCTTGTTGGTGAGGCCGGGGCTGTGGCTGATTGGATGAGATTGTTTAAATTTCCGGAGAAAATATTGTTTGGTCCAACGTGTTCATCTCTGTTGTGAGTCTCCACGTGTTCTTAGTTATGATTTTTGACCTCGGCCTAAATAAACACAAGACGAAGTGATCATATAGAATTAGTGCATATACCTGCCGAAGAGGACTTTTTTTCTTGCCTGCACCTCACCAACAAGCACATTTATCTCGCTCTCTGAGAAGTTTCTTTTCTTTCGTTTGTTATCCATGCCGTCTTCCACTGACATCACTCCACAAAGTCCCAAAGAGCACATGGCTAATTTATATGCAAGGGCTGATTTGCATTGACCATATATGGTTGTGCCCGGGCGTGTAGAGGGCGGGATATGAGGTGTGTTCACATCCACGCTTTTCTTGGGTCTGGTGTGATTTATCAAGGGGAATAGCGTGCAGCTGTGCGTACGCGGAGTTTGATAGATCTGAAAAGAGTGCAAATATTTTGGTCGTACGCGCTATTTGCCTTTTCGTCGTACGTGGAAATTTACGAGGACTTTTACACGCTGTTTGATAAATGAGGCCCCTGGTCCTCAGGCCCCCCTGCCCTGCATGTTTGAGATGTTTCCCTGCTCCAACACACCTGATTCAGATGATCAGGTTGTTATCAGGCTTCTGTAGAGGCTTGATGATGAGCTGATCATCTGAATCAGGTGTGCTGGAGCAGGGAAACACCTAAAACATGCAGTGCAGGGGGGCCTGAGGACCAGAATTGGGAAACACTGGGTTAAAAGACACACCATCAAGCAGGTAGGCCTGTTGTAATGGAAATGCAAACCCCTGTTGTGCTGGGCTGAGGGGCCAACTCCAACCAAGTCCAGCCAGGCCAGCTCTGTGTATGGAAAAGGTAAATAGACACAGGAAAGAACCAAGACCGGATAGTGCCGCTCAGCCCTGTCTCTAATTTTTCCCAGTGGCCATTTGTGGTATTGCAGTGAAAAATCCCCCTGCAGCCCAAAAAGCATTTTCTCCATAAACCACCATTAAAAAAAAGACATCTGTAATCTGGAGTTTGACATCTGGAGTTTATATATTTGTAGATCCCATATGATCTGTGACATCATCACAATTTAAGATGAATGGGCCGAGCGGGAACTCACAGGTAGGGTCAGTAGTAAAAACACTACTTTGCATATTCAGTGGGTCTCATTCTTATCAATAAAACACAGTAGAAGCCCAAAGCACGATGTGTAGTGTTTATTCATTTATTTACTGTTGAACAGTCATTACTGTAATCACATTTTCCCCCCTCACAGAATCAATGAAATTATTCAGCAGTAACATTACATCCATCATGTGGACAGATTTGATTTGACACAATCATTCACTGCACACGAAGCTGCTGGGAAGATCACAACAGAAAATTATCACATTATTCTGATAGGTTAATCATCAGAACATCTGATTCGTCTAACAGTCCATCATTTTATCACCATTTCAGCAGGAAACAAAATGTTTAAAGAACAACAGAACTCTAACTGATGCTTGGTTTGATGCGCTGACTTGGAAACTGGTATCAAACCTTTGACCTTAGTTTTTATTTCTACATTTCTTAGAGGCCCTGACAGGAAGAAATGATCTAGTTGGTTAATGTAAATCTCAGTGGGTGAAGTGGAGGACCTCACTTTGCCTGGCTAATGCCCTGGTCACACAACGTGACCTTCAAAGTTGTCTGATCACTGTACTTTTCATGCTACACAACGTTCTGTCTTGTAATAGGGAATCTTGGAGTTGTGGTGGTTTGCACACCAGGAGGAGTCTGAAGTTGTCTGCTGCTTGTCTGTCTGCCTGTCAGCAGGACTGCAGAAAAACTACTGGCCTGATTTCCATGAAACTTTGCGGAGGAAGTGTGAGCCAAGGAGGGACCTGGCTGTTGTATATCTAAGCCAATAGACAAATTATTTTTCACCTTGCTAACATTGCAAGATAGGTCTACTGGCCTTGGCAAAGGTCTGTGCTCCCAGAATGCCCGACTAGTTGCTCATTATTTTGGGCTGTTCTGGCTCCAGTTTCTCCTTCTTGTTTGGCTCGTTGCATGGCTCCCCGACACATTTAGATATTAAGCCTGCTTGATATCTTTCGGGCATCTGCAAAACATCGGCGAACTCTTGGCAATCGCTCGGATCATGTCTATGAACAACTGACACATAGAAATTGAGCGATCACCAAAAACTGTTGGCAAGCGGAAAATTGGGGCTACAATCACATAGTCTGAATTTGGCTTTGGTGAAGCTGGATTGATGTTAATGCGATCTAATAATAGGTATTTTCAGACCAGAGGAACTTTTGTCATGATTATACAAACTGTTAAAGGTTCCCCCCGACCTTTTTTATGTCCGTGCTGCAAGACTGATTGTTGTTCGCTATTTTGAGGTCTTACTTGTAGGGCTGGGTATCGTTTAAAAAAGTGCAATAGTAGTACCAACACCAGTACCCTGAAAGTGATAACAATACCTTTTTTTGAAGGTTCCTATTTACGAAGAATGTTTGCAATGATTGGCTGCGAGCAAAACCATAAAAATAGTCTTTTTTTTCTGGATCTGGGTACCAAAAGGATTGACTAGAGAAGTTTTGATACTACTTGGTACTGGGTTATTTCAGTCGATACCTTAATACCCTTCTTTCTTCAGGGTAGGTGCTCTCCAAGCACAAGAGGAACCTTGAATGATGTAAATGTATGTTGATTGGTTGAACACCAATGTTGACCCAGTGTAGCACCAGCAAATGCTATCTTTGAAAACCTGTGTGAAAAATAAGCCATGTAAACAACAGCTCATAGTGGTACCCAACGCTAATTTTGACAAGAATTTTTATTTTAGTTTCAGTCTTAGTCATGTCCTGAAAATTTTAGTAAGTTTTAGTCATATTGTAGTCTTTTGTTTTTGTTTTTAGTCAAGAGTTAATCAGTGGAACTTAGTCAAAATTTTAGTCAATGCTTTAGTCATAGTTTCAGTCACGATTTCAGTCTCTAAACAGCATCTTTGTCTTTATCTTTTTTGGTCACTTTAAATTTTTCACTCTATTCAAAACTTTTTATTCTTTATCCTTAAACAAATTTCTTTCATAAATTGGATAGTGTGGATCTTAAATCAGCAAATAACCTCTCACTGTTATGTCTATCCCTGGCTACCCTGTTGTTACAACCTACCCCAGTAGTGGGGTAGGTTGTAACAACAGAACTCCTTGTATTTGACATTAACTCACACGATCTGTGATTATGTCATACGTCCAATAGAGTTTTCTTTGTAGTAGACAAACATGGGCACTGTGTATCAAAGTTTGAGAGTTTTAGCACAAACAACTCCTGAACTACTGATGCTCAAACAAAAATTGTTACTACATCCCAGATCTCCCCTATCATATACGAATGAACGAATGAGTCATTACTGATTCATCAGAGACATTATTGGTTAACAGACACTGATGTTTATTACCTGGTAAAACAAAACTTTTTATAGTTCATGTTTCACTCAGTTGAACTCTATTTTAATAAATTAGCAGCAAAAATATTTAAACTGTGCTGTTGAGGCAGACTAGCATTATCTGGGAAACATCACGTTTATTCACTCTACATGGAGCTAAAACCAATACTGGTCTATGTTAAATGTTCACTGAATGGGTCAGTGTCTGTCAATAAGTTGTAAGAAATCAGATCATCTTTTAGAAGGAGCAGTCGTTTTACTGTCAACACAGCTCCGTTAAATTTAACGGCGCACTGACGGAGCACGGCAATGCACCCTGAATCCCTGAAAAGGGAATTAACGTGCATGTTATCGAATCAATCAACTTATGTAACTGATATTTAACTTGACAGACACCGGTGGAGTGTTTTCAGGGGTCTTTGGCGCATGTTTTTAATCCACAAGGCGCTCGTCTTAATTGGGAACAATACACTCAGCCTTACTTTTGGTTTGGATATAAGAGAAAAGTGTCCACAAACAGGTTGTCTCCCATCGTTTCTTTTCTTTTCTTTTCTTTTTTCTTTTCTTTTCACATGAATGGCCTCTGGTGAAGGTGAGGCACTTTGCCAGATTCATTAGAGCTTTGCGTTGCTGATTACTGTGATCTTATTAGGTCGTCCGCCCAAACAGAGCCAACTAGTTTGTCTCGTCTTTATTAGAGATTTTATTTGAGATATAATCATGAAATAAAAGGACGCCAATGAATACTTATGGTCAAATTTTTGGTTGATAAAATCAACACTGGTGTTGGCCTTAAAAAAAATGGAGCAAAACCCAAACAAATGGACCAACATCGAAGTCTGTGCAGAAGTGACTTCTGTCGTGACATTATACCAATCTACAGCTGGTTTATGTCACTTCAGCATTCCTATTGGCTGCGTGAATGCAAACAGAGAAAAAAAGAAGAAACCTCGAAGGTTTGCAGTTCTTAGAGGAGCTCCCCAGTGGGCAGTTCCTGTCAGGGAGTCCCCAGAACTGTCTGGTCCAAAAACGCCTAATATGTTGATGAACAACCACGTGAACCATATGATGGATAAATGTTTTGTTTTTCCTTCAACTCACACTGATTGACATTTTCTATTAAACTCTGAAAAAACTCTCTCCACAGAAGAAGACAAGGTCAGCTGAGCACGAGCATTTTAGGATGTAGAGAAATTCTCAGGGAGTAAAGAATTTATTACTTCAAAGCAAAGTAATTAAGTAACCAGTGCTGATTAAGAAGCTTCTTCAAACAGTATGTCTGTGTGTGTGTGTGTGCTTGTGCGTTTCTAGCATTTCTCCTTCTCCGTGGACATCCTCCCATCATGCCATGCTTCTCTGGTGTTCCTCAGGGCCTTGGTCCTTTTTGGATCCACCACCACGTAGTCCACACGTGTGCGCCCCACCCGTGCCAGCTCTTCACTCGCTCCACCCTGTTCGCTGCCGCCGCTTCCACCTTCTGCCGTGGAGCGTTTCTGGTTACGGTAAAAATGTACTTGTGTCAGATGTTGTATTAAAGGGATAGTTTAGATTTTTTTAAGTGGGGTTGTATGAGGTGGGGCTGTATCCAGAGGTCAGCAGCTAAATGTTGTTTAGCCAAATAAAAGAGTCAATGCCAGTTAAAATGTATGCTGTATTAAGAATATTTTTACAGCTTTACTCTGTCGTCAGACAGCATTTTCTGCAGAAAACATATGAGCCAGATATCCCTCTCTCCAAAGCAACCAGACTCCATTTGCAAAATCTGTCATTTTACCTCGTAGAACACGGGAGTTGGTTGTGCTATTGTATAACTTCAGTGAATCCAGACTAAACTTTTAAAACAAAAAAACAAAAAGTCACACAATAAGACAAACAAATTCTGGCAGTGAGTCTGGTTGCTTTGGAGAGTGATATTTGTCTGACATTTTGTTGATTTTCTGTGACTAATTTTTTTTTTTTTTTTTTTTTAGGTTAGGGTTAGGGTTAGAGTTAGGGTTAGCTGTGCTGTCCACAGCAGCACATTGCTTAGCTGCTTCTCCAAACTGGAGATGTGCTGACTGTCATCTACCATAGATAACACACTGACAATGGATAAGTACCTCATAAACACATACTTCAAATAATCTAAACTATACTGCAAAATAGATATGATGCATCAATGACAAAGCAGATATACCTGCTTATAAATAAAATATACAAATTATAAATGCATCATACATATTGAAAAAAACATTAAGAGAGATAGTGAAGCAAAATACTACTATAAGTAAATAGTATAATACTTAAACACATGAAGAAAGTGTTGACATGGCGCCCTCTAGTGGCTGACCTTTTATCAGACAGGGTGATTTCTATCTGCAACCCCAATTCCAATAAAGTTGTGTACAACGTAAATAAAAACAGAATGCAATGATATGAAGGCCAGTCTAGTACCTGAGCTCTTTTACTACAAACCCACACTGCTGGAACACATGCACAATGTGTCTTGATATTGTCTTGCTGAAATAAGCAGGGGCGTCTCTGAAAAAGACGTCAGAACGGCAGCACATGTCGCTTCAAAACCTGTATGTACCTTTCAGCATTAATGGGGCTTTCACAGATGTGACTGTTACCCATGATGCCATGGGCACTAATGCACAAACATACCATCACAGCTGCTGTCTTTTGAAGTGAGCGCTGGTAACAATCTGGATGGTGCTTCTCCTCTTTAGCCCAGAGGACAAAACGTCGTTGCATCAGTCATTGCATTCTGTTTTTATTTCTGTTTTTGCACAATGTCCCCACATTTTTGGAATTGGAATTTTCGGAATTTCCATCAGTTATTTAAAAATACTAACAAATACAGTATGCCAATAATAGTATACCAAAATAAACATGATTAAATACATGACAGAGAGAAAGAGAGGAAGTTTTTACCTGTCTTGTTGGTGTTGATCGCCCAGTGTGGAGGTCGAGGTCCAGATACTCCACCTGTTTGTCACCTCTGGCTCGTCGTAGCAACGGGCTGCTGACTCCACCCTCTGACGCCGGTGCAGCATGAGCCTCAGAGACTGCGCACAGCACACACACACACACACACACACACACACACACACACACACACACACACACAGCACACACACAGACAAAGTTTAGTTAAGTGTATATGAAAAGGAAAAAGTAAAAAAAGATACAGGGAAAGAACGCAAGCAAGGAATGAAAGATGAAAGAAGAAAGAGAAAGAAAGGACAGAAAGCAAATAGAGCTAGCATGGGACGAGAACTGGAACTGGAGTAAGGAGGAAGGAAGGAACCAGTGTTTTACCGACTCCCCAGCGCTGAAACTGAGGTTGGAGGTTGTCATGGCGACGTAGCTGTCGTCAGGGTCATCGGAATCAGAGGAGGGGGACGAGCTGTGAGCAGAGGTCGGCCTGACTGACCGACGACTGGATGGACTGAAACACACACACACACACACACACACACACACACACACACACACACACACACAAAACAGACTTCATGAATATGTTTAATGATTAATTAATCATTCCAGTCATTTTTCAGCAAAAACTCCAAACATAGTCATTCTCGATCTGAATAAAGTTGAGTTTTCATCTGTTCAAATGTTTTGAGCGGCAACGCTTTCAACAGAATCAACAGAAATTCAACTGGCAACTCAATCGATAATCAAATTTTTTGACTGTTTTCTCTTATCCTCACATTATAGCAAATCTGTATTTTGAGTTTTAGACTGTTGGTTGGACAATTGAAAGACATAATCTTGGGCTCTAGCAAAATATGTTGCATTTTTAAATAATGTTATATATTATTGGCCCAGTGATGAATCGATAAATCAATACAACAATTGGTAGGTTAATTGATTATGAAACTATTCATTTGTTGCAGCCCTGAAGACTAATAATAATGAGCTCTGGAAAATTGTGGAGGTTTTTTAATTGTTATTTTAGAGACACATTGATGATGCTGAAAGTAATTATGGCCCTATTATAGCTCAAATATTTGTAGCCCTAATGCATTTCATACAGTGGTGCTAAATCAGTGACTCAGTCTGAATCACAGATCTTCCTCTACATTATTATGAATTAAAATCTGAAAAATATATTAACAAATTAATATTTTCATTATAATGTAATACTACTATATTACTAATAAAACTTAAACTCTAATAACTCAAATTAAAAAAATGAAATAATTCATCATTATGTAATAACAACAGTATTATGGTTTAAAGTTTTTACTTGTACTACTTTTAGTTTTTGCAACTCTTACGCTACTTTTACTTTTACTTAAAATAATCTTTATTACCATTGGTGGAAAAAGCATTCAGATCTAAATACTTAAATAATTACTTAAATAAAAGTACCAACACGACTGTAAAAATACTCTGATACAAGTAAAAGTCCTCCTAAAAATCTGATGTAAGTAAAAGTACTTATTCTGCAGTAAAGTATTATTATATATGACATTATTAGTCTGTTGATTCTTCAAATAGCTTATATGTAATTCCATAGTTTAGACTAGTGGTTACTAACCTAGGGGACAGGCCCCTCCAAAGGGTCAATTGATAAATCTGGGGGATTGTGACATTATTACCATGAATAATAGATAAATAAATAAGTAAATAAATAAATAAAGCCCTGGGAAACATAAGGGTTTTAATTTTTGTAAACTTTTCTCTAATTTCTTTTTTTAATGAAATATTACAATATACACAGGCAATATTTCCCTCTGAAATGTAATGGAATAAAGCTACAGTGTAACGTATTATTATATGGAAATACTCAAGCAAAGTACAAGTTCCCCAAAATTGTACTTAAGTACAGTAAGTTATAATTTAAATGTACATTTACTGAGGTAAATATACTTTGTTTGTCATCTACTTCTACTATCACAGCCATAACTGCTCATGTTAACAGTAATAACCTGCAGTACACTGTCATCACCACAGGGGGGCATCAGGGGAGCACACCTGAAAGTACCTGCTCTGTCATTTACACTTTACACCTCTTTGCCTCTGTGTGTGTAATGGACATTAAATATTGACGTGTTTTGTAGTTTTTTTTTTTGTTGATGCAGCAGAGGCACTGCTCCAATCACACACACAAACACACACACACACACACATAAACTTACTCTCGCGTGAAGGTTCGAGTGACAGGCGAGCGGACGGGGGGCGGGACTTCCTGCCAGTCATGCTGCACTGTGGTGATGTCCAGAGGAGCTGGTTTCACTGAGAGGGAGACACAGAGAAACACTTTTCACCTCTGATCACTTTATTTTTTTAAACTTAAAGTTTATTGCCATTTTTTTCAACATTTATAAACTTAATAAAATAAATAAAACAAATAAAATAAAATTTAATAGCCTACTGAAATAATAACTAAACAAGATAAATAAATAAATGACCAGATAAAAAAGAGAAAAATAACTGATAAACAAATAATGAAACAATTATAATTATAGATATATAATAAATACATAATAAATTACTTTAAATTACTTTTTGAAATACAGTCAACTGCGAAGTTATTACTGTTTTCCAAAATAAAAATAAATAAAAAAAACAAACAAACAGTAGTGTGTTTGTAGTGTTGCAGAATCAGCTCCCTCACTGTGAGCACTTCACTAATATTTAATATGAAGGTTTCTATAAGCTGCAGCTCTATATATGGAGCTGCGTGTTGGAGCGTGTGTGGCTGTCATGACCTGGTGCTGCAGCCCGGTTGAGCAAAGTGGCAGCAGGTAAATAATTAAAACTCGAAGAGGCTGAAGTGGAACAAGAGGGGCAAGAAATGGCTAACGGAGGGAGGCACCGAGGGAGAAAGTGAGAGAAGAGACGCTCGACTATTTCAGGAACAGAAACAGTCTCCTTCGCAGACATTTAAGACCTTAAATCTACAAAAATGAAATGAAACGAAACACGTTTTGCCAAGTCGGGCAGAATTCAGTGAAGGAGACACCACCAAAAACGGGAATTAAGTTAACCAGTCAATCAGTTTCACATACGAGATTCTTGTGTTTTAATCAAAACAAAACAAAAAAGCAAAAGTTCCTATCAAGCTACGGATGATAGTATAATGTATTTCTTTTCTGGCCCACCAAATTATCCATCTAAGTTGATTCTTGTGTCGATGGCATTGATCGGAGGCTGTTTGTGCCACATCACTAAGTTTGTTGCTTAGTAACCAAGACCAGAAGCTGCTGCTGCTAATCTCTTTTTGCCCACATTTACGTATATGATTTTATGCAAGATATTTACAGCAAAAAGATGGTTGTAACACTCAGCGTGCTGTCATCAGCAAGTCAAAAAAATAATGAATGTAAATTAAAAATACTTGCAGTAACGTATTGTTAGTAATAATTATATACAATGACAATGATAAAGGAGAAAAACAAAAAAAGACAAGAGGGAAAATAAGGAAATTAATAAGTAAAAATAAAATAAAATGAAATAAAATATAATCGGACAAAAATATCAATACTAAATGCAAAATCCTGGATTATGTTGCATCCAGTGCAGGGAATCCATGCAGGGAAAAATACTTTATGTTTAGAGCTAAGGAAAGATGGTTGTCATGGTAATCAAACTGTAGTTAGGGTTTGGTGACTAACGCCTGGTTAAGGTTTGGGAATGGTGCAGATTATGGTTGATAAAAAAGCAAACGTCAATTCTAGGGTGCCTAATCTGCTGATTATTTTCATGATCAATCATTTAGCCTATGAAATATCAGAAAATTATGAAAAACGCTCATCATAATTTCCCAAAATTCAAAGTCAGATTGCTTCTTTTGTCCAACCAGCAGTCCAGAACTCAAACACTCTTAATTTATCATCATAAATGACAAAGAAAAGCAGCAAATTCTTACATTTAAGAAGCTGAATGTAATGACTGAATGACGAAAATGATGACTCAATTGTAAATAGTTTAAAATTTATTTTCTTTTTAGTTAAGTGCAAGCCTGCTATGGGGACAAACTCTCACCTGACAGATGTGACACACAGTGATGCTGATTAAACAGCTGGAATGTTGCACAGGTGCATCTTGGACTGATCACAATAAAAGGCCATTCTAAAATGTGGCGTTTTATTTTGAAAAAAACACGTTCATTAGGCATTGAACTATCACTATTCAGGGCTACAGATACCACATTTTTTTTTCCCAGGAAGGCAAAGTCATGACCTGCCCAACGCTGCCTCTGTTTGGTTAGTACTCGTTGCCTTCTTTGGTCGGGTTGGTTAAGTTTAGGCATGAGGAGTGATTGATTTGGGTTAAGGTTAGAATATCAGGGAGAGTCAATCAGAGGCAGAACAGGGCAGGTCATGACTTTGCCCTCCTTCAGTTAGCAGCTCGTACCTCTCGTTTTGTGTGTCGGTTCTCCTGCGGTCTGGACGTCCGTTTTCTCTGCAGGCTGACTTGCAACAACACCTGAAGTCAAACACAACATCAGACAGGAAACATCAACCAGGCTGCACCACTACAGCAACTAAATAAATGGATGCCAACCTGCAGAATCAACACTTTAATTTCTATGCAAACCATAAAAAACAAAACTAAAAACCAACAAAACCAAATCAATTAAAATTTAAATGTTGTTAATTGAAAACATTAAAATATTAACCATTATTCACTTTAACTTCAATGACTTTTGGGTTTCTAAAACTCAAATATTTAAGTTTATCTAAAGAAGATAAACGTCTCAGTTCTGATGTGCAGTAGCTGTCGTAGTTGTAGGATTAAACTTTTTCTTGACTGGCTCCTTTACTCACCTCTGCGTTGTGGTTTCAGGTTGCGGTGGATTGGAGGGGGCATGGCTTCCACCTCGACTCCACCGACAGTGTTCATGGTATTCCTTCGGAGCGGCGGGGTGAGGGGAGCGACGGGAGTCAGGGGGGAGTTACGAAAACCCATGTGGGCGGGTGGGGGAACTTGCCTCCCCAGGGACGCCAGGTCACCTGTGGCGGGGGTGGGATGAACGGGAAAGGAAGGAGTGAGGGGGGTCATGGGGACGTAGTTGGCGTCCTGGAGATGGACTGCGGAGTCAGAGGGCGGAGGTGGAGGCACCCTGGAACAAGAGAAGAAGACCACTGTTACAGTGCTGCAGGGATGATGAATTTTTGCCAACCTGGAAGTTAGCGTCACTGTGTCTGTATATCTGTACTTTCTACTCCTTACATTTTCAAAACAGGCTTGTTACTTTAGTTTTAATGCATTTGAGGAGAATTGTTGATTATTTTATTTTAGCCACTTGTTAGCGACTGCCTTTTTAAAACACGTAAAACCTTCAAAATCACAAGTGGGGTATTTACTGATTACTGATTTTATGTTGCAGAACAAATGTGAAAATTTATGGAGTTTGTGTTAACCACAGACCTTATTTCAGGCAAAAAAAAAAATCCCATTGACTTTGCTAATATGTCCTCGATTTAGGGCTCATCCCATCAGTGCTCTATATGAACAGATTCTTATCACATCATGTATGTTCTGACTGACCTTGGGGCAACAGGGGGCTCAGTGGTGGCGGCGCTCATGGGAACATAGTTTTCATCCACATCATCATCTTCAGAGCAAACACTACCCAGAGGTACCATGCCTTTATTAAACTGAGAGAGAGAAAGAAACTTACATTTTGAAACGATACAGAGAAACAGAAATTCTGTCACATGTATTGTGTTTTTAACTCACGAAGTAACTGTTGAAGCTCTCACTGAACTCGAACATGCTCGCTCTGTCGGACAGAGACCGAGGGATGTAAAAGGAGTCACAACCTGAAACACAGAGTATACAGACTAATAAATAAACCACCTGAAGCTCAATGCACTCTTAAAGGAAATACAATTATCTTGCTGAAAGTTAGACAAGAAGATTGATCCCAATCTGATGCCTCTATGTTAAGTGCAGAGGTTAGCTTAGCTTAGCATAAAGACTGGAAAAGGAGGAAACAGATAGCCTGGCTCAGTCCACAGCTCAAAAATGTGCCTACAACTGTAGCACCTCAAAAGCTCATCACCTCACGTGTTTTATTTGTAAAAGGCTTGCCTAGTTGTTACCCTCTGCTTCCAGTCTTTATGCTAAGCTAAGCTAAGCCTGCTGGATGTAGCCTCATAAAGCACGCAGTCATGAGAATGGCATAAATCTTCTGATCTAACTCTCAACAAGAAAGCCAGTAAGTATATTTTGTTCAAACTATGCCTTTGAATTTTACATAATTGCACATGAAAAATGATTTGTTACTGTTTGTGCAGCTTTAAGACTTGTTGACTGACTTTTTTTGGAAAGTGGAAAGAGAGCTTGACCAGATATTTCTGGGCATCAACTAAGAAAGCAAACATTTGTGCACAAAGCATCAAGTCTGAACATGAATGATTACAGAGACTGTTGCCATGAAAATGTTCTTAAGAAGCAGCAGAACATTTGGACAAAGTTTCCAACGTGGTTGGAAAAAACTCTTTGTGCTCCTGTGGGGCAAAGTTCTCATCTCATTATTGAAAACTAATGCCAATCAAACGGGAACAATTTGTTTCAGCTCTGAGGATAAAATCCTTTAGCGCTGCCAGTTCTGCGTAGTAAAGCCGCTTTATAACTGTAGAGCTCTCTTATCTCCTCTGTGGTAACAGGTTTAAAACTCTCTGCAAAGCTAATACTGACGATGCAGCTTCCTAAAGGGATTTCACCTCTAAATCGCCTAAATCACTCAATCACAATCGCCACCATATTGGAATTGGGAACGATATTTATAACCTCCCCCCAAAAAACTACTCAAAACTAGAATGCAATGATTTGCAAAAAATTTTCAACCTATACTCAATTGAATACAGTGCAAAGACAATATATGTAATGTTCAAACTGCTAAACTTTATTGATTTTTGCAAATATACACTCTTTCTGAATTTGATAGCTACGACATGTTTCAAAAAAGTTTGGACAGGAGCGTGTTCGCCACTGTGTTACATTCCCTTTTCTTTCAACAACACCCAGTAAGCGTTTGGGAAATGAGAACACTAATCGTTGGAGTCTTGGTTGATGTATTTTGTGCTTCATAATGTAAAGTCTAGTAGCCATACTTGCTTACTACGAGCCCACGCTGTTGTAACACATGCAGAATGTCTCCTGGCATTGTCTCTGAGAAAGATGGCCTGGATGGCATCACATGTTGCCCCAAAATTTGTATGTACCTTTCAGCATTCAATTAAATTCAATTAAATTCAGTACAGAAACAATATAATTTAATGTTCAAAGTGATCAACTTTATTGTCCGGACCTGTCTCACACTGAAAATGTGTGGTGCATTGTGAAGCGCAAAAATACACCAGAGAACCCGGACTGTTGAGCACATGAAGTCATATATAAAGCAAGAACGAGAAAGAACTTCACTTTAAAAACAGCAATTTGTGTCCCCTGTTCCCAAAATCTTACTGGAAGAAAAGGTGATGTAACAGTTTCATTCTTGCAAAGTGCTGCAAGCAGCAATTCAAAATGAGTGTATATTTACAAAAAAACATTAACCATTAAACATTAAATATGTTGTTCTTTAGACTGTATCCAATTAAATATAGGTCAAAAAGTTTTGCAAATCATTGCATTCTGATTTTATTTACATTTTACACAATGTCATGAGTCACTGGTGGTAAAGTCAAAGATGAGCTGCAAGTCTTTTTTAATTTTGTCAAGTCAAGTTGAAAGTCATCACATTTGTGACTTGAATCTGCCTGGAGATCGAGTCATGTGACTTGAGTCCCACTCTGGATACCCTCAAGAGAAAGTGAATGGTTGACCTATTATTTTAAACAAGGCCTTTAGAGAAAGATAAATCAGGACAGACTGTTCTCTTCTTACCTGTCTGTGGGCGTCCGGGTGCAGTAATAGTGTTACTCCTCGGCAGACCTCCTCCCTCCACACATCCGTCCCTCCTGTCTGGGTCAGAGGTGGATCGGGGCAGCGTGCCCACAGCTGAGCTATCACCCTGGGCTGCGATGCTCGGGGGCTTTGGCGGGCGTGGAGGAGGAGTCGGAGTGGTGGTGTGGAGCTCCGCCTGGGTTAGCGAGTCCACACTGGGGGTAGATGATGGCCGGCGAGGGGGTCGCGGTTGCGGGGTGGACGCCGGACGCGGGATCTGGTAACCACTGGGGATGTACGAGTGCATGTTTGGATAAACAGCGGGGTGCGCATCATCACCGAGAGGTATCGCCACGGGTCGCAGGTGGAAATCCAGCGAGTGCTTCCTGGGATGAGGAGACGGGTGACAACGAGGTCTGCCGGCTCGTTTCTGGAGGTCAGAGGTCATGTTGGCGTCCAGAGACTGGCTGAAAGGGCCTGTCATGGCGGAAACTGCCCAAGGGGCTGTCCTGAAGCCGGACGAAGAGGAAGAGGGTGGGAGTGGGAGGCCGTTGGGAAGGAGTGAAGGAGAGATGAAGAGGATGAGGAGGAGGAGGTGGCAGAGGGAGGAGGGTAGAGGTTGTCGTTGTAGTCGGTTTCAAGAGAGGTGGAGGAACCTAAAGGAGGCCTGGAGACAGATACCAAAAAAAAAGTTCAGTCATTATAGCAGTTCACCAGAAACACAATAAAAATCTTTCTAACTAAGGAGGAAAATAGCTTTGTGTTCTGATGAACTGTTCCATGAAGGTTTGAAGTCAACCCTTTTTTTTTCCATGGGTGTGATCCAGACTAAGATAAACCTTTAATCTCCCTCCTTAGATTCAACAGTCTGAACCTGTAACTCTGACTGTTAGTCTAGTTGATTTAGCCTCAGCTTATTTTCTTTAGTCTCAGCCAGAGCTGAAAAGTTGAATTTGTGCAGTTTATGTATTTTGAGTTCATTTATGATCACTTTACTTTACCCAAAGGGGTGGATTTAGTCATGTTTGCAGCCTCAGACAAACACAGGCATGGGGCCCTTCACATCCCTTGTTTTCCCTCGTTTTCAATCCTTGAATAAAAGTAAGTTATAAAAATAAACCCTCACAGCCACTGGAAAGAAACTGTTTCGTAGTACGGTTTTTACAGCAGCGGATACATCTGTATCTCTTGGCAGATGGCGGCAGGGCGAACAGGCTGTGGCTGGGGTGGGTATTGTCTTTTAGTATCCTCCCATCCCTCCTTTTTACAGCACTGCTGGGGTAGCAACAGCCTGTTCACCACACCATGCTGTTTGTTTACACGTGTTGGCTACCATCTTCCTGAGCCATTTCTGCCAATGCAGAACAATTATGGAGTAGTTCAAGTTAGTGAGGAAGCCTTGTGACACTGTTTTGGCTATTTTACCATATGAATCTTTAGAAAGTCATAATTAATTATGTTAGTTAAAATAAGTCAAGTTGACTTTTGGTTTAAGGCCACATTCAGACAGAATCAGGACTTGAAACGCATTTTATCTAATTCATTTTGAATCGGGACTGTGCATTTAGGTGGCAAAATTGGAGAATGCAGGGGGTATCAAGAAAAAAAAATGTATTGGCGTGGTGTGGAAAAAGTTCAATCATGAACCAGCGATCAGGCTGCCCCACAGTCAGCCTGAAATATCTCTGAAACTGGGCGCTATCGAGGTGGAGTTCATGGACCAAATGATAATAATTTCCTAGTAGTATCCTCGCTTTATTTATTTCATGTATGGAGCTTCAACATCTGTGTCTGGCTGCGGTTTATGCTGCAAAAAACAATATCTTTACGAAGAAGCTTCCATTGGTTTGGTTTTTTGTGTATATGTGAGAGAGAGAGCGTATAGCTGTGGTCAACAAGGCTGATACTGAAAAATCATGTGTTTGTTTGATCCATCCACCTCGACCGTATGCAGACTTTGTGGCTCTTTATACCACATCACCTGACTGTTTTCTCTGTGACATATGTGCTTAAAGTGATACGCAATCTCTGCACGATATAGTGCGGACAAAGTGGCGTGAAATGACATGCAGAAATGCAAAAAAAGGTGTTGTGATAACACACAAAATGATTTATGACATTGACATTTGGTGAGACAAGACAACAAATTACAAGTGTGGTATTTCTGTTGTTTCCCAGCTAAGTTTCTAAGCTCATGAATGAACTTTCACATCCCAAAGTTAAGTCTTGTTTCCTGTATTTGGTTTTGTGTGTGTTTGTGTATTTACCTGATGTGACTCTGGCAGTGCGATAACCACAGGTAATCATCCTCTGCGTTGCCGCCATGCTCCAGGTTTCGCACGCTCACTGGATCGTAAGGGGGTGGGACCGACCCTGTTACCGTGGTGATAGCGGCGGTGCCACTGGCTGGGGGGATCGCAGCGACGGAGGACGAGCCAGACACCGGGGGTCTCTCTGGAACTGTACAAACACAGTCACACAAATGAAAGGTCAAATAACAATATGCATGTAACTCCTAGCAGGAAGGAAAAAGTTATGAGAAACTCTTCCTGTGTTTTCCTGCAGGGCATTATTGGTATTGTAGTGTTTGAGTGAAAATTTTTTCTTTAAAGCTCAAGCTGTCAACGTGGGTCCTGGTAGATATTTTGAAGACTAACTTTTGTGTCTCCAGAGGGAGCTGCATGAAGTTGATTAACTGGGTATATGGTACATGGGCTGTTTGGGCCAGTCTACATTATATGGGCATTTGTATCCAGATTCTAATTCACTAACTGTATGCAAAAAAAAACATGATTTATAAGACAGACTACAGAATGACTCATTGTCGGTATTAAAGTCTTTAAACAAGACCAAGTAGAAATGACTGTACAAGGCAAAGCTTATACATAATACCATATTTTATGATACTTTATACACATCTGAGTCACCAACACACACACACACACACACACACACATAATCCTGAAAGCATTTATGTCAATCTTTCTCTCTGCATGTTCTCTCTCTTCTCTCCTCCCACTTGATTTCACACTGACTCAGCCACAACCCACACATCTATCCATTTCAAATGCAAATGAAGAAAGGTGCGAGGAATATTCTGATTCCCTCCTGATTCTCCGCCTCACCGTCGTCGGTCGGGTTGAAGCCACAGAGCAGGCAGATGGAGGAAACCCAGCGGTTCATGTCCTCCTCAGACTCAGCCACCAGGTACCAGGTCCTCTCCTCGGTCTTCAGGTCGAAGACGAAGCTGCTCTCCAGCTCCTTCTTTGTGAACGACAGGCCGGCATCCACCTGAAGGAGGAGGGAATGGAAAAGAGGCAGACTGGTGGATGAATGTTGGAGCATTTATGAAACACGCAAATATACAACCTTTGGCTAGCATCAAGTATTTTCTTCTCTGACAGAAGTTATTGGAAAATGTGCCAAAGTAAAACAAGCAAACAAAAAACTTTTGCTCAACGCTGCAAAACCTCACTATAAGGGAAGACTGGGAACGGTTGCAACACTTTTTGCATTTCTCTCAGTTACTCAGAGACTATTTGGACAAGACCAACCAAACATTTATATATAGAAGTTACTGCTATCTGCTAAAATATGACATATCGTTCACAGTTTAAATTTAAATGGAAGAGCTCAGATGCAACTGACCCCACCAAAGCAGAGTACTCTGAAAATATGCATTGTTTTACTATAATATAATAATATGATTTATTTATTTATTGAACTTATATTTATCAAATAACTGTACTGAGTTTTGTTTGTTTGTAGGTAGAACATCAGCCTACCTTGATGCAGTGTGCAGATGTTACAGATGTCACTCAATTTCTCTATATTTCAGTGTGAGACAGGAAGAACGGAACAACTTTTATTAAACATGTATTTATTGTTTAAAACTGTAACTGTAACTCATTCTGACTCATCCCAGAGTGTGAATAATTCTTATACAACTTTATTTACCTCACAATTACTTCTGTATGTTGGTGGGTGTGAACTATGCTTTTATGTACCAAACAACGGCTTGGATTAACATGGCTGCTTAGCCAACTTGTTCTTCGTTGCAACCGTTCCCAGTCTACCTATTTTTAAATGCTTGAGCGCAAATATAGAGCAAGCATTGTCACTCTGTTAGCATTCAACTCAGAAACTTGAGTCAAAAACATAAACGTGCCAAAACAAAAACTTATAAACATGCACAACTTAAATTAATAATAATGATAATTATTGTTGGAATTCCGATAACTTTTCAGCGGTCCTCCAGTCCACGGCATTGGACCGCCCCGTGTCTTGTCTGTTTACCTGTTCACACAGGTTCAGGTTGATGGTCCTGATTGGCCGGCGGGACTGCTGGTTCTTGTAGTACTGCAGGACGTCCGGCTCCCCGCTCAGCCGACCGCTTCGCAGCACAAACCATCGCCTCTTCCACGCCTGGAGAGAGAGAAAAACATTTATTACTCTCCACATTCCACAAGTTAAATAGCATACATTACATTAAAATAGTTAATTAATAGTTTTTAAAGAACGGTACAATATATGCAATGAATTTGAAATGAGAACCTTTTGTTGTGTGTAATGCAGCAATGAATTTTGCCATTTTTCAAAAATTATATATGGTTTCCAGCAAAGTTTGTTACCTATAACTATCTATATTTGTGCAGATTTTTCTGTATCCAAATATTATAAATTTTGTTTTATTTCAATTAAATTAAATTATCAAACTATCCTTTTAAAGTTTTTAATTCAGTTACAGAAGCTTCAAATCTTTAACAGAACAAAATAAATGCATATCTTCGGCAAACAACACAAATTTAGCAATGTAACAAATATAATTAATGTACAGTATAAACAACTTGGGCCCCAGCATTGATCCTTGTGGGACTCCACACACAACCATCATCACCACCATTTGTTTTTATTTATTTACCCAAAACAAACATTGAACAAGATAGTTACTAATGCATCAGTGTGCTACCTGTCTAACACTGCATCATTTCAGTTTCCTCAATAATAACCTATAAGGCTGTCTCTAAGATTTTCTTTAGTCAAATCAAATTTGGCCGTCCTATATGACTATTCGACAATTCGTCACACTGGTCTGCTCCATTAGCTTTTCTCTAGTGGCACCGTTTGGACAAATTTAGCATTTTTAGACCAGTTAGTACTTTTAGACCAGAAAAATGACAGTATGTTATATATTTTCTTCTGTTCAAAGCTTTAATAATGGGATTTGCAAAAAATGTTGCAGCCTCGAGAAGGGATTAGTACTTTTATTCTTTTTGATTATTGATTACAAGTTCAGTTCAGGTGATTTAGGTTCAAGTTTTTGTTCCTTTCATGTCCATGTTTCTCCCTCAGTCCAACTTTGTGGCTAACTCTGGCGCCTCTCTCCCATGTCAGAAGTTTAACACTCCAGTGCACATGAATGTTAACAAAACATCACACACTCTCACACACACACACATACACACACACACACACACACACACACAGTGAATCGCTAAATGTTTGACACTTCTCTCGAGTCGTTCCCATCATGCACTGAGCATTATGGGTAGGGTCCATCTCCCATGAGCGATCCACGGGATGACACCTCATATTTCAGTCATGACTCACCATCCCTGTGTGCGAGTGAGTGTGTGTGGTTAGTGTCAGTGTGTAGGTAGTGTGTGCGAAAGACACATCATGATTATTTAAAGGTGTGAAGCAGAGCATGAAGAAGCATTTTAATTCAATAACAGCATGTGCACACACAACACACACACTGGCCACATGGTAATCTCAGTGTTTTTCCTGTTTAAGGAATGAAGAGAATTAAGATACAGAAATGATGAGGAGGAGTGAGTCGAAACAAAGGACTGAGCTTCATGCTTCTGTTTGTGTGGCTAAATACAGTGTGTGTGTGTGTGTGTGTGTGTGTGTGTGTGTGTGCATGTGTTTGTGTTTCACAATGAGTTTTCAGCAGTCCAACAAACCAAATTCATCTCTTCCGATCCCTGTTTAATTGTGTTTCTCAACAAAACCAACGTGACTCCAAAGGCATGCCTGTGTGTGTGTGTGTGTGTGTGTGTGTGTGTGTGTGTGTTGTGTGTGTGTGTGTTTATGATCAAAGTGCACAGCAATTAAACACTGCAGAACCCCCCCATTTTCTCTCCAAACACTGACAGGAAGAGGAAATAGCTGAACAGGAAATGCCGGTAAGAGATGGCAGTGGATGTGTTGTGTGTGTGCGTGTCTGCCCCCCTCACTCTGTTTGATGATCAGTGTCTTCAGGCTGCTGGCCAAATAAAAGCAGCAGGGTGGCAGCGACTATGAAAATATTTTTCTTTGCTGTCTAATTAAAGGAACAGGACCGAGTTGCAGCAGCTACAGTACTTGTAAATTTGTGTGCAAAGCTCTCAGTAACTCATAGTTGGCTTCAAACTGGTCATATAATAAATCAGGTTGCATTATTATGGGGGAAAGACCATCTGACCATCATGTGGCATGGACAGCAACTTGCTAATAATAATGCCAATCCAACTAACATGTGTGTGGGGCACAACCACATCTTTTAGACATCCCCGTTTTTGTCCCCGGCTTGAGAGGAGGAAAGTTAAATATGACTACAGATCCTCAGAACACGCATAGGCCTGAATACACACATGCCATTGTTTGGAAAGGTGGTAGAGTGATGGGGCTGGCCAGAATCAGGCATCCCCGTCTCCAGGAGCTGAAACGGCACCTCCCTGTGCTACCAGTCCATGCTCCGCAAGCTGGATTTGAAGCAGCCACCCTCCAGTTCCCAAGCTAAATGCTTATGGTGCCCCCCAAAAACGTCATTTTATAAGCAAAATATTGCTCTCTCCAAAGCAACCAGACCCCTTTGCTAAAATCTGTAATTTTGCTGTGGGGAGTTGCTATCCTGTCTACCCTAACTATCCTTTGAAAACACAAAAGTCACACAACGACAGAAAAAAAAACTAACCAATCAAGGCAATGGCAGACTGGCAACTCCCTTGTTCAGCAGAGTAAAATTACTTTTGTAAAACATTTTTGCTAAAGGAGCCTGGTTGGTTTGGAGCAAGTGATATTTGGCTTATATAATGTCAGTTTTCTTTTGGAAAAGACTGTCTGACAGCAAATTACTGTTGTGAACATCTTCAAAATAGAGCATACACTCAAACTGATATTAATTATCTTGGGGTCTAAAATACGTTTTCCTGCTGATCCTGTCCACAGCGGTACTTTGCTCAGCTTCCTACACTGGTTCTCCTGCTGTTTCTCCAAACTGGGGGCGTGTCGACTGCCATCTACTGTAGGTAATACACTGATTATGTAAAAGTACCTTATACAACCCCACTGAAAATAATCCAAACTATCCCTTTAAGGCTTAAAGCTATTCATAATTAAAGGAGTGTCGGACGGGTACTGTCACAGGTGGCTAACAGCTTCATTTGGGCCACCTCACCTCCACCCACACTTCACTCTTTGCCCATTTTTGGATCATTTGGGAGTTAAGCGGAATCAGGTGCTGCCAAGATGGCGACGGCAAGAGCCACCATACTGAGGCTCTTAAGAAACCCACAACATACGGAGACTTCATCCATGTTTTATGCAGTGTATGTTTTGACTCCTAAAAGTCCCTGCTCACGTTGTGGGGAGGTACTTTCCCAAAATGCAGGAACTTTGCTTCCA
The DNA here is from genome assembly GCA_034769285.1 of Lutjanus argentimaculatus. Taxonomy (NCBI): domain Eukaryota; kingdom Metazoa; phylum Chordata; class Actinopteri; order Lutjaniformes; family Lutjanidae; genus Lutjanus; species Lutjanus argentimaculatus. Next base: position 12,787,350 of record JAWZSL010000018.1, read on the forward strand.
GCACTGAACATTTCTGACTGGTAAAATTCACGCTATTCCTGCCACTTTATATGTGAAAATGGCTTTAGTCATGGTTAGCAGGAATTGGGCTGAACCAAACTTTCCAATCCAAGCAGACACATACAAGCTAACCCTGAGGAGAAAAGTTTTGATGGAAAAATCACCTGTGCCACCCTATGCCAACAATTTTTTTCTCTGCCTGCACAAACAAATATCCCCATTATCCATATCGAGCTGCCTGGATATCAGCAACATAAAAGTAACAATCACCTTTTTAACTTAAACACCTTCTGTAGTCTCCTCTCTCCTCGTCTCCTTTTATTTTGTTTTCCTCCTTTGACCTCTGACCCTGACAGGAAGAGGGCACAATGGATCTAAAATAACGCTTCCTCCATCCTGCCGCCAAACCAAAATTAACACCAGACCTGAAAAACAAATCCTCCACTGTTCAGTTCCTCCTTTACTGATCTATTCCTCCTCTTCCCATCACATTCAGAGCTGTTTCCTCAGAACTGCAAACATGTGACCGCAGAGCACTTTCTATTTGACAGCAAACACTGTAAACACTGCGAAGGAACTGCAAGGCACTGAAATGAATGCAGCATTTACCTTTGCCTTGTCTCTTATTTTCATATACACCTCATTGTGCATTATCTATTATTGCGCTATTATTGTATTATTGTCTTTTTTCTTTATTTTGTACCTCTCTCTGTCAGTTATGAGAGGTTGTAAACAAAGTTTAAAAATGAAACTTTCTCAAGATTATATAAACTTGAACTTTCCTAAATTTTTAGGCTTGCGTCCCCTCGAGATAAAGCTGCACGCTGCCTCTTGTGACAGTTTGCGAATGTCACTGGGTGGTGGCCAACATGTAACATCATTCAATAATTCAAAAGCAAAAAGACAAAAGTTAGACAATTAAAACAGAATTGGTTGGGGTCTCCTGTAGACCTTCAGTTTGGAAAGCACTCTTTTAGGCTAGCATCATGTCGAATAATATCATAAAATAATAATAATAGTCTGTTTGGTTTGTGAACTGAAAGCAGTTCCTTCCAACAGACAATTTTTGGGGTAATAATTTGCCTTTTTTAATGTTATTGCTACTTGTATTTCTTGACCCCTCTGACTTCTTCCTTCTTCTTCTTCTTTACTTCTACTTTTGAGTGAAATACAACTCCACTTTAAATCATTTAGCTTGTGTTTTAACTGTGTTTAAGGTAGCTACTAATGGAAAGCTACCTGCTGCCAGGGGTATATTCAGACTTTTTTGACTGGGGTGGCCCACGCGCAGTAGTGTGAGTGGGTGCTACTCCATAGGTGCTATTAATAATAATTTAATTTAAAAGACAGTCTTACGAATCACAACACAACAGAGTGGCACCATACAAATATAAAGTTTCCATACTTATTCTTTAAGTCCAAAAAGAAATTGTACCTTTTTCTTCAGGCTGTGAGACTCCGCCATGAAAAACTGTTGTATTTCTGTGATTTATTATGTATTCACCCATTTGCTGAATATTGTTTTATGGTATGGTTTTTGATTAGAATAAAGGGGACTACAACTAACATCTCATTACAAAACCCTATGATGTAAAATGGTCGATAAAGTAAATTCACAATAAAATTAAAAGTAGACTATACGTATAAAAGAAACCAATGCACATTTAAAAGTAGTCATCAAAGTAAGGTTGGAACTAAGATCCAGCCTCTCACTCAGCAGATAGCCAGTTGCACTTGAGGATAATGGGGTAGCCAATCAGATTTTAGGGGTGCCCCTCCAGGCACCCCCTCTAGAAACGCCCCTGTGCGTTTGTAACAATCAACAGCTCAGCCATGTGGCACCAAGATGAGGCAGCGTAATATGTTTTGGTACCCAACCCTGATCATAAATAATGTAATCATAACAAATGCACTTGCAGCTGTCCCAAAATCAAACAATACCAAATCTTAGGTCATTTCAGTAATGCAGCAGGTATCCAAGTTGTGATGACGCTGACACAGGACGGGTTTCTAACCTTTACAGATACAGCTTTCATTAAACTGTGTTTGACCTTAAGTGTGTCTGTGTGTGATGTTTGTTATTGCTCTGAAAGTTGCAGAATTTCTCATTCTCCTTGGTTCTGTTCCAGTCCGTGTGTGTGTGTGTGTGTGGTGTGTGTGTGTGTTTCCAAATCTTCCAAATCTTCAGGGAGGCCCCCTCTTCCAAGCAGGCCCAGCTGAGAGCGATTAGTTTATTACATAACACACACACACACACACACCCCACACACACACACACACACACACAACATTTGAACAGAACAGGGAGTGTATGATGAGGTACACTCCGTGAACTCTGGCCCAAAACTTAACATGAACGCATGAACACAGACTCAGCCTGCTGCAGCCATTATAGTGAGCTCCGTGTCAGTGTGTGTGTTGACAGTCGACACACAGCTGGCGAGGCAGTGTGTGTGTGTGGTACACACTGGCTGTATATACCATCATGGCCGAATATATACACAGTCTGAACAATGGGCTCTCTTTTCTACTCTTCATCTTCTTGTCCCTTCTTCTTCTTGAACACGTGACACAAGCCTGTGCAGTACGTCTATTCCCTCTCAAAAACTTCCACATTTAGTTTGCTGAGATTATGGGTAATGAAGTCCTTGTATTTAAAACAGATAACCCCTTTGGGATAATTTTAGTTTAAATCCAAAAACTGCTCTTTCAGACTGTGGTAGTAATGACATGTTCCCTCTTCTCTTTAAACAATAGTTTTCCTTTTGCTCCATTTGTTCCTCCTTTGCCCTTTGCTGTACACACACACACACACACACACACACAGAAAAGAAAGTGACAAGAAAACAGGAAGAGAAAGTAAATGAATGAAAGAGAAAAGGACTGACAACAGTGCACAGTTTTCTCTGGACAGAAGGAAAGAAAGAAAGGAAGATTATGGAGAGGGTAGATGAGATTAGCTCAACTCACTGGCAAGGCATGCCAGTTATGCAGTGTATGTGCATGCGTGGTGTGTGTGTGTGTGTGTGTGGTGTGTGTGTGTGTGTGTGTGTGTGTGTGTGGTGTGTGTGTGTGTGTGTGTGTGTGTGGTGTGTGGTGTGGGATGAATAACTGCCTAAGCTGCTTCTTTACCGGGAAGTGAGCAGTACTCCTGTTGGACTAATAGTGATTTGAAATGTTTCTGAATTTATAGAGATATGACAAGTTTTATCTATTTCTATCTATTATACCATTTTTTTTTTTTTTATTGGTTTTTTTTTTGTTTGTTTTTTTTGGAGTGATTTCATTTGGAGATTTTTGTCATTTTATTTTGCTAATTAGTCTTGTCTGTTTCTGAAGAATGAGTTAGAGTCGCTCCTCAGCTAAAGACTCAGAGCCTCAGAGAGGCATCATGCAGTGTGTAAAATCAGAATATTTTCACATCTAACTCTGTGAATTAAGGATTTATTTCAACCAAACCAGAGTTGATGATTGTTGATCTAGAGGAAAGACAAACTGAGACAGTTTTAGTGAGTTGTATTTGTTTTTCTGCTAAGTTTGATTGAAGCATATTTTACAATGATTCAACAAAGCACTTAAGTTCATCAGAATCCAGTTATTTTGACTTCCAAACTACATTATCTCTCATGATGAACAGTATTTTTCTGTAGAACAATAACCATCAGTGATCTGATTCAAATTTTTAGATTAATTTAGAATTACTCAGAGCAAGAGACCGTTAAATGTGTTCTATGATATTATAAACATATTTGTTTTAACATTAAAATAACAAATTTCCACCTAGAACATCACAAAAAGTAATCACAGCCTGTGGGAAAAGACCGGAAATGAGTACAAAAATAAAAACAAAAAAGTTGGAAACATTGCTATTTGTGATTTTTAAGAAAAAGGTACTTTGTTTCCAAATTTGACAGTTTTACCAAAGAAAATTCAGTGAGTTATTGGTGCTGAGACAAAAAGTATTATAACCGTCCCTGGTTTCCCCTATTTATTTTTAATTGAGTCTAAATAATTAATCAATTATTTGCATCTTAAAAGTCGGGAAATTGGAAATCGTGACCACTTGTTAAGTTTTATTGACAGAGAAAATGATAGTTGCTAAGCAACCAAGACGCATCTCCAACTGTGCAAAAAGTAACAATATGAAAGTGTAATTCCATGTGGTCAATAGACACCTGTGGCAAATGGGTAAAAATGATGACATTTAATTTTTATTATATTGTAACGTTAAATAATACAGACACTTAGGAAAAGTAGGTACGCTGTGTTTAAATTCAACAAGGTTATTGCACATATACATTTTGAAAACAGTCAAAATGACGGCACTGGCTGTTCTAGTGTCAAAGTGGCAAGGGGCCAAACACACACTGATAAGAATATACTGGCAGTCGCTTATTGTTGGGCTGACAGAGGCAAAAATTGCAAAATTTTAACATATCTCTTAACCCTAGGTCACACACGCCTACCTGCCATGAGGGGGCGGGGGGCATCTTGTTGTACCAGGATGGAAGAGCAAGTCTGTTTTGGAAATTCTTTTTAAAATGAAAGTATATCATTATCCAAAGCAGCAGGTGCATGATAGGGGAATATTCTTGTTACACAGGATTGCATATTCAAGACGTAACTAGCTGCCAACTCTTGGTGACTGCCTTGCAAGAAGCACTACACAAATACTAATACAAAACATAAATACATTTATATCTATATCTTATTTTTCACTCTGGCTAGGCTGAATACTGTTCATTTTGACTTTACATGCTTTTATTTTGTTAAAAAAACAAACAAAAAAAACAACAGATTATGAAATGAATCAAACAGATAAGGTGAAGCAGCAGTATCTGTGTTCTGCTGACTGTTTAGTTAGTTTACGATCGTGACTCAGTATGTAAATAGTGATGAAACAGAAGGATAATCCTCAGGCTTAATTAAAACCCGCTCAGGAGTGTGCATGCCCTGTAGCATCTAAAACACAGTCAGTGTTGATGTGCACTTGAAGTAGGCGTGGACACCCAACAACCCAAAACACACAACAAACACACAGGTCGGCCTGCTTTTGATGGCATACGGGACATTTATGTGTTAAAACCAACTCTAAGATTTGTTTGGTACTCACATAACGGCGTAGTTTTTTCTCTGGTGGTGATTTTCTCAGCCAGCCTTCACACACCACCTCCTCTGCTCCGCTCATCCTGGTGCCAACAAAACAGACTTCCAATCAGTTGATCAGGCTTCCAATCAGGTGTCAAAGCTGATAGAGTTCCAATAAGGATTCCCAGCAGGCAGTCAGACTCAATCAAGTGCCAAGACAGTCAATTAGACATCAAAAAAGTTTTCAACCAGGCTTCTTATCAGTTAGACCTCCAATAAATCAATCAGGTTTCTAATCAGACTTGATATCAGTGTTCCAATCCTCCAACTGACCCGATGATCTTTAAATCAGCAGATCAGACTTCCAATTGTTTGACAAGGCTAAATCAGTTGATAAGGCCTCTGTCAGCTCAGGTCTGTTGGTTGGTTGATTGATCCACGTCCCCAGCAAACACATGAAGGAGCTGCTCCTCTGTCCACGGCTGAGTCACACCTCCTTCTGAGAGCATTTCTACTTCCCAGCAGAGTCACTCTTCCTCCTTCCTCCCTCCCTCCTCTCTCTCTCTCTGGTTGTGTGTTATCCAAACACAATAGCTTCTGCTCGGACATTCCTTCTCTCCTCTCCTCCCACTTTTTCCTCCTCCTCCTCCTCCTCCTTCTCCTCCTCACTCCTCCCCTTCTGCTCCTGTTCAGTATAACAGGAAACTCCCCCTGTGGATATGTGTGTGTATCAGTCTGTGTGTGCGCGTGCGTGTGTGTATGTGTGTGAGAGAGAGAGAGTTTTCTCATGCCGAAAAAGGCACGCTGTTCTTCAGGGGATGTTTGGTGGGAAAAACAGATGTTTTGACTTCAGAATCAAATAAAAAGTAACTGTAGACATGAACTTGAAAAAAACTTGACATGAAAAACAGTGGTTGTGCTATTTTTACAGTACACAATAAGATGTGAGGAATTGTGACGAAAAACATAGGGTTAATAATAGTTTGAAAAAAAAAATGTTAAGACAATAAAAACCTCAAAAGTACAATACATAGGTGTTCTTTAGAAAAAAATAAATAATTTAGATTAAATCCAAAATCTAACAATCAAAGTTCAGATGACAAAGGAGCATTGTAACTGCACCATCATAAGAAAGGTACATAAAAGGGTGTGTGCATAGTGCGTAGGCAAATACAGAGCTTGTAAGTGTTCAAGCCACTGTGGAGTTAGAAAAGTGCAGGTGTGGACTCCGGATCTTCATGAACTGTCCTTTGGAAAGAGTCAAGTACGAGTGATTATCTTATGCCAGTTTGTCATTTATCCATGACACAAAGATATAATCACTACTGTACTGCAATTCCTAAAGTATTTAGGTCAAATCCTGTTCACCCACACAAACCCATTTTACACTGTACAATGCTACCCAAAAACCCCACAAATGGGTGGAAAACTGCCCAATCTGGCAACACTGCTCCTGCAGAGACAGCAAATATGGAAGTCAACTCCCAAGTATTGAACTGATCTTTACTTCAAGTAGTACCTGTAATGTAGTAATGACGTACTAGGTAATGTATCTTTATTGTCCACCAGGGTGGAAATTTGTATATAAAAGACAATAATCAGTAAGGGGCAGCTCCACCTTTTCCTTTGTTTGCTGCAATTGTCCTGCATCAGTACCAGACTGTGAAATATTTGAGAAACAAAGTAAAGTGGAGCAAGAAAATGCACTGATGATGGTTTAAAAAAAAACAAAAACAAAAAAAACAGTCAAAAAATGCTACATGAATAAACATGTAGATTATCCAGGTCAAAACTGCTCAGCTTCATGCATCAGACGATCTGTGGGCCGTCTAAGACTACTAGAGGTTAAAGACCCTAAAAAATGTACTCCAGTAATTTAGTAAAGGCACTCACATGGAGTTGGACTCATGAGAGACAATTAAAAAGAAATTGGGTAGAACTGGTACAGCAGTGGCCAAAATATCTCAATTTTTAGACTCGATCATGGCTCAAGCTTCAGAAATGCTGGATCATACATTTCCCACCATGCAATCTGGAGAAAAAAGACAGCATTATAAGGATGCAGATCTGTTTTTACAGGATGAGAACTTCCTTCAGTGCACCTTTAATATGACACACAGACAGACCAGAAAAGTTAAATGACTTTTAGTGATATTTTATAGATATTGAATTATAATAATATTATTATATAATATCTTTTTGTTTTTAATATTGAGATAAATTATTAGATTAGACTGAATAATTGTAACTTAACTCTGTGAAGACTGTCAGAAAACTTCCTGCGATAAATGGTGACATCTAGTGGGAATTTCAAGTATTGCAAGTACTACTTAATATGAGTAATACTATCATATGATGTAATATGTATAAGATTTTTCCCTGTAAGAAAAGAACAAACCAATAATTGATCAAAACCATGAACATAAATTTCAAAAACAAGAAAATATATATCAGATATTAAACATGATGGTTTAAGTATCAATATCAGCAGGGCTGGGAGGGTTACTTTAAAATGTATTCTAATAGTTTGTTCAGCTACTCCTTCATGTTTTATGGCTGAATGCACATTTTGATTGATAATGGTAATTATGCGCATATATATGTACTTTGTTAAAGTTCCCATTAAGTCAAAATCAGTGTTTTTTAAGTATCTGGCCCAACAATGACAAAAAAGTCATCTTGCAGGTATTATCTGGTATTTTTAGTAGTACTTCAGAGTTTTCTTGGAAAATTGTCATAATCACTTTACAAAGATACACTTAGATTTTGGCTCCTTGTTCAGCTGCACAGCTGCAATGACGACCAACATGGTTTGAGATGACTTTTACCTGACTGCAGATGAATTCTTAAATTGACCAGAATATTATGCTGGAAAATAGAACTAAATCAGGGGTGTGGTGGTAAAAACCTCCCTCATTTATTGATAAAGTTCAGTTGAAAATAGGTGAGTGAACTCTCAGCCGCATTTTAAAGAGGTGCTGAGTTTACTTGAGTTTACTCCTCACTACACCCCTGAACTAAATAGAGCAACAAGAAAACAAAACCACACATGATCTTTTAACTGCCTCGTCATATTAGCATGAAATAATGCAGCTGTATTTGATTTGAATACAATCATTGCTTATTAAGTAATTAATAATTAAGTAAATGTTCATCTTAATGTACAGATCAAATGACTTACATTTGCATTGGTATATTGTATAAGGGGAAATGACTGAAGCTCTAGTCAAATTTTACATGTGCTGCTGGTCTAAATTAATGAATGAACTTGCTTATCTTTCAGATTTCAAATCTAATCAGATATTAATAATTGCAGCACAGTGTGCGCTCTGGTCTTCCTGGAAAAGGAGAACGTGGTGATCAAATTTGCAGAAAGAATTCAACTGTATAAAGTATCAAATGCACGCAACATGCAAAAATCCCCGCAGTCCTGCTTCCACCTGCTTGTCCCAGAGATTAATTCTACATGCACACGGCCGGTGCAGTGAAACTGTGAACGGATCATTAAATCAGCTTCCACCACACACACACGCTCATGCGTTAACAGACTGTACATTTGGATCAGACATCAGTTTTGAGCCGTCACAGAGTCAGGAACACAGCAGAAGGAAGATCAGAAATAAATACTATTGACAAGGTGGGTGTCCTTTAAGAATATCTTGTAACATGTTTTGGTTATTAATGTTTGTGGCTGCTACTAATAATTATTGCCAATTACTTTCTCGATTGCTGAACCAAAAAAGTTAAAACATGTCCATCACAACTTCTTAAAGACCACGATCACATGTCCAGATGTCTTGTTTAAAATGACAAAACCCAAAGATATTTTGTTTACAATGATACAAAACAGAAAAAAATAGCAAAATCCTCTCATTTGAGAAGCTGGATCCAGAGAATGTTGATCATATTTTCACTAATATTGCTTGAAAAATAACTGAAATGATCAAATCAGTAGTTGCAGATCAGTCTTCTGTCAATCGACTAATCAATTAATCAGCTAATTGTTTCTGATGTTGTGAGCTTTTGGACATCAAAGTCAAGACCATTTCATTGTTTTATTGTGAAATCTGTCTAACATGGATGACAAGACAATCTTCAGAAAATACTGTTGTAATTCTTTGCTGTTGATATTTGTCATCTTCCCACAGACTGCCTATGTAAACTGTAGAAATATAAATTTAAGTTAAAACCCTCAACAGACTCTTGTATAAAGTAGATTTTTGTGTGGAAATAGGAGAAATAAAACACACAATGCAATTAGAATTTTTTTTAACTCTTTAGTTAGTTTAAGAAAGTAAGTTGCCTACTATACCTCACCTTTAAAATCATAAAATGAATTCTTTAGCAGGCTAAAGGGACAACTGACCCCAAAATCAAAAAAATATTTTTCCCCTGGCCTGAGATGCTATTTAGATTTGTTTTGGTGTGACTTGCAGAATTTTGGAGATATCGTCCGCAGAGGTATCTGTCTTCTCTCCATGGGACTTGTGGTGCTCAAAGCACCAAAAATATATATTCGGAGAATTCAAAACCAGTGTCTCTGTCCACAAATCATCACTTGAATACTCAAGATAACCCACAGACCTTGTTGTGAGAAGTTTCTCTCTGGTAGAAAGAAAGTAGTTCTGGTAGATTCTGCTGCAGAAAAAAAGTAGCTCCCAAGAAGTTCCCAAAAACTAGTTCCAACAAGGTCTGACGATGATGCTGATGTGACCTTTGCAGTCCGTACAAGCAATTACTTGAAAAATTAAAGGAATAGCTCAATCCAAAATCAAAAATACACATTTCCCCCTGGCCTGTACTGATATTTATCCATCTAGACAGTTTTGGTGAGAGTTTTGGAGACAACAGCTGTCAAGATATCTGCCTTTTCTAGAATATAATGACACTTAGGGGCACTCATCTTGTGGTGTTCAATGCACCAAAAAATATATTTGAAAAATGCAACAGCAGTGTCTCTTTCCAGAAATCATGACTTGGTCACTCAGGATAATCCACAGACCTTGTCGTGAGTGGTTCCATGTAGGAACCATGTTGTTTCTGGACTAGAATCCGGAACTACTTTGCTTGTAATAGAAAGAAAGTGGCTCCTACATGAAACTGCTCATAACAAGGTCTGTGGATTATCTTGAGTAATTATTTATTACAGTAAGGTGGTCTTCCTGCTGGGCCTTAGGCCTGTCACACCTCCAACGGTGCCTGTGGTGGACTACGCATGGCAAGGGCATCCTCTTCCCTGAGCCAGGCCTAAACCTGGCCGCATACCACAAGGTTTTGCTGCAGGGTCTTCAGCTGGGGACCACTGCTCACTGACGTTTCGCCCCTTATCCCAGAACATCTCCTGGTGGCGGGGCAGTGAACAGGGACGTCTCCCTGACACCCTGCAGCAAAACCTAATTAGATGTTACTCCTCAAGCCTTGTCTCGTCTTTTCAGCCAGAGCCAGTGGCTTGCTTTTTCAGATTCCTCCGAGAGCTCTTTGGTGGATCTGCTCAGTGTGGCTCCACGTAGTCCCAGGTCCTTAAGTAAGTAAGTAAAAATCTAGATAGATAAATAGCACAACAAGCCAGGGGAAAAATATGTATTTCTTATTTGGGGGTGAACTGTCCCTTTAAAGTTGCATTGCACCAAGAGTGCTTTTGCTCTATATCAATTAAACTTTAGTGTCTACGGCAATTCTCAGAAAAGATTTACATTATTTCACTGTTAACACTTGTTAATTTTGTTTTTTTCTCTCTCCATCTTTCCCTCCTTTCCACTCTATCTCTGCTCCTTGCCCACAGTTATGTCTGTCAACTCCTCTTCCTCCTTCAATTCCTCTCTTCTTCCTTCTCCACTCAGGATCTCTGTCAGCCTCCATCATTTCCTGCACAACTGCCTCAGCTCCAAAGTTGGCATTTTCAGCGTCACCGCCTTCACCATCACCAGCATCCTCGTCCTCCTCCCTCTCTACATCCTCGTACTCTACGTGGGTTTCCAACGATGGCGTCAACGGCGCTCCAGCAAGACGATAAGCCACTCTGACCTCTTCACCTACCACATGGTCGTCATAGAGCTGATGAGTGTTTAGGGTCCATTGTCTTGTGTTGCAGTGCCCACACTAATGTCCAAAAAATGACTACAGTTGGTTTTCAGTTTTTCACCATCAATTTATGTGGACAGATGTATTTTCACATCCTGACCTGTGTGGAGCGCTACCTGGCTGTTGTTCACCCCGTCACCTACCTGAGTCTGAGGAAGGCAAAATGGATCAGAATCAGAAATATCACCATTGGCTGTGTTTGGCTGCTGTGCTTTACATCAGCAGGTTTCACGTTTGTGATAGACCAAGTTTCAGCCATCATCACGTCATGTTGTACCATCGCCTTCAACTTAATTGTCGTCTCTTTCTGCAGCCTTTCTGTTCTCTGTGTTCTGATGCGTCCACGGCCAGGGGAAGGGGGTGGGAACAGACAACGGGTTGACCAATCAAAGCTGAGGGCGTTCTACACCATCATGGTCATACTTGGAGTGCTGTTGCTCAGGTTTGGGGGACATATGCTTGACACTGCTCTGTACAGCTCAGTGGGGGGAGTGGAAAGTGTGGTCTGTGGTTGTCTACAAGCTGGCTCGCTCTGCCCAGCAGTCTGGTGTTACCTCTGCTCTTTCTACAGAGAGCAGGAAAACTGCTGTGGTGTAAGAACAACAATGAATCAGGACAAGGACCAGATTAGATTAGAATCAAGTAGAAAACAATTACAGGGAGAGCGAAAGCCTGCACTGTGATCTGTGAAATGTCGTGACATATCAAAAGGTACTTGCCAATAATTTAAGAGGTTCTGTTATAATAATAATAATAATAAGAAGAAGAATACCATATGCTATACTTCAAATATTATACCCTACTGTATTATACTGTACTAAAGTTCATATAATAGATAATTATATATTGTACAGTGAAGTATCTTCACTAGTCTGGCTCAATGTCACAACACTATCTGATTGGTTAGAGGTCACGAGCAATAGCCAATCAACACAGACACACTGTGTCACAGACAGACAGACAGACAGACAGACAGACAGACACAGATCTGCTCAGTCTTATGATTTATTTCCATGATGACAAGTCTGTCCAGTTTAGCAGTAACACCAGTGGAAATGCCCAGTGTCATTGTCAGGATTGTACTTGATACAGGACAGCTTTTAAATCAGTTACTCTTTGATTTTTTTAAAGTGAATTTTAAGTGACCTCAGCGAGACAACAGTTTAATCCAAAAGGCCCTATGTGAAAAACAAACAGAGAGAATGAAACTTAACAAACTTGATATATTTGGGAGTTTTGGGTGAACTCATTGCTGTATGCTGGGTCATGTCAGAGGCTTTGGAGCAGACTTTGGGTCCAGAGGAGTGACATTTTCTTCTTACTTATCTTTATATAAATCATACTCTCCTTATCCTCAAAACAGTCACAGAAAGAAAACAGCTGTAACTTAAAGGAGACTAAGACACTGTCAGACATTTACGATATTAATGTAATTATTTTAATTTAATTCTCAAAATTCTTTAATTTGGGGGGGGGGGTTGTTTTGTTTTGTTTGGTGGTTTCAAGTTATGTTAAAGTTTTCACTTTAGGTAAAAGACTATCAATATCCACCAAACTCCAAGCTGTTGCTTGAGAAAGTGATGAGCAGGCTTAAGTGATGCTTAATTCATTTAATCATTTTAAGTCTTTTATCAATTGTAAATGTCACACATCTTGTATGTACAGTATATGCTTTTAAAGTATGTTGTAAAGCAGAATGTTTGGTGTGAAGTGGAACCATTATAGCTCCAATTAAATATGTGCTTCAAATTTAAAAAAACAACAACTAACTAATCTTTATATGGTCCGTGTTTTAATTCTTGGATCTCAAAATCTATTCTTGTGTATGTTGTTACATTCACTTTTCTGGATTCAAGACACTGAATCTCTACCAATTAGGGCTGGGCAATATATTGATATTATATCAATACTGTGATATGAGAATAGATAGATTTTGACATAAGAGTTGTCTTTCCTGGTTTTAAATGCTGTGTTACAGTAAAGTGATTAAACTTCCTGAACTTACCAGACCTCTCTAGCTATTACTATTATTTGCCTTTACCCAGTTTGTCGTGATATTCACATTGCTGATGATTATATATCAGATATCCTATTAATATTTGTGAAAGCACCAATAATCAAACCTAAAATATAGTCGCAAAGTCAATAAATTTCAATATTGAGGTATTTGGTAAAAATATATTTGATGTTGTCCAAATCTCAGCCCTACTACCTTGTGTTCACACCTCCATGTAAACACCTCCATGTATTTTGAAAAATGCAAATGCTCATGTTGCCTCATCTTTCTTTCACATTCACATAAACTCTAACCAACACAATGTAGGCAAAGGTATAGGTGGCTTGCTAGCATCTATAACAACAAATAACTCTGGAGCATTTCCTCTCCTTTGATAGAAGCAAACTGCCTCCTCACACCTCCTGCTCCAAAATAAAACACTCAGCAACACACAGTCCTTAAAACACAGAGATTACGTCATATCAGCAATCCACGAAACTGCTGGTGAGACAGCAAATATAAAAATCAAACTCCAAATTGTTTAAGTACATGTAATACATTTGGTTTCTGTAGTGATCTTGGTTTGATCATTGATTGACTATTAAGACTTTTCTTCAAAACTAAAAATAAAAAACTCAAAGGGGATTATAATGCATTATTACTTACCAGCAGTGTTTGTGATTATAAATGGAGGTGATATGTCTTCTGCAAACCTTACAAGACCAATTTTAGGATGGTTGGAATTAAATATTAGGAAATGGACAAATTGTCCTATCACTGAATTTTGTGAGCTACCAAAATTGTATGTAACAATGCAAAGTTTCAACCCACAAGGTTTTTGTCAGGCAAATCTGAACAAAAAGCACGTTATAAAGACAAAGGTCAGCTCCACCTTTTCCTTTTTATGCTGAAGGCAAAACAGAGCAAGAAAATGCCCAAAAATGTTCCAAATAAAAGTTGCAAAAACAATGTCATATGGATATAAACAGATATTTAGATTGTCCACAAGGACAGTGAACAGTCTAAAGTTGAGACTGCTGGAGGTTAAAAAACTTAAATTCCTATCTCAGCAATTCAGTACTGCACCTCTAAAAAGTTGGGGGACTCACAGGAGACAGTCAAAAGGAGAACGGTTAAAACTATTGCAGCAGTGGTTGAGATATCCCAATTTTAAGAATAGCATGGATCAAACTGCAGAAATGCTGGATCCTTCATTTCCCATGGTGCAACTCAGTAGAAAAAAAAAGACAGATAGATTATAAATATGACTTCAGATCAGGACATGAGATTTACTGAGATAAATTTTGAGAGAAATGCTGACATCTAGTGGTCACTTCAAGTACTGCAAGTACAAGTTGTAATTGCTTTTAAACAGCCCCCCAGTTAGAAAAGAACAAATAAATAATTTGTTGGCAAATAAATATCAGACACAAAGCAGTGATTCTTCTTCTTCAGTGATTTCAGTAGATTCAACTCATTAACTTTGCTGTTTATCTGGTTATTTGCATGACTTTCCAACAACCCCACCGACGCAAAACTAAAAACAAGAAAACAAAACCACACATGATCTTTTCCAGGTCATCTTTTATTTCCATGCTCTTATTTGAATGAAATAATACAGACAGGCGCTCTGAGCTAAATCACTGTATTTGAATACACGTCAGTCATTGCTTACATAAAAGTAATTTGAATCCTGTCAGATGTTCATCTTAATGGACAAATAAAATGACTTTCATTTGATTTGGTTTATTGTACACTTGGAAACTGGCACCAGGGTCATCTGATACTAAATAAATCATTCAGTAATATGCAAAATATCTTTAGCTGGAGAAATGAAATTATACATATATTATTGGTCTAAATTAATGAACTTGTTTTTCGGTTGTCAGATCAAAGCCGATGTTAATAATTGCACCACAGTTTGTGCTCTGGTCTCTCAGGAAAAGGAGAACATGATGATAAAATGTGCAGAAATAAATTAACCGTATAAAAATCACCACAATGTCTGGGCTGGTTTTGCAACATGCAAAAATCCCCACAGTCCTGCTTCCACCTGTTTGTCCCAAAGATTAATTCTACGTGCACACGGCCGGTGCAGTGAAACTGTGAACGGCTCATTAAATCACCTTCCACCCACACACACACACACACACACACCACACACACCCTCACGCACACTCATGTGTTAATAGACTGCACATTTGGATCAGACATCAGTTTTGAGTCGTCACTGACTCAGGAACACAGCAGAGGGAAGATCAGAAATGAATACTACTGACAAGGTTGGTGTCCTTTGAGTATATCATATAACACGTTTTGGTTATTAATGTTTAAGGCTGCAACTGACAATTATTTACATTTCTGAGCAATCTGCCAATTATTTTCTCAATTAGTGTGTCAGAAAAGTGAAAAAATGCCCATCACGTCTTCTCTGACACCAAGATTATGTCTTCAAATTTTTTGTTAAAAGTTCCAAAACATTTTTGCTTGAAAATAACTGAAGCGATTAATCAGTCATCAAATTAGTTGCAGATTATTTTTCCGTCAGCTGTTTAATTTTTATTAATGTTCATGAAAATCAAGACTATGTCATGCTTTTACTGTAAAAATCCATCTTATGCAGACGAGAAAAAAAATGGTTTAATACTGTTGTTGATATTTAGATTTCAGATATTTAAACTCTATATAAACTATTAAATTTAAGTTAATAATGCCCTCAGACTCTTGCATACTTTCAGAGAAAGAAACCTGCGGTGGATCAATTTTTAGTCAATGAGCTGAATTTGATCCCTAAATGTTTGAGTCACTTTAAAAATCCCTTGTTCAGCAGCTCATTATCTCCACTGTGACTGTTAAAGCTCTCTGTTTTAGTTAAGAACTTTTGTGTTATCATCATCTGGCAGAAATTTACCCTAAAATGACTCAAAATGGATTAAGTTATTAAGATTTATCAGAAGTTGAAGAGAAGCAATACACAGAACTGAGCCTTACTAGATGTCAGTAAACAACTATTTACTATGTAAAGTTAAAGTGGACTAATGTTGTTCTGAGCAGAAAATGAAGTCACCTCCCTCTGTGTGTGCTGAAATCCGAGCTTCCCTGTTCTTTGTTTAGATAGCTGTCTGGCTGCATGTTAGTGCATGTGAGTCCCTGTCTATAGAGGTGTTCACAGGTCCAAAAATTCATGCCTGAAAAGACTCAGATATGCTCTGCCTCTGCTCCCTCACCCTTGACCTTCTGAACAGGGGCACGCACAGGACATTTGGCACCACCCCGTGGCAACAGATGCACTTTGTAGTCTGCCTACAGCTGCTGAATGTTGAAAGTTACAGCCACTCATGGGCCGTAACGCGTTAGAAGTAACGCGTTACTGTAATCTGATTACTTTTTTCAAGTAACGAGTAAAGTAAGGGATTACAATTGCAAAAACAGTAATTAGATTACTGTTACTTTCCCGCAAGAAGGCTGCGTTACTGCATTACTAAACCGTGATTTTGTTTTGTGAGACTGTCTCGTGACAATGACGTATAAGTGGTGCAACGTCAGTGGTAAACAACAGACACATGTAGTGATCAACAAGAGACAACATGGAGTGCGGGAGAGAGCAGGACCATGCAGCGTTTAATGCTTGGAAGTACCGGCATTACTTTGAGTTTGACTCGGAAAAAGGTGACAAAAACATTAGCGTCCGCTGTTCACTCTGCGTGGGAAGAAAACTTTTATCTACAGCGAAAAATTGCACCTCAAATCTGAGCAAGCACCGAGCAAGCTGGCACAGGAATGTGAAACTCACTGAGAAACCCCCAGATCCCCCCACCGGTCGAACCTCCAAGAGCCATGTTTTTGAAAAGTAAGTAAGTAAAGTAATAAAGTAACTAATTACTTTTGAAAATAAGTAATCAGTAAAGTAACTGGATTACTTTCTTGGAGAAGTAATCAGTAATCAGTAACTAATTACTATTTCCAACTAACTTGACCAACACTGGTTACAGCACACACACACACACACACACACACACACACACACACACACACACAGATAGCACCTCCATCACGATCCACTTGGGTACTACACAGACTGGGACCCTGCAGAAATAGAACAGGATTGGACCGAACCGTGTCATAACCCGTATGACTCCCAGAGCCGGTCTTGTGTCCTAGGGTGGGTGGACCCATGAAGACGTCTATCTCTCTGTCCACTCCCCATACATTTTAAACCTGGTGGCCTGGCAATAAAATTTCTCATATTACAGCCAACAGTACACTAAAATACAGCTTAGGAAGGAACTTTAAAATACATTCTCCACCAATCAGCAGTCAACATGAACAGAGAGACTAATCAGCTCACTGCAAGCAGTCGAGCGAGGTCAGTTCCTTCATGGGTCATTGTTACAAACAGGTTGAAAGACAAGAGTGAAGATAAATTCTGGTAGGTAAACAGGACTCCTCCGAGGATCACAGCTGCCAACAGGTTGAGAAGCAAGAGTGTAAAGAAATCCACTTTTCAGTGCCAAAATGTTTGAAACATAAACTCAGCGCAAAGTCAGTGTAACTCTGGTCTAGCACCCGTTCTCTCCTCGCAGAGCACTCGGCAAAAGCCCCGTGATGCACACAAATTTTTCACTCAAGTTGAATATTTTCAACTTACATTATCTGGCACTAGTGATGAAAATTTTGAATTTAATTGCATCTTTACAGTAACTTTGCATGTAATCTACAAGTGCGAAAAATGTTATTGTGAACATACCATAAAGAGTTGATCCCACTAAGCACAGCACGTCTGCGATGCGGTTCTGATCCGTCCTCTGGACGACTAAAAGCCACACCAGCAGTTTCAGAGTGTTTTGCCTGCCTGTTTATGTTTACTTGCTCAGATTTTGTTGATTAGGTCCTTTTTCCTTGATCTTTGCTCATCTACCATAGATAAGCAGGCTATGTGGTTAAATAGTTTATTTTCTGTCTGTCTTTAAGATCATGAGTCTGCAAGGGGTGTCTTATTTTGAAAATTAATCGGATTCTCCCTGCCTTTTCTGTATCTGACTTACTGCCCGTTCGATCTGCTCTGTGCTGATTGATACAGCATCCGTCAAAAATAGACTCGGCGCATATCTAAAGTGGAGAGGAGAGCCACTTCTGGGATGTGCTGAGGCGCTGCTGGTGGAATCACAAGCATTGTGTAGACAGCACAGCCTTAATGTGACACAGCCGTGCCTGGTGGAGTTTAGCTGTAAGAGTGTAAATCACATATACACTGCTATTTATTTGTTATGATCAAAAACTAGTGAGTCAACATCTTTGCTAACACAGCAAGCAAGTGCAACAACACGACATGTGGTAAGCCAGCTAATATTACTTACTAGTCCAACATCAGGATGGCCAGCTCTTGTCTGACCTCTTGCCTCTCTTTTTCTTCTTATCATCCTCCATCAATGTCTTCCTCAGTCTCTTGGCCTTTCCCAATATGAATAAAGTCTGCTGAGCATGGCTATGTTACCCACTCACCCAGCTACAGTTCCATTCCCCACAAGACCCAATTCTAATAAAACACATTTAAATGATTATGCAACTTTGGTCAACCATTTCATTTTTTCATTTTCCCTCTCTTCTTCAGGTCTCCAACATGTCAGTCAACTCCTCCTCCTCCAATGTGTCACCTCTTTCTCCTTTCTCCTTCAATTCCAACTGCTTTGACTCAAGTGTTGGCAATTTTATCTTCACTGCCTTCACCACCACTACATCCTCCTCATCCTGCCTCTCTTTATCATCATCCTCCACCTGGGTCACCAGCAATGGTGGCAGCAGCACTCGGCTGTGACAAGTCCCTCCGACCTCATCACCTACCACATGTCTGTCATGGAGATGATCAATGTCTTGTCATCAGTCTCCTATTGCATCGGTGTCTACACTGATGTCCTAAAGGTGAAGAAGGTGGCAAGCTATGTTTTCTTTGTCACCTCATGTGGACAGACCTCCTTTCACACCCTCACCTGTGTGGAGCGCTACCTGGCTGTCGTTCATCCAATCACCTACATGGACCTGAAGAAGGGCACCATGATCAGAACCAGAAATATCATCATTTGGAGTGTTTGGCTGCTGGGTTTTGCAAATATTATTATTGCTGTAACCATGACGAATATCACTTTCATTTTGTATTCTGTGCAACAGGTTTTGTGCTTAGTCGCCGTGTCTTTCTGCAGCCTCGCTGTACTCAAAGTTTTGAAGCATCCAGGGCCAGGGGACGGGGACAGGGACAGAGAGAGGATTGACCAATCAAAGCAGAGGGCGTTCAACACCATCATGGCCATAATGGGAACTCTGCTGTTGAGGTTTGGGATGAGTGTGGTTTGCATTGCGATTTTGGTCTCATCACAGATAAACCTCAGGGATCGATGTGCAGTGGTAAATTTGGGTTTCTGGTTCTCTCTGCCCAGCAGTCTGGTGCTACCTCTGCTGTTTCTACACAGAGCAGGGAAACTACCATGTTGTAGGAAACAACACTGAGTCTGGACAAAGAAATCTTAAATAAGACTAGGTCGATTTAGAATGTGATCTGCAAAAAATATGAAAAAGTAATGCAAAATGTAGCTGAATTTCAAGAAAATTTGCAACGAAACAAACATACAAGCTACACGCGTCTCAGTCCACTGTGGTTATGTGCATATTAGGAGTTGGTGCATTGAGATAAACAGTTGGTGGCAATAATCCTTCAGCTGAGTGCCCTTAAACTGTTGTAGAAGAAGAGGTTGCAACAAGATGAAAAAATTAAAAGAGCACTTGTCATTAAACCTTGTAAAGTAGAAAACAATTCAGAAAATCAGACTGCAGAATGGACTTATTGCCATATGCATGTTAGTGCATAAAAACAAACATAGCACTAAAATATAAATAAAGATGAAGGCAAGTACTGTTTGTTAAAAAGTAGGAAAAGAGCAGAGTGGAAAGTTTGACATGGAACGTGATGTGAATGTGATCATGATTGAAATATGGAATTTCTCCACCTCAGACAAGGTTAAAAGTGAGATTTGATGTTTCTTTCAGTTTTTTTGGTGCTTACATGCAAATATGCATTCAAAAAAAATACTTTTTAAAGAAGAAGTAACACATTGTTTCTTTTGCCAATTAATAATTCATAAGCAGTAAAATATGTGTTTGCACGTTTTATTACACCCAGGTTTTGGTGCTATCACCTTACGTGATCTGGTATGACCCACCGCTTATGCTGACTAATGATGTTATTCATGTTATGCAACATACTGTTGGATAGACTGTTAAAAAGCTGAGATTCTTCTGTTTTGATCAATGCCAAACATTTCAAAATACAATCACAACAGCAGGTACAATCAGCGGCACAAACAAGCAAACAAACAATTACAAAACTGAAGCAACTCACCACTGAGGAATCATGGTGATTCACTGATATTCATTGATAACAACAAAAATGGTCTTGTCTCAAAGGTCAGAGTTAATCAAATCCAGTGACATATTAAGACCCAAACTCATTTCCATTGATAAATACTTACAAACTGCACAAACAAGATGGCAGAAGTTGATATCCTCCACTTACATCCATCTCTGTATGAAGTTTGCATGCAGATTAAAGTGGCTGTTTGACACCTAACTTGAGGCAGTAGGAGCTTGAAAGAGCCTGCCCTTTGAAAAAAAAATTAGTATAGTCTATGGGTTTCATTACATTACAAGATTACTGCCATTAAAGGGCAGAGACATGTTACACACCTTCCTGACAATAACAGGCCAGCTTGTTTAACTTACAGTACAATACTTATCAATATGCAGCTAATGAACCTGCATAAAAACACAAGCATATAAATTAACAGTCTTCTCAAATCACATAGACTCACCCAACCAATTTTCTCTCTAGTCTTTTATAGCACAGGAGTTTTTCAAAATGGGTGTCAGATTGTTGGATCATTTGACGAGACTTCACAGGCTAAAAAGCTTCTCCACAGATGCACTAGTCTGGATGGTGTTGGAGTACTAACTTGTATCTTGTATCTGGAGGCCCATCTTGAGATGCTCACGGTCTGCCGAGACCATACATTGTGTCAGTTCTCTGTCTCAAATATTAAAAAAATGTCCTCAAAAGGAAAAGATAAAGGAAAATAAAAAGAATTCTCTTTACTTACCCTGTATCTGTCTTTGTCCGAATCCTGCCGACAACGCCAAATTTATGAAGAAAACTTATACTTCTGGTAAATCTTCCCTTTGATGTTCTTACTTGAATATATGAAGTTAGTACAACACATTTCTGTCACACACACACACACACACACACACACACACACACACACACACACACACACAATACGCTCACTGTTTATTTCAATATTTACTTTTTATTGCTGATATTAAATATGCTCAAAGGACACTTTACTAATCCACACTCCTGTGTGGGAAATATAACATGAATGAAAGTTGTTTTGCGATTGTGGAGATGTGTGTGCCTCAGCCAAATGCGGACAGACTGACTTGTACTTCAAATTACAGCATTCTAAGGTCTGTTTTTACTTTATAGCAGACTGTTGCTACATGTTATAGAGCATTGCTATGAAGTACAGACCATTGCTATGGACGCAGTCCTTATCATAGACTCTGGAGGAGAAATAAAATTTGTTTTAATCAATAAAATCATTATGAAATTATTTTGTGTCAAATTATTGATTTTTTAAGTTACCAGGTAACAAGCGGGATAATGTCCAGTGAGCAGGTCATTGTTGCAAAATAAACTTCATTAATTCATTCACGCACTTCTGCAAACCATGTCAGGGTTTATTCCACAATAAAGACCTGCCAAAGACCTGTCAATTATCCCATATGTAATCACCTAAAAATAAGAATTTATGTGTTTTCATAGAATGAGCCCTTTATATCTACAGAGGGCATGGGTCTTTTTCCACTGGTGCATGGGAGAAGTTAGCCTTCAGGACTTCTTTCTGCCAGAAATCACAGAAGGATTTCTGACATAAAGTCTTGAAGGGAAACTTTTCTCATGTGCCTTCAATGGAGGCTGCCATGGAGAGCCACCATGTTTCTACATCAGCCTAGAATGGACAAACCAAACACTGGTTTGAGAAAGGGCCTATCACTTTTTTTTTTTTTTTTTTTTCTGCAGCCACTGTAGTTTCTCCTACACACTTGGAAGGGGAGGGAGGGTTGCAATCTGTAATCTCACCACTAGATGGCACTAAATCCTACATACTGGTCCTTAAATGAAAAGTTTAGTCATTGTTATATGACAAAAAATTATCAAAAACTGTGTAGCCTATGTGTTGCCTTCAGGTACACGAGTGTCCCCTTTTTTTTTGTATTTCTATACTGCAGATATAAACTGATAATATTTGTAAACATTATAAATTCACAGTGTGCTTTCATTAAAAAAGATGGCTGTATTTATAGACATTGTGTATCTCTATGTGGTGTTCATATTACAAGGAAATTTCTGTTTTTGCATGACATACAATCTGGTTTCAAAGTATACATCCCTGTTTAAAATGATACTGATCACTGCTGTTTCCAATGAACAAAATGCAAACGAGCTGCTGCTACGTTCTGCATCTGATCCTGCAGTCTGTGGAAAGAAAATCTGGACAGAACATTTGCCTACTGAGACTTACAGTATAAAGTATCAATTAATACAGTAAAATACCTTTAATAACTTTGCAACATGCAAAAAAAGCCCAGAAACTGTCTACAGGCCATCCTTTACACACGCAAACACAAAAAAACAGAAGAAAAAAAACAAACACGCCCTCATATACAAGCATTAGTATATATAGGGAGGAAATAACAGACCTCCGCAGTCCAGTTTGAAGACGCAGTGGACAGAGTTTCATGAGGAAAAGGTGAGCATCTGTTTTTTAAACTACTGTTATTTTCTATGAGTCAATATGCTCTTGTTCCTACATAATCTGATGGCAGTAAAAAACCTTTATATATTTAAGACTGAATCAATCAATATTTAATATCTCTTTGTTAGTAATGCATTTCTCAGTTGATAATTTTTTAAATCGTCTCTCGTTCAGATCATTTTATCCTCTCTCCTCATCTACCGTATAAGAGCAGCTCATCAGGGTACTTGTATCACGCCCCCTGCCCCTTTTTGGGTGAAAGCAGCCCCTCTAATTTGACTGGCAGTAAATGCAAATCTGAGGTCTTTGCCATTTTAATAGCGTAAGCTAATAATATCATATTACTTTTTAGCACAAATCAGTCAGACAAGCAACTTTGTTATGTTGCTGCCGACATTGTCATCATTATCAGTGTTGCCAGGTGTACAAATGATCATATTTGTACCATAATTTTAACAACCGTACGATATACAATCAATAATTCCAAAAACGGCCAAATGTGGGATAATTTTGACATTTCCATAAACTCACAACAAAATCTTGTTTGAGAGCAACATTACATCAGCACCATGCTGATCAAGCAGCTGGTAGAGCAGTGACAAAGTCCAGGGCTTTTATTTTGACGGGTAAGAACATAAGGGGGGACTGTATGATGCTTGGCTGCAATCGACTCTGTGAAAAACCTTATACATTTGCTGTCTTGTACAGATAATGGAGCCTCCGCGTAATATGGTGCACATGACATAGTTTTGCCATTCAGTATGGTATCCTGGCCCCTGCTCAGGTTATTTCTGTATATATGATCATTTTTGTTAAAAAAAATCATAATTTTAAAGTCACAACAGCGATCATTATATAGAAAACTAGAACTACCCCCTCACAGTTGTATACCTCTGGCAACCAGTCAAGTTGCAGTTTGAACTGTTGTCTGTCCAGACTCATAGAATTTACAGTAAGTATTGAAGACTTTAATGGAATTTAAAAAAAGTATTACATTAAGATCTTTCGGGTGTGGCAAAAATGGAAGTTATCGCTATATTGACATATATGATTCTAATGAATAATTTAAACAATAGTTTTATGGTAGGGCCATATTTTTTCACAGTAAAAACTTTAGTAACACCATCACTAAGACTCAATCAGGCACAATCGGCACACATGACATTTACTAACATCATTAACTAACCTGTGATGAAGATTTTGTACACATATTGACTGGTGTGGGTCCCACAATTTACCATTTTCATCCTTTCAGTGGATGGCGTGAAGCCACAGATCTCTTCTTCTACTGTTGTTTGGTCTCTGGGGGAGTAAACTTAAAAAAAAAAAAATTTACATGCAAAATACAATTCAGTAGCTTTTAGGCATAGTGTCACTAGTTTTTCTTTTCCAATTTGTTTTGACTCAAAGGAGGGCATGACCATCCTCAAGACAGGGATCCTTCTCATTTTCTGTTTTTGTCTCCTCCCCCCTCCTCTCCTCCTCATTACATCTTCTCACAAACAGTTATGTCCTTCAGCTCCTCTAATTCCTCCCTTCTTCCTCCTCACCTCCTCTCCTCTAATTCCTCCCTCAATCCTGCCCCAAACACCTGTTTCTACTACAGATCAAGCGTTTTAAGCTTCACTATCTTCTGCGTCACCAACATCCTTCTCCTCCTCCCTCTCTGCATCTTCGTCTTCTACCTGGGTCTGCGAAGATGGCAGAAACAGCGCTCCACAGCGTCCACGACAGCCATGAGTCACTCTGACATTTTCACCTACCACATGGTTGCCATGGAGATGATCGGCCTCTTGGGGTGTGGTTTCTTCTGTTTTGGCACCTGCTTTAGTGTGCCATGGATGATAAGCAGGGGTGCGCACTTTATTGCAGTTGTTTCTACCGGACAACTTTTCTTTCACATCCTCACCTGTGTGGAGCGTTACCTGGCTGTTGTTCATCCAATCACCTACCTGGGCCTGAGGAAGAGGGGCGGAGTCAGAATCAGAAATATCATCATTGGGTGTGTTTGGCTGCTTAGTTTTGGATGGTTTGTTCTAACCAGTCTGCTTTCAGATTATAGCACGGTCCCAGATCTTTGTTTTTTAGTTCTCTCCCTAATGATCGTCTCTTTCTGCAGCGTTTCTGTTCTCTGCGCTCTGATTCGTCCAGGGCCAGGGGAAGGGGGCGGGAACAGGGACCGGGTCAACCAATCAAAGATGAGAGCATTTCACATCATCATGGCCATAATGGGAGCTATGTTGCTGAGGGTTGGGGGACATCTATTTGTTCTTGCCATTTTCACCTCTGGGGCCGTGAGTGCTCATGTCAGGTGTGGGGTGCTAATGTCGGGGGTCTGGTTCTCTCTGCCTAGCAACCTGGTGTTGCCTCTGCTGTTTTCACACAGGGCAGGAAAACTACTGTGTTGTAAGAACAACACTGAATCAGGACAAGAATCAGAGTAGAGCACCTTAAATTTGATTTGATTATCAATGAGGTTGTCTAGTGGCAGTAAATGTACAGCTTGCCCACAAAAACACTGCAGAAAAAGTTAAAAGTTCCTGTGTTTTGTTTCTCAGCTGCTGAGTAAATTGAAGGGACTCTGGGATTACAAACTGGAGCAGAAATACTCTTTCAGTGCCTTTTTACTGGGCACCAATCTAACATTTATGCATGTATTGTTGAAAAAAAAAATAGACTTGCAGTTTAAATAGGTCACATTAGCACCCTTCAGACACACCTAAAAAGTAAGACGCAGAGAGCTGGTGCAAACAGCTGCATGCATTAAAAAGAGAGAGTTGCTGTTACGTGAAAAATGCGTCTGACAAGCTTGTGGTCAAGATAGGGGGTCAGATCATAGAAGGTTACACTGAAAGGGATAATTCTGTTTTTTTGAAGTGGGGTTGTGTCAGAGAGTCCCAGCACAAAAGCAGAGTACTGCTGCAGACGGGGCAGCAGAAAAATGTATTTTAGACATGCTATAATTAGAATATTTTCTACATTTTATTTTGCTGTCAGACAGCCCAGCCCTCCTACACACACAGTAAGGCTGCCAGATCAGCTGTGTGGGTCAGAGAGTTGCAAGATCAGATTGGAATCAAACTTGACTTTTCAAAAGATTTCAAAGATGCTGCATACATGTATTTTTCTGGTCTGTACAAACAAACAAGTGTGCTGGTCACCATATATATTTCACTGTGTTTTGCTGAGTGATATTGGCCTTAGAAGCTGTGATTACTTGCACAGAATATAGACTTCAACCCTCAAAGTGCAAGATTTGGCACAACTCCACATTTTTCTTTAGAGGATAATAAAAAAAACACCCTGAGTCTCCTTCTGCAGGAGTTCATTTTTATTTTCTTGTATCTGTTGTCTCAAATGTCTGACTGATCTGCAGCATAGGCACGGGCAAGTGCGCTAATGCGTAGGAATACAGAAGTACTACAATCGAGAAATGAGTAAAGGGCTGTCTGACAGCAAGGTAAAGTGTGAAACTAGTTATATTATTCTTTTGTCCTCTACTCCTTTTTATTTTGGCGCTTTGCTACAGTATGTCACAACTTAGCCATATTTTATTTTGATGATTAGACTGTTCAGGAAAGTCACAGTTAGCAATGTGGGTAGTATCATGTATGTTAAGCATGAGGATCAATAAGAAACTAATAAATCACAAAAATTCATATGTTAATATTGCACTAGAAGACAATACCTATCCTAGCCAAAGCCTATTCACCCTGCTGGCAAGAGATACTGAAGTATCCGCTGCCCCACCACCAGACTACAGAGCAGCTTCTTTCCTGAGGCTGTGAGACTCCTCATAGATGAAAGTTTAATTTTATGATTTATTATTTATTCAAGGATTGAAAAAGGGAGGGAACCAGGGATGTAAAGGGCCCTAAGATGTGAAGGCTCGGCAGGGATCCAGACATGACTGTGGTTATTTTTGCAGTCACTGTCTGCACTGAGTTAAGTGAAATAGCGATGGATGTATGATTAAGATGATGACTATCTTTATTAAAAAAATTAAATAAATATTCACAGAAATAAAGATCTTGTTTTATTTAATATGAATAGTTGAGAGTATGCATTTTCAAACAACAATCATCAGATAAATACTAAAAAGAGTCAAAATAAATAAATAAGTAAATAAAATCAACCAAATACCACATTTAAAATGGAAGTTCAGGACTAAATTCTGGTTCAGAGCTTGTTCGGGGATTAAGATAATAAGTGACACAGACACACAGATGGACAGGTGTTCTGGTGTTAATGCTGTTTGATTTGAATAAGCACCAGTTTAAAGTTACAGCTCATTTGAATCCTGTCAGACATAAAGGACAGATGAGTAAAACAATGGTCAAAAATAAGGATTTTCCTCAACACCTGAATTATTTATTGTTTCTAATGAAGAAATATACAGTGTATAACCTTTAAATGAAGTATGACTGCTGTCTTTGTGATAAATTGTTTTTGAACTGTGGCCTGTTGTTGTCTGATTAAATCACTTCCTACAAAATGGCCCATTTTTAGTGAAAAAAGTGTTGTTTTAAACTTTATGACAATAAATTGTTGTGATAATCTCATTCTTTTTTGGAAAGAGTGCATAATTTTTCAATTCAGAAAATGCAAATGTAAGTGATTTTGAATTGTATTGCCAGAAAAGTTGTACAATATGACAAAAGTAAGGGCATAAAAAAAGTTGTTACTCTTTTACCTTCATACTATAATGTTTAAATGTGCACTAACCTGTCAATATCCAGTATAATAATATGTTTATGGCTTTAAATGATGGAATAAATGCAACAAATAATGACTCTCAAGTGTGTTTCTGTGCAGTCTGTGTGTGTATTTTTGAATATGGAGGGACATTACAGCGAAGGCCTAAAGTTAATGTCTCAAAGGTGAAGTGTCTTTGAGCAAGGCAGTGAAAAGCTGCTGTTCTGCATCTGCATCTGCATCTGCAAAGGAGAAACTAAAGCTGTAAATCAAAAGCAATCAAGGGGTTTTGAGCAATGTTTGCTGGTTATACAACATGCAAAGAAGAACAGCCACAAACAATTCACACCAGTGACAACAACACACCACTTCACAGTCCAGACACACAGGTAACAGAAGATCAGAAAGATCAGAATCTAAAAACGACAGACAAGGTGGGTTTATTTTTATTATATCTTATATTAAAATTATATAAAATAATACTCACTACAATCTGTTTTTCAGATTTAGCTTGTCCAGACAGAAAGATTCCCCTCCCATGTGTCTCTACATGTTGTGTCTTTAAGATATTTAAACTGTCTCTATACAGAAGAAATGTTGTCATTTCATGCCTGCATGTTTTAGTATAAATCTAATCTATGAAATGACTTTACATGACCTTTATTTAAGTATTATATTGTTAAATATACCTGTCTGGGTGCTGTTAGGGTGCTGTAGGGGCACATAAAAGTTCAACTCTGTCACACAAAAATGTCTTATGTGCTGCTAATTTGAAACAGCAAACAGGGACAGTGGGGTATGATTAGCCAGCTTTTTCTTATGTTGTATTCTAGAAAAGAAGAAAAAGAAATAAAATAATAATCCAAACAAATCCAATAGGGTCCTCGTATTAAACTGAATATAAGTTGAAAAGATTTTGCAAATCATTGCATTCCATTTTTATTTATGTTCTGTGTGATAATAATAACAAACAACCTGAGAGGTCTGCTCATTCTCAGTTTATGTTTTACATTTTGCTATTTCTATTTGTTAATTTTGTTTTTTCTCTTTCCATATTGTCCTCTTTTTCCCTCTATCCCTGCCCCTTGCCCATAGTTATGTCAGTCAGCTCTTCTTCCTCCCCTAATGCCTCTCATCCATCCTCTCCCCTCTCCCCCAACGTCAACGTGTACTTTTTCCTGTACGGCTGCGTCACCTCCACATTTGGTGCTTTCAGCATCATCACCTTCACCGTCACCAGCATCTTCGTCCTCTCCCCTCTTTGCTTCTTCGTCCTCTACCTGGGTCACCAACGATGGCGCCAACAGCGCTCCAGCATGACAATAAGCCACGCTGACCTTTTCACCTACCACATGGTCTTTGCAGAACTGTTGAGCATCTCTGGGTTCGTACTCGTCTGTTGGGGTGTCCACGCTGATCTCCCACAAATGATAATTGTGGGTTTGCTCATTGGTTCAGTCAACATATCTGGACAGATTTTTTTTCACACCCTGACCTGTGTGGAGCGCTACCTGGCTGTCGTTTACCCCATCACCTACCTGAGCCTGAGGAAGGCAAAATGGATCAGAATCAGAAATATCATCACTGGCTGTGTTTGGCTGCAGTGCTTTGCATTCGCATGTCTGATGTTTGTGGTAGATAAAGATTACGATATCATCATCTTCTTCGTGGTCTTAGCCTTCGTCCTACTTGTCGTCTCTTTCTGCAGCCTGTCTGTTCTCCGGGTTCTGATTCGTCCAGGGCCAGGGGAAGGGGGCGGAGACAGACAGCGGGTTGACCAATCAAAGCTGAGGGCATTCTACACCATCATGGCCATACTGGGAGTGCTGCTGGTGAGGTTTACGGGACATACGATTGCCATTTCTGTGTATGCCTCACCACAGCCGGGAGAGACTGCAAAGTGTGTCATTTGGTTGTCTTCATTCTGGTTCTGTCTGCCCAGCAGTCTGGTGTTACCTCTGCTCTTTCTGCAGAGAGCAGGAAAACTGCTGTGTTGTAAAAACAACAATGAATCAGGACAAGGGTCAGATTAGATTAGTGTACAGTATCAAAGAAGAAAGAAACAATCCCTGAGAGAGCAAAACCTGGATTGTGTTCAGTGGCATGTGGGTGACATTATCAGGAGGACCCAATATAGCTTCTTGTCATTAATGTAGGAAGTTCTTTTTCTGTCATTTTATAATCTGAAAAAATGGATTCACAATAATCAATAAGTAATAAGTTAAATTTTGAATTGTTGAATGTACTTTATTTAACAGATAGATAATGGAAAACTGTTAAAAAATATTGTCTTGAAGTAGTAACACCATACCGTTATGGATTCCCACCATGACATTTTTGGTAATGTGTAATGTACTGTTGAACCACTATAAGACATGTGTATAATGCATTGATAACAATTATATTTTATTCTATTTTAACTCATAAGCAGTGAGCAAAAGATGGCAGCATCACAACAAATGACTGCGACCTGCTGTATGTCATGAAAGACACACCAGAAAACTGAAAAGAAGCTTCCTGGTGCGTTTTAAAAGCATTTAAACGCCACACAAGTTATCAAACACTGAAATGTGACTGACTGTCTTGTTTTCAGGAGGGTTGTGATAATTTGATTTGACAGATTGTTGATGTAAAGTTTGCTGAAATCTGCCGACAATCTTTAACACATTCATAGGCTGTTCCAAAATGATACGGGGTTGTCTGTAGTTAACGTTGAGACAGACAAACTCATTAAAAGAGTTAATTAGAAATGTTTTTCAATTTGAAATGAAATGAAACTGGTGAGGCAACTGATATTTTCAATTAATATCATAATAAACCAACCGGCATCATAATGCATACCACAGTGGGTAAAAACAAGAATCTTGTAAAAGGCAAAGATGGCAAAAGTTCCCACATTCTTTCCCCAAGCAGAAGTACAGATACTGTATACTGTAGAAAAAGACAGGTAAAAGTAGGAGTACTTATTCAACTTCTTTACTTCTTTACTACAAATGTGTTTGTGTGCAGTCTGTGTGTATTTCTGAGTAAGTGGTCATCACGCAGGCTTAAAGATTGTGTCTCAAAATCTGTCAGTGTTGAAGTTTCTTTGAGCGAGGCAGTGAAAGGGCGCTGTTCTGTATCTGCATCTGTTGAGGACAAAGATGACGTGCCGAACTAAAGCTGCAAATCAAAAGCAATTCAAGGTGGACGAACAATGTATACTGGTTATACAATATGCAAACAAAAGACAGCCACAGACAATTGAACGGACACACATACACACGCAAGGATTAAAATGTATGTGGACAACACCCCAGTTCACAGTCCAGACACACAGGCGACAGAAGATCAGAGAGGTCAGAATCTAAGAACGACAGGCAAGGTGAGTTTATTTTAATGATTTCATGATTGGCAGATTGTTATTTTTCTTATCTTACATATATAAATTATATAAAATAATGCTGGTCATCGAACAGTGCACAGATTGTTTTACTGTAAGATTCATCTTGTCTAGATAAAAAGATTAAACAATTCAAAAAGATTATATTCTTTATTATTAAACTTTTTGGATGCTAAAAAGGCTTTTGGAGATTTTAATGTAATGAAATAGGATAGACAGACATTATATTACAGGTGTATTAAAGGTAAAACAGTTATCCAGGTTGACTCCCATGTATATGTTGTGTCTTTAAGATGTTTAATAATTGTCTCTGTACAAAAGAAATGTTGTCATTTCATGCTTTCATGTTTTCTAGCATGATTTTCATCATATACAAAAATGACAAATCTTCGGACAATCACTAACTCTGTCAGTAGTCAATAAAAATAACTTTTTGCAGCCATTTGTGAGTGAAAATAAAATGACTTTACATCCCCTTAATGTGTTTTATTGTCAAATATAGCGGCTTTTGTGGGGGCACATAAAAGTTCAACCCTGTCTCATAAAAATTACTTTTATGCTGCTAACTTGAACCAGCAAATAGGGATGGAGGGGTAAGATGAGCCAGCTTTTACTTATATTGTCCTTTAGACAAAGAAAAATGAGACATAAGTACGAAAAGAATGAAAACATTTAACAGTTATTTAAAGAGACCCAACAATTCCCACCACAAGCAAGCACTTGATGGAAATGGCAATAGTAATGGTAGTGTTAATAATAGTACAACCACAACTTCAAAATAGTTTGGACACTGGATAAAACATAAAAAACACAATATGATTTGCACATCCTTATCAACCTATATTCAAATGAATACAGTACAAAGACAAGGTATTTCCCTTTTTGCTTCACAGCAAAATATATACCATAAAAAACAAGATATTGGGTGAAACATGATTTTGGGGTGAATACATAACTAAGTCATAGAAAAATAAATAAAACTAAAACTGCTTTTTATGGCCATGTATCAAGTATGTAGAGCATACACCCCATGCACTGAGGCTGAGTCCTCTATCTATCAGATACTTCTGTATCTCTTGCCAGACGGCAGCTGGGTGAACAGGCCGTGGCTGGAGTGGGTATTATCTTTTATTATCCTTTGGGCTCTAAACAGGCGCCTCATCATTACCATGGCAAGCGTTACCTCCTAAACATCACAATGTTAGCACTGCCACTGTGAGCATGTTAGCATGCTAACAACCATTGTGCATGCTAAACAACCTTAACGATCTGCTGATTCTCAGGTCATGTTTTACATTTCGCTATTTGTATTTGCTGATTTTATTTTTCTCTCTCCATCTTTCCCTCTTTTGACTTGCCCCCTTGCCCATAGTTATGTCAGTCAATTCCTCTTCCTCCACTAATGCCTCCCTTCCATCTTCCCCCTCCTCCATCAACATGCCTGTTATGTTCAAATGCTTAAGCTCCACAGTTGGCGCTATCAGTGTCACCACCTTCTCCTTCATATACATCTCCTCCTCTTCCCTCTCTGCTCCCTCGTCCTCTACCTGGGTCACCAACGATGGCGCCAACAGCGCTCCAGCATGACAATAAGCCACGCTGACCTTTTCACCTACCACATGGTCTTTGCAGAGCTGTTGAGCATCTTTGGGTCCACACTCATCTGTTGGGTGTCCACACTGATCTCCCACAAATGATGATTGCAGGTATCTACCTTTACTCCATCAACTTATGTGGACAGATGTATTTTCACATCCTGACCTGTGCGAGCGCTACCTGGCTGTTGTTCACCCCATCAACTACCTGAGCCTGAGGAAGGCAAACAGGATCAGAATCAGAAATATCACCATTGGCTGTGTTTGGCTGCTGTGCTTTGCTTCGCCAGCTCTCCTGTCAGTGGCAGAAAATGTTCTCCTCCTCATCCTGTATGGTTTTGTCATACCCCTCATCTTAATTGTCGTCTCTTTCTGCAGCCTCTCTGTTCTCTGTGTTCTGGTTCGTCCCGGGCCAGGGGAAGGGGGTAGGGTCAGACAACGGTTTGATCAAGCAAAGCTGAGGGCTTTTTACACCATCATGGCCATACTGGGAGTGCTGTTGGTCAGGTTTGGGGGGAATCTGGTTGGCTGTTCTGTGTTTACCACAACCCTGCTGGGAGAGACTGAAAAGTGAGTCATTTGGTTGTCTATGTTCTGGTTCTCTCTGCCCAGCAGTCTGGTGTTACCTCTGCTCTTTCTGCAGAGAGCAGGAAAACTACTGTGTTGTAAGAACAACAATGAATCAGGACAAGGATCAGATTAAATTAGTGTACAGTACCAAATCCCTGAGAGAGCAAAACCTGGATTGTGTTCAGTGACATGTGGGTGACATTCATCAGGGGTAAACAATAAACTTGTGAAGAAACGGGGGGGATTAGTTCTGGCAGAAATGAGAGCACCACGTTCTCTTTAGTTAGTCAAACAGATGTCGACAAAAGTAGTTCTCATTTCTAGCAGGTGGAGGTTGTTTTTGCCACTTATATTGCCAACTGGCAGATTTGATCACTATGATAATGTTAAAGTTAGTTCCATGAATTGATTTATTGATTTTTGCTCACTTAAAATTACTATTACTACTTACTATTTTACAGTCTCTGCACTGACTTCCTGTGTGCTTCAGAATTGATTTTAAGATTCTTTTATTGGTTTATAAAGCTCTATTGTTTCATTGTATGAAGGACTTTGTTTTACATTTTGTTTATATGAAAAATGCCTACACATTAATGCTGAATGATTGATTGTTCATTCTGTAACTCAAGCATAATCACTGGTTTTTAAAGACATTTTTTAATGGAAACAGGAGCATGTATCAATCAACAAATCTGGAGATACTTGGTTATCAAAATGTATCTTAAATCAGTGGTTTCAAGATTTATTATTTCGGTGTTTGTTTTCTTTTATATTGCCATTTTGGTAGAAAAGTTGTACAATATAAGAAATGTATAAGCATAAAAAATTAATTACTATTTTTCCTTCATACTGTAATATTTATATGAGTACCAATCAATTAACATCCAGTGTGACACATGTATGGTTTCCAGTGGTGGAATAAATGTAATGAATAATGACTCTAAAAATGTTTTGTGTAGATTTTTGATTAAAGGGGAAAATTACAATGGAGTGAACCTATTGAGGACTGAAGGTTCATGTCTCAGAACCTGTCAGTGTCGACGTGTCTGTGAGCAAGGCAGTGAAAAGGTACTGTTCTGCACCCATGAAGGAGAAATATGACTGCAATATATATTGCAAATTAAAGCTGCAAATCAAAAACAATGCAAAGTGAATGTACTATATAATGTGTAAAAATAGCCACAAACGCCAACAAAATACATACATACATTCCTCAATGTGTCAGAAAAATGGGAAAAAAAACCATCATAACTTCTCAGAGACCAAGATGATGATGACAAGTTACTCCCATAAAGTAGGCCACCACACTGTTTGGGTAGGCTGGTGCACTGTTAAAGCTACACTACAAGGTGTGTGCCAATGCAATACCTTAGCCAACCACATTTTTTCTTTGCACTAGAAAACCCACTTGAATCTCGCCCCGTTCCAGACATAAGAATGAAGAACCCCATGAACCCATTATTTCTTCACTTGCACAGAGCTGAACACCTAACCTGACTACTCTGGATTCTCTGTGAATGCAGGAAAGAGACAGACTCAACACTCAGTGACAGGTGTGATCAGACCGCATCCAAGGGCCCATTGTGACAATGCATGCACACACATGCCTTCATCTCTGGTCACACGGTTTTGTTTCCACCAGCACTTCAAAGATGTACTTTCTTTCTCTGGAATTTCTGTGATTCATCACTCTGGACATTCTTTCAGGATTTGTCCTTCTACCTTGGCCTCCTAAGGTTGCATGCCAAAACATTTGTACTAGTATCCAGCAACACCACTTCATCCACTCAGATCTCAAAGATTTCAGATCTACTCAGTCTTGCCTGAAGTAACTGGATGTCTTGGGGGTGAAACCATGTCACGGCACTATGGTTGATTCCCCACCAAAGTTTACCTATGATGCAGACAGCAAGTTTAATTTAAATGCATCTTGCTGATGGTTTGGTCCTTGTCAAAGAATAATAAACATGGAAGTCTGAACAAGGGTCAGCTGCACATCAGTAGTAGTAGAGATTCTGTGTTTCCCCCATTTACACATAAAGCTAGAAAAATATAACATCCAGTTTAAACAACAACAGTGTGAGCCAAAAATGAAAAACACTGACCATCAAGAGTAGTCATATTTTTAATGTATGTACATTTCTGGGACTATAATGATTCTACTTTACACCAAATATTAGATTTTACAAAACATTCAACAAACAAAAGTTTCAATACAGGATATGTGGCATTTAGAAATGATACGAGTCTTAAAACAATTAATCATGAATGAATTATGGGCAGGACATTGTAAGTTGTATGTGATACACAAAGTTATTCAAATGAATTAGTGTCAGCCCAGAACACCTGGCTTCTCTGTCTGTCCGCAGCACAGTGATATTCTCATGACATCAGACATGGAGTTTGTTGGATATTTTAATCCAAAGCCTTTCGCTCAAAGTGCAAACTTTAACATGACTCCAACCATGTTTAACTGAACTCCTGTTGTGTATGTATGATGATTAAAATCATCAGAAGTGAAACCATGTCCTGATATACAGGGCCAGATTTCATTGACTACGCAGTATTGGTACTGCTTTTAGCGTGAAATTGATTGTTAGCTTAACCAATCCCACTTCCAAAAATGTTGGGATGCTCTGTAAAACATAAATAAAAACAGAATGCAATGATTTGCAAATCCTCATTCTAAATTTGATGTTTCAAAAAAGTCTGGACAAGGTCAACAAAATACTGGGGAAGTCAAGGAACGCTTAAAAAACACCTGTTTGGAACATTCCACAGGTAAAGAGGCTGGTAAGAGGTAGGTGTCATGATTTTATATGAAAGGGGCACGCTTGAAAGGCTCAGTTATTAACAGGGGTGAGGTTCACCACTTTGTGAAAAACTGCGAAGGCAAATACTCCAGCAGTTTAGGAAAGTTTCTCAAAACAAGGAAGGTAGGGATTTCACCATCTACAAAGCATAGTATCATTAAAAAAGGGAGCGGTATTGCGTTCACTTTACCGCACTGTTGTGATGAAAAGAGAGCTTAGCCGGAAGGTAAAGCTCTCGATCTACCAGTCAATCTTCATTCCTAGTCTCACCTATGGTCATGAAGGGTGGGTCATGACCAAAAGAACGAGATTGCGGATACAAGCAGCCAAAATGGGTTTTCTCAGGAGAGTGGCTGGCATCTCCCTTAGAGATATGGTGAGAAGCTCAGTCATCCGTGAGGGACTTGGAGTAGAGCAGCTGCTCCTTTGCATAGAAAGGAACCATCCTAGTCTCTTTTTCAGGGATCCCCAGACTGTTGAGCACCTTAAGTTGTATATCAAACAGAATCGGAAAAGATTTCTAGACTTTTAAAACTCCAACAATTAGTGTTCTCATACATCAAACACATACTTGTGTTAAAAAGAAGAAAAGTAGTGTAACACAGTGGTAAGCGTGCACCTGTCCCAACTTTTTTGGAACATGTTTCAGGCACCAAATTCAGAATGGGTGTCTATTTACAAAAAACAATAAAGCTAATCAGTTTGAATATTAAATATCGTCTTTGCACTGTATTCATTTGAATATAGGTCCAAAAGGATTTGCAAAACATTGCACTGCATGTTTTTATTTACATTTTACAAGGCGTCCCAACTTTTTTGGTATTTGGTATCTGAACAACCACAGCTCAGCAGCAGAAACTATATCTCCCAAGCTTCAGGCTCCTCCACATGCTGAAGTGGCGTGCATATGGCTGCAATACGATGTAAAAGTTTTGAGCGTTTGAGAAATTAATGTAGAATAGCTGTGTGTGTTCGTCTGGTCTAACAAAATCTGAAATCATCATTATATCCATGTAACTATGGTAGCGACTATGTTTCTTCCATGGCCAGGGAGCATATCATTAACTAACTGGGTGACATTAGCTTGTAGGATTAAAGTTTTTCTCTGAAAAGAATGGTGTTAAATCAAACAACCAGTTTTTCATAAATCACTGAGAATTCTGGGCAACTAAAAGATTGGCAGGACTGGCAAAATGTCTGTTGTACTAGATCAAACACCCACTTATTGCAACTGCAGAGGTCAATTTTTGTTGCCTGAGGTGGACAAGGAGCTTTCCGAAATCACAATACTTTACCTAGGACTAACTGAAATGTCCATCAAAATATAATTTTTTAGATTACCTTCACTGGCACTGTCTTCTTCCTGACAACACCATCCGCATTTGACCAAATACAATCCAGGCTTTTGCTCTTTCACTTATTGTTTTTCATTCTTAGATACTGTAAACTAATCTAATTTGGTACTTGTCCTGATTCATTGTTGTTCTTACAGCACAGTAGTTTTCCTGCTCTCTGCTGTAGAAAGAGCAGAGGTAACACCAGAGTGCTGGGCAGAGAGAACCAGAATACAGACATCCACACACTACACCTTCCACCGTCCCCCAGCTGTGTTGAGGAATGCACATAAGTGGCAAGTATATTACCTCCAACCCTGAACAACAGCACTCCTAGTATGGCCATGATGGTGTAAAAAGCCCTCAGCTTTGTTTGATCGACCTTCTGTCTGTTCCTGCCCCCTTCCCCTGGCCCTGGACGAATCAGAACACAGAGAACAGCAAGGCTGCAGAAAGAGATGACAATTAAGCCGGACACCGTGATACAATAAGACACAATGTCGATGGAAACTACATCTTCCACGTACATAAGACCTGGCGATGCAAAGCACGTCAGCCAAACACAGCCAATGGTGATATTTCTGATTCTGATCCCTTTTGCCTTCCTCAGGCTCAGGTAGGTGATGGGGTGAACAACAGCCAGGTAGCGCTCCACACAGGTCAGGATGTGAAATAAAGTCTGTCCAAATAGGTTTATGGTGCAAAGATGGATACCCACAGTCATCATTTGTGGGACAGCTGTGTGGACACCGCAGGTTGTCAGTGTGGACCCAAAGACACTAATCAGATCCGAAAAGGCCATGTGGTAGGTAAAAAGATCGGAGTGGCTTATTGTCATGCTGGAGCGCTGTTGGCGCCATCGTTGGAGACCCAGGTAGAGGACAAGGGAGCAGAGAGGGAAGAGGATGAGGATGCTGGTGATGGCGAAGGCGGTGACGCTAAAAGTTCCAACTTTCGAGTTGAAGCAGTTGTGGAGAAAAGTATACATGTTGATGGGAGAGGAGGGGGGAGAAAAAGGAAGGGAGGCATTCAAGTTGGAAGAGGAGCTGACTGACATAACTATGGGTAAGGGGCAAAGAGAGAGTGAAAAAGAGAGGGAAAAAAACAAAATTAACAAATTGAAATAATGAAATGTAAAACGTGACATGAGAATGAGCAGATTCTGAGGTTGTACTTAAACACAGTGTTATTTTGAGCTAAATGCTAATGTTAGCATGCTCACAATGGCAATGAGAACATGCTGATGATAAGCAGGTAATACTTACCATTGTCTCCACCCTAATTTAGTATGTAAGCGTGCTATTATTTGTAAATGTACATTAAACACAAAGTAGGCCACGACTGAGGCTGATGGAGATGTCATTAGTTTTGCAGGTATTTTTAACTTTTACCATATTTACATTACATATAATTATTCATCCAGTAGTAGTTGATATATTTCAGACTGGATCAAAGTGATGACTGACAAACTTTGTCTTGCTGACTAAATATGCTTCAGATTTAAAGATAATGAACAGCTTTTCAGCCCAGTGACATTGTTATAATACCAAATAGTTTCCCCAGTTACATGTTGTGGTGACGAATGTTATCACTGTCTAGATTATACGAACAGGAAATTTTTTCATGTACCACTCCAATTCCAAAAAACTTTGGACATTGTGTAAACTGTAAAAAATAATCTCAGAATTTGGATTAAACCTTTTGACCTTTATTCAACTGAATATAGTGCAAAGTGTTCAAACTGATTAACTTTATAGACAAATCCGACAATCACTTTGTGTGTTCCAACATCTTGCTATCTACTAGTTGTGTCTAGAAGGATACCCCCAGATGTCTCTCTTTCATGGTTTCGGTCGCATGGCTGGGGTTCCCTTCTGCACACCGTGTCTGCTTTGCCTGCTGACAGTGACAAGTGTGGATAACTGGACTGATGACGTTGAACAGTGTCCCTCAGTAACTGATGCAAGTTCGTTTTAGGATGGTGAGATCAGTGTTCTTCAAATTTTACACAGTAGTTCAACGTTGGTTGTGACAACAGCCACAAATGGATAATGTAGAAGAGAAAAAAACGAACCACAGCTGCCACATTTAAGTGATGAAGTGCCTAATATTCCTGATCCACCTCTGGTGAACATTGTGGTCCTCTGTACGCTCAGCAAATCTCTGTAGAGTGTCTGGTCTCAGACAGCAGTACTCTTCATGAAGTATAGGTTTGTGTATTTTGCATTAAATGTGTCGACACATAAAAAGGCAAAGGTAAAAGTATAATGTTGTAAACTTCTTATGACATCAATAAAAGCTTTGGGTTAAAGTTAAAAAATTAAAAATTAAAATTTGTGGTTTGGGTTAAATGTTAATAAACCCATGTATGTGCAGACATTATCTGGAAACCACTAAACTTGGTCTTTCCCTACCATTATGTTAACAAGTGCTGCTGCTGCCTAAACATAACCATCAAAAAGTTTAATATTCAGCACAAGTCCTTAGTTTATTGTAGGTTTGATGGAAAATAAATGAAATATTCTCGCTGTTTCAAATTAAAATTCTAGGAGACAGGTTTGAACTTTATGTGCCACCACAGCCAGCTATACCTGACAATAAAATACTAAAATGAGATCATGCAAAGATGCTTTATTGATAATATTGGCACGCAAGATGTATAATTTTCTCGTATGACAAATGACATATAAGAAAACTTGGAAATATGAAGTGAGAATGATTTCTCCTGTAGAGACATACAATCTTAAGGACACAGCATTTACAAATACTCCAGAGTCACCATGGACAAAAGCTTTGTCTTTGAAACACCTGACATAATGTCTGTGCGCCCTATTTCTTTAAAACAAAATCTTCAAAAACCTTTTAACAAGTATAATAATAAAGAATATAATCCTTTTTCCTTTATTTAAAAATCTTTTTAAATTATTTTGTTCTAGTCAAGCTGTATTTAAAACAAAAACGCAACTGACTGAATCATTTTCTTATCCCTTTTATCTTTATCATTTTAATAATATCTATCCAATCATAAAATCATTAAAATTAACTCACCTTGTCTGTCGTTTTTTGATCCAGATCGTTCTGATCTTCTGTTGTCTGTGTGTCTGGACTGTGAACTGGTGTGTTGTCCGTATAAACTTTAATCTCTGTGTGAGAGTGGGTGCCTGTTGTGTTTAATTATTTGTGGCTTTTTGTTTTTGCATGTTGTATAGCTCATTCACTTTGCATTGCTTTTGATTTACAGCTTTAGTTTGCAGTATGTCATCTTTCTCCTTCACAGATACAGATTCACAACACCCTCACCTTGCTCTGCCTTGCTCAAAGACACTTCAACACTGACAGTTTTTAAGACAAGAAACTTTCGGCCTTCAGTAAGGACACCTAATCTTCCTCTGTAGCTAAAATGCACACAGACTGCATACAAACACATTTGAATCATTATTCATTACATTTATCCAAATAATTTTTACATTTTCAGATTATATGCACCTGTTTTTGGCATTTATTTCAATACAAATTTGACATTTTGGAGGAAGTGGTTTTATCAGACAAGCAACAACAAGCTACAGTTCAAATACAGTTTACCACAATGCAGCAGTCATAATTCATTAAGAAGTTATACACGTGTGTTTCTTTATTAGACACAGTAAATAATTCTGGTGTTTAGAGCTGTCTATTCTTAACTATTCTTCACTTCATCTGTCCATTAAAGTGAATGTCTGACAGGTTTTAAATCAGCTGTAACTTAAAGTCTGTGCTTATTCAAATCAAACAGCATCATTAAGGCCAGAACACCTGTCACACACCTGTGTGCGTGTTTCACTTGTTTATTTTGATACTCAATCTTTGATTGTGATTTGTCAATCACCATGGCTGTTTTCTGATGTTACATTTGCTACTCCAACCTTTATCACTTTATATTGTTCCCCTACCACCCTCAGCTTCATGCATCACACATATTCAATTTGTTAACACCTGTATGGTGTAGAAAGACCATCATGTATAGCAAATAATTAATATATTTAGGCCTAATTGGTTTACGTGCCACAGAATAATTTATGAATGCTGACAAAACTTTCAAAATCATAACAATTTATTTTGTTTAAAATTAGAAGAAATTTACAACCAAATTAATTGACAACACTGTTTCTATTTTAAAAATTTCAGGACACTGGGCAGACAATGAAAAAAAGATAATGATGAGTAAAATATTTCAAAATATCTCTTGCATGCACATTAAAATGGAAGATAATTTCTAAGCATTTTTGGTGTTGGTTTGGACTAAACTGCCTGCCATGACCCCGCAGCCTCGATGAAGTAGCTGTTAGCCAGCCATAACTAAACAGCTTTGGAAAGCAAGCGGGGTCCACTCGATCAAAATACCACAGGTCAGTGCTGGCCATAAATACACTGGAACAATTTAGAAGCAAAATAGAAAACCAACTGTTGTTTATGTGGACCTAATGTTATCAGATTCAACAAAAAAACGCTGTTGGTCGCAAGTGCAAGCAGCTTATTCTGACTGATATGTCAGTTTATTGTTAAGCGTTGCCCCCTAGTGGACATAGTGAGTAGGATAGGAGAAGTATAAGGAGTGAGAGAGTCTGCATTTGGAGGAGGTGGGATGGATGGATGGCTCAAACAAGCACAGGACCTTAAGTACATATAATATATAACATATATTAACATAACATATAAGGACATATAAGTGGAGTCAAGGTTTATGGGGACCATAGACCTGACATTATACCTGCATATGAGGACACTGATGTCTAAGGG
This sequence comes from Lutjanus argentimaculatus, assembly GCA_034769285.1. Lineage (NCBI taxonomy): Eukaryota > Metazoa > Chordata > Actinopteri > Lutjaniformes > Lutjanidae > Lutjanus > Lutjanus argentimaculatus. The sequence continues at coordinate 12,829,546 of JAWZSL010000018.1, forward strand.
GGACATGAGACTTATCTAAGTGCAGAGAAATGTGTATGCATGAGTAAATATATAATTATAGATACACATGAGAAAATGTGAATTTTAGCTTTACATGAAGAAAAAACATTCACACAGCAGGCAGCTCCTGTCCTCTCTGCAGGGACTGCGTACTAGCATTGACTCTTTTGGTGGCATGAAATACTGGATCGTACTAGCCTACTTTCACCCCTGCCTGGTATCATCTATATAACCACCATCATATGAATACAAGTACAGTAAGTCACCTAGAAGCATCAAGGAGTCGGCCAAAGACTCCAAATCATGGAGCTAACTTTAACATTAGCTTAGCGATAACATCTGCCAGTGACAGTTGGCAGTTCAGGTGGCAAAAACAAGTAGTTGCTTTCATACACATCTGTCTTATATTTGAATTTTGATTGACTAAGAAGAGTGGATGTTAGTCAACTAAGGCCACACAAACTGCCTGCTGCAGTGGTGAAATGTTAAGAGGAGATGTAACCTGGCAGACATGTTGACACAGTAGACCAATTCCTAAGTGTACAAACAGCTCTCTAAAATCACAATCCTTCATCTAGGACTAATTGTGTGGCTTATTGTCTTGCTGGTGTGCTGTTGGCGCCGTTGTTGGAGACCCAGGTAGAGGATGAGGAAGGAGAGAGGGAAGAAGAAGAGGATGTTGGTGATGGCGAAGGCAGTGATGGTGACGGTGCTGGCTGTGTAAGGGAAGTATTCAAGTAGGAAGAGGAGATTACTGACATAACTATGGGCAAAGAGTAGGGATAGAATGAAAAGAGGGAAATACGGAAAGAGAGAAACACAGTTAACAAATAGAAATAGTTAAATGTATAATGATGTGAGAATTAGCAGATCTCTGAGGTTGTTTAGGCGCAGTGGTGGCTTGAGCTAAATGCTAATGCTAGCATGCTAACATACTCATAGTGGCAATGCTGTCATGCTTATCATGGACAACAAGGTGAGGTGCCTGCACAGAGTCTAAAGGGTACTAAGAGATAATTCCCACTTGCCGTCTGGCAAGAGATACAGAAGTATCTCCCGATGTATCACCAGACTAGAGGGGAGCTTCGTCCTATGAGACTTTATAATTCACCCTCAGCAAGCCACAATAGTTTTGCCTTTGATACACCTGATATATAATGTCTGTGGAATCTATTTGTTTAAAATAAGAAGCCTTTTTACCATCTTTTCAGCAAGTATAATAATAAAGAATATAATCTTTTTTTTTTCTTTTTAAAAATCTTTTGGTTTAGTCAAACTGTATTTTAAACAAGAAAACAACTAAAAAAAACATTGTTTTACCAGCCTGAATAATTTTATTACAAGTCATTAAAATTAACTCACCTTGTCTGTAGTTTTCTTTCCAACCTTCTGTCACCTGTGTGTCTGGATTGTGAACTCATGTGTTGTCCAAATAATTTTTAGTCCTTCTGTGTGTGTGTGTGTGTGTGTGTGTGTGGTGTGTGTGTCTGTTGTGTGTGTGTTTTAATTGTTTGCAGCCTTTTTTGCATGTTGTATAGCACATTCACTTTGCATTGCTTTTGACTCGCAGCTGTAGTTTGTAATATGTCATCTTTCTCCCTCACAGGTGCAGAACAGTACCTTTTCACTGCCTTGCTCAAAGACACTTCGTCACTGACAGGTTCTGAGACTCGGGGCCCTATCTCACACTGATCTAAAGCACTAGTTGAAAGCACAAGTTGCAATGGATTTAATTCATTCAAGGTGTGTCCAAATCCACCTTTGCCATCTTGCACCAGCAGTGCACAGTGGGACACATCTATCAGTTGTGCCCAAGTACCTTGATTAATTCATGGGTGTGCTTTTGGCTGAATTTGCAATAAACCCAGTCAGCCCTCATCACCTTTAAGAAGCAGGTGTACCAGGAGTGAAGCACTGGAGGCATGACAGTGGAATTACCAGGAAGGAAACAAAGAAAATATTTGTGAGTGAGGAGACAGATCTCCTGGGCTGAGAAGTGCAAGCGTGAGAGCGAACAATATATGCAGGAGGCTTTGTGTGTAAATAGTTTATTTTACATTAACATCTGCACCTGTTCAGGAGCAGGGAGTGAGGAGACAACCCAGACTGTCTGCGAAGCTGCACCTCAATCCAGCTGAACACCCACCTGAGCTGGGTTGAGGTGCAGCTTCATGGCCACCTGTTCTTCATCTCCTCCTCCCATCCTCACTAAAGATTCTTGTATCAGAATAAGTCATGATAAAACAGCCAAAGATTGAATTTTAAACCAATTCATGGAGCTAACTTTAACCTATGTTTACTTTTTTAGTGCAAGAAATAGTAATGTTAAATTTAATAATCACATAGTTACTTTACTAATTTTAGTATTACTCTGTTACTCCCCTCATCAGCGACAAACACAGAGACCAAAAGAATAACTGATTCATTTCAAAGCTTCATTGTCAAACATTTACTTTAATTATAATTGTTTCCATTCTTAGAACCTTTACATTTGGTAAACGTGTCTTTTCAAATATATGCTTAACATTTTTTTTTGCTTTTAACAACCAACAAATTAGGCTTAGACACCGTCATCTTTACTAAAACAGTAATAATTATTTATTTCACAAAGCATCAGGGGTCAATAGGACCTTACTATCTTTAAGTGAGGACAAAATAACACATTTTTTTAAAAATTATTTGAAAATAAAAATAAAATAATTTGAAGAGGAAAAACTCAAAACTATAAATATACATATAGTCTTTTAAAACACATTTTAATTGGCTATTATGTTTCTAAATTACACAAAACATTCTACTTTGCATCATACTTAAAAAGCATAGATATGGATGTGATATTTCCAGCTGATAAAAGTCGTGAAATCAGTAAGCCTTGAAATCCCACTACTTTCATTGTAAACTGTAATTTCAAGATGTAGCATTTCATAGCAACATTGACAAAAGGGGGTGGGCATTAGCAAATGGTCATTTGTGTTCAATTGTCTTCTGATTGCATCTGCTCATATTGCAAACGCTAATGCAGAACACTGCAGGTTTTTGCTCTCTTAGTAATTGTGTTCCATTCTAATCTGATCGGTTCGTGACTATTTCTTGTCCTTACAACATGGTAGTTTTCCTGCTCTCTGCAGAAAGAGCAGAGGTAACACCAGACTGCTGGGCAGACAGAACCAGAATGTTGACAACGCGATGCCACACCTTTCTGTTTCCCCCAGCTGCTGTGAAAGATACAGAGCACAGGTAAGTATACCCCCCCCAAACCTGTAGAACAGCATTACTAGTATTACCATGATGGTGCAGAGCGCCCTCAGCTTTGATCGGTCAGTCCGCTGTCTGCCCCTACCCTCTTCCCCTGGCCCTGGACGAATCAGAACACAGAGAACAGAAAGGCTGCAGAAAGAGATGACAATCAGGACGAAGGCTGTGGCACAAATACGGATGATGAGAAAAGACACTTCAGCTCCCACAGACATGAGACCTGTCATTGTAAAGCACAGCAGCCAAACACAGCCAATGGTGATATTTCTGATTCTGATCCATTTTGCCTTCCTCAGGCTCAGGTAGGTGACGGGGTGAACAACAGCCAGGTAGCGCTCCATACAGGTCAGGGTGTGAAAAAACATCTGTCCAAATATATTGATAATGAAAAGGTAGATACCCACAATCATCATTTGTGGGAGATCAGTGTGGACACCACAACACAAGACAATGGACCCAAAGACACTCATCAGCTCTATGAGGACCATGTTGTAGGTGAAGAGGTCAGAGTGGCTTATTGTCGTGCTGCAGCGCTCTTGTCGCCATCGTTGGAGACCCAGGTAGAGGACAAAGATGTAGAGAGGGAGGAGGACGAAGGATGTTGATAATGTTGAAGACGGTGATGCTGATAGTGCCAAGTGTGGCGCTCAAGCAGTTGTTCAGGAAAGAATTCAAATTGGAGGAAGAAAGGGATGGAGGAGGAAGGGAGGCATTAGGGGAGGAAGAGGAGTTGGCTGACATAACTATGGTCAAGGGGCAGAGAGGGAGTGAAAAAGAGGGAAAGATGGAGAGAGAAAAACAAAATTAACAAGTGGAAATAGTGAAATAATTTAAATCCTGAGTGAGAATTTCTGTAGAATTTAGTAATAATCAGGTTTTCACTGATATAGGTCCGAACAGTCATGAAAAAATGACAAATATCAAGCACAAAAAATCATAAACAATAAAATATAATATGGCATTGACAGTGATTCAGGTATTTTCCAAGCAAAAATAGTGAAAATATGTTTTTGTGTTTCATATCATTGCAAAGCAAATGTCTTTGGCTTTGAGGATACTGATTGAAAAAACAAGACGTTTGATGGTCTCTGAGAAGTTCTGATGGGCTTTTTTTTCACTTTTTTGACACATTGAGAAAGTGATAATCAGATCAATCAAAAATTAATTGTTAGTTGCAGCCTTTAACATTAATTAAAGTTACTTGATATTGTTAAAGGACACCCACCTTGTCAGTAGTCTTTTTCTAATCTTCCTCCTGCTGTGTTTCTCAGTCAGTGGCGGCTCAAAACTGATGTCTGATCCAAATGTACAGTCTGTTAACACATGAGTGTGTGTGCGTGTGTGTGTGGTGGAAGCTGATTTAATGATCCGTTCACAGTTTCACTGTACCGGCCGTGTGTACTTAGACTTCATCTCTGGGACAAGCAGGTGGAAGCAGGACTGTGGGGATTTTTGCATGTTACATGCATTTGATACTTTTTTATACGGTTGATTTCCATCTGTAATATTTATCATCACGTTCTCTTTTTCCAGGGAGACCAGAGCACAAACTGTGCTGCAAGTACTAACATCTGATTAGATTTGACAACTGAAATATTAAATAATTGATGATATTCATGCCAGTTTCCAATTATATCGATGCAAATGTAAGTCATTTTATCTGTCCATTAAGATGAACATTTGACAGAATCCAAATTACTACAGTGGGCCCTTGGAAACGGTCTGATCACATCAGTCACTGAGGACTGAGTCTGTCTCTTCCCTGCACTAACTGAAATCCAACCTGCTGAAGAATTTAGGGTAGTTAGATTAGGTTTTGGGCTCTACACAGGGGTCCTCCATTGTTGTTTCTGGAAAGGAGGGTGAGATTAAAGTAGGTTGTCTAGTGCAATGAAGAAAAGTGGTTGGCTAAGGTGTTGCATTGGCAGACGTGTAGGTTTAACAGTACACTAGTCTAACCAACCAATGTGGTGGCCTCCATCATGGGAGTAGCTTCCTGTGAAAGATGGGTATGACACCATCTAGAGACTCTAGTGGTGCTGTAGTAAAGGTAACACATGTTTACAAGAGGAAGAATAATTTTGCATACATGAATACATGAATAGTCTTGTGCCTCACATGTGGCACCAATATAAGTAAAGCACAGTTTTCATTATTTTATCTCATTTCCTGCCTACCTGCTTCACAGTGAAGTCTGAATCATAAATCTAATAATCCAGCTCAGTATTATAATTCATCATCTGTAAAAAAAAATCACTAAAAGTCAAAAATCCTGACAGAAGAGCTGTCACTTTCCTGGTCACGTCTGTGCATGATTTCAAAGGCAAACTGAAGGAATTTTATTTTACTTGTCTTACGGAGTACTATTCATCTTGTAAACAGTTTGTTTTGTGGCTGTGGAGAAAGCTGTCTTTTTTCGATTGAATAACATTATTAGAAATGGAGGCTCACTAGAGTCAAAGACCTGGGACATCTGCTGCATCACTGTCTCTTACAAGTTCTTGAACTCATATGAGACAGTGATTATTGCAATACTAAATTACTGAAGTACCACTTCACAATATTTATATTCCTGCTGTCTCAGCTTTAGATTGTCCACAGATCGTCTGCTACATTTTCAGAGCTGAGCTGAGAGCTGAGATCGTGGGATTGTTATATACATGTTTGCTTGCTGTGAGTGAACTATTTTTCTTTTTAGTAACATTTATTGTTACATTACCGTACTGAAATTGGATGCATTAGGTTTCTACATATCATATGACCTCTCAGGTATAATCATAGACAATGTTGAGGAACAATGTCCTTTGCACGTGGACTGTATGATGAATGCAAATCCCAATTTTAAATGTAGCAGTTACTTTACTACTCCTGGACACACTCTGATATTTTAACAGTTTGGTGGTCAACTTTTATATTTGCTGTGTCTGATGGATTTCGCAATTTCGTCTGTGTGACTTTAACCCCTTTTTCCTTGAAGCCATCCTCCCCTTTTATCAAAGAAAAGCCGACAGACAGACAGAGTAGGCTTATACACACTCAACCTAACTAAAACAATAATAATTGTTCATTATCACAGAGCCTGAGGGGTCACAGAGGTTTGGCCTACTAAACACTTTACTATTGTGAGTGAGGAGAAATATATATATATATATATATATATATATATATATATATATATACACATATATATACATATATATATACTTGGTTTATGTATATGTAAAAGAAAGAGGAACATGAGGTTTCTGCAAAAATTTGCAAAATACATGGTGATTCATTACACCTTTTAATGAATTAGGCAAAGTTCCCTCACAGATTAAAGGTCCAAGCACACGTTCGGCTGCAGATCGTTGGTGTTTGATGCAGTGTCACTTTAATGTGGACACCCACAATACAACATACACATGAATTTCACATGTATTAAGCTTTTAATTTAAGCGACAATGTCTCTAAATTATGCCAAGCATTCATCAAGATTTGTAACATTTACAGCTGACAAAAAAGTCTTAAACTAATCGTTAATGAGTTATAAACATCGCACTGATACACACACACAAAAAAAAAATCCTACTGATATCATTGTGAGCTGACATAAGATCTAAAATGTAGCACTCAGCTCTATGAGGGCCATGTGGTAGGTGAAGAGGTCAGAGTGGTTTATTGTCATGCTGTAGGGCTGTTGTCGCCATCGTTGGAGACCCAGGTAGAGGATGAAGACATAGAGAGGGAGGACGAGGATGCTGGTGATGGTGAAGGAAGTGACGCTGATAATGCCAGGAGAGGAGCTCAAGCGGCTGTACAGGGAGGAATTCATGTTGACGGAGGAAGAGAGGGATGGAGGAGGAAGGGAGGCATCAGAGGAGGAAGAGGAGTTGGCTGACATAACTATGGGCAAGACACAGAGAGGGAGTGCAAAAGAGGGAAAGATGTTGATTAGCGCATTTTATTCCTCTTCAATTATGATGATTTTACCACAAATTTATACTTAGAAATACAGAGTACATATACAGTCTGTGGAAATATGTCAAATATCAACAACAAAAAATCAGCAACAGTATTTTCTGTCTATTGTCCTGTTACCGAGGTAATATTTATTTTACAATAAAATAATTATGTTATATAATATGAACATTATCAGAGCTGAAACAATTAGATGCTTAAATGAAAAGTTCATTAACAGAAAAATAATCTGAAAGTCATTTGATGATCAATTAATCATGTCAGTTCTTTTTCAAATAAAAATAGTGAAAATATTATCAACATTCTCTGGGTCCAGCTTCTCAAATGAGAGGATTTTGCTGCTTTTGTCTTTTTTTATATCATATATAAACCAAATCTCTTTAATCTTTGTCATACTGAACAAAACAAGACATCTGAAGATGTCATCTTGGTCTCTGAGAAGTTATGGTGGGCATTTTTTCACTTTTTTCACTCATTAATTGAGAAAATAATCATCAGTTTAATCAGCTACTACATTAAATTCGTAGTTGTAGCCATTAACATTCATAAACAATACAAGTTACATGATATTCTTGAAGAAAACCCACCTTATCAGTAGTATTGATCTCTGATCTTCCTTCTGCTGTGTTTCTCAGTCAGTGGCGGCTCAAAACTGATGTCTGATCCAAATGTGCAGTCCTGTTAACACATGAGTTTGTGTGTGTGTGTTTGTGTTGCGTAAGGTGATTTAATGATCCGTTCACAGTTTCACTGTTCTGACCGTGTGTACTTAATCATGAGACAAGCAGGTGGAAGCAGGACTGTGGGGATTTTTGCATGTTGCATTCATCTGATGCTTTTTTATACGGTTGATTTCTATCTGAAAGTTTTATCATCACTTTTGCAGGGAGACCACAACGCAAACTGTGCTGCAATTCACATCTGCTTAGATTTGACAAATTGTGTACAAGCATCATTACAATGGGCCCTTGGATGCCACCTGATCACACCTGTCACTGAGTAGTGAGTCTGTCTCTTTCCTGCACTCACTGAAATCCAACCTGCTGAAGAATTTATGGTAGTCAGAATAGGTTTTGGGCTCTGAGCAATGGAAGGCATAAACTGCTCTACACAGGGGTCCTTAGAGCAGGTTGTCTAGTACAACAAAGAAAAATCTGTGTGTTGTGTGGTTTGGCTAACGTGCTGCATTGGCAGAAACCTGTATGTAACTACAGTACACTAAGTAACAAACAATGTGGCCTACTTTATAGATATTTTCTGTGAAAGAGGGAATATACACAATCTGGTTGATCTGTGTGTTATTAAATTTAACACGTTACAGAGAGTTAAATCCATATATGAATACTTCACTGTCAATTGCCTCACCAGGCCCGGAATTGTAGGTTATTAAAAATTTTGGTTGTCAGAAATAATATGACACAGTTTCTTACAGATTTATGACAAGGTGGGGCGGAGTAACCACAAAGAATTGCTGTGTCAGCATTTGTTTCTAATGTATCTCAAAATTAATTTCCCTTACCTCTTCACAGGTAACCACAATCATAAATGTAGAATACTCAACATAATAATCAAGCATCTGAAATACTCTAGAAGTGCATTATCAGAGACAGGGAGCATTTCATTTTCTGGGCACACTGTTGTGTGATATTAAAGTTCTACTCAACCTGTAAAAACAGTTTGTTTTGCAGCTCAGCAGAGAGCTGTCTTGTCTTGGCAATTGACCCATACTAGAGTTAAGAAGCAGAATCATGAACTTTGCATGTTTTACAGTATGTTGATCACTTTTTTTAGTGCAAGAAATCTCCAGACACACACACCAAAAGTGTAACTGATCCATTTCAAAGCTTTATTGCCAAAAATAGCATCATTAACATGGTTTCCAATCTTAGAAGCTTTAGCTTTCTTTTTTTGACAACCCAATAAAGTAGGCATACACACTTATCCAAAAACAATTATATATGCAAAATTTAATTTTGACAGCCGCAGAGGGGACAAAGCCTTGGGGAGCCACTTGGAGCTTTGCCATCATTTTTCTCTCCAGATTAACACACATGAAGGTCCAAACACAGGGTCGGCTGCAGATCATTAGCATTGCATTAGAAATGTTTCTAAATGACACCAAACATTCTACTTTACATCATACTTTAAAGACATAGATACAGGATTTGTGACATTTACGACTAATAAAACTAATCAGGAATAAATTATAAAGATCACACTCATACACAAAGCTTGTAATCCAACTTTTATCATTGCAAACTGCCATTTTAAGATGTTAAACTTTGTAGCAACAGTAGCAGAGGTGGTGGCCTTGGTAGGTGGACACTTGTGCTCATATTGCAAACGCTAGTGCAGAAGACAATGCAGGGTTTTGCTCTTTTAGTACTTGTTTTCCATTTGAATCTGATCTGTTCTGGACTATTTGTTGTTCTTACAACATGTTAGTTTTCCTGCTCTTTGTAGGAAGAGCAGAGGTGACACCAGACTGCTGGGGAGAAAGAACCAGAATATTGACAACAAGATGCCACACCTTTCAGTCTCTCCCAGCTGTGATGAGGCATACAGAGCACCAATAAGTACACCCCCCCAAACCTATCAAACAGCACCACCAGTATGGCCATGATAGTGTAGAACGCCCTCAGCTTTGATTGGTCAGTCTGCTGTCTGCCCCCACCCCCTTCCCCTGGCCCTGGATGAATCAGAACACAGAGAACAGAAAGGCTGCAGAAAGAGACGACAATTAGTACGAAGGCTATTATACAAATAGCCATGATGTCAAAGGGAAGTTGGTCTGCCACAGACATGAGACCTGTCGCTGCAAAGCACAGCAGCCAAACACAGCCAATGGTGATATTTCTGATTCTGATCCATTTTGCCTTCCTCAGACTCAGGTAGGTGACGGGGTGAACAACGCCAGGTAGCGCTCCACACAGGTCAGGGTGTGAAAAAAGTCTGTCCAAACACGCTGATCATGAAAAGGTAGGCAGCTGCCATCATCATTTGTGGGAGATCGGTGTGGACACCACAACACAAGACAATGGACCCTAAGACACTCATCAGCTCTATGAGGGCCATGTGGTAGGTGAAGAGGTCAGAGTGGCTTATTGTCATGCTGCAGCGCTGTTGTCGCCATCTTTGGAGACCCAGATAGAGGATGAAGACGTAGAGAGGGAGGAGGACGAGGATGCTGGTGATGGTGAAGGCGGTGACGCTGCTAGTGCCAAGTCTGGAAGTGAAGCAGTTGTTCAAGAAGACATACATGTTGATGGAGGAAGAGGAGCGTGGAGGAGGAAGGGAGGCATTAGAGGAGGAAGAGGAGTTGGACATGACTGTGGGCAAGAAGCAGAGAAGGAGTGAAAAAGAGGGAAAGATGGAGAAAGAGAAACAGTATTAACAAGTGAAAATGGTGAAATCATGTAAATCTTGTGTGAGAATTACTGTAGAATTTAGTTTTAAATACAGATTACATATACAGTCTGTGCAACAACAAAAAATCAGCAACAGTATTTTCTGATGATTGTCTATATTTTACAATAAAAACATGATGTGGTATAATATAAACATTAACAGAGCTGAAACATCAGTTCTTAATTGAATATTAATTGACAGAAAAATAAACTTGAAATCATCTGATGATTAATTGATCAAGTCAGTTATTTCCCAAATAAAAATATTGAAAATATGATCAACATTCTCGGGGTCCAGCTTCTCAAACGAGAGGATTTTACTGCTTTTATCTGTTTTATATCATTAGAAGCCAAATCTCTTTGAACTTTACAATACTGACCAAACAGAAAAAGGCATCAGAAGACGTCATCTTGGTCTCTGAGAAGTTATGGTGGTTCACATTTTTGACTCATCATCTTTTTAGTTCTCAGTTCTTAGTTGTAGAAATTAACATTAATAAACAATACAAATTATATGATCTTCTTAAAGGACACCCACCTTGTCAGTAGTATTGATCTCTGATCTTCCTCCTGTTGTGTTTCTCAGTCAGTGGCAGCTCAAAACTGATGTCTGATCCAAATGCACAGTCTGTTAACACGTGAGTTTGTGTGTATTTGTGTGATGGAAGCTGATTTAATGAGCCATTCACAGTTTCACTGTACCGGCTGTGTGTACTTAGACTTAATCTCTGGGACAAGCAGGTGGAGGCAGGGACTGTGGGGATTTTTGCATGTTACATGCATTTCATACTTTTGTATGTGGTCGATTTCTTTCAGCAGTTTTCATCATCACGTTCTCCTTTTCCAGCAAGACCAGAGCACAAACTGTGCTGCAATAAACATCTGCTCAGGTTTGATTTGACTGAAATATAAATATAAACCAATTCATTCATTTAGTCCCTTATTGAACTGTATTTTCTAGCAAGTGTATATGCGTGATTCACTGAATCACTACTAATACCACTGATGTGCAGCTGACCCTGAATCAACTGGAGTACCCGGCCACATCGGACCCCCCAAAACCTCCAGTTACTTCAGACAAGACTGAATAGATCTGAGATCTTTGAGATCTGAACAGATGTAGTGGTGATACTCTTGGCAGGATCAGTGACCAGTGATTTGGATTAAGTGCTCTGGGACAGCAGGCCAAATCCTGAAGGAGTACCCGGAGTAAAAAAATCACAGAAATTCCAGACAAATAGAGTACATCACAGAGGCACTGGTGGAACACAGGGGTTCTTCATTGTTGTGTCTGGGATGGAAGGTGAGATTAAAGCAGTTTGTCGAGTACAATGAAGAAATCTGGTTGGCTAAGTGCAGCTTTAACAGCACACTACCCAAACCAGGCAATGTGGTGGCCGACATCATTGGTTCCCAACCTGGGGTCTGGGCCCTCCTTAGAGGGGGCGCCAGAAATCACAGGGGGTCCCCAAGACTTTATCTGCTCTGAGGTCCTCAAAATCAGATTTGCACATTATTAAAATCACAATTTCAGGGTTCGTACACCTTTTCCAAAATCAAATTCAAGCACTTTTCAAGGTACATTTTCAGTCTCTTCCAGCACCTCAGAGCTGTGGTAAATGACATTTATGTACAAAATGATTATTTCAGCTCTTTATCACATTAAATCAGATGTTATTGTGCTGTTATCAACCAAAATTATGTTTTGTGATAGAAAGTTTAATGTCAAAATGTGTCACCCGTCTGTACTGGCTTCCTATTACGGTTACACCAATAGTTGAAAATGCTAACAATTGATTTAGTGATGAATCATTAATTATTGATAAGATATAAAACACCTTTTTTCTCCTTTTCTTTTTTGCTTTGCTTTTGTTTTTTTTCTTATTTTAAGTTTAATTTTAAGTTTTTCTATCCAGTGAATAACTCCACCAGACAAAACAATGTCTAATGAGATGCAATCAATGCCATTTCTAGACTATTGATTAATATTCAATAAATACATGTTTAACAGGTAAATTCTTACTGGCAATTAAGCAATTAATCATTAATCATTAACTTCCTATAGAATCTGGCTCAGCAAGTATCTGACTTCTTTAATTTCTTTATCAATTCTAATATAACTGAACCTTTTTAAATTAACAGCCAACAGAGCAGGCTTGTACACACTCCTCACAGAGAGTAGCAGGTCAAAGAGGTGTGTATCTTTGTACGCTTTTGTATAAACTATGATTTTAGTTCGAGTGCCAATATAATTTTTGACAGCCTCTGAGTGGACAAAGCCTTGGAGACTCCCTGTGATGTCTGGCGCCCACCTAAGGGGGACCCACACCCCAGGTTGGGAACCAAAGGACTCACTGCTGCTGGATGCGTTACCTCGGAGCAGGTGTAGGAGGTGGAACGGGGTGCAGCTTCTACCAAAAGAGAAATGTGCTCCGAAGTTGCCTTTGGTGCTAGCAAGCCACCTGAGTTAGTTAGCACTGGTTAGTAAGAGTTTATGTGTACATAAAAGAAAGAGGCAACACGAGGTTTTTGCATTTTTTGGTTTATTTTTTTCAAGATTATAAAAAAAGTCTAAATACAGGATCAGTTGCAGATGATTAGCATTCGATTCAGTGTCACTTTAATGGACAAACACAACACAACATACATATGAGTACGTTTTGAGAGGCAAAATAAACAAATAAATAAAACTACATGTATATATAAAACACATATTTAATTGGAGCTATAAATTTTCTCCATTACACCAAATGTTCTACTTCATACTTTAAAAGCATAGATACAGGATTTGTGACATTTACAACTGATAAAAGTCTTAAACTAATAATTAATGAATTATAAGTATCACATTGATACACAAAGCCCTGAAATTCTACTGTTATATTGTAAACTGCCATAATAGGATGTAAAACTTTGTATTAACAGTAATAAAGGGGGTTGGGCTTTGGTGAATTTTCAGTTGTGCTCATGTTTATGCCTGATCACATCTGTTCATATTGCAAGCGTGAATGCAGGTCACAATTTCCATGGTCTTACAACACAATGCAGGCCCTCCCATTAATTGTTTTCCATTCTAATCTGATCTGTTCCTGACTCTTTGCTCCTCTTACAACACAGTAGTTTTTCCTGCTCTCTGCAGAAAGAGCAGAGGTAACACCAGACTGCTGGGCAGACAGAACCAGAATGTAGACAACAATGTGCCACACTTTTCAGTCTCCCCCAGCTGTGATGAGGCATACAACGCACCAGTAAGTATACTCCCCCCAAATCTATCAAACAGCACCACCAGTATGGCCATGATAGTGTAGAACGCCTTCAGCTTTGATTGGTCAGTCTGCTGTCTGCCCCCACCCCCTTCCCCTGGCCCTGGACGAATCAGAACACGGAGAACAGAAAGGCTGCAGAAAGAGACGACAATTAAGATGAAGGCTAAGACAAAAATAGATATGATGTGAATAGAAACATGGTCTGCCAAAGACATGAGACCTGCCAATGCAAAGCACTGCAGCCAAACACAGCCAATGGTGATATTTCTGATTCTGATCCATTTTGCCTTCCTCAGGCTCAGGTAGGTGACGGGGTGAACAACAGCCAGGTAGCGCTCCATACAGGTCAGGGTGTGAAAAAAAGTCTGTCCAAATACGTTGATGTTAAGAAGGTAGACACCCGCTGTCATCATTTGTGGGAGATCAGTGTGGACACCACAACACAAGACAATGGACCATAAGACACTCATCAGCTCTATGAGGACCATGTGGTAGGTGAAGAGGTCAGAGTGGCTTATTGTCGTGCTGCAGCGCTGTTGTCGCCATCGTTGGAGACCCAGTTAGAGGACAAAGACGTGGAGAGGGAGGAGAATGAAGATGTTGGTGATGGTGAAGGCGGTGACGCTGCTAGTGCCAAGTCTGGAAGTGAAGCAGTTGTTCAAGAAGAAATTCATGTTGATGGAGGAAGAGGAGGGTGGAGGAGGAAGGGAGGCATTAGAGGAGGAAGAGGAGTTGGCTGACATAACTATGGGCAAGAGACAGAGGAGAGAAAAAGAGGGAAAGATGAAGAGAGAAAAACAAAATTAACAAATGATGATAGTGAAATCATGTAAATCATGACTGAGAATTAGTATAGAATCGAGTTAAATTTAGTAAAAATCAGGTTTAACTGATACATACGGTGGCCGAGACCCGCCATCGCTGCAAATAAAAGTAACGCTGCAAACAAAAACAAACGCTGCTGCAAATAAAAAGAAACGCTGCAAATAAAAAGAAACGCCGCTGCAAATAAATAAAAAAAAAAAATGATGCAAATAAAAAAGCCACAACGGAAGTGGATTACCGGGGACTGTTTTTGCCGATGCACCTGTGTGAGTAGAACAAGACGAAGAAGAAGAAGAAGTAGAAGTAGAAGAAGAAACAAGCACAGGGGTACAAATTGGAAAACGAATGAGAAAGTAAGTGAAAATGTTAGTGTTTAATGTCGCTACGTGTACTTTTTAATGTGTTATTTGGTTAGGCTACATGGCCTAACCAAATAACACATTAAAAAGTACACGTAGCGACATTAAACGCTAACATTTTCACTTACTTTCTCTTCTTCTTCTACTTCTTCTTCTTCTTCTTCTTTGTCTTGTTCTACTCACACCAGTGCATCGGCAAAAACAGTCCCCGGTAATCCACTTCCGTTGTGGCTTTGTTATTTGCATCATTTTTTAAAATTTTATTTGCAGTGGCGTTTCTTTTTATTTGCAGCGTTTCTTTTATTTGCAGCGTTTCTTTTATTTGCAGCGGCGTTTGTTTTTGTTTGCAGCGTTTATTTTATTTGCAGTAGCGTTTCTTTTTATTTGCAGCAGCGTTTGTTTTTGTTTGCAGCGTTACTTTTATTTGCAGCGATGGCGGGTCTCGGCCACCGTAGATATAAGTCCAAATTCAAAAGCACTCTGAGGTTTGTAGGTACAGCCTAACTTAAAATAACCAAAACCACTGCAGTGTAATAGCTTGAGGAATTAAGTTATGATTCTGAAAAGTGTAGCAGTGTATTTTATTGCTCTTCAGCGATTATAACATTACATTTAATTTATGCTTAGAAATACAAAGTACATATACAGTATGTGGAAATATATAATTATGATCATTTCAACAACAAAAAAGTATCAACTACTGTATTTTCTGACAATTATCTTGTCATCCATAACATGTATTTTACAATAAAAACATGTCGCATAATATAATCATTAATAGAGCTGAAACAATTAGATGCTTAATTTATTAGTTCATTGACAGAAAAATAATCTGCAAGTCATTTGATGATCAATTAATCATTTCAGTTCTTTTCCAAACAAAAATAGTGAAAATATGATCAAGATTCTCTAGTTTTAGTTTCTCAACTGAGAGGATTTGGCTGCTTTCTATCAATATAAACCAAATCTTTTTGAGCTTAACAATACTGATCGAACAAAATGAGACATCTGAAGACGTCATCTTAGTCTCTGAGAAGTTATGGTGGGCATTTTTTCACTCATTGAGAAAATAATCATCAGATTAATCAACTACTACATTAATTCTTAGTTGTAGCCATTAGCATTCATAAACAATACAAGTTATATGATATTCTTGAAGAAAACCCACCTTATCAGTAGTATTGATCTCTGATCTTCCTTCTGCTGTGTTTCTCAGTCAGTGGCGGCTCAAAACTGATGTCTGATCCAAATGCACAGTCTGTTAACACGTGAGTTTCTGTGTGAGTGT
The DNA here is from genome assembly GCA_034769285.1 of Lutjanus argentimaculatus. NCBI lineage: Eukaryota > Metazoa > Chordata > Actinopteri > Lutjaniformes > Lutjanidae > Lutjanus > Lutjanus argentimaculatus. The sequence continues at coordinate 12,845,906 of JAWZSL010000018.1, forward strand.
GTGATTTAATGGTGGAAGGTGATTTAATGATCCGTTCACAGTTTCACTGTTCTGACCGTGTGTACTTAATCGTTGAGACAAGCAGGTGGAAGCAGGACTGTGGGGATTTTTGCATGTTGCATTCATCTGATGCTTTTTTATACGGTTGATTTCTATCTGAAAGTTTTATCATCACTTTTGCAGGGAGACCAGAACGATGGCCCTTGGATGCCATCTGATCACACCTGTCACTGAATATGTTGTGTGTGTGGTGGAAGGTGATTTAATGATCCGTTCACAGTTTCACTGTACCGACACTGTGTACTCAGACTTCACCTCTGGGACAAGCAGGTGGAAGCAGGACTGTGGGGATTTTTGCATGTTACATGCATTTGATCATTATTATACGGTTCATTTCTCTCTGCAAGTTTTTTCGTCACGTTCTCCTTTTCCAGGGAGATCAGAGCACAAACTGTGCTGAGATTATTAACATCTGATTAGATTTGATAACTTAAAATATACACCACTTGAATCATTTAGTCCAGAATGCAGTGGTGGACTAAAGTTCATTGTTTAGGATGCCCTTCTAGTGGAGAAAATGTGATGAAGTACCATACAGGCTGCCCTACATGCACGAAAATTACTTGGCGTCTACGTGCCTTTAAAGGTTTAATTAGTGCTCTGCGTTTTTATTACAGAGGCGTGGTAGTGTTGTACTTTAAGTCATATAATAAAACTTTAAATGCTTAGAAAAAAGACAATGGGCCTCATGCAAGAACCGCTCGTACGAACAGATTTGTTCTTAAGTGGAGAGTACGAGTGATTTAAGAGAAGTTTGGCATTCACCAATTTTTTTCGTATTTTGAATTTTCTTTCTGATACGAACACAATTTATGAGTGGTCCAGAATTGGATTTTCCGTTCTGAAACGGGTAATAAAAAAAAAAAAAAGAGTGATTATTTGATTTTCGTTTTAAAATACAAAAATTAAAATTGAAATACAAGGTGTTTTTTCTTGTCATGCTGAAAAGGGGATATGCGAAATTTTTAAAAGGCTTTGATTTTCATTTTCTATTTATAATAACAAAAAATAAAATCAGTACGAGACAGAAACGAAAAAAGGTCCGTTTTTTCATTTTCTGAGACCGGATGTGGTCATCACCAAGAGTGCCAAATATGTGTGCCATTTATGTTGAGTCTTTTCCCAACACAGGAGTGTGTATTAGTAAAGTGTCCTTTGAACATATTTTCTATTAGAAATAAAGTGTAAATATTGAAGTTAAAAGCGTGCGGGTGTGTGTGTCTCACGCTTGGCTGAGGTGCGCACACACATCTCCACAAACACCTTCATTTATGTTTAACAGCCATGCGGGTGTGTCTTTAAAGTTAATGTGATGTCTGCCTGACATTCATTAAGATGAAGAACAACTCAGAAAGTCCTGAACACTTCTCACAGGTCTTCTTGTTCACGGAACTCACGTACTTGTAAAACATCATTGCAACTCTACTGATGCATTCAAAGTGACATCTCCTGTCACCAGATTCTTCGCACATTCACAAATGTATACCAGTGGTTTTCAAGTTGCATCTAATATCTACTGCAGCGAAAATTAGCAGCACTACATGACTGACAGCTATGAAAGCACCAGTTTAAGAAAATATAATATTTGCAAGATCACGCTGGGTTCATTCTCACCAGACTAACAGTAATACTGGCTCCAGGTGCAGCTCTCTGCACCAACAGCCACTCGAGCTCGACATTATTTAGTGGTAATCCTGTTTAGATGCTCCGTCAGCATCCAGGTAACATGATTTAGTTCATCTGAAACAACTGGTTCTGTGTGATTTATCTTACAAAAAAACAGACCACATTGATCGATGGCGTTTTAAGCACACTTTTTAATATTACTTTGCAGTAATGGAGTTTGATTTCAAAACTTTACATGACTTGTGTGCAGCTTGACCTTTGCTGCAGCTGCATGCAAAAATGAAATGCAAAGTTCAGCCTGTGATCTGTCACTGTCTGACTGAACAGCCCTGTGGAAGTGATATTTTACAATTCTTCATATTTTAAACTAACAAAATTCGTTCAATCAAGTCATTTGATGTTTTCAAAGTCATGATATTGAGCTGAAACAGATTTTCCGTTCTGTTGGCTCTCAGAGGCTGCTGCTGAGCGCAGCAGACAGTTCGCACCGTGCGCACTTCACTGTTTGATAGTCGGCTTAAAGTTAATGATCACTCAAAGTTAACTTGCAAAAGTCTAAAAATAATAGCTCCTAGTCACTTGGTGTGAGGCTTTGGTTGAATTCTTCAGGATATTTTGGCGTCTTTCAGTGATGAGGGGCGTTTTTTGCCACAGCCAACTGCTGAGGATAAATTTATTATCATCTATTTCACCCAGATGTGTTCTGGATAAATCCAGTGCTCTTGAAGCTCTCGGCTTTCATCTGGAATTTTATCTGAAGTTCCAAATGTCGCAGCAAACCTCTCTCCAGAGCGTTTTATCCCTCCAGCACAGCGCACAGTTTGCATCTTCCTTGTTTAATATTTTGAAAAATTTACATCAAAGCTAATGTCAGAAATTGGGTCCTATCTTATGCTGATGGATTTAATTTATTCAAGGTTTGTCAAAATAAGTGAATTTAGGCAGAATTAACAGGCTCTCATTTTTTCCTGTCATCAGTAAAACAACATGCACACTTTGAAATTCTTTTTAAAAGGTGTACTGCAAATATAAATCTTAAATTTGCAGAAATTCTTCCATGGTCTTTAATGTATTTGATGATCCAAATAAAATCTCCTGTGACCTCCCTGCAGGTCACCACTCAGTTACTGGGAATTACCTATTTGCTGATTTATGGTGTACTTTCATTTGGGAGGTAGCTTTCCCAAACTGTAACCATTATATTTCAACAACACATGCATCTATTTTATATTTGCTTTAAAATCATTGGGCTGCATGTAAAAAAAAAAACACGTTTTCCCACATTTTCATGTCACTACTAAAGCAGTGTAAGGTCTCATCATTTTGAAGTACATGTATTCAAATTTTGAAAATCGGGATGTAAATTTAAGAAACGCCACAACCAAATCACTGTTTTCTGAAAATTTAGCAACCTTTCTGTGGTGTTCTGGCAGATCCTTTAACATTTATCTGTGTACAGGACTGTTCAGAACTGTAACTGACCATGTGCTGACGAGCATTTTGAGATCTGAGATCAGCACAACTGACTGATCGCTGCTCGTCCCCTGATTTATTCATCAAACAAAGCATTTAATAATTTAATAATAATTTAATAATTTAATAATGACAACAATGCAACTTTAAATTCTCAATAAATGACCAACAAACATGACATTATTTTTATTTATTTATTTATTTTATTTTTGATGTCCAGAAGTGATGTTATTTGTGTGGCTGATGGTGTTTAAATGTGTCTTGTAGGTCCAGTTCAGGAAGAGGTGCCCAGCCCCAAGCTCTCTAAGAAGACAAGGAAAAACTCCCCATGAAGAGTTCTGAAGACACATGGGAAGAAACCTCTGGAAAGGCAATTCAAAAAGAGATTCCCTCCCCACGGACGGCTGGGTGTGTGTACGTTAGTATATGCAAATTTTTTTTCTTTTTTTGAGGGTGGGGAAACCAGAGGTCCCAGAGAAAATCCATGTCAGCATGTAGAGAACATGTCAACTCCATGCAGAAAGGCCCTGATCCAAGTGGGACTCGGATCCAGGACCTTTTTGCTGTGAGGGGACATTGCTAACCACCGCGCTGCACAAATGTAAAGTCAAGTCTTAACCCTCAAACAGCTGTTTTCAAAGTGCTGTTTGAGGGTTAAAACTGATTAATTTGTTTGTGTTAATCCCTGTTCCTCCGCTAAATTCTGTGTCTGGGCTCTAGAAGAGTCTTCAGATGCTGCACAGGAATATATTGTACCACTTCTTTTTCTTTTTCTTTTTAGCGAGCTGACTCTGGAGAGCTGTCAGCTGGGAATTCTTCTTTCTCCCACTCCTGCTCGTTTTCCTGGAGAGTCATCTTGATGTCTTCTGTGGCCTGAAGGAGTGATGAAAAGAAGAAAAGACAAAGACAAAGAGGGCTTTCTATGCCATCAAGAGATCAAAATATTCTAATCAGTTATTGAACCAATTGCATTATATGGCAGCAAGGTGTGGGCTACACTAACACAACAAGATTGGACAAAATGGGACAAACACCCAATTGAAATCCTGCGTGCAGAGTTCTGCAAAAGTATTCTCCAGGTCCAGAGAAGAGCTGTGAACTCTGCATGTAGAGCTGAATTAGGCCAATATCCTCTACTACTAAATATCTAATTTCTAGAATCATATTAAAACAAGTGACCCACTCTCATTTCCTTACAAAGCCCTGTGCTGCCAGGAGTTGAACCCACAAAGGAGTCCATTCTGCCTACTTGTCCTGAAGCTAGCTGAACCCACAACCTCTCAAATCATCACACCACGACCACTTCAGCCTCAGGACACTCAAACAATTAGACCCAACCAAATTATGATGGAAGACAAAGAAAAATACCTAGATTATTGGACAGAGCTAATAAAATCACAAAACAAAATGGAAGCCTGTCAAACCCTCAACAGAGAGGACACCGTGGAAACCTACTTGACCACAGTGTGGGACAAAAAACTGAGAAAAACCTCGACTAAATACAGACTGAGTGAACACAACCTGGCAGTAGAGGTCGGCCGACACAGACAGACCTGCTGCCCAGAGAGGAGAGGTTGTGTTCCTATTGTGACAGGATGCAACAGAGACAGAGCTGCACTTCCTGACCCAGTGTAAACAATACAAAAATATGAGAGAGCAATATTTTACAAAAATAATAAAATATTCACTGACTTTCTGAGTTGTTCTTCATCTTAATGAATGTCAGGCACACATCACATTAACTTTAAAGACACACCCACATGGCTGTTAAACATAAACGAAGGTGTTTGTGGAGATGTGTGTGCACCTCAGACCATTTGGCGCTCTTGGTGATGACTACATCCGGTCTCAGAAAATGAAAAAACGACCTTTTTTCGTTTCTGTCTCGTACTGGTTTTATTTTTTATTATAAATAGAAAATGAAAATCAAAGCATTTTTTAAAATTTCACATATCCCCTTTTCACCACGACAAGAAAAAACGCCTTGTATTTCAATTTTAATTTTTGTATTTTAAAACGAAAATCAAATAATCGCTCGTTTTTTGTTTTTAATACCCGTTTCAGAACGGAAAATCCAATTGCCAAAATATACACGGACCCAGACCTGTCGTAGAGTCTTGTGCAGTCAGTCTGCTGGTATACAAACCAAAGACTGTATTTTAATTAGTTTGAAGGCATTTTGAGTTTGAAAAAACAAATTACAAACTACTCCTCATGTTGACATTATTCTGTTTGACTACATTTTAAATTTTAATATAATTATAAATTTGCATATAAAGACTCTCATCAGTCATTCAGTGATCTATTATTACCTGCTGTCAGGTGTGTTGGCCATATATCTGCACATGCAGGTTTATAAGTCTGTCCAGGTGAACATCCTCACTTATTCTGTCATCTGTTTCGAAGATGAAAACTTCCCCTTAACCTTCTCCTCTCACTTCAGTCATCGATGCCCCTTACTGTCACTGTGGCGAGTTTGGTTTTTTTTTTTCTTAAGTCATTTTCATATGAGACGTTTCTTCTTTTTTTCAGTGACGGTCCGACCCTCTGGTAACCCTTACCAAAAAGAAGTATATTCAAGTGTGCTTCAAGTATACTTCTTTTAAACTAAATATACTGTCAGTTTACTTTTTATGTACTTATCAGAGATGTACTTAACAAAGTTAATGTTAAGTATACTTGGCTTATACTGAAAATTATACTAAAAGTCTAAGTATATTTGGCCTTATACTCAACCCTTACCAAAAAAAGTGCCCCCTGTTTTTCCCTGTCTGTCTCTCTGTTTGTGTTGTGGGCGGGGCTTCTCACCCGTCTCCCAGCTCTGCTCCTCACACCTGTTCGCAATCACTCGTGACCACGCCCAGTCTCCCACCTGGATCTCTTTAGCTCATTAACTTGCAGTATTTCAACCCTGGCTCTACACCCTTCACCGTCAGATCATTCACTCTGCTACAGAGACTTTGTTTGACACATTTCAAGCCTTGTGCCACTTTTGCTAATTAAAGTTCTGTGACGAACTCTGCTTTACGTTCCCTTCCAGTTCTGACTCCCATCCACTTTATCCACCTCAAGTTTGGTCAAAGGTTGCTCTTCTGTTCACCCGGCTCTACCAGATCCCAGTTCACTCATTTTCTCTGGATATTCCTTGGACCTGCTCCCACAGACTCTGACCCTGCCCTGCTCAAGTCTCAATCCCGCTACCAGCTCCATTGCTCCCTCTAAGCCACTTCATAAACTAAAAAGTGGACTAGAAGTATATACCTAGTACACTAGTAGTATATAGATGAGTGTACTTGTTGGTATACTTGAAAGTGTACTTTTGTAAACTTAAAAATGACCTTATAAAGTATACTTAAAGTATACTTTTATGAACTTAAAATGTTCCAATTTAGTCCGAAGAAGTATTAAATTAGTATACTTTCTAGTACACCACAAGTACATGGTCCGTAGTATACTTGCTATACTTATACTCAAGCATACTTAATAAAACGAACTTCAAGTATACTACTTTTTGCTAAGGGAAAACGATATTAACAGCACTCGCTTTTCCCGTTTATTTGCTTTAGCAGGTCTTTTAATTCCACTGCTGACGCTGTTGAAATGATAGATTTTCCTTTATGGATCTCTGAAAGCAGGAAGTCAAACTCGTAAAGTTCTTTTTTCTCTTCGATTGCATTTTCATGAATGAGCTCTTCCCAACATGTGGAGCAGGAAGCGCAGCCTTTTATGGTATTATTGGGGCGTAAATTATGCTAATTTACAAGTCTCATGCAGTGCACTCAAATACGCACAGGCGGATCATTTACACGGTTTTTCTGAAGTTAAGGGGCATTTGTTGAATCTGACGTGGCATGTTCGTAAGAGACCTTCATACGAAAAAAGCAAGAGAAATTTAAGTTAAGAATATGAAAATGTTCTTGCATGAGGCCCAATGTGGATATTCACAATGTACACATTAACACATTTTAAGAACCAAAAAATAAAACACTTAACATATAAAGATTAGTTAGTTATATATCTTTATTTTACCAATAAGCACATTTTTGGAGCTTTAATGGTTCTTCTTTAGACCAAACATTCTACCTTACAACAGACTTTAAAAGCATATAGTGATTACCCACTATAAAATAATCCTAACCAACATTAACCACTTTATAATACCGAGTTGTACTTCTGCAGTTATGTCGGTGGAAGTAACATAAGAGCAGTGCAATCAGTAGCGCATTAATGTACACAGATATTGTGATATTTTAAAGTAACTTGTTACTTGCATATGAAATTAAAGTGTGCTGACTATCTGTTGTTCTTACAGCACAGCAGTTTTCCTGCTCTCTGCAGAAAGAGCAGAGGTAACACCAGACTGCTGGGCAGACAGAACCAGAGGAAAGACAGCCACGCAAAACACCTTTCAGTTTCCCCAAGCTGTAGCGAGACATACACAGCGGTGAAAAGTGTATAGCCTCCTAACCTGACCAACAACACTGTCAGTATAACCATGATGGTGTAGAATGCCCTCAGCTTTGATCGGTCAACCGTTGTCTGTCCCCACCCACCTCCCCTGGCCGTGGACGAATCAGAATACAGAGAACAGAAATGCTGCAGAAAGAGACAGTAGTTAAGATGACGGTTGTAATACAAATAGAGATGATTCCTGTGGAAATCTGGCTTTCCACGGACATTAGGCCTGTCACTGCAAAACACAGCAGCCAAACACAGCCAACGGTGATATTTCTGATTCTGATCCATTTTGCCTTCCTCAGGCTCAGGTAGGTGATGGGGTGAACGACGGCCAGGTAGCGCTCCACACAGGTCAGGATTGAAATAACATTTGTCCATTTAAGTTGATCATGAAAAGGTAGATACCCACCATCACCATTTGTGGTAAATCGGTGTGGACACCACAACAGATGAGCGTGGACCCGAGGAGACTCAGGAGCTCTATGACGACCATGTGGTAGGTAAAAAGATCGGCGTGACTTGTCATCGTGCTGCAGCGCTGTTGACTCCATCGTTGGTGGCCCAGGTAGAGGACAAAGATGTAGAGAGGGAGAAAGAAGAGGATGCTGGTGATAATGAAGGCGACAGTGCTGTAAGCGCCAGCTGTGGAGCTGAAGCACTTGACCAGGAAAAAAAAAGTGCTGGTGGAGGAAGCGAGGGAGGACGAGTTGACTGACATAACTATGAGCAAGGGGCAAAGATAGAGTGGAAAAGAGGGACAGATGGGGAGAAAAAAAACAAGATTAACAAATTAAAATAATGAAATAATGTAAATCGTGACTGAGATTTGCTGTAGCATTTAGTTTAATTCAGTAATAATTAGGTTTAACTGATATAGGTCAGAGCTCAAAAGCACTCTTAGGTTTAAATAACCAAACCATTACAGTCTAATAACTTGCTCAGGAATTAAGTTCTGATTTTGAAAAGTGAGGTCCAGTAAGTGAAAGCATTTTTAAGCCAAACTAAAAATTAAAAACTTGCTGAAACAATTAGTTGCTTTATTTGGTTTAGTTGATTTTAAAGAAAAATAATCTGCAAGTCATTTGATGATTGATTGATCATTTCAGTTATTTTTTAAAAATAGTGAAAACATGATCATAATTCTCTGTGTCCAGCTTCTCCAATGAGAGGATTTTGCAGCTTTTATCTGCTTTCTGTCAATATAAACCAAATCTTTTTGACCTTAACAATACTGATCAAACAAAATAAAAGATTTGAAGATGTCATTTTAGTCTCTGAGAAGTTATGGGCATTTTTTCACTTTCTTCACTCATTTATTGAGAAAATAATCATCAGATTAATTAACTATATTAATTCTTAGCCATTAACATTAATAAACAATACAAGTTACATGATATTTTTAAAGGACACCCACCTTGTCAGTAGTATTGATCTCTGATCTTCCTTCTGCTGTGTTTCTCAGTCAGTGGCGGCTCAAAACTGATGTCTGATCCAAATGCACAGTCTGTTAACACATGAGTTTGTGTGTGTGTGTGTGCGTGTGGTGGAAGGTGATTTAATGATCCGTTCACAGTTTCACTGTACCGACACTGTGTACTCAGATTTCACCTCTGGGACAAGCAGGTGGAAGCAGGACTGTGGGGATTTTTGCATGTTACACAATTTTTTTATACAGTTCATTTCTCTCTGCAAGTTTTTTCGTCACGTTCTCCTTTTCCAGGGAGATCAGAGCACAAACTGTGCTGAAATTATCAACATCTGATTATACTTGACAACTGACATATACACCAATTCAAACCAAGTATTTTTTTTTTTTTTAATTTTACAGATAAGCACATTTTTTGGAGCTTTAATGGTTCTTCATTAGACCAAACATTCTACATTACAACATGTTTAAACACATTTAAAAGCATAAATACATGTGTGACTTCTACAAATGATATAAGTCTTAAAATAAATAAAATTGACGACACTTAAATTCTATATAAAGGGATGTTCACCATTCAAATGAACTACTATTACAAACACTTAGAAGAAGTAGCATTTGCATTTTGGTCATAAAACAGCAAACTTAATAAAACTACTCAGTCCAGCACAAGGCATGATGGGAAATGTTGTCCATCGCTAGACTCACTAAAATATTTCAACCTGCACACCTCCAGCTTTTGGCAAAATCAGTGCAAAAGAAGTGTCTGTTCTATTTAATTTTTCTTATCATCACTCTGTTGTTAATATAAATGGGTGATTTTAATACAAAGTCTGCCTTCACTCAGCTTCTGGGCTTTGATTACCCACTATAAAATAATCCTAACCAACATTAACAACTTTGTTGTAACAACAAAGTGTGCTGACTATTTGTTTTTCTTACAGCACAGTAGTTTTCCTGCTCTCTGTAGAAAGAACAGAGGTAACACCAGACTGCTGGGCAGAAAGAACCAGAGTAAAGACAAAAACATGCTACACTTTTCAGACTCTCCCAGCTGAGGTGAGGTTAACAGACCAAAGGATAGCACACTCCCGCCAATCCTGATCAACAGCACTCCCAGTATGGCCTTTGTTTGCTCGACCCTCTGTCTGCCCCCACCCGTGCCTCCTGGCCCTGGACGAATCAGAACACGGAGAACAGAAACGCTGCAGAGAGAGGTGACAGTGAAGGCGAAGGCTTGGAGACCATAAAAAATGATTTTGAAGGAAGCTTGGTGTGCCATGGACGTGAAAACTAGCCACACAAAGCACTGCAGCCAAACACAGCCTATGCTGATATTTCTGATTCTGATCCCTTTTGCCTTCCTCAGGCTCAGGTAGGTGATGGGATGAATGACAGCCAGGTAGCGCTCCACACAGGTCAGGATGTGAAAAGACATCTGTCCATATATGTTCATGTGGCAAAGGTAGATGCCCACCTTTATCATTTGTGGGAGATCGGTGTGGACACCACAGCAGATGAGTGTGGATCCTAAAACACTCAACAGCTCTGTGACGACCATCTGGTGGGTAAAGAGGTCTGAGTGGCTTATTGTCGTGGTGGAGTGCTGCTGCTGCCATCTTCGGAAACCCAGGTAGAGTACGAGAATGCACAGAGGGAGGAGGATGAGGATGCTGGTGATGGTGAAGGCAGTGCTGGTGAGGGTGGTGGTGCTGTAAGCGCCAGCTGTGGGGCTGGAGCAGTTTTGCATGAAAGAAAACGTGATGATGGAGGAAGAGAGAGATGAAGGAGGAAGAGAGGGATTGGAGGAGGTAGAGGAGTTGACTGACATCTATAGGTAAGGGGCAGAAAGAGAGAGAGTGAAAAAGAGGGAAAGATGGAGAGAAAAACAAAATTAATTTCTTTCAACTGAAGGAAGCAGCTCTACCGGTCTAAACAACACTATGTGTATATGTTCAGTTAGTTATAGCGCCACCATCTGCTCATGTTTCTTGTGAAGCACATCGCAAATCATTCCCATTAACTGGCCCGAGCTTCATGTCTTAACTTTGTGTCTGGAGGAGGTTGGGTGGCTCAAACCCCAAACATGATTTTTTTTTTCCCCTCAACTTATCCAAGTAGCATTTGCACCCAAACCTACCCAAACTGCGACTGTTTTAGTGTTACCATTTCACATGTTTGGACTTATTTTTCTACTGACCAGATTGTGACAGGATCAATTAATCGATTTTCATTATTTCCTGACATTTTATGGACCAAACGACTAAAAGATTTGTGGAAAAATTATTACCAGTTCGATATTTTTCACCATTTTTCACCAGCAGCTGATAGATCAATTGTGAACATAATGGACAGATTTGATCTACAATAAATTATTTGCAGTTGCATTTGTTAATCTTGATGCATGTTATTACAAATATATACATGTTTAACACTTAATAAATGAGAAATAAATTCATCTAGGCTGAGTTAACAGGACATCTCATTGGTTTTATAGTATTTCCTCTCATCAGGAAAACAACATAGAACATTTTAGCCTACTGAGTTATAAGAATATAATTAAGTTACTACTAAATTTCTTCCACAGTCTTTTTTATTCATTTGGTGACCCAAATAAAATCTCCTGTGACCCACCTGTGGGTCACGACCCAGAGTTTGAGAATGACTACTTTAAATAACCAACAGCTGCAGTCTAAAAGCTTGTAAAACCATCAATAATGTTAAAGCTACTGTATAGAGTGAGCAAAAGTATGACTTCTTCTATTGCTCATCTTTCCAGACAATAACATCTGTGTACTTTACTGTACACAAGAATTTGACAATATTAATTTAAATTATTCATAGACAGTTTGCATAGAGACTCTGTGGGAAAATGATATGAAATAACCATTTTTACTGTTTTCACAATAAAAGAATAACATCTGGACAGTGACTTCTACAAACTTTGATCAAACTGAAAATATTATTTGATTAACTGATTAGTTCATTAACAGAAAAATAATCTGCAACTGATCATTTCGGTTATTTTCCAAGCAAAAAGAAAGTGGAAATATGTTTCCAGCCTCCCAAATGGTGGGATTTTGCAGATTTTTTTTAAAAAAAAATATCATTGTAATTAAATATCTTTGGGTTTTGGAATTTTAACTGAACAAAACAAGACATTTGAAGGCGTCACATGGTCTCAAGAAGTTGTGTTTGACATTTTTTTTCACTTTTTCATTCATAAATGATAGAAAATAATTGTCAGATTATTCAAAAACAAAAATAATCATTATTTGCAGCCCTAAACATTAATAACCAAAGCATGTAATATGAAATTCTCAAAGGATACCCACCTTGTCAGGAGTATATATCTTCTTCTTTATCTTCTTTATCTGATGATATTCCTCCTGCTGTGTTTCTGAGTCAGTGACGACTAAAAACTGATATCTGATCCAAATATACAGGCTTTTATCACGAGTGTGTGTGATGGAAGGGATTTAATGAGGCGTTCACGGTCTCGCTGCACCGGCCATGTGTGTGTAGACTTCATCTCTGGGACAAGCAGGTGGAAGCAGGACTGTGGGGGATTTTTTGCATGTTGCAAAACAGACTTTGTGATGCTTTTTATACGGTTCATTTCTGTCTGCAAATTTTATCATCATGTTCTCCTTTTCCAGGGAGACCAGAGCACAAACTGTGCAGCAAATATTAACATCTGATTAAATCTGGCAACTGAAATATTAAATAATTGATGACATTCATGCCAGTTTCCAATTATATCAATGCAAATGTAGGTCATTTTATCCGTCCATTAAGATGAGCATTTGACAGAATTCAAATTACTTTCATGTAAATAATGATTAGTGTGTATTTAAATCAGATGAAGTGATTTAGCCCAGAGAGGCTGTTGTGTTATTTCATTGAAATATGAGCATGTAGATAAAAGATAAAACATAAAGTTCATGTGTGGTTTTTTTTTTTGTTTTTGTGGCACATTAAATCTGTAATTTTGAGGGTTTATCATAAATCAAAGTGACAACAAAACATTTCCTTTTTTCTGTGTTTCTGAGTACAGTAATTCTGGTAAACAACTGTGGAGTCTAGCTCAATGCAATTAATCTAATATTCTATATCATATTTATTAGCATTTAGTGTCTGTAAATGTGTGATATTGAAGTTCAGTTTGCTCATCATGAGGAGCACTATTTATCCTCACCAAACATGCTTGAAACCAGAAAACATTTATTTTAAACAAGGGCAAATCACATGGACACTCACAACATGAATAAACCTCAGGAACCAAAAATAAAAACACTGACCACATAAAGATTAGGGAGTCATATTTTTTTATTTTTTTATTTTTTTACTTAAAGCCATAATTGTTCTACAGTAAACCAAACATTCTATTTTACAACAAATTGTAGAAGCGTGCAACATTTACAAATGATAAAACTCTTTAAAATCATTTATCATAATGAATTATAAACATCCTAATGAAGTTACATGAAGTTACAGGACTTGTGAGTATTCCCTGTGACATTCTCATCACATCAGATAAGCAGTTTGGTGGATATTTCATTCAAGTCTTTTACACACAGTTCAAATTTTAACAAGACCCGTGTAGCAGAATTTGTGTAAGTCTGATGGGTTAAAATCTTTACTGCTCTCATATACAGGGCGCTATTTGAGTGCCAACATAGCACAGGGCTGCAAGTATAGAGGCAGAACAGCTTTATAAATAAAATAAATTTTGAAAACAGAATTTGGCATTGAAAACAAAACCACAACTGAAATAGGAAACATTGGCATCGAAAGAGGTTAGTTTTGGGAACAAATTACAATTTGGTTAGATTTGAGCACTTAAATTACTTGGTTAGGTTTAAGCACAAAAGCTATTTGGATTTGGCTACTTGGATTTAGGCACTAAAACTATTTGGTTAGGTTCAGGCACAAAAACTACTTTGTTAGGTTTAGGCAATAAAACTAGTTGATTTGGTTTAGGTACACACCTATTTGTGAAGGTTTAGAATAAAACCATGTTTGGGTTTGCCATGACTGCCACGTCACTGTCATTGTACCGACACATGAAAGTCTGCTCAAACAGCCGTCCAAAATCACAAACCTTGATCTGATAAAACTTCTTAGGCCAAAGATATAACTGCTTTCTATGCATATACACATGCATCCATGCACATCATGGCTGCTTCGTGTATTCTCTGTCTGTTTGGAGTGATGGTTCTGCATGTTCTCAGAGATGAATGCTATGTGCACATGACCACAGGTGCATGGTTAAAGAGCCAGTATATCTCTGGCCTAAGACTGTTGACAAGTAGCTCTACTGAACCCCGCTGCTAAAGTCACCCAGATGTCACTGAACACCATCCAGGCTTTTGCTCTGAGGAATTGTTTGTCATTGTTAGATACTGTAATTGATTTAATCTGATCCTTGTCCTGATTCATTGTTGTTCTTACAACACTGTAGTTTTCCTGCTCTCTGCAGGAAGAGCAGAGGTAACACCAGACTGCTGGGCAGAGAGAACCAAAATCTAGACAACAACATACCACATCTTACATTATTCCCCAGCTGTGGTGAGCTATACAGACCAGTGGCAAGCATACTTCCCCCCACCCTGAACAACAGCACTCCCAGTATGACCATGATGGTGTAGAATGCCCTCAGCTTTGATTGGTCAACCCGCTGTCTGTCGCCACCCTCTTCCCCCGGCCCTGGACGAATCAGAACATAGAGAACAGAAAGGCTGCAGAAAGAGACGACAGTTAAGATAAAGGTTACGACACAAAAAGAGAAGATGTTGAAAAAAACCTGGTCTGCCATGGACATGACACCTGTCATTGCAAAGCACAGCAGCCAAACACAGCCAATGCTGATATTTCTGATTCTGATCCCTTTTGCTTTCCTCAGGCTCAGGTAGGTGACGGGGTGAACAACAGCCAGGTAGCGCTCCATACAGGTCAGGATGTGAAAATACATCTGTCCACATAAGTTCGTGTGGCAAAGGTAGATACCCAACACTATCATTTGCTTGAGATCAGTGTGGACACCACAACAGATGAGCGTGGACCCAAAGAGACTCAACAGCTCTGCAACAACAATGTGGTAGGTAAAAAGGTCGGAGTGGCTTATTGTCGTGGTGGAGCACTGCTGCCGCCATCTTTGGAAACCCAGGAAGATGACGAGGATGCAGAGAGGGAGCAGGATGGGGATGCTGGTGATGGTGAAGGCGGTGGTGCTGTAAGCGGCAGCTTTGGAGCTCATACAGTTGTGTATGAAAAAATACATGATGGAGGAAGAGAGGGACGAAGATGGAAGAAAGGAATTAGAGGAGGAGGTGGAGTTGACTGACATCTGTGGGTTTGGAGCAGAGCAAGAAAGTGAGAAAGAGGGAAAGTTGGAGAGAAAAACAAAATTAAATTTCTATGCAAAAAATCGTGAAAATATCAACATTCTCTGGTTCCAGCTCCTCTTCCACTTTTTTTTTTGACTCAGTAATCAAGAAAATAATTGGCAGGTAGTTTGAAAATGCAGCTATAAACATTAACCAAATGTTATGATATTAGTAAAAGACACCCACCTTGTCAGTGGTATTTACTTCTGATCTTCCTCCTGCTGTGTTCCTGAGTCAGTGGTGGCTCAAAACTGATATCTGATCCATACGTACAGTCTGTTATCACATGAGTGTCTGTGTGGTGGAAGCTGATTTAATGAGCCATTCACAGTTTCGATGTACCGGCCATGTGCATGTAGACTTGATCTCTGGGACAAGCAGGTGGAAGCAGGACTTTTGCATGTTGCAAAATCAACCCAGACTTTGTGATGCTTTTCACACGGTTCATTTCTGTTCTCCTTTTCCAGGAAGACCAGAGCACAAACTGTGCAGCAAGGATTAACCATTACTTAGATTTTTACATGTTTAATATAAACAAATACAACTAATCCATTAATGATCTATTTAGTATCTGAGATGACATTCATACCAGTTTCCAACTATATAATATACCAATGCAAATGTAAGTCATTTAAGATGAACTCTTGACAGAATTCACATGACCTTTCTTTCAGCGAAGACTCGTGTTATTCAGATCAAACACGGTGATTTAGCTCAGACGCCTGTCTGTATTATTTCATTCAAATATGAGCATGCAGATAAAAGATAACTTGGATCATGTGTGGTTTTGTTTTTCTGTTTTTGTGTTGGGAAGTCTGTTAGACTGTCATACAAACAGCCGTATTAACAGCAGAGTTAATGGGATTAGATCACAGATTGATTTAAATCACCGAATCGCTGCTGTATCTGCAATTACTACTGTAGTACTTAAACATGCCACTAGATGTCGACAAATCTCACTTCCTGACATTCTTCACAGAGTGAAGTCTGAATAATTCAATCTAATTATCCATTTCAACATTATTACAATTCAATATCTGTTAAAATTATGGCAGAAGTTATTTATTCTGACAGTCACTTTTCTGGTCACACCTGTGCCTGATATTAACAACACACTGAAGTAAGTTCAGTTTACTCGTCATGAGAAATATAACTCAGTCTGCGACAACAGTTCTGTGTTGTTGGAGACTGCTGTCTTTTTTAATATTGAATTACAGTTTGGTAAAATGTATGATCTAGCACTCCTGAACCATACTAAAGTCTAAAAATTGGATATCCGCACCAGTTTTAAACCATTCTAATTTGCCTTTTGTGAGTCACCTCATCGTTATATCTTATATATCCTGAAAGATTTTTTGTTTTTTTTGTGTTGTTTTTGAATAACTGGCATATGAATTCTTGAGTTATGGCCAAAAACACGTTTTGTGAGGTCATGGTGACCTTGTCCTTTGACATTTGACCACCAAATTCTAATGACTTCATCCTGGAGCCCAAGTGAACATTTGTGCCAAGTTTGAAAAAAATTCCCTCAAGCCTCTCCTGAGATATCACGTTGACAAAAATAGGATGGACTTGAAGCCACAGTGACCTCAACTTTTGACCGCTAAAATCTGATCAGTCCATCTGTGAGTCCAAGTGAAAATTTGTGCCCGAGTTTGAAGAAATTCCCTCAAGGCATGCATGAGGTGTCATGTTCACAAGAATGAGACGTACTTGAGGTTACAGCGACCCTTGACCACCAAAAGTTTATCTGTAGGTCCAAGTGGATGCTTGTACTATGTACATACAGACAGACAGATGGATGCATGGATGGATGAACCCAAAAACATCCTTCAGTCAAAGTAGATATTTGTGCCAAGTTTGAAGAAATTCCCTCGAGGCGTTCTTGAGATGTCATGTTTGCAAGAATGGGGTGGATGGACAACCTGAAGACATAATGCCTCCAGCCATGGATGTTACTGGTGCGGAGGCATAAAAATGATAGTGCTACTTCATACCTCTTTACCACAGCAAAAAGGGGGAAAATGTCCAAGGCACACAAAATAGGGTTCAAGCCAAACTCGACTAGTTACGACTCAATAATTAACCAGTATTGAAACATTTTGAACAAAAAAAAAAGTCAATACTTTTGACAACCTTACTCCAAAGTTGTCTTGTTTACATGCTGCATCTTTTATCATCTAGCAAGCTGCCCATAGCTTTGTCTGCATTGTGTTGGTTAGCCCCGGTTGATGAGCGTTTGTGCAAAAGAAAGCAACATGAGCTTTTTGCATATTGCAAAATACATAGTGCTACATTATACTGTTTGACGCCTTTGAAAAATTTTAACATTCTTTCAAATTTTCTTCTTAGATTAATGCACATGGAGGTCCAAACAGGGTCAACATAACATTGGTAACAGTTCAGCATCTTTCCCAGAAACACTTGAAGCACTTGACACCAAAGACAATGTACACAACGTACAGATGCATACATTTTAAGAGCAAAAATTTAAACACTGACCATATAAAGATTAGTCAGACATAATTTTTATTGTAAGCACATTTTTGGAACTACAACAATTCTACTTCACACCAAACGTTTTACTTAAAAGTCTTATAAACGTCTTAAAATAATTAAACATTAAGTTTTAACAGTCCAGCAGATGTCTGATGGAACAAGTGCTAATGTCAGCTAATGTCAGCTAATTTTACCTTTATTTAACCAGGAAGTCCTGTTGAGATTCAGAATCTCTTTTACAAGAGAGACCTGGCCAAGGTAGCAGCCAATCACAACATAATAAAATTGTGACAAATACGACATATTAAACAAAAAAACCACAATCAAACAACAACATATTGGGCCTCTCAAAAAAAACGGGCACATGTCTCCACCACCACATTCTTTATGATGGCCTTAAATTTATCAATGGATATGAATGCTTCTATAAACTTCTGCGATACTCACCCATTGTAGTTTTCCCAAATCAGTTAAAACAGAGGTACATTGAAATAACACATGGAGAGCGAAGCTGATAACTACCAGAGGTTACGAGGTGGTTGGAAATTTGCCCAATATGCTTTATGAGAAATATCAGTTCTGTTGTCTGCGAATGGTCAGTGATATCCAACCTACTGAATCACAAAGAATTCAGTGGTGAGTGAAGGGACTTTGCATTTGTAATGAATCATAAAGATGCATGGTACACTGAGTCAAGTTTACATTACAAGATGGAGGAAGCTGCATGCACATACAATATGTCACAATATGTGTCAATCACAGACAGAAAAGTAGCTTCCACAAGTTCCTTCTAAGCACTGAAAGTAAAGCAAGATTTGTTTCTAAAAAAAAAGCCAATCTTCACTTTAAGCTTCCCTGACTTAAGTATTAATATGTCATATCCATATACCCAAGTACATGCACGAGAGAACCCCTTCAATGGATTTCCTTTCAGATGTGAAAATGCTAAACTCACCAGGCAACAGTGAGCAAGCTTTGAGAAGACCATAAACTTTGTTTTCTGAGAGTTTAAAATCAATTTTAAGCTCTGCAAGTCAGCTATCATTGCTAATATTAGGTTCTATGTGAAAAACAATGACAGAGAGAAATTTACTTGTGGTTTGGTGAACTTTTGCTCTCTCAATATTTGTTTTTTTCTGTTCTAAGGTACCGTTAAGTAGGGTTATTCTGATAGTGATACCATATGCCTCCAGTGCAGTCTGGATCCAGTGCTGATACCACATAGCGGGAGCTGCTGCTTTCCAGCAGTGCCCCATATGCCAAATTTATTTACCTGAGCCAGTGATAGTGTCCAAAATGTCCAAACTTGGAGCAGGAAAAAGTCTGGATTTTTGCCAACAGTTAGTCAAAATCACCTTGAAAACTTCTTGTTGGAGTCTCAAAATTACTTGAAAGAAAGTAGTCAAGTCAAGCAGTATCTGATGTGAAAGAGTTTGATTTCAGCTCCCCAGGGCTCTTTCTCATATACCCAGCAGCTTTGGCTAATCCTTCACCTGCTTTTCCAAAAGAACCTCCCACCGGCCTGGAAATAATGGTGTCACGTTTCAGACGTATATGGCCCAGTGCAGTTCTATTGGTGTCAGGTCTTGGCCAGTTATCTTTTTTTTTTTTTTTTTTTTTTTTTTGCAGAAGTCCATACTTGGTCACATTCCAGCAGGACAAGAGTCCAAGAGATTATATGAGGGAATTATAACAAATTGACACCATTATCTCCGAGGCCCCTTTGGAAAATACAGCGTAATGGCTGCTAAATATTGGATGACACAAAAGGTTACAAAACCAACCTAATTGTCTGTCTGTTCTGAATTTTTGTTGTTTTTAAAACACTGTAGTTTTCCTGCTCTCTGTAGAAAGAGCAGAGGCAACACCAGACTGCTGGGCAGACAGAACCAGAACGCAGTGGTCCACACGCTACACTTTCCACTCTCTCCCAGTAAGACATACAGAGCAGAGGTAAGCATATTCCCCATAAACCTGAACAACAGCACTCCCAGTATGGCCATGATGGTGTAGAACGCCCTCAGCTTTGATTGGTCAGCCCGCTGTCTGCCCCCACCCTCTTCCCCTGGCCCTGGACGAATCAGAACATAGAGAACAGAAATGCAGCAGAAAGAGACGACAAGTAAGATGAAGACAAGAATACAAACAGAGATGATAACCATGTAAGTTATGTCTTTCACAGAAATGAGACCTGTCCCTGCAATGCACAGCAGCCAGACGCAGCCAATGGTGATATTTCTGATCCTGATCCATTTTGCCTTCCTCAGGCTCAGGTAGGTGACGGGGTGAACAACAGCCAGGTAGCGCTCCACACAGGTCAGGATGTGAAAAAACATCTGTCCATTTAAGTTGATTGAGAAAAGGTAGAGCCCCACAGTCACCATTTGTGTTAGATCAGTGTGGCCACCACAAGAGATCAGTATGGATCCTAGGACATTCAACAGCTCTGCGATGACCATGTGGTAGGTGAAAAGGTCGGAGTGGCTTATTGTTGTACTGGAATGCGGCCGCTCGCCATCTTTGGATACCCAGCTTGAGGACAAGGATGCAGAGAGGGACGAGGACAAGGATGCTGGTGATGGTGAAGGCGGTGAAGCTGAAAGCGCCAACTGTGGAGTCGAAGCAGCTGGACAGTAGATGGATGCCGATCAAGGAAGATGGAGGAGAAGGACGATGGGAGGCATTGCAGGAGGAAGAGGAGTTGACTGACATAACTATGTGCAAGGGGCAGAGATAGATTAAAAAGAGGGAAACAGAGAAAAAAACAAAATTAACAAGTCATATTGAGTCAGGGGACGGTAAAAAAGACATCAACACATTTTCTTTACTATAAAATCTTCCCCCATCATTTTGTTATTTAAAAGCTTTTATTATGAAGCAGCAAAATCAGGAAATGTTGGGTCTCCATCAGCAGTGACTTGAAGTTTTTAACTGGTTATCAAACAGTCTCATACCTCTATAACATTTTGCCTGTTAAAAAAAAGGCAGGAGGAGATTTTTATTAAGCTGATTTTATTTCTGACGTGAAATTTTGTGGTTGTGTTTGTCAATAAATGACTTATATGTTGCACATCTGGTCAAGCTGGGATTTTAAACAATAAAATAACAGATTGTTTTAGTAACTGGAAGTATTATTTTAAGATGCAAGATGACAAAAAATATTAAATTATATCTGTCATGAGATCATTAAAATAAACTCACCTTGTCTGTAGTTTGAAGACTCTGATCCTTCTGATCTTTTGTCGATCTGTGTGTCTGGACTGTGAACTGGTGTGTTGTCTTCATATATGTGAACTCTTGTCGGTATGTGTACGTGTCCGTTGAACTGGTTGTGGCTTTTTTTTCTTTGCATGTTACATAACCAGTAAACAGATATAGACTGCACACAAACACATTTGAGAGTTATTATTCATCACATTTATTCCAACACTGAAAGCCACACATATGTTATTATTGATATCGACTGATTAGTGCACATAAAAACGTAAAACATAAAAAGTATGAAGGGTTTGGCCTTTTTATGCTCAAACATTTCCTTATATTGTACAACTTCTTGCCAACACAGGGCAATAAACAAGAAAGCAGACACATATTCAGATGATTACAGTACAGAGACATAGATTATTTAACATTCAAACCGATATTTTTTAATCGTCTTTTTGTAAATATACACTGATACACATTTGATGCCTGCAACGCATTTACAAAAATCATTAAAAGATTCAGAGAATCTGGAGAAATCTCTGCACCTATAACGGACAAGACCAAAAAACAACATTGAATGCTTTAATGCACTGCATTAAACACTGAACTAAAAACCCACATAATTAAATAAAGGATATGACATGGGCTCTGGAAACCGCTGTCTGTAAACACAGGTTGTCACTGTATCTACAAGTGCAAGTTGTGACTCGACCATGTAAAATGAAAGCTATATATCAACAGCATACAGAAACACTGCAGACTTCTCTGAGGCCCGAGCTCATCTGAGATGGACTGACACAAAGTGGAAAAGTGTGCTGTGGTCTGACGAGTCCACATTTCAGACTGTTTTGGGAAATTATGGATGTAGTGTCCTCCAGGCTAAAGAGGAAAAAGACCATCCGGAGTGTAACCAGTGCTGACTTCAAAGACGTTTAGTGCCCATGGCATCGTGGGTAACTGTCACATCTGTGAGGGCCCCATTATTGCTGAAAGGTACATACAGGTTTTGGAGCAACATACTGTACTCTATCTTTTTCAGAGATGTCCCTACTTATTTCAGCAAGACAATGACAAGACACATTCCGCAGGTGTTCCAACAGCATGGCTTTGTAGTAAAAGAGTTCAGGTACTAGACCAACCTGCCTGCAGTCCAGACCTGTCTCCCATTGAAAATGTGTGGTGCATTATGAAGCACAACATACAAGAACAGAGACCAAACAGGACTGCTGGGCACCTGAAGTTTTATATCAAGCAAGAATGAGAAAGAATTTCACTTTCAAAGCTTCAAAAATGAGTGTCCTCACTTCCCGAACACTTAATGAGTGTTGTTAAAAGCAAATTTGATGTAGCACCATGGTAAACATGCAGGCATCATATTCAGAACGACTGTGTATTTATCAAAAACAATAAAGTTGTGTTTTCAGTGTTTTCAGTTGAATACAAGTCCAAAGGTTTTTGAAAATCATTGCATTTTCTTTTTTCAATTTACATTTTACACAACATTCCCACTTCTTTGGAAGTGGAGTTATAGATACAGTAATCATTCTGGTGCACAGTCCTTATTTTATTTCTGTGCTTCACCATCATCAGTCCATTAAAGTGGACGTCTAACAAATGACCTGTAACTTAAAACCGGTGCTTATTCAAATCAGAACACATCATTATGACCTGAACACCTGTGTGTCACTTTGTCTGCAGTTTGTCCTTCACCTTGACTGTTTTTCTAATAATGCTAATTTTGCTAATCTTTTTTGCTAATAGTTAAGCAAAAGTTAGAATTTAAAAAAAATAGTTGTAATAGTTTAACCACAGTCGTGTGAAAGCCCAGAAATAAAGAGGAGTATAGGACAAGAGAAACAAGGACATAGAACAAGAATATAACTACAAATGTTAACTAAATAAATTATATCTTCATGTTTATCTAAAGTCTTCCTGAACATAGAAATACACTACAGACATACAAAAAAAGTACAAAGTACAATCAGACACACGCAGCAGATATACAAATTAGTGAAATAAGCGGTGAGGCAATAACAAATACCACAACAACTGAACATAAAACAAAGAAAACAAAAACCACTTAAGAGATATAAAATGTTAAATAACAATCAGATATGCAGATGAGGATATGTGCTTAATCTTGTTATTTAGTAAAATATTTCTTCATATGCTTTCTAAATGCTACTTTATTACTGACAATAGATAGGGTTTCTTTGGACAAAGAGTTCCAGAGTGGTACTGACCTATAAATGGCAGTAAATTTACTAAAATTTGGTTCTAGGAGCTGGGAGTATTATGATGAGAGGTTGTACCTCTTGTACTATAACTATACTCAGTGGCCACATATTACCATGCTACATTTTTATTTTAATTATTTTTTTTTTTTTACTGTTATTATTGGGGCATATTACTAATGTCAGGAATACATTCATCAATGTTGGAAAAGTTTGCACAGGGAGTAGATTAAGTACAGCAGAGCTGGAGACGATCGCTGCCCGTGGCATCCTCAACTACCAGGCCAGACCAAATTATCACTGCAGACAGTGTGATTGTCTCCAGAGAAGAGAGAAGAGAGCCGGGATAAGAACTGAGCTAACCTGGCTTGGCTGTTCCACTACCTAACCTTCGTCTGGCTAATGTCCAGTCACAGGAAAATTAAAATTTAAAAAAGCCCAATAATACC
Source organism: Lutjanus argentimaculatus (assembly GCA_034769285.1). Lineage (NCBI taxonomy): Eukaryota > Metazoa > Chordata > Actinopteri > Lutjaniformes > Lutjanidae > Lutjanus > Lutjanus argentimaculatus. Next base: position 12,869,724 of record JAWZSL010000018.1, read on the forward strand.
AGTGAATTTAGTATAAAGATTCTAAAATCACCATCCTTTATCTATGACTAATTTAAGTCTATCAAACGAGAATAGCTAGCTTTATTGGCTCCTCCTGATGATGTCACCCACGTCACTCTCCTACATTCATTGTTTCTTACAACATATTAGTTTTCCTGCTCTCTGTAGAAAGAGCAGAGGCAACACCAGACTGCTGGGAAGACAGAACCAGAATAAAGACAACAAAATACCACACCTTTCAGTCTTCCTCAGCTGTGGTGAGGCATACAGAGCATTGCAAACAACGTTCCCCCCAACCCTGACCAACAGCACTCCCAGTATGGCCATGACGGTGTAGAACGCCCTCAGTTTTGACTGATCAACCCGCTGTCTGCCCCCACCCCCGTCCCCTGGCCTTGGACGAATCAAAACACAGAGAACAGAAAGGCTGCAGAAAGAGACGACAATTAAGACGAATGCTGAGACATAAAAATAGATTATGACAATGGAAACTTGGTCTTCCAAGTACATAAAACCTGTCCCTGCAATGCACAGCAGCCAAACACAGCCAACACTGATATTTCTGATTCTGATCCCTTTTGCCTTCCTCAGGCTCAGGTAGGTGACGGGGTGAATAACAGCCAGGTAGCGCTCCACACAGGTCAGGACGTGAAAATACATCTGTCCAGATGAGTTGATTGAGAAAAGGTTGATGCCCACTCTCACCATTTGTGAGAGATCATTGTGGACACCACAACAGATGAGAGTGGATCCTACAAGACTCAAGAGATCTGCAACGACCATGTGGTAGGTGAAGAGGTCAGAGTGGCTTATTGCTGCGCTGGAGCGCTGCTCCCACCATTGTTGGTGACCCAGGTAGAGGACAATGATGCAGAGGGGGAGGATGATGAGGATGCTGGTGATGGTGAAGGCAGTGATGCTGAAAGTGCCGACTTTGGAGATGAAGCAGCGGTGCAGGTCATCATAGAAGCCAACGAATGCATAGAGGCTAGAAGGAGGATGGGTGGCATTAAGGGAGGAAGAGGAGTTGACTGACATCACTATGGGCAAGGTGCAGAGATAGAAGGACAAAGATGGAGAGAAAAATAAAATTAACAAATAGAAATAGTGGAGTGTAGAATGTGCTGGGATAATTAGCAGATCTTAGCGGTGATGCTCATGTTAGCCTGATAACATGCTCACAATGGCAATGCTAACATGGTGATGTTTAGCGGGTAATGCTTACCATGGTCACCATCTTAGTTTGCCATTTTAGCATGCCAAAATTTGCTAATTAGCATGAAACACAAAAATAGGCCACAATTGAAGCTAATGGGGATGCAATTAGTTTTGCAAGGAGGGCTATTTAGTCAAAAACCAAAGTTGGACAAATTCAAACTTTGACCAAATTTAAATTTTATGTAAAATATTCTGTCTCTGTTATCCCCTGCTACTTGTGTAGTTGTGTAACTTCTGTCTTGCATCAAGTTAGACGTGATATAAGGGTTTATTTTGACCAAACCAGAGTAGGTGACTGCTGGAACAGTGGAAATATGAACCAAGACGGTTTTGGTGAGTTTTCTTTTGTTTTTGAGTGAACAACAATGATAAAATTACTAAATAAATAAAGTTGAGGCAGAGCAGCCGGACGATCAGAATCTCCAAGAAATATGATCCAGTTTCACCAAAATCAGTGAATAAAGTTGGGTTTTATACAGTAATCAGTGAACCAACACTCCTCTCTGAATGCGGTCTGAAGTTACAGACAGAGTTGCCGGGTCTGTCTGACAAAACCAGCCAAATTCCAGGTCAGACTTAGACCATTACCAGCCCATTGTCCAATAAAGTAGCATTTCTACTGGAAAACTGTGGACCTAGCACCCATAGTACCCCTGGTTACAGAGAGGAGTTCATGTGGCTCACAAAGGGTGGGTCAGTCAGCAGGCTTTGCCACAAAATTACATGGAGATAAAAACTTTTTTTTTTTTTACTTTTTAATTTTCATTTATCATTGTTGAATAAATTTTAATCTTGGAGTTTTAGAAACCCCAAAAAGTTGTTTATAGAAAAATCATTGAGAAAGTTCATTGAAGTGGAAACAGATGATGGTTACAATGTTAACATTTTCAATTAAACCATTTAATTTTCAGGCCCCAACATAATGAAAAAATCATAGCATACATCTATAACTTGGTGCCTTTTCCTCTAAATTCTGAAGGTGCCTAGTCTTCATGAGTCTCCATAAGCTCGCTATGGGTGCCAAATCAACAATGAAAAGCCTTCACAGAAAATAGGGACTATAATAAGGGACTATAAAATAGCAGACCTCAACAAAGTGCTGCTGGGTCCAGCTGATATTGTATTATAGGATCAGATATTTTTGTAGAAAATAATGAAATACACCATCAGTAAACACTGTAAACACATTTTTTCATTATGTTAATAGAAAATGTAAATCAGGAACCATTACTTTTCAACAGGAGCATATAAATGTGATTTCTGTGTGTCAGAGTTGACCTTAATGTGGAATCACAGCAGTCCAATAACTGACAGACAGCTATATTTGACAATAAAATACTTAAATCAAGAAAATGTAGAGTCATTTCAGTGATGAAATCTGTGCTGAAGACATTAAAATATAATGTTAGAGACCATAATAAATCTGAAACTAAGTTAACTGTCTTGTATAGATAAAAATCTTTGAAACACAACATATGCAAACACCCTGAACGACAGTTTACACCTGAAATAATTTATGTGTGACCTATTTTCTAAGTGTAATAATAAGAAATATAACCTTTCAAGATCAGAAGATCATTAAAATTTACTCGCCTTGTCTGTAGTTTTTCGACTCTTTCTGATCTTCTGTCGCCTGAGTGTCTGAACTGTGAACTCTAGTGTTGTCCACATATATTTTAATCCTTGCATGTGTGTGTGTGTATGTGTGTGTGTCCATTTAATACTTTGTGGCTTTTTCTTTGCATGTTGTATAACCAGGGAACATTTATCATTCATGTGTCATTGCTGCCTTCCTCAAAGACACTTCACTCGGTTTTTGAGGCACAAACTTTAGATTCTTAAGTACACATCTCTTTAATCTTCCTCTGTAATGAAAAATACACACATAGACTGCACACAAACACATTTGAGAGTCATGATTCATTACATTTATTCCATCATTTTGTGTCCATATAAACACCAACAGTTCAGGTTTTTCATGCTCATACATTTCTCTCATATTGTACAACTTTTCTGCCAACACAGGGCAACTGGAACTGGAAGTCTCTTTCATTTATGATGAACTGTATGTTAATAAGTACCTCCAGGATTGTTGGTCTTTACTTTCTCAGATAAGCTGAAGTTTAAAACAAGGCAGTGTGTTCACTAAAATTTGACATTTTGAGAAAAAAAGTGGTTTTCATCTGACATAGACAACAACACACCACAATTCAAAAACTGTTTACCATAAAAAACACACTGCAAGCAGTTACAATTCATCAAAAAGTTATATTGCTAATTTCTTTATTAGGTACAGTAATAATTCTACAGGCCTTATACTCTTAACTATTCTTCACATCTTGTGTCCATTAAAGTGGAGGTTTGACAGGAATCAAATGAGCTGTAACATAAAACCAGTGTTTAGTCAAATCAAACAGCATCATGAAAACCAGAACACCTGTCTGGGTGTGTGAGTGTGTGTGTGTGTGAGTGTGTGTGTGTGTGTGTGTGGCTGCAATTTGTCAATCACTTTGACTGTTTCTCTGATATGAGTTTTTTCCTAATGAGTTTTTAAGGTGGCATCAAGAAGTTTATATATGTTGCCAGATATATGGCAGTTACAAACATTGTATTTCTTCATTTAACTTTGTTTAACTCAGAGGTTCCCAAACTGGGGGGTGGTGTAGGCTCCCCTCGAGGGGCTGTGTGCATGACCGGGGCAGATTTATAGATATGATATGATATGATATGATATGATATGATATGATATGATATGATTAATGCTATCAGGCTAAGCTTTATTTCATAAAAATTCATAAATTCATACATTTAAATTGGATAATTTTTTAAAATCAGTCGTTTGCCCAGTGGTGGATAATAATTGGGAGAATTATGACTGATTTCTCAAAACTAAATATAAATATATATATATATATTTAATCACATGGCCCTAATTCTCTTTATTTTGGCAATTTAATACAACTTAGTATAATCCAAAAGTGGGAGGTTTGCTCAAATGCATTCCAAACATTCAAGAAAGTTTCAATGTCTTTCCAAATATTTTCTGCGTTTTCACAGAAATATAACAGACGTACAAGAATCATTGGGCTTCAAGCAAGAACCACTTGTATGAACAGATTTTGTTCTTATTTGTGGTGCATACGAGTGATTTAGGAGAACTTGTCTAATTTAAATGTGTATCAAACTAGAACAGATAGCTCTATTGGCTCCTCCTGATAATGTCACTCATGTTCATTGTTTCTTACAGCACAGTAGTTTTCCTGCTCTCTGTAGAAAGAGCAGAGGTAACATCAGACTGCTGGGCAGAGAGAACCAAATATAGACAATATAATACCACACCTTTCAATCTCCCCCAGCTGTGGTGATGTATAAAGAGCATTGGTAACAACATTCCCCCCAACCCTGAACAACAGCACTCCCAGTATGGCCATGATGGTGTAGAACGCCCTCAGTTTGGATTTATCAACCCGCTGTCTGCCCCCACCCCCGTCCCCTGGCCCTGGACGAATCAGAACACAGAGAACAGAAAGGCTGCAGAAAGAGACGACAATTAAGGTGAAAGCTGCGACACAAAAATAGATTGTGACAACGAGAATGTTGTTTTCCAAGCACATGCAACCTGTCCCTGCAAAGCACAGCAGCCAGACACAGCCAACGCTGATATTTCTGATTCTGATCCCTTTTGCCTTCCTCAGGCTCAGGTAGGTGACGGGGTGAACAACAGCCAGGTAGCGCTCCACACAGGTCAGGACATGAAAACACATCTGTCCACATATGTTTATGGAGCAAAGGTGGATACCCACCTTTATTATTGGTGGAATATCAGTGTGGACACCACAACAGATGAGTGTGGACCCGAAGACACTCATCAGATCTGCAACAACCATGTGGTAGGTAAAGAAGTCGGTGTGGCTTATTGCTGTGCTGGAGCGCTGTTGACTCCATTGTTGGTGACCCAGGTAGAGGACGATGATGCAGAGAGGGAGGAAGACGAGGACGCTGGTGATGGCGAAGCCAGTGATGCCAAAAGTGCCAACTTTGGAAATGAAGCAGTGGTGCAGGTCATAACAGACGCCAACGAAGGCGTAGATGTTAGAAGGAGAAAGGGAGGCATCAGAGGAGGAAGAAGAGTTGACTAACATCACTATGGACAAGGTGCAGAGATAGAGAGGAAATGAGGGAAAGATGGAGAGAAAAAATAAAATCAACAAATAGAAATAGTGGAATGTAAACTGTTTTGGGATAATTAGCAGATCTTTGAGGTCGTACTTAGGAACAGAACAACTGAAAAATTGGTGCTTTGAGCTTAGCTTAGGTTCGCTCTGATGCCAATGTTAGCCTGCTAAGATTCCCACAGTGGCAATGCTAATATGGTGATGTCCAGCTTACAATGCTTACAATGGTCACCATCTTAGGTTAGCGTGTTAGCATGCTAACATTTTCTAATTAGCACTAAGCACCAAGTGGGCAGAAACACTTTATAATAAGTACGCAAATGTTAGTAGTAAGAATAGTTACCAGGGACTGAATGAGGAACAGATGAAGATTTAACCACAAGTGAGCCATTAATTAACGCTCAGATTTTATAGAGTTGCTAGTTAATTATTACTTAATGATTCATTAATGAAGAACCAAATGAGGAATGAATCAGGAGTAACTTGATAATTAATGAATTCTTAGATAATGATTAGTTCATGAATATCTGTGAATCAATTAGACGGACCACTTTCTTCATGAATGGTTCCTGATAAACTTTGAATCAGCAGGTGCAAAACTAGGAATGACTCATTAATTACAAATTACTTAAACATTACTGACTGTTCTTGTGTCCCCCTAGCAAGTAAAATCATACATAATACTGAGTAGTCACTAAGTAGTCATGATCTTATAATTACTTACTCTTTTTGTATAAGGGTATAAAGACCCTTTAACAGTTTATAAACAATGAGAAAGTCACGTGCACATTTTGGCAACGGAAGTATGGCGGACCACAACAGCTTGTCAATGGTGGTAAAACATTTAATTCAGCTTAATAACTGCAGCTTGACTACTTGTCTGGATGACTGGGACAGACAGCTACTTCTGTTGCTGAAATGTGCACACAGTTTTTTCGATGATGTCAGTTGTAAAAGGGTCTAGTTACTAAGTAGGCCCTCATTAGTTTATGATTGCGTACTCTTTTTATGTGCCCTAAAGTAAATACTGAGTAAAGTAATACTGAGTAGTTTGGGCTAAATGTTCATGAATTTGTCTGCAGACTTTTTGTGGATCACAGTAAACCAAGACCTTGATCTTTCCCAAACCTCATTCAAGTGCTGCCAGTGCCTAAACATCACCATGAACCTGTTTAATATTCGACACAAGAGGGTACTGTATTGCAGGATCAGATATTTTTGTGATAAATAATGAAATACAGTGTCAGTAATCATTTTACTGATATCTAAAGTATCAACATGATGTAATTTGTCAGACATATCAACTCACTTTTGTAAAAATGAACTTTTCTCATTATTCTGACAGAAAATATATAACATTTAATATTTCAAATTAGAAGCATATGAATATAATTTCTAGGAGACATGGTTGAACTTGTGTGTGAATATGTGCCACCAGAGGAGTGACAGCCAGCCAGCAAGCTTTATTTGACAATAAGTTATTTTAATCAAGTTCATAATAATGTACATATAATGTCTATGTAACCTATTTTTAAAATCAGATTTCAAAAGTGTAATAACAAAAAATATAATCTTTCAAGCTTTTTGTTTGTTTTTCATCTGGTCAAGCTGTATTTTAAACTGTTAAACAACTGAAAAACAGATTGTTTTAGTGACCATGATTATTTCATTATATGTAATTTAAATGTAAATGTAAGAAAGCAAGACCATAAAAAACTCACCTTGTCTGTAGCTTTTTGACTCTGATCTTTCTGATCTTCTGTTGCCTGAGTGTCTGAACTGTGAACTCGAGTGTTGTCCACATATGTTTTAATCCTTGCATGTACATGTGTGTGTGTCCAGTCCATGTAATACTTTGTGGCTTTTCTTTGCATGTTGTATAACCAGGAAACATTTATCATTCATGTGTCATTGCTGCCTTCCTCAAAGACACTTCACTCAGTGTTTGAGGCACAAACTTTAGACCCTTAATGTCTGTGAAGGTTCTCAGTCATCCAGGTCATGTACTGTGTGTACACATGTGTGAGTGTGGATCCAAAGACACTCATCAGATCTGCAACAACCATGTGGTAAGTAAAGAAGTCAGAGTGACTTATTGCTGCACTGGAGCGCTGTTGACTCCATTGTTGGTGACCCAGGTAGAGGACGATGATGCAGAGAGGGAGGACAACGAGGACGCTGGTGATGGTGAAGGCAGTGGTGCTGAAAGTGCCGACTTTGGAGCTGAGGCAGTGGTGCAGGTCAGAATAGAGGTTTACAAGGAAGCGAAGCTGAGAGGAGGAAAGGAGACATTTGAGGAGGAAGAAGAGTTGACTGACATCTCTGTGGACAAGGTGCACAGAAAATGAGGGAAAGATGGAGAGAAAAAACAAAATTAACGCATAAAATTAGTGAAATGAAAAGTGTGATGGGATAATTAGCAGATCTTTGAGGTCGTACTTAGGAACAGAACAACTGAAAAATTGTTGTTTTGAGCTTATCTTAGCTTAGTGTTGATGCCAAAGTTAGCCTGCTAAGATTCTCACAGTGGCAATGCTTAACATGGTGATATCCAGCAGGTAATGTTTACAGTGGTCACCATCTGAGGTTAGCATGTTAGCATGCTAACATTTGCTAATTAGCACTAAGGACCAAGTAGGCAGTAACACTTTACAATAAGTACACAAAAGTTAGTAGTAAGAATAGTTACCAGGGACTGAATGAGGACTACAAGGGTTATTGTAGGCAGACTTGGTTAGGTTCTTGAAGGCGAGTTGCCTACGATAACCCTTCTACATATACCATGACCTGGATGACTGAGAACCTTTACAGACAAGTACAAGTGAGTCAGTTTATACTCAAATTTTATAGAGTTGCTACTCAATAATTAGTTAATGATTCGTTAATGAAGAACCAAGAGAGTAATGAATCAAGAGCAGCTTGATAATTAATGAATTATTAAATAGTAATTCCCCAATAATTCCTAATGGAGGACCGTGAGATACTGGAGAAAAGACTGGGAGACTCTATATTAATGAATCATTAGATAATTATTAGTTCATGAATATCTGTGAATTGATTATACACACTACTTTCTTTATGAATGGTTCCTGGTTACTCTTTTTGTGCCTCCTAAAGAAAAGTGATACATGATACTGAGTAGTTACTAAGTAGTCCTTCATTACTTTATGATTACTTAGTTCTTTTTGTGTCCCCTAAAGTTAAGTGATACATAATACCGAGTACTTTGTGGTTTGGGTTAAATGTTAATAAACTTGTCATGTTTTGTACTGCAGACTTTTCTGAATCAGTCAAGTGCTGCCAGAGCCTAAACATAACTATGAACGTTGTAACTTTTTAAAATAGCTTTTCTCATTAATTTAATTATCTTATTTAGCAGAAAATATTGCATTATTATTATTATTATTATATAATATTATATATATACTGTATAAAATTAGTAGCATATAAATATATTTCTAGGAGACAGGTTGAACTTATTTGACAAATTTTAAATGAGTTTGTATAAAGTTGTTTCATGTTTTATTACATCTTAAAACATGAAAATATAAAGTTACAACATTTCTCATAGATTAAAATCGTACAAAATATATACAAACATTTGCATGTCACCCCTGACAATAGTTTACACCTCATGTATCATGTCTATGTAACTGATTTTTAAATTTAAAAAAAAAAAAAAAAAAAAAATTCCAAAGGTCTTTTATGTCGTAACAAAAAAGATAATCTTTCAAGGTTTTTGTTTGAGAGCAAGACCATAAAAAAAATCTCACCTTTTCTGAAGTTTTTTCATTCAGATCCGTCTGATCTTCTGTCGTCCCTTTTATGTCTGGTTTGCGAACTGCGTGTTGTCCATGTACATTTCAAAACTCTGTGTGTGTGTGTGTTTAATTGTTTGTGGCTTTTTTTTTTTTTTTTTTTTGTGTTATAACCAGTAAACATTCATCATTCACTTTGCATTTGCTTTTGATTTGCAGATGCAGATGAGAACGCCTTCAGTAAATACACTTCACTGTAATCTCCCTCCATATTTAAAGATGCACACATAGACTGCATACAATAACATGTGAGAGTAATTAATCATTGCATTTATTCAATAATTTAAAGCCACACAGTATATACTGGATATTGATTGAACAGATATTTTTTATGCTCATACATCTCTCTCATACAACTATTCTGCCAACACAGGGCAATAAACAAGAAAGTAAACACAGAACATAAAGACATAAAACTGGAAACCACTTTGATTTATGATTTATGCTGATAACTAAGGTATAGTCATTATTTGGAGAAAGTCTATCATTATTTTTGAGATGTTATGCCATTAATTTGAGAAAGTTTCTCATTTACAATGACATATAGGATCTTCTTTTTTTCATCAAGCTGGAAAAAATGGACTTGGAGAGAGACAGCGCATGGAGAGCAGCGCAATGAAATAGGAGATAATGGAAATAATCATAAATAACACAGATCTAGCCATTTGTCACTGTTAACAGACGCTCCAGTCTGCAGTTTAAACCACAAAATTGAAGTATAACAACAACACACTACAATTAAATGATTTACCACAAATAAACACCATTGCAACACACATCACTACAAAGTCACACATTGTCTATTCCTTTATTATATACAGTAAATATTCTGGTGTGGAGAAATGTCAGTATTCTTCATTATCCTTCATCTCACCTGTCCAAGTGGGAGTCTGACAGGAATTCAAATGAACTGTGACTTAAACCTGTCTTTAAGATGAGAACACCCGTCTTACTCGTCTTTCTCCATGTGTGTCATTTGTTATCTTTGTTATCCAAAACCAGGGCCAGCCCGAGGATTTTTGGGACCCTAAACGAGGTTTTGTTTGTCGCCCCAAAACACTCCCAGTATAACCACTAAATCACACACTGCTTGTCATCTGTGCTACCTACCAATGTTTTCTTGCAACGTTTTGATTTTGAATGAATTAAACTGAACGTAGCCACAATCATCTCAACCCGGCAAGATGGCCGGAAAGTAATTTCTTGCTATTTTGCAATGACCTATTTAATCTGCTTTGTCTGACTTTCAAACCTGTCTGTCTTATTTTGCTGCCTTTAGGAAGCACTTTGTAACGTGAATTTTGAAAAGTGCTCTATAGATAAAGATTGTTATTATTATATTAATGAATGTATTATTCATTTTAGGTGATTTTTTTTTCATTAGATTAAGCTTAATTTCTTGCAATTTGCTTGCAAACTGACCTGCTTTACAATGGCTATACACTGAGTTAATCAATCAATCAAACAGAAGGGTGATTTCATTTTTATATACTATATACACTATTTTTAGATACCTATCTCAAAATGATGGGTTAGTATCTCAAAATGTTGAGTTGGTAGCCCATCTGAAAACAATGACAAAATAATGAGTTATGATCACAGTCATTATTTTGTTATTATTTTAAGATATTAAGCCATCATTTTGAGATACTGAGTCATTTTTTGAGATATTTAATTATTACTTAGTGATATTAAGTTATTGATAGATATTTAGTCATATTATGATATCAAGTAAATATGTTGAGATTTACATCTCTAATTTTTTTGAGATACTAAGTCATTATTTTGAGAAACAGTCTCATTATAAGGACTTTATGTTAAGCTCATACTACAAGAGTTTTGCGCTGATTTACCTCACATTCACCCATCCAGAGAATCTGAGGAGAAACCTGGGCCGGAGTTCGGTCGATACTGAAGTTCGGCCCAGATTATCTGCTAATGTGAGGGGTTTAAAGATCTAGTCTTCACTCCCCAGACTGGTCCTAGACCAATCAGGGCTGTAGTTTTCAAACATCTTTGATATTTATGAATTAAAATCTGGTTGATTATGTCAGTACAGATGTAAAAGAAAGGTGTCGCCAAGCAATGGTGAATATTTTAGCCCTTTATCCCTAACATTAGCTGGCATATGACTGTTGACAGATAATAAAATTGCTTGTTTTATTTTTATTTCTTCAATCAATCTACTGTAATCTAAATTTTGCTCTACAGCCTTGTTGTACAATGATAAATAAATCATTTTTTAAATCTTGTATGTATGCGCTCATCAAGTGGATATTTTCAGTAAGACTACTTTACACGGTTCTTGTCACAGGCCAGAAATAAGAAGTTGATTAGGTCGACCTCCGTCTGACATCAAAGACCCACTGTTTCAGAATTTACGAGGAATGTCAATTGTTTAATTTGGTCCCATTGTCAGTGTAAACTGCATACATGCCATGCTAAAACTGGCAGCTTGACAGGCATTGTAACAGTAAACAAAGGGGCAAGCCGTTAGTTCTGAAGACCTTGTGGCCTGAGGTGCACAAACAGCTCTCTCAGTCTAGTACTAATTGAAATGTCCATCAAAATAGAATTTCCACCGAACCGTTTTGCTTTCTGATCCACTTTTTGACTATGTGTTGTTGTTCCTACAACACGGTAGTTTTCCTGCTCTCTGTAGAAAGAGCAGAGGTAACACCAGACTGCTGGGCAGAAAGAACCAGTATGAAGACATCCAAACACGCATTTTACATCCTCCGTCAGCTGTGTTGCGTCATACAGAAAAACTGTAAATATATTACCCCCAAACCTCACCAACAGCACTCCCAGTATGGCCATGATTGTGTAGAGCACCCTCAGTTTTGATTGGTCAATCTGCTGTCTGCCCCCACCCCCGTCCCCTGGCCCTGGACGAATCAGAACACAGAGAACAGAAAGGCTGCAGAAAGAGACGATAATTACGACGAAGGCTAAGAGACAAACACACACAATTCTGAGATGCGCCAAGGAAGCTGTGAAACCCAACGCTGCGATGGACACCAGCCAGACACAGCCAATGGTGATATTTCTGATTCTGATCCATTTTGCCTTCTTCAGGCTCAGGTAGGTGACGGGGTGAACAACAGCCAGGTAGCGCTCCACACAGGTCAGGATGTGAAAACACATCTGTCCAGATATGTTGAGGAAGAAAAGATAGACACCAGCAATCGTTAATTGTGATTGATCAGTGGCGGCACCACAACAGGAGAGGGCGAACACGAAGATACTTATCAGCTCTAAGACGACGCCGTGGTACGTAAATAAGTCGGAGTGACTCATGGTTGTATTGGACCGCTGTTGCTGCCATCGTTGGTGACCCAGGTAGAGGACGAAGATGTAGAGAGGGAGGACAAGGATAGTGATGACGGCGAAGGCAGCGATGTTGATGATGCCAAGTGTGGACTTCATGCAGGTGTGCACCAAAACACGCAGGGAAGAGAGTGGAGAAGGAGGAGGAGTGCCATTAAAGTAGAAGGAGGAGTTGAGGACATAACTTTGGGTATGGGACAGAGACAGAGCGAAAAAGAGAGGACATTGGACAGTAAAAAACAAAGTCAGTTTAATAATGTTGAATTAATTAATTAATTAATTAATAATGTAAATTGTGTCTGAGTTTTAATCAATTCACACATCAATGTCCTGCGTGTAAGGTTTAGGCAATGAAAGCATTTCATTAATATTAGTGAAAAATTATAATTTATGTTAAATCTTAAGAAAATTGGGTCTTGAGTATTAAATCACTGCAGACTTTTTCTGTATCAAAATATATCTCAATTATCAACATGGTCCAATTTGCAAGATACGATGATTAACTTCTTGTCTTGAATAGTTAGTAGTCAATTTTGGCCACCACAGTGTATTTGCTCTTTGAAATTATAAGTATATAAACATAATTCTTATGAGACAGGCTTGAACATGTACGTGCCACCACAGCAACGCTCTCTACAGCAAACCAAGTGCTGCATATTTGACAATGAAATACTGGCAGTGACATGTCAGGTTCACCACATAACACAATGTAAGGTAGTTTTTTTAGATGAATGTTGCATTGAAGATTTGTTATTTTCTTATATGACAGAAATCATACAAGAAAACATGGAAGAATTAAATAACTTTTCTTCCATATAATGACACCTAGTCCTCCTCACAAAATGATCACAAGAATTATAATGAAGAATAGAATCTTTTTTTTGTTTTTCACCTAGTCTGGCTGTTTACAATAAAACAATTGAAGAGCGTTACTTTATTTTGATACATAAAATGGCAAAAATTAAAATACACTCACCTTGTCAATTTTTAGATTCTGATATTATCTTTCGGATCATCTGATGCCTGCGTGTCTGGACTGTGGACTGGTGTGCAGCCCATACATTATCACTCCTGCGTGTGTGTGTTGTTTGTGGCTTTTCTTTGCATATTGTATAACCTTTCGCCTTCACAGATGCAGATGCAGAATAGCACCCTTCCACTGCCTTACTCAAACACACTTACTGTACAGTACAATTTAATACAACAGAAACAATTTAATGTATACTTTTGAACTTTTCTTTTTTTTAAACATATTTTTATTGCCATTTTTTAACATACAAAACAGTCAATAAAAAGAAAGAAAACAATAGGAAAAATGAAGAAAGTAATAACAATGTTATAACAATAATAATAATAGTAATAACAACAACAACAATAATAATAATAATAATAATAATAATAATAATAATAAAGCAAAATAAGAAATAGGTGGACACATTAAAAACAAAAACAGGCAATTGCACAAAGTTAAAACTCAAGTCTTATCTCATTATGAGGGGCTTCATGGACAACAGCACATACAAAATAATAAATAAGTGTTATGCTCGGGAAGGTGGTGGTGGGGGGGTGTTACAGTTTGGTCCTAATATAATTCATAAGTGGTCTCAATGTGCTCTCAAACTTGTCAGAAGAGCCACATATTGTATATCTCAATTTTTCAAGTTTAAGGTGCTGCATTACCTCTTCAACCGCTGAGTCCAGGTCGACGGATGAGGGGTCTTCCAAAGGAGGAACATCAATCTCCGTGCTAACAAAGGACAAATTTAATTATTTTGAAATAAAAAATAGAAAATATATATATACACACACACACACACACACACACACACACAATCATATATATATATATGCATATATACACACACACACACACACACATATATATATATATATATATGTATCAGAATTAAGAAATATAAATGTTACGTGTCACTGTGTGTTTGTGTTGCTGAGCTTTCCTCTGCCCAGGTACTGCACCTGCTCCCTGTGCAGCTGCAGTGATTGGCAGCAGCTGCTGTCAATCAGCAATCAGGACCTGGTGCTCAAAAACTGGGAGAGTGCAGACAGACAGGGCCAGTTGGCCATTTGGCAGATGGCAGTCTGCATTTCAGCAGTCTAGTCCTGGGCAGGCTAGACTGCCAGTAGTTCTATGTGTTATGTGCTTTACTATAGCTCCCCAGTTAGCAAAGTCACTCGTGTTTATGTGTAACATGTGTCCTGTTAGCTTCTCAGTTAGCAGGATACTCGTTCGGGTGCCCCATGTGCTTTGTGAGCTTCTCTGGCTCCAAAGTACTCGTCGTCTTTTGTGTCCATGTGTTTTTGTTAGCCATGCCGGCTGCAAAGCCATTCGTTGTCTTGTGTGTATTTGCAGTTTAAGTTAGTAGGTTAAGTTAACCCTTTTCTTTATTAATTTGGTGTTAACTTAAATAAAAGAACCTTTGCTTACACTTTTGCCTCAGTTCTCCTTTTCCCTTTTTTTTTACCTCGGGTAAATTTAATTATTGTTACACCCCTCATCCCCTAGCCCAAACGTAGGGGTCGTTACAATAAAATATAAAGTACTAAATTAGACAAAACTATACACTCAGGACTATGTACATTAATACACCTTCCACTTATACATATATGGAAAAAGTATAGATATATGGAAATTTACATGGATGTATATTGATAGCTGGGCCGGATAATTGCACACAGGTTATAATACACACATATGGTGTGTAGCATTAAGATTAAAGGAAAGAAACAATGTGAACCATATTGCCTTGCAGTGGCACTGCTCGTCATCAGAGCCACCCCCAACTCCCCGTCCCAAGCAGACCTCAGAACCATATTGTACAACTTTTCTGCCAGTACAGGGAAATGAAGAAGAAAGTGACAAAAAAATAAATGAATAAATATAGAAAACTGGAAACCACTTTGATTTATGATGTATGTTGATAACCAAGTGTCTCCAGGTTTGTTGATTTTACGTTTTCAGATAAACTGAAGGATTACACACTCAACTCAGTCTAAAATAAGACGATTTTAGCTGAAAATTTGGAAATATAAAGGAAGTGGTTTTCATCAGACACAATAACAGCAGAAAACAGTTCAAAATCAGTTGACTAACAAACAAATATCATTGCCGGCAGCCATACTCATGTTTTTTTATACATTGTTTCCTTATTGGATACAATGGATAATTCTGGTGTTGGGTAATGTCCTTATTTTTAACTATTCACCCCATCTGCCCATTAAAATAAATGTTTGACAGGATTCAAACGAGGTGTAACTTAAAACTGGTGCTTATTCAAATCAAACACTGTCATTAAGACCAGAACACCTGCCTGCCTGTCTGTCTGTCTGTCTGTCTGTGTGTCTGTGGCGCCACTTCAATCTGTATAAGGCAGACTTTAGTCCTGACCTTTTAATCGCAATTTGTCAGTCACATTGACCTTGTTTTGCTAGAGGCAGTCAGAGACACTGTCACTGTCAGTTAGATTATGACCATGCTCTGAACTCTGGCCAAAGATGCTATGGTCGTCATCTGAACAGTCTAGTTGTTGGACAGACTAGTGGTGTTGACAATTAAGACTTCGGACACTTTGGAGTGTAATTCCAAATTCTTGATACAGACAAAAAATTATGCTGAAATTAATCATGGGGCACAAACACATGGAGGGTGCAATGCCTCACATGGGGCGCCTAAATATGTAGGGGGCACAGTTTTAACATGTTGCCACTACTTTTTTTAATGATCAAATGGTTTAATTTGTGTATTGTGTGGTGGTTTCCTGTTTTGTTTATTTTCTTTCGTTCTCTTGTTATTGCCTCTGTTTGCATTAAAAGTTGTCCAATAAGAGACATGTATGAGCATAAAAAACTTGAATACTGTTTTACCTTCATCTTATAATATTCATATTTGCACTAATCATCAAAACCCACTATAATAATGTATGTATGTCTTTAAATAAATGTAATGAATAATGACTTTAAAATGAGTTAACGTGCAGCATGGATTTTTGAATATGAGGCAGATGACAGTAACATGTATTTATTGAGGGCTTAAAGTTTGTATCAATACTTAAGTGTCTTTGAAAAAGGCAGTGGATGGATGTTATTCTGCATCTGTGACAGAGAAAGACAACATACTGCAAACTAAAGCTGCAAATCAAAAGCAATGCAATGTGAATGATAAATGTTTCCTGGTTATACAACATGCAAAAAAAAAAACAAGGCCACAAACAATTACACACACACGCATGTGCACACACACACAGACACACACACACATAGATTAATGCATATGTGGACAACACACCAGTTCACAGTCCAGACTGAAGGGCAGAAGGAACAGAATCTAACAACTACAGACAAGGTGAGTTTATTTTTTATCATAATATGATAGACTATCATTTAAATATTTAATAAAATAATGCTGGTTACCAAAACAATCCCTGTAACAGTTGTTTTATTGTTAAAAATACAGATTGACGAGACAAAAAAAAAAAAAAATCAAACATGTTTTCATTTCATTTTTTTATGTTTTCAAAAATATTTTGTCAAATAAAAAATATTACGTATCTTAAGTGCAACACCATAATACTACTTAACATGATGCTAATTTCAGTGTTTGATTGTCAAATATAGCTGGCTGACTGTTGTGAGGGCACATAAAGGTGCAGGTCCCATCTTATAAAAATTATGTTTATATGCTGATTTGAAAAAGCAAAAATGTTTTGGAGAAAACATAATTCCACCAAATTTACATTTTTCAAGAAAATAACGAGAAAATGTTGTTAATGTGTCTAACAGTTTGCAACATGTTAATACTTTTGGTATCAGAAAATGTTGTTTGACTGCAATTTTATTTCTTTTCCACTAACTGATCCTGCAATACAATATCTGCTTATAGTAATTATTAAACTTTTTAATGCTTATGTTTAGGCACTGGTTACACATGGTTACAGCTAAGGGAAGATCAAGATCTTGGTTT
Source organism: Lutjanus argentimaculatus (assembly GCA_034769285.1). NCBI lineage: Eukaryota > Metazoa > Chordata > Actinopteri > Lutjaniformes > Lutjanidae > Lutjanus > Lutjanus argentimaculatus. The sequence goes on from JAWZSL010000018.1 coordinate 12,887,243, forward strand.
AATCTGGGAAAAAAAAAGCTTGCTGTACTACAAACTTTGTACACCCACCAGACACCTCTAGTGGGACATAAATGTAGCAAAAAATGTTGCCTGTGCACATAATACATGTAGTAATTACACTTTTCACACATTCTTTCAGATAATAATTTTGTGATAAAATTAAAAAGTTATTTTTTTTAGACATGCATGAATGCACAAGTGTTGTCAGTGAATCTGTAAGTGTATTTTTAGCCACATTAGCAGTACAGCAGTGTTGGTCTGTCATCACTTTCAGGACTTTTTAATACTTTTGCTGATGACCAAACATCTCCAAAAATAATGATACCCACACAGCCTCGTCTGTAGTTTGTGTTTATTGTTAGTTAGCAAATGTTAATATGCTAACAAGCTAAACTAAAGTGGTGACCATGATAGGCATTACGTGCTATGTTATTATTGCCATTATATGCATGTTAGCATGCTAACATTAGCATTTAGGTTAAAGCAACACTGTGCCCCAGTCAAGCCTCACAGATCTGCTAATTCTCTCATCACGTTATATTTCATTCTTTTTACTTATTAATTTTGTTATTTGTTCTCCATCTTTCCCTCTTTTCCTCTCTATCTCTGCCCCTTCCCTGTAGTTATGTCAGTCAACGCCTCTTCCTCCTCTAATTCCTCCCTTCCCACCTCTTCCAACATCAACTTATATCATAATCTGTTCTACTGCTTCATCTCCAAAGTCGGCACTTTCAGCATCACCGCCTTAACCATCACCCACATCTTCATCGTCCTCCCTCTCTGCATCCTCGTCCTCTACCTGGGTCACCAACGATGGCGGCAACAGCGATCTGGCAAGACAATTAGCCACTCTGACCTGTTCACCTACCACATGGTTGTCACCGAGCTGTTGAGTGTTTTAGGGTCCACACTTATCTGTTGTGGTGTCCACAGTAATCTCTATGAAATGATGAAGGTGGGTATCTACCTTTGTGCTATGAACTTATTCGCACAGGTGTTTTTTCACGTCCTGACCTGTGTGGAGCGCTACCTGGCTGTCCTTCACCCCATCACCTACCTGAGCCTGAGGCAAGCAAAATGGATCAGAATCAGAAATATCACCATTGGCTGTGTTTGGCTGCTGGGTGTTGTGGGGACAGGTCTCATGTCCATGTTAAGTGAAGTTCCCAACATCATCATCTATTTTTGTCTCTTAGCCTTCGTCTTAATTGTTGTCTCTGTCTGCAGCCTTTCTGTCCTCCGTGTTCTGATTCGTCCAGGGCCAGGGGAAGTGGGTGGTGGGGACAGACAGCGGGGTTGACCAATCAAAGCTGAGGGCTTTTCACACCATCATGGCCATACTGGGAGTGCTGTTGATCAGGTTTGGGGGGAATTTGCTTTCCATTGGTCTGTATGCCTCAACAAAGATGGCGTACATTGAAAAGTGTGGCATGTTTTTGTCTGTATACTGGTTATGTCTTCCCAGCAGTCTGGTGTTACCTCTGTTCTTTCTACAGAGAGCAGGAAAACTAATATGTTGTAAGAACAACAATGAACCAGGTCAAGGGTCAGATTAAATTAGTTTACAAAATCTAAGAACTGAGAAAAATTACTGAGAGAGCAAAACACTGATTGTCTTTAATGACATGTGGGTCATATTATTTGGGGGAGCCAATAAAGCTACTTGCCAAAAATCTAAGAAGTTCTATTTTGATGGATATTTCTGTTACAATAGGTAAGGACTGTGATTTTGCTTTTTTGTGCACCTCAGCCAACTAAGGTCACAAAAAAATGCCCTCTGCCCTTGTGAGAAGAAGAGATAAGATCAGCCAGAAATACTAGCACAATCAGGGCCGGCCCAAGCCTCCATGGGCCCTAAGCAAAATTTGATTTTGGGGCCCTCTATTTCAGCCAATAATGATTGTTGATCTGAGCTGATGTAAAAATAATATGTTCATTTATTCACATAAATTACCATGCTCTGCAGCAGCAAGCAATTTTTTAAAACATATGTCAAATATAACTAGTAGCCTAATGCAGTGGTTCTCAACCTTTTGGATCCGACCCCCAATTTACCAACATGCACTGCTTTTCCGCAGCTCATTTCTTTGCTTATGAATGTATATGCTACAAGCAAACTAAAGTGGTGACCATGAAGGATTACGTTGCTTGTTTTATTGCATTATATGAGTAGCATGCTAACATTAGCATTTGTTAAAGCATAAAACTGTGCCCCTTAGTACAAGCCTCACTGATCTTGCTAAGTTCCTCGATCAGTTAATTTTCATTCTTTTATTATTAAATTGTTATTTGGTCCATCCATCATTCACCTCTTTTCCTCCTATCCTGCCCTTCCATGTAAATTATTGTCAGTCAAACGCCTCTTCCTCTCTAAGTTCCTCCCTTCCACCTCTCCAACATCAACTTAATCATAATCTGTTTTACTGCTTACAATCCCAAAAAGCGCAACTCAAACATCACGCCTTAAACCATCACCCACATCTTCATCGACCTCCCTCTCGCATCTCGTCCTCTACTGGGCCAACGATGGCCGGCAACAGCGATCTGGCAAGACAATTACCACTTGACTGTTACCTACCACATGTTGTCACCGAACGTTGAGTGTTTAGGTCCACATTATCTGTTGTGGTTCCACAGCGATCTCTAAAATGATAAGGTGGGTTCTACCTTTGTGCTATAACTATTCCAAGGTGTTTTTCCGTCCTGAACGTGTAGGCGTACACGTCTCCTTACCCATCACCTACTGAGCCTGAGGCAAGCAAAGGCGATCAGAATCAAAAATCACCATTGCTGTGTTTGGCTGCTGGTTTGTGGGGACAGGTCTCATGTCCATTTAGGTGATTCCCACATCATCATCTTTTTTGTCTCTTGCCTCAGGTTTAATTGTCCTCTGTCTGCAGACTTGTTCTGTCCTCCCGTGTTTTGATTCGTCAGGCCAGGGAAGCGGGGGGAAGACAGCGTTGACAATCATTCTGAGGGCTTTTTCACACCATCATGGCATTTCTGGATTTGTTGATCAGGTTTGGGGGGAATTGCTTTCCATTGGTCTGTATGCCTCAACAAAGATGGCGTACATTGAAAGTGGCAGTTTTTGTCTGTGTATGTTAGTCTTCCAGCAGTCGGTGTTACCTGCTCTTTCTACAGAGAGCAGGTAAAACTAATATGTTGTTAGAAACATGAACCAGTCAGGTCAATAAACTTAGTTTACAAGTCTAGAACTGAGAAAAATTATGTAGAGCAAAATACTGTTGATCTTAATGAATGTGGTCATATTATTTGGGGATGGCAATAAAGCACTTGCCAATAATCTAAGAAGTTCTTTTTGATGGATATTTCTATTACCTTGAGGTAAGGACTAGTGGTTTTGCTTTTTTTTTGCACCTAAGCCAACTAAGGTCCAAAAGATGCCTTTGCCCTTGGGAAGAAGAGATAGATCAGCCAAATCTAGCACAAAACCATTTGCCAAAGCCCACCCCCTTTAATTACCTCCTAGTAATTTTTTGGAACAGGGGGTCCCTAATTTTAAAGACAAAACTTTACAAACAAATGTTAATATTTTCTCCATTAATGACTGAAAATGCAGTCTCTAGCTATTCAGACTCACTGCCTGGAGACTGTCGTTATAAACATGTCATTGGAAACATCCAAATCTTCACAGTAGCAGTTGTGGCTGCTAAGCAATGAGTTAAAGAGTTTTAACAACATTAAATATGACTGCCTGGAATCTATACCCATCATGCAAGTTACTCAAATGGTGGATTTATAAACATAAACTGCTCCTAAGGGACAGAATAAATTGCACATTTAAGCCAAATGGGTGTAGGCTTACATGCTGCTTCCCAAGTAACAGCCAAGAGCCATGATTGAACATACGAATTTATAAACAAACAAATTTTATAGAAAATGATTAGACAGGCCACTCAGCACCATATCAGCTAGAGTGCCAAAACTGTGTTGGCATTTAAACAGGGCCTTATCAGAGCAGCTTTAGCAGATATCTTTATACCTAAATGACAGAATCGGTTGTTTGCTTATCACACCCAAAATAGCATATTTGAAAATTGGAGAGTAGCGACAGGCGTAGTGGACCTTTGTTGTCACATGGTTCATGTTGTGAAATGGTCACAGCAAGGTTATGTCTTGGTACCAAAACTACTTAGTACTACATTGATTTTTTAGAAAAGTTCATAGTCTGGGTTAAAATGAGGATTTAGCTGTTTAAAATGAGTGACGTAGGCAAGTTAAGTTACATTAAATGGATGGTGAAGTGAAAATTCAGTCATTATCTACTCACCATCGTGTCGACTGAAGGTCAGGTTTCGTTTTTTAGTCCATAAAACACTGCTGGAGATTCACAGGAGAACAGGGTTGTAGAATCTCTCAAACAATGTAAGCAAATGGTGAGCAGTTCTCAAAAGTCAAAAAGACAACCGAATAAAAACATAAAATGCCTCCATACCGCTCGTCTGGTGCAATTCAAGTCTCCTAAAGCCCCAACATGCCAAGTTGACTAAAAAAATGTTATTTACACCACGTTTTTGGCTTAAATCTTCACTGTGGATCTTTAGCTTGGAGCCACATGCACATGCACACTGGGTGTGTGTGGTGTGATGGTGTGCAAACGGCATGTCGAGACTTTAGGAGACTTGAATTGCACCAGACGAGCAGTATGGAGGTGTTTCATGTTTTCTTTTTTTCAAGTTGTTATTCACCATTCACTTACATTGTTTGAGAGATTCTGCAAAGCTGTTTTCCAGTGAAACTAACAAAATAAACCAACCTCAATCGGCAGTGAGTGGATAATAAGTGAATTTTAATTTTTGTATTGAAGGTGTATTTGTCAGTGTATTAAATATCAATGTTAATGCAGAATATAAATCAAGTTTCATATAAGGTTTCTTTATAAAATGTAATTTCAGTGTGATGCTTATAATTTAGTCATGAGATTTGTATCATTTGTAAACATCCACACACACACACACACACACACAGACAAGATTAATATATCTAGCATATTAACAAAACAGTCAGGGTCACTGATAAATTGCAGTGAAACTGATTGCTTGGGTATTAAAATAACAAGTGACTCACGCTCAGACAGACAGGTGTTCAGGTCCTAATGATGCTGTGTGATTTGAATAAGCACCGGTTTTAAGTTACAGTTCATTTGAATCCTGTCAGGCATCTAATCCAAAGAACAGATAAGGTAAAGGACAGTTGAGTTTAGTGACTGTAGCTGTCTCCCCAGCACAGACACACAGATCCAGCTCTCAGACAATATACAGAACTTTTATTTTGGAGACTCCTGCTGAGAACACAGTAGCATAAATCAGGAACACCATGCCCTACACACCACTCTTTCTCCTGCGGCTGACTGCTAACCACACCCACCCCCACAGTGACATTTCTCAACAACATAATTGTTTATTCTATCTCATAAAGAAATGCATATAATCTTCTTCTTTGTGACCACTTTGTTGATTGTCCTGTGTTGGCAGAAAAGTTGTACAATGTAAGAAATGTATGGGCATAAAAATGATTACTGTTTTACCTTCATACTATAATGATGATATTTGCGCATGTCATTCAATATCCAGTATAATAATATATGTGTGGCTTTAAATAAATGTGATGAATAATGACTCTGACATGTGTTTGTGATGTGTATTTATCAAGGGTCTAAAGTTTGTCTCTGAAAATCATCAGTCATTGTTGAAGTGTCTGTGAACACAGCGATGAAAGTGATCATAGCTTCATTAATATTTTAATTTTTAAATCTAAAATAGTTCGATAGCTAACTGAATTGATGCCAGTAGCATTGTTTCATGTGTATTCTGTGCTGGGATCAATCATTGTCTAATATCTTTCTATTACATTTCTCTTGCGTTCTTTCACTTAAATAGATGTGTAAAAATATGTCAAAATATTCCAAGGAACACACAAGTGGGGTATTTTCTATATCTTGTAAGAGTTTCTTGGCTGAAAAAAACCTCTGGTCCTTACTGAGCAGGGGACATTAGATTCTTGTCAGGGCTGAATGTCAAGAGGTTTATTGATATTGCGTCCTTAAACAATTTAAATGTATGAGTCAATTCCATCCAATTTTTAATTTTTAGATTTTAATATATGTTCCTTTTTTTTCTCCTGTATTGTGTTCTCTTTAGATATTTTTTCTATGTAAATGCAAAGTAAAGAAATTCTTATTTTTGATAAATTAACATGAAAAGTTGGGCAACTTTAGAGTCTCAACTAGAACTTGTCCTGCATGTTTGAATTTTTTTTTTTTTTTTTTTTTTTTTTTTTTGCTGTAAAAATAGGAATATGTAACATGTTTTTTCTTAAATGCATTAAATTGTTAATCACACAACCACGTACACAGGTGTTCTGAGCCAATTTGAATAAACACCCAATTTAGTACACATTTGACTGTCAGATACAATTATAAGTTATGGAAATTTGCTTAACAGAGTCATCTAGTGGAAAGAGGTGCTGTGTTATAAGCCCCATGCCCTGTGAGACGGGATCTGTTTTCCAGTTAGGATTTTGACCACATCACAGCACCCAGGCTACTGCTGTTAAGGTCACGAGTGAAATCCACTTAAATACAGACAGAAAAGTTTCAATACAGACTGGAGAACTGGACAGGACTTTGTGGCATAAAATTAAATTAAAATAGATTAGATTAGATAGTTTAGCAATTAAATATCTGAGTGTACATAAATGACATGTGGAGTCCCTCAAGTCTCCATTCTCGGTCCTCTTCTGTTTAGAATCTACATGACCCCGACTAGTGGAGATTATGGAAATGGAATTATGGAGAGTTTCTATTTTACTTTGTTTGAATACATCCCATTAATATGTCCTTTTAAATCACCTTGTGTTTCTTTTATATTTTGTCCTCATCCCCTTATGTCTTATGTAAATCATTTTGAATTGTCTTGTTGTTGAAAAGTGCTATCGAAATAAATTTGCCTTGCTGGAATGTCCTTGGGAAAGACAATGACCAGACGATTTGCCTTCTAAATGTGAACAGAAAAAATATTGCATTAGTCTGTCAACATGCAAAAAGCCCACAGTCCCGCTCCCACCTTTCTTTTATCATGCACAAACACACACATGCATTTAAATATTTGGACATCATTGTTCACTACTCAGTCATCCTGAGGACACCCAGTGAGGCGAACCAGAGACAAATGCTCCTGACAAGGTTGGCATCTTTTAAAAATATCTTATATCTTAACTCTTTTAAGTCATTAATGTTTGTTTATTTACTTTTCAGGATTTCAGTTGTTGATGTGCTTGAAATCATAAAAATCTTATGAATTTTTGATTGCGTACATTTGAAAAAAAAATCTGATAATCAGATTACCGATTATCAATCAGATTATTATCATGGTGGTATTTAAATATGCAATACACCTTGTAGAAAGAGCGCTCACATGACATCACATGTTAAACAATAAATACAGACAATACATCTTTATTTCAGTAATGCTAGTTGATTTTATGGTTGAAAATGCTCAAGTTCCTACTTTCCTAAAATGTAAGGAATGTGAGGAGATGCTAAAATTATTATTATTATTTAGTATTAGTAGAAGTGGTAATATTAGTCATCGTTATTTCTTTATGTGACTTGTACTGTAGTAGTTCTGTAAATTCTCAAATAGTGGCTGGGGCTTTTATTTACCTCAATGGCAGAGGTAACAGGCCTTTCATTTGGGTTTATTAAGACCTTTATTTCCAATTTCTCCTCTTCCCTAATCAATACAAACTCTGAACTCCATGTTTACCTTTTGTCTTGATAAAATCAGTATAATGTTGTTAATTTCTACAGCACTAATTGCATCAATGTAGCAAGAGCTCTGCTCTTCTTATACTGCATTATGTATGTATGTTGTTGTAAATTCTTAATGGCAATTGTTTTATTTTTCTTCCATATGTCCTGGGTTTCATTGGCTTGTTTGCTATCAGATCACCTTACTGGCTACAAAAATATAGATAAAAGGTTTGGATATTAATTCAAATTTACTCACTAGTCAACTATACCACTCAGTTTACTCAACTATAGTACTCAATTTTAAAAGTATTTAAGTAGATAACAAAGCGTAATGAATACTCAAGTACAAGTAAAAGTACAGACTTGAAAATCTAGTCATAAAAGTACAAGTACCCCCCCAAAAAACCTACTTAGTTACAGTAATTTGAGTATTTGTAATTAATGCATGATACACCAGGCTTACAAGTGACTTCAGTCTAAACCAAAGTGCAACCATTTCACAGTGCTAACCATGTGCTTAAAGACGATTTATGGCAGCCTCTCATACAGCTGACAAAACAGGCATTTATAATGTCTTTATTAAGGGCCAGCCTTTATTTATTAGTGCTGGTTGTCCAGCTATTATTTGAGGAGTTTATTTAAAGAAGAAATCTGTAATAAATTTACTGTAATACACTATGAAATGACAAATATGTACTATCAGAGGTTTAGAAAAACTTGCTTCCATTACTACAACACTACAGCTGCAGTGTCTCCTTTGAAATTTCTATTCCAGCCCCGTAACTTCTGTTATTTTTTTGCCCATTTCATGTTGAGTGGAGTTCAAATTAATGCCAAAGATACACAAAATGACTAAGTGTTTAATCTTTTATAAGGAGTAGGTGTTTATTACAATTAAATTTAGCCATTTGTTAATGGAGTCTGGCAGGCAGAGAGACAGGCAGTCACTGAATTCTAATTCCAGAGAACGTGGGCTTTTGTTTTCAGGATAACAGACTTAGCTTTACATCGACAGACAACTGACAGTTATAAACAGGTGGTTAAGTTACAATATAAGACACTTTTTATTGTCAGAGTACAGTGCTGAGCTCATCTTGTGCGCCTGCAGTGCTTCTGCAGCCTGCCTGAGCCTCCTCAAGTCTGGGGAGGAGGGGGCAGGTGGAAACAACTCGCTTCAACCATAGATCACATATCAAACAGAGATTCAACCTATTTAATAAAACGTCGATGGCTCCAACTCGCTATTTGGAATGGAGTATTAATTTTTGGATGTACAATTATTGGAATTTATAGTATATACTGTTGTCATGATTGTGTCATTCTCATCCTATTTCCTTATTTGTTTCTCTCCTCCTCCTCAGATCAATGGAAATGTCCCTCAACACCTCTTCCTCCTCAGATGTCTCCCTCCCTTCCTCCAATCCTCCCAGAATTCCTTCCTCAACAGCTGCTTCAACACCGACACGGTTCCTCCATCTTCAGCGCCTTCACCGTCACCAACATCATTCTCCTCCTCCCCCTCTCCATCTTTATCCTCTCCATTGGGTTCCGGCGCTGGCGGCAAGAGCGCGGCAGCAAAGCCTTGAATCCCATAGACGTCTTCACCTACTACATGGTCACCATGGAGATGATCGGCATCAGTGGGTCCGTCGTCTGCTGCAGCGGTGCCTTCACCGATGACCCGATGCTGCTGAGGGTGGGGTGTAACATGTTTGCCATCATCTCGTGTATGAAAATGTTCTTTCACATCCTGACCTGCGTGGAGCGCTATGTGGCTGTTGTTCACCCCATGATCTACCTGAGCCTGAGTAAGACAGGCGGGGTCACGATCAGAAATATCAGCATCGGCTTTGTTTGGTTAGCATGCTCTGGACTGGTTGCTTTAAGAATCATACTCAACAAAAATTTCACCATGATCCTGTTTTTCTGCAATTTGGTTTTCTCTTTACTCGTCATCTCTTACTGCAGCCTTTCTGTTCTGCGTGTCCTCACTCGTCCAGGGCCATCGGAGGACTGCGGGAACAAGGGAAAGGCTGACAACGTAAAGCAAAGGGCGTTCACCACCATGACGGCCATAATGGCGGTGCTGCTGTTGAGGTTCGGGGGGAATCTGGTTTGCCTGTCTCTGGCTTCTTCCTCTCTGTTGAGCCGCAGTGCCCGCTGTGTGGTGCAGATATCAGGGATCTGGTTCTGTCTGCCCAGCAGTTACGTGCTGCCGCTGTTGTTTCTGCACAGAGCAGAAAAACTACCATGTTGTAAATACAAGTCTGATTTCAGGATAAGGAGCATTATATGGAAGTCTACTTCCACCAGTGTGATGGGAAATTAAATATCGTTTAAGTCATTATAATGACCCTTTTTAAAAAAATAATAATTAGTTAGTATGTCAAAATAATGACCTATGACAAAATAATGACTTGCAGATTGAAAAGACTGAAAAGCCAGAGAGAAATTGTCATTTCAGCTATATAGATAAATTTGCTTTAATTTGACTTAGTACTTATATCACAAGACAGAAAAATCATGAGTTTGATATCTCAAAATAATGTAGTATCTTAAAATAATGACTTGCAGAATAATGAGTATCTCAAAATAATGACTTATTATCTTAGAATAACAACTATGTATGGCAAAATTTTTCTCAATATTATAGCTTAGCATGACAAAATGATAAGATAGTATCTTAGAATAATGATTCGTATCTACAAATATTGACTTATCACACAATAATAAGTGAGTATGACAACAATAATGACTTGGAGATTTTATTGTACAGATTGTAAACCCCCTGAGGCAACTTCTGATTTGGGCTATATATTACAAGAGATCCAAAATAATGACTTAGCATGGTAAAATAAATAAATAAGTAAATAAGTTTGGTTCTCTAAATAATCACTTAGTACATCAGAATAATAAGTTGGTATCTCAAAATTATGATTTAGCATGGCAAAATAAGAAGTTAGTATCACAAAATAATGACTTAATACCTCAAAAAAAGATTTAGTATAGTAAAACAATGAGCTTGTATTTAAAAAATAGTGATTCTGCATCGTAAAATAATAGGTTAGTTAGTCCCGACAGCTATCTGCAAAACTCATAAAATTGCCCCAAGAAATGTTGAAAAAAATATAAAAAATATTGCTTCATGCATCCTCTGATTAAGAGCTGGTTTTCTTGTTCTTGTCTGTTTGCATGTAAAATCTTTCTGTCTAACTGTATTTATGGCTCATTGCTTCTACAAATAACAAAATATCTTAAACGTCTTTTTTAGTAGCACAGTACTAAAAGAAGCATGATAACAGTGTATGAAAGTAAGTGCAAATGTATGCTATGATTTGTAATCCTTGTTGATTTCTGTTTTTCTTTTCTTGATCTTTTTATTAACATTGCTGATCTGAAAATTGGATTCTTGTCTATGTTTTATATCATTTAAAAATTCTTGTGACTTAAATTTGTGGCAAACACACTTCAGTGTAAGATTAGTTTCTTTTACAAGCCTCCAGGGGATTTTCATCCTACCTTTGCATTTGTTTTATGTTATTGTGTTGTATATTTATTTTCTGTCATTCTTATTTTCTTATATGCACACATAAAGAACTAAGCGTGTTCTCATTTTCATCATGACTATCATCTCTGGTAAGAAGAAATTTCACAACTCATAATTTTCACCTTCCTATTTTCCATCATGAGGATACATTTACATCTCATCACTCAAGACAACATGTAAAGAACTCATGCTATTGTTTGGACGGCTGTTCTTCAATATACAAACAAGAAAAACTACAAATAAGTAATAAATCAGAGAGCAGAATAGGATTACTGCTTGTGTTCCTGTTGTGAAAGAACATTTTTTAATAAAACTATGTGTGTGTTCAAATAAAATCAATCAAACCACATATAGTTGTTTCATTATAATTATTTATTGAAACAAAAGTAACATTATAGATTTTTGTACAGTGACTTAATGTTTAGCTACCAGGAAGACATAACAAAAACACACTAAATTTTTTTTTTTTTAATATATAATATTATTTTTGGGGTATTTTACCTTTATTAGATAGGGGCAGCTAAAGATATGACAGGAAAGGGGATAGAAAGAGGGGGGATGATACGCAACAAATGGGCCACGGGTTGGAGTCAAACCTGCGGCCCCTGCAGAGGACTGACAGCCTCAGTACATGGGGCACACACTCTACCAAGTGAGCTACAGGATCCCCCAAAAACACACTAAAGCTTTAAAAAAGAACTGGTGTAAATGTTCAAACTGATAAACTTTTGTTGCACCTGTCCCAAAAGTTGGGATGGGAGCAACAAAGGACTGGGAAAGTCGTGGAATGCTCCAAAAACACTCGTTTGGAACATTCCACAGGTAAACAGATCTGTTGGGAACAGGTGACAGTATCTTTTTCTCAACACAAGACTGCAGGAACTAAGTATTTCACCATCTACAATCTATAACAATAAAAGATTCAGAGAATCCAGAGAAATCTCTGCATGTAGGAGCAAGGCTGAAAACCAACATTGAATGTTTGCGACCTTTGACCCCTCAGGTGGCACTAAATTAAAAACGCATTAAAAGCAAACATAATTATAATAATAATAATAACTTTATTTATATAGCACCTTTAAAAACTGAGTTTACAAAGTGCTTTGACAGACAAAGCAGAAGGCACAACAGCAGAATACCCAGGAGTCAAAACAACAACAGAGGGCCAAACAGGAGGAGGCAGAATTAAGCTAAAATTGAAGTAAACAAGACACAAGCAAAGACACTAAACCAAAGAAAACAACACAACACAGTAGGAGAGATACAACAGTAAAATTAGACAAACAAGAACTAAGACTAAATTTAAATATATTTAAATAGAGAGGGCAGAGATAACATAGAACAGAACATAACATGAAAATATCAAAAATATTAAAGAGAGACAACATCACATAAAAGCAAGCTATAAAAATGGGTTTTAAGAAGTGATTTAAAAGATGTCACTAATTCTGCAAGCCTATCTCCTCAGGCAGGTCATTCCAAAGTCGAGGGGCCCTGATGGAGAAGACACGAACAGGAAAAGGACGCTGAAAAACACTTTGGAAAACCGTTGTCAGTAAACAAAGTGTGTCACTGCATCTACAATGCAGGTTAAGACTCTACCATGCAAAGAGAAAGGCATATATCAACAATATCCAGAAACGCAACGCAACATCCAGACTACTCTGGGCACGAGCTCATCTGAGATGGACAAACGCAAAGTGGAAAAGTGTGCTGTGGTCTGACGAGTCCACATCAGATTGTTTTGGGAAATCATGGATGTCGTGTCCTGTGGTCTAAAGAGGAAAAAGACAATCCAGATTGTTACCAGCGCCAACTTCAAAAGCCAGCATCTGTGATTGTATGGGGGTGCATTAAGCACCCATGGGATCATCGTTAACTATCATAACTACTTAATGTGGAAACATAGATTTGGGGTTTTGGAGCAACATGTGATGCCATCTAGACATCTTTTTCAGGTACGTCCCTGCACATTTCAAAAGACAATATGTGACAATGAGTTCAGGTCAGTCCAGACCTGTCTCCTATAGAAAATGTGTGGTGCATTATGAAGTGCAAAATACAACTAAGGTTGTATATCAAACAAGAATGGGAATTATTAGGCCAATTACCTGGCTCTCTGAAAATATTGGCATTTCACCTGAATGGCGTTGGATATAGCAATGCATGCTTTGGCAAGCTCTGTGACCATCCAGCCTGTGCTCCAAGGACATGCCCTATTTATATTTTCCTATAGTTTATATATTTGATCATCTATGTACATGAAAATTGATAGTCTGTGTTGTAAGCCCATTTGGGCTGGGTATCTACTGAGGCGAGATGCTAAGTTAAACTGATACAAGAATACAGACCTGCCAATTGAGTCGATTTTTGTTTTTAGTCCATCTAATTAGTCTTTCTAAATGTTAGTATATTTTTTGTTATTCTCCATATCTATATTTTCTTGTATCTGAAGTGATTCCAATCCTCATCCTCACTTCGTGCTGTTCTTACAACACTTGAACGTTCCTTCTCTGAGTAGAAACAGCAGAGGTAACACCAGACTGCTGGGGACATTAAACCAGGATCCAGACGCCATCGGCACACACCTATGACTTACTCCCACAGCATAAAAAACACCCCACACCACACTCCAAAAACTCCTCAACAACAGCACTCCCAGTATGGCCACAATGGTGTAGAAAGCCCTCTTCTTTGAGTGGTCAACCCTCTCCCTGTCCCCACCCTGTTCCCCTGGCCCTGGACGAATCAGAACACACAGAACAGAAAGGCTGCAGAAGGAGATGACGATCAAAGAGAAAACAATTACGCAAAAATTAATTATCATGTAGGCATTTCTTGAAGTCAACAGACATGTTACTCCAACAGAAAGCAGCCAAACAAACCCAAGGGTGATATTTCTGATTTTGATCCCTCTCTCTCTTCTCAGGCTCAGATAGGTGATGGGATGAACAACAGCCAGGTAGTGCTCCACACAGGTCAGGACGTGAAATGACATCTCTCCAAACCAGGTGACGCACCAAAGACAATACCCTCCAAATAATATACTGACATGAGCCTTATGGATACCACAACAAAAGATGGTTTGCCCCAGGACACCAATCAGCTCCATGGCGACTGTGTGATAGGTGAAGATGTCTGAGTGACTCGTCGTTGCGCTGTGGAGGTGGACCGCTGTTGCCGCCATCTTTGAAAACCCACGTGGAGGATGAAGAACAGAGAGGGAGCAGGAGTGTGATGTTTGTGATGCAGAATGTGGTGAAGATCAAGGAAGCTGGTCTGCTGGTGAGGCAATGCATGCTGAATGGGAGGTAGGAGCTGATGGGGGAAATGTCAGGATCAAGCAGGGAGTCACTGGAAGAGGAGGAGTTTACTGACATATCTGAAAGAAAAGAAAAACACATGTAAACTGTAAAGATAAAAATCAGCTTTTTGTCCTGATCACAAGTGCACAAGTGGTCTAATATTCAAATCCATTTCTTTTGAAGTGATGGGGAAAAAACCCTGCTATCACAAAGTCATTGCAGAAAAAAAATGTGTTTTTCTGAAGTATATTTCTGACAGTAAAGGTTTGGAATGAATCATTCATTCTTCTAGGGAATGTGCATGGGCCGGGGGGGGGGGGGGGGGCTCAGCTTTCCTTAGATACAAGTAAGGGGGGCACCAGGTAAAAAGGTTGGGAACCACTGCTCTAAATAAGTACTTAGTATCTCAAAATAATGAGTTGGTGTCTGAAAGAGAACCTGTCTCAAAATATTGACCTTTGTTCACCAAAAAAATTACATCTGAAATATTCAGATGTATTTAGTTATGAACAGTGTGTGTGATTTCATGGCTGCACTGGGGTGTCTTGTTTGGGGTCACCAAAATCCTGTGACCGGCCCTGCCTCCAAATACTTAGAAGCTTTCCAAGAGTACTTATTTTCATAAAAGAATGAGAAATTTGCAAACTGACCTAAATCCTCAGTCATTACTTTTAGAATACATTATTTTGAGATAGTACCTCATTATTTTGCAATACTAAGTAATTGTTTTGAGATTGAGATTAATGCTGCTTTAATTGTGAAAATAAAAAGGGTTTTGCATTGCATTTCCATTAAATCTACTTGTGAGAAAAATATTTTAAAAACACAGGCTGAGATATCCTGACTTTGGGTCACACTCTTTCTACAGAGAGCCATTGGTGAAAATACTGGATTTATAAAATACAGTATTAAATGTGCCCAAACTGTAAAATAAATTAATTTTCTGTCCATTCACCCGTCCACACTATTGTGGATTTAAGAAGATGATGATGTTATGAAGTAATAAGAACACAAACCGTAACAGTATTTCTTGATCTTCCTCCGTGTGCGTCTCCCCTCTGTGGACTCTTGTGCTGAATGTCTGCTTCAAATAAACTGTACTGACTGTATATTGCAGCCCCACTCCACCTCCCTCTCTCTCATTCTCCCAATCTCTCACACTCTCTCCGAGTTAAATTCAAATAGGTTAATTTGAATAAAAAACAAAGTGGTGAAGAAAAAACTGACCAGAAGCTATTGCTAAATGAACACTTGCAGTATGGAAACTAGACTGTTGAAAGATTGAAGCTGTTCACTGCTGCTGCATTTCCCAGCTGCAGTTCGCAGCCAGTATGTATACATACGGTATCTATGTGTGTAAGTATGTAAGATTTATTTAAAAGGTGTAAAAGTTTTTAAACATCTGAGTGACAGCAGTATTGTCCTCAAAGAGCTGAACATTGCAAGTAGTCCCCCTTTATAGGAATTTTATTTTGAAATAACTGCCTCCTCCTGAGCTTCCAGTTACTGCCTGGGCTTTCTCTTTACCAAAAATTAAATAAATAAATAAATAGATCCATTCTTAGCCTCCTCCTGAGATATAAATACTCTATGAGGCTTTAATTTTGAAAAAATTAAAAAATAAAAATAACAGCCTCATCTTGAGTTCCCATCCCTAATTTCCTGTTAATATATCAAAACCATCATGGGCTTTTATTTTTATTTACATTTTTATTTATTTTATGATAATGTCACCATCTGGGCATTTATTTTGGTAATCAGAAATTACTCCAAGTGTGCATTAGTGTGTGTGTGTTTAAAGTTGTGTACCTATCTAACAGTGGACTTGCACATCGATACATCCATAAGTCCATACTCAGCAGTGCCCCTGCTGGCTGGAGCAGGGATTTTAACGATTCAGTCACATACATTGTTTTTAACACTCCCCACACAAAAATGTACATGACATAAAACAGAAAATTAGAAAGAGTGTGGAAATTATTGTCAGTTTTTTGGCTATTGTGAAAAATGATTTTTAAATGAAACCATGTGAATTCAGACCATTTCATATTTGTTTAATCATAATGATTCACTGAAGAAAACATAACAGATTTTATGAGTTTTGTTTATTTGTTTATACAGGAAACTAATATGAAAGATGTACAGCAACTCTTGAATTAATAACATGTTTGTTAACCAAACATATTAACAAAAACAATATATGTGTGTATATACATACAAGGGTGGAAGTAACTAATTACAAATACTCAAGTTACCGTAATTAAGTCATTTTTCACCTTAAAATGAGACCTACACCCAAACAGAGATTCTGCATTCATGGGACTGATGCATCGGACATGTCCCCAGAGAGTCTAGGTCCAACAGCAGAGCACAGAGCTCAACAGCCCTGCAGACAAGAGGTACAGGCGGAGATGTGAGAGAAAGCAGTAGTGAGGCAAGTGAGCCAGGATCCATTAACCTGCTACACCTAGTCTCATGCTCAAAAACACTGGGTCTCTTCTACCTGTCTGAAAACCGTCACCATCATCCCTGTACCCAAGACTTCAGCAGTCACAAGCCTGATTATCAGCAAAGGTCTGCTATACAGAAATAACAGCTGCCTTCATGCAGTGATCAAGAAATGTTTTGAGAGACTGGCGCTCGCCGAAATTAAGGCCTGCATCCCCTCTGATCTTGACCAGCACCAGTTTGCCCACAAGGCCAACAGATTTGCAAACAACACCCTATCTTTAACACTGCACATAGCCCTCACCCATCTAGAAAACCTCAACAGCCATGTCAGGATGCTGTTTGAACATTCAACTCTGTCAACCCTAACCCTCTATCTAACCATAACCCTAACCCATCAAACTGTTTAACTGTATCTGAAGGACATTTTTACCCACTCCCTCGATGCAAAGTTAACTAAATCTCACCTTTTCTCCACGGTCGAGTCTCCCACACGTCTGTTTTGTCTTATTACATCTTTTACGTAATTTTTTTGTCTTGTTATGTCACTTTTTGTATTCTCACATTGTTATCATGCTGTTACATAGTTTTGTGTTTTGTTACATCTTTCATGTCTCGTTAAATTGTTTTTTGTCTTTTTATGTCCTTTTCGTCTTGTTATGTAGTTTTTCTTCTTGTTTCATAATTTTGTATCATTACATCTTTATTGTGTTGTTACATCATTTTGGTTTTGTTACGTCTTTTGTGTCTTGTTGCGTCTGTTGTACCTGATGTGCACTGGATGGATAACCATGGAATCATCTTCTTTATGTGTTATTGTCCCATCCATTTAGGTTGAAATCAGTCTTGATGATGGGACGGTGGTGCACAATTAAGCAAAATAAAAATAATCAATAATTCTCCTCAAATGCATTCAAACTAAAGTAACGAGCCTGTTTTGAAAATGTAAGGAGTAGAGAGTACAGATATTTATGTTAAAATGTATGGAGAATAAGTAAAAAGTTGTCAGAAAAAATAAATACTCAAGGACAGATACCTGAAAACTCTACTTATGTACAGTAAAGAGTATTCATACTTGGTGACCTCCCAACTCTGGCAGCTGTTTTCACAAGACAAGCTCTGGCTAACTGACTGTACACTCCCTGCCAAACAGACAAAGCTATCAATGAGCATCTAAAGGAAGATGAACATCCACATCTCTGTCTGAGGAGTAGGTGAAGGCTGAGTCAGATGGATTTTGAATAGACAGTTGTTTGCTAATGTACCATATTTGTCTGTCTGTGTGTATAGGAAGTGATTTCATTGACTAAATGCAATTCTTATCCCTTGTTCTTACAACACACAAGTGTTCCTGCTCTGTGTAGAAACAGCAGAGGTAGCACCAGACTGCTGGGAAGATTACACCAGGCTCCAGACACCATCGTCACACATATGTGATTATGTGTGAAATAAAGAACAAGCCAAGTCAGACTCCAAAAACACTTCAACAACAGCACTCCCAGTATGGCCACGATGGTGTAGAAAGCCCTCTGCTTTGATTGGTCGACCCTCTCCCTGTCCCCACCCTGTTCCCCTGGTCCTGGACGATTCAGAACATAGAGAACAGAAAGGCTGCAGAAGGAGATGACGATCAAGGCGAAAATCAAGAAGCAGGAAGTGAAGATGTTTTCTAAAAACATCAGGAATGTC
Organism: Lutjanus argentimaculatus; assembly: GCA_034769285.1. NCBI lineage: Eukaryota > Metazoa > Chordata > Actinopteri > Lutjaniformes > Lutjanidae > Lutjanus > Lutjanus argentimaculatus. Next base: position 12,906,009 of record JAWZSL010000018.1, read on the forward strand.
GCTGCAATGCAAAGCAGCCAAACACACCTGGTACTGATGTTTCTGATTCTGATCGCTCTCTCATTCCTCAGACTCAGATAGGTGATGGGATGAACAACAGCCAGGTAGCGTTCGACACAGGTCAGGACGTGAAAGAATACCTCACCAAACCAGGAAAGGCACCAAAGACAATACCCTACAAAAATTATGTTCCAATTATCTTTAAAGATACCCCAACAGCTGATGATGTGCCCTGAGATACCAATCAGCTCCATGGCGACTACGTGGTAGGTGAAGCTGTCTGAGTGACTCGTCGTTGCAGCTGCGAAGGTGGAGCGCTGTTGCCGCCATCGTCGAAGACCCAGGTGGAGGATGAAGATGCAGAGAGGTAGCAGGAGGAGGATTTTTGTGACGCTGAATGTGATGAAGATAAAGGAGCTTGGTCTGTCAGTGAAGCAGTACATCCCAGCAATGGCGAAAGAAGTTGATGGAGGGAAGGTAAGGATGAAGAAGGGAGTCATTGGAGGAGGAGGAGGAAGAGTGTACTGACATATCTGAAAGAGAAAATATGATCATCAAATGAAATAAATATATAAATTCCATTTCTTGCAATTTCTTGTTAAGTTTGTTTTGTCTTTTTCTAGTTTTTCCAGATCTGGATTCAATGGTCTGGACATAGCTGTTGTCTTATAAAGCCCTCTGACACAAATCTGTGTTTTTGGAAGATACATATCACAACTGATGTGGCTTGACTATTGCTGAGTTTAAAGTAGGTTCAGTGTTGTAGATGTAGGCATCTAAATGTCTTATTTGGTCTATCACTACACGCATATTAGCTATATCCTTTTGGAAATCCTCATAACCCATGTTTAGCAATGTTTAAAAGCTAACATAAAAGCTAACATTGGCTTTTCTGCCCAGTCTCTTCAATCTACTCATCAATAACACAGATTCATACTGTCAAATAGCGTCTATTGGATACAGCAGTGTTTTATTTTGTGTGCTGGTGATACGTCAGTCCATCTTGTTAACTTTTGTGGAAAGTGTCCAAATACCGCGCGACAAGCACGTCAACTGGATTTGGAGTATGAGTTACAATCAATTTGCAAGTGTAAAGCTGTGTTATTTGTACCCGAGTGATATTTGACCAGAGTATCTATACTTTGACTCAAGTACTGGAGTTGAGGACTTTGTCCACCACTGGTGGAATTAAGGGGTTGCTCCGGTGACTTAACATTGCACTTCCAGAAAGACGGCTTACTTATGAGAGACAAATTAAGAACAAATGTTCAAAATCTATGCAACAGAAGCAAATATATCCAAAATCAAGGTTCAAAATCTCCCAAAATACAATTGATATGCATCATTCATTAGAGGATACCTGCCTATTACATACCCACCTACTTTCAAAGCCTATACCTTCTTAAAATGCATGTTTTCTGTCAAATATCTGGAGTCTCAAAGGCTTGACATGATGACAGTGTTATCTTCTCAGACATGTCAGATAAGTTTTACAAACCATGACAAGTAACCTTCATGTGTAAAGTCAGTATAATCTAGCCTAAATCGATATAAAATGTCGTATCAAATGTGCAAGTGTCAGAGCAGTAAGATGAAGTTTGTTTTCTGTCAATTTTAGCCTTTCAATCTATTGCAGATTTAAGAAGATGATATGATAATATTAAAAATTTTTTAAAATACCAACCTTCTCAGAAGTTTTTTCTGATCTTCGTTTCTCGGTGTCTCCAGTTATTCTGTACCAGTTCTGTGTTGCAGCTCCATTACCCCCCTCTCTATCTCCCTCTTTTTCCCTCTTTGTGAAATTCAAATGTGTTTTATTTGCATGAAAAATGAAGTGGTGGTGACAAAGTCATGACAGATGAATGACCTGTGAGGACTGTACCCAGCTGCACATCTCCCTTGTCTAAACAATCTGCAGCAAGTTTGGCTATGTCGGTTTTTGTTTTGCAAAGATGATAAACTCCTTAAACACTTGTTCAGCCTGCTGCTTCCCACTGCACTTGGGTCCTCACTCCATTCTTATAGCAAGATTCAGTAAAAAAAAAAAAAAAATTGGACCCAGCAGAGAGAGATCAGTTGTGCTCCAGAGGACAGACCAGCTGAAGTGACCTCTGCAGTTCAGTGAAAAAAAAAATCCATAAAAAACACAGCTTGGAATTATTTACAAGTCAGTCTGGACCAGACCAAAATGTCTGTAGCAGTGACATATGATCTAAAAACCAATGTGGTGTCTAAGTATATTTGTCCATAGTGTTTTTCACGTGTCTCCTCGCAGCTAATGAGATACAGGGTGGAACTACTCAATAGAAATTATTGTATTTTTTTTTAAAAAAGTCACACTTCACATTTTTGTCACACATTTATGTGATACAAAATTTTAATTTTAAAATGTTTGTATGTCTTTATTTCACAGTGGTGACCTGCTCACTTATCCTGCATGTTACATGGTCATGTATCAAATAAAACACAAAACGAAATATTAGTTTTAAAATGATTTTAGTGATTTCACAATGACGTTGTTGTTCCTGCAGAGTCATCCATAACAATGTTCTTTTATACACAGCAAAGGTCTGCTATACAGAAATAACGGATCTTAGAGTGCTGAAATTGAACAATCAGAATCAAGATTTTAACAAAGTCATGTAATAAGAAGGCACCTCTTCTCCAATAATCCCATCGCTCTAGTCAGAAAGAAGCCGTTTCCAGAAAAGAACCAGATTTATTTTTTTCCCTAGGATCAGGTGTAAACCAAACCTGAGGATTTTTAAATAGGCACTGTTTAAATTAACAAGACAGTGATATGAACAGAAAGAGAAATACAAATACAGATATGAAAAAAAAAACTTTTCACCATAAAATGTGTCAAAAATGCAATATGCAATGTCAACAACAGTACATCATTTCATCATCTTTGTATACAGAATCATGAAAAATGCAACTCATACAATGACAACACAACACATCATCTCAGTTTATATTCATACAAATACAACACACAATACATGAGTCTACAGTCTACACCATATCACATTAATTTACTGCAGCAGAGTCAGAAGCATCTCCCTGTATCCCCGTCCGACAGATCCTACTTTCATTCATTACCTTGGCAGCACTTGGGACCAGGCTTGGGGAGTAACAGATTACATGTACCAAAAAAAGGTAACTATCTATTGCAGTGACAGGTTTTTAAAAAAATGTGACCAGATTACACACATTTTTTTCAAAATTCAAATTCAAATTTATTTATATGGCACTTTTCATAGTCAGTGGTAACACAAAGTGCCTCACAGAGGCTAAAACAACAAAGAAAAATCCCGAGACCAAAAACCCACCCCTCCACCCTAACATAAATACATAAAACACACAAAGCATATATATACATACCCACACACACAAGCACATACATACATGGGCACACACACACCTACACACACACCCACACACACTGACCAACACTAAGAGACATGGCTGGGCACCGAGGCATGAGGTGAGGTCAACGCTACATGTGGGGGCCAACCACACCGAGAGTGACCACGGCCTGTGACCACTGGGAGCACCACCGCGGAGACCACTCAGGCCAGGGCAGACAGGAGGCCCCACATCAAGGTGCGGAGCCCACCAGCCACCCGGGCCAGTGCCCTCCACGGGACAGCACCCCCACCGGTAGGCCAGACATCGCTCCCGGTGTGGAAGACCCCCACGAGGAGACACTGGAGCTAAAACTGAAGAAAACACATAAAAACAAGGATATGGTAAAATAACGTAAGAAGTATACAAAATCAGTAAAATTGATAAAATATTCCAAAGTTAATCTTAAATACTCAAAGTAAAAAGGGGATTATTAGAAGGATTACATTTTGAAAATAAAGAATGATATAGTACCATGCACAGTGTACACACATTTGCCAGTTGATTATCAAGACCTCTAGTGAAAAGAAAGCTTCACTGGGTGGAAATATCATATTACATCAGCTCTTCCTCTCCAGAGTTAATCATAAATACTACTTCATAACAAGACAAAAAAATGTAACTAGATCAAAAATGACTTAATAAGATGAAAACGATGAAGAAGATGTAGCAGACGTAACAAGATCAAACGTAACAAGACAAAAAAAAAAAAAAAAACAAGGTAAAAGACAGAAAGAGTAACAAGACATACAAGAGGTAAAATCCTATAAACGGCGTAAAACCACAAGACAAAAAAGAGTTGCAGTTAGTTTTGTACAGAAACAGTCAGTAGAAATGTCCTTCAGAGGGTAACTTTTTATTTTTATATTTTGAGAGCATTCAAGACCCCGTACTTTTTCACTTTCACATGAGTAAAAAAGATGAATCAGAGTGTTTTTTTACACAAGTATCTACTACTTGAGTAAAGACTGTGCGTACTTTTGCCACCTCTGCTTTTGTCTTACTGACATTTTATTTCTAAAGAGCTTGTTAAGTATCACTTCTGAAGAGTTAACACATGATTAAAATAAAGGCTGTCTCCCTCAGTATCCCCATTTTGTGTCTGTCAGGTTGTTTTAGAGTTATTTTGCCTCCAGGTGACCAAAAAATCAATTCAGGCAGCCATCATCTTGTAATCAAGTCTCATCCTCATCCTCATTTTGTGTTTCCTGCTGCTCTGTGCAGAAACAGCAGAGGTAACACCAGACTGCTGGGGAGAACAAACCAGACTCCAGACACCATCACCACACACATACTGTCAGGACTTTCTCTGGACAAATAAAGAATGACATAAACCAGACCCCAAAAAAATCTCAACACCAGCAATGCCAGCACGACAAGGATGGTGTAGAAAGCCCTCTGCTTTGATTGGTCAACCCTCTGCCTGTCCCCACCCTGTTCCCCTGGCCCTGGACGAATCAGAACACAGAGAACAGAAAGGCTACAGAAGGAGACGGCGATCAAGGAGAAAACCAAGATGGAGATATCAGTGATTAAGGAGCCGATTTCAGAAAACATCGCACCGGTTGTTCCAAAGCAAAGCAGCCAAACACACCCAATGGTGATGTTTCTGATTCTGATCCCTCGCTCACTCCTCAGACTCCGGTAGGTGATGGGATGAACGACAGCCAGGTAGTGCTCCACACAGGTCAGGAGTTGAAAGAACATCTCTCCAAACCAGGTGAAGCAAAACAGACAATACCCCACAACAAATGCATTAAAATTATCTTTATAGATCCCACAGCAGCAGGTGATGTGCCCCACGACACCAATCAGCTCCATGGCGACCATGTGGTAGGCGAAGCTGTCCGAGTTACTCGTCGTCGCCGCTGTGGAGGTGGAGCGCTGTCGGCGCCATCGTTGAAGACCCAGGTGGAGGACGAAGACGCAGAGAGGGAGCAGGAGCACGATGCTTGTGATGTTGTATGTGGTGAAGATTAAGGACCCTGGTCTGTCAACAAGGCAATTCGTGCCATAGGTGAAGATGATGGAGGAAAAGTTAGGATGAAGAAGGGAGTCGTTGGAGAAGGTGTTCGCTGACATATCTGGAAGAGAAAGACATTTAAAGACATTTAAATTACAACACATCCTCATTCCTAGACGACAGAACAGTCCATTGCCAGTTACTTCCAACTTATTTGACTGTTTCTTAACAAATGAGTGATAATGTTTGTTTGTTTATTTATTTATTTATTTATTCAAAAGGGACCATGTACAGTTTTCAACATAAATGTCACCACTTAAAGCTGATTTGCATCCATAGTCCCTCAACCGGTCAGAACACAGAGGCAGCACAATAACTCACAAGACACACAATACAATACAAACCTAAACACAAAAGTGCACAACTTAAAGTAACAATTATACAAAGGAGAACACACAAAATACACAATACAAAGTTATACAAAGAACACACAATAAAATACACTATAACACATCACCCACAAGACACACAATACAAAGCTACATACACTAGCACTAATTTACCAATTGGAGATCATAGAAATTGCATTCTGATCACTTTAGAAAACTTCAGCACACGGTGTAACATTTATTTGTTGACTCAGCAGTCATAAACTTTCATAGAGACTCCTTCATGTTCATAACAGGTGTCACGTCATGGTTATGCCTTATGTGCAAATTAAATGTTACTGTAACTATTGTGAACATCGATTGCAAGAGTCACACAATAAAATATGCATGCTTTACAATAACCATCCAGATGTTTGTAGCTGTTTACAAACCCATTATTAATCACAAAATATTATTCCATCTATCTATTTATCCATCTCTTCATATCTATGTTTATAGATGTTTTTAAAGTATTTCTAGTCTCTATGACAAGGTATTACAATCATCTGTTGTAATTTTACAATAACAGTCCAAGTAATTTTTATGTTTGCAAGCTAATCACTGACCGTTAACATTACAAATTACAAATATCTGGTATCTATCTATCTAAGCTTTTTCTTAAAGGTGTAATCTGCAACATTTTCCTTAAAAAACAAAGTATGACATTTAGGAGTTTTTGGAATTACAGACAAATGTTTCCTAGCTGCATTTTGGAGAATATCATATCAAATTTAGCTATAAGAACAGATGAATTTGCTAAGTTAGACCCTGTCCTAAATTAATATAACATATAACAAAAAAAAACAAAAAAAACATGAACACCAAAATATTAAATAAATTAAAAGGCTCAAACTATTTGATGACACTTTGAAAGATTGTGTAAAGCAACAATAAAAGTGTGTTTTATGTTATTAACATAAAACGTTGTTGTTATTAAGATTAAAAAGTAATAAGAAGACCAACCTTATCAGTATTTGCTTGCGATCTTCCTCCGTCTGTCTCATCTCCGCAGACTTCAGTGCGTAGCTGCTCCATACTGTACTGGATGTATATGGCAGTCGCACTCCACCTCTCCCTCCCTCTCTTTCTCCAAAAACATTGGATTCAAATTTATGTTATTTATGATCATTTGCATAAAAATAAAGTTACAAAAACAAACTGCCTGACAGTTGCATAACCTATCAGGACCGTCCTCAACTGCATTTTCCATGATGCTTGTCCTGCAGCTGGGAGAAACCAGGGAGCTGTCCTGAGTTCTCTCTTTGTCCTCAGCCCACAGCAGTGGGAAGCCTTCCACCAGCAGGAACTTCTGGCCTATAATTTCCCTATCTAGTCATTGATTTCACCTGTTTCTTCACATAAACCATGTTAGTGTTCCCTTTGAAGTGTACTTCAGTTCTTGCTGTAGACTGACCGTCACCAAGAGACTTTGTTAGATGGCTTCTTGCTTGTGGTGTTTTTTGTTTTGCAAAGAAAATTAACTCCTTAACCACTGCATTTTTACAGCGAGATTCAGCCTGAAACATGGACCCAGCAGCAAGGGATCAGTTGCTAGATCTCCAAATGCCAGTGTGAACAAGGCGGAAGTTGTTGTTAGAGATACAGGAAGTCACATGTTCATTCTGAACACAGTTACAGGCATGGCAGGACGAGTACCAACTGAGGAATCAAATATTCAGTTCAAGTACATTTCATACTTGTTTAATCGTGATTATTCAGTGAAGCAAAATCAACATAATAGACTTAATGTGTGGTTTTTTTTTTTGTGTTTATTTGTTTGTTTTTTGTGTTTTACAAGAAACTGATAAAGATATACAGCAACTTCAATAATAAACAGACTTTGGGAGTAACAGATTACATATAACAGAGCTACAGATATACCAATAGGTAACTGTGTTCTACCACATTTACAGAAAAAAGTAGGATTACAATTTTAAAATACATTTTAAAATAAAGAACAATATAGTGAGTGTAAGAATTCAGTTTTTACAAAGAACACACAGATATAGGAGCGCAGCAGGTGGTTGGACAAATGTTAGGAATCTTTTTTTTTCTGCAAGCAGCCTAATTCATCAATGCATAATTTCTTCTCACTGAGACACATGATGGTGGTCTGTCTGATGGTTAGTTAACCACTTCAGTCCAGATAAAAAATATCTCAGCTGTTAGGGCATTGCCATTAAATGTTTACAGGAATTCATTGTTTCACCAGAGGCTGAAGTCTGCTGACTTTAGTGATCCCCTGACTTTTCCTGTAGCACCATCATGAGGTTTAAATTTGTGGATTTGAGTGAAATGTTACAAAATGATTGGATTGCTGTGACATTTGGGTTAAATATTCATGTTCAAAATCTAATAACATTCCTATCAGGCTCATTGGTTACATATGTATAGCTATAACATGTCAACAAATTCTAACATGCGTCTTGTAAAACTAGTAATTCTAACTGTGCGAATTAGCTAACACACTCAACTAAAGTGGTAAATATGGTAAAATGATATCTGCTAATGTAATGTAATGTCATCCTAGATCTGGCAAAATGGCTCTCTGTTATTTTTTAATCTACTCAGCCCAATATTGGTGCAAAACAAAATATATAAAATATATAATCTACTAAATATCACTAAACTCTGCAGCTCTACACTGGATTAGCTTCAGTTCTCTCATCAGAAGAAAACCATACAAGATTAACAAGACAGTAATATGACCGCATCTCTGTGTTTGTTTTGTTTTTTTGCCCCTTAGTGGCCAAAGAAATCAATTAGGGCAGGAATTTGTAATCCTATCATCGTTTTATAATATAACTAGAGGTGCAACGGATCACAGACCTCACAGTTAAGATCATATGACCGTTTTGAGTCACGGATTGGATAATTTTTCAGATCAGCAAAAAAGAAAACGACGGTGGGATTAGGGTGTGATTATTTTTTAAATGGCTTCAAATGGCCCTTGGCTTTGATCCCTGTCTGTGTGCAGTCGTCACCATGGTGATGTAATGGTAAATATAATAATAATACAATAATAATAATAATAATAATAATAATAACAATAATAATAATAATAATAATCTATGATAAAAAATACAGTATACTTTAAAAACTGTACTGTATTATACTATATTATAGTATATATAATAGATAATTATAACTGTATAGTACAATACACTACTACACTCTGTAATCTGGGTCGATGTCTCACCTAAAGCATTACCTGATTAGTTAGAAGTTGTGAGTAAAAGCCAATCAACGCTGAAGTCTGTGACAGACAGATACAGATCTGCTCCGGTGAGCTGAGCAGAGCTGTGTGTACGAGTCAAGACAGCAGATATCGCCAAAGTTATAATAAACATCACCATCTTCTATGATGACAAGCCTGACCAGTTTCACAGTTAAACCAGTGAGAATGACCAAAGTCACGGTCGGGATTTCTCTCGACAGAGGCGATGTGAGAGCTTTTAAATCAAAAAGTAATAGAACAGGAAAACTGCGTAATGCACCATGATGGTTTCATTTAGTCTACAGATCACAGAAGAACTGCAATCCATTTCACCCCTAAATCTAACAGTAGATTTCTATTATTCTTTATATTTATATATGGAGTGATTTCATCGGCTGCAAACTGAATCCAATCCTTATCCTTATTTTGTGTTGTTCTTACAGCACGGTAACATTCCTGCTCTGTGCAGAAACAGCAGAGGTAACACCAGACTGCTAGGCATATAAAACCAGATTCCGGCCGTCATCGTCAGACACTCCTGAATTCCTGTCAACAGATAAATAAAAGCCCAAACCAGACTACAAAAACACCTCAACAGCAGCGCTCCCAGTATGGCCAAGATGGTGTAGAAAGCCCTCTGCTTTGATTGGTCAACCCTTTCCTTGTCTGTACCTTGCTTTCCTGGCCCTGGACGAATCAGAACGTAGAGAACAGAAAGACTGCAGAAGGAAGTGATGATGAATGAGAAACTCAAGAGGCAGAAATCAGAGATTAAGGCCACATCTTCCTCAAACAGCAAAGCCGTTGCTCCAAAGCAAAGCAGCCAAGCACACCCAATGGTGATATTTCTCATTCTGATCCCTCTCTCACTCCTCAGGCTCCGGTAGGTGATGGGGTGAACGACAGCCAGGTAGCGCTCCACACAGGTCAGGATGTGAAAAAACATTTCTCCATAATAGGCCAAGGACCAAAGACACATGCCTGCAAAAAATACCTTGAAGTGATCCTCGCCGATACCAAAACAGCAGATAATGCTCCCTAAGACACCAATCAGCTCCATGGCGGCCACGTGGTAGGTGAAGCTGTCCGAGTGACTCGTCGTGGCTGCTGTGGAGGTGGAGCGCTGTCGCCGCCATCGTTGAAAACCCAGGTGGAGGACGAAGATGTAGAGAGGGAGCAGGAGTGTGATGTTTGTGATGTAGTATGCGATGAAGATTAAGGAGTCTGTTTTGGTGACGAGGCAATAGTCGTGAAAACGGGGGCTGAGGAAATGTCAGGGTGAGGATGGGGGTCATTGGATGAGGAGGAGTTCAGTGACATATCTGGAAGAGAAAGACACATGAAATTCAGATGAAAAAAAATCTAGAAATTACATCTATTGCATGTCTATCAGTCCAAAAAGAGGGGTGTCTTTGTTTGAAAGAAGGAAAAAATAAAGACATGAAATTGACAGAACCATACTGATTACATTAGCTTTTCTTTTAACTTAACAAATAAAGACATTAATGGTAAAATAATAAGTTTTTGGCAAAAAACCTACCTGCTCAGCACCAAAATTAGACGCTGGGTGATGAAGTGGAGCATATAGCTGCTGAAGGGCCAGATGTTTCCCACAGGAGTTGGTGGAGACCAGAACTGAGCTAAAAGGCAAGGGAATACTTGAGTTAAATTCAACAAGTGCACAGAAAAACACAACTCGAAGTGAATGCTAATGTTACCGTGCATCTGTCATCAGGAAAATGCTAATATTTGGCAAAACAACTTGATAATGTGGTCATATATAAATGTTGTGTTACAGCTTATTGTCTCGACCTGTGACCAGGCGATAATACTTTATAATAATAATGTTACATTCTCAAATGGCGGTCCAGGGGATGAGTGGAGAAATAATAATAAAAAGCAACCCTGGGGAAAAGAATGAGGGGCAACCGTGGCAAAGAAAACACTCAGACAAACAAACGTAAACACCCTCCCTGTGAAAAGGGAGTAAGGTGGCTGAACCATCAGATGAACTTTATTCCCACCCAGGGTAATTCCAAAAATGAAAAAAAAAGGAAAATAACAAACAAATGCCTGATAGACAGCCAGCATAGCCTAGCTGGACATTAACCTGAGGAAGCAGTTGAAAGCACTTAAAGACGTGAAGGCTTGAAAATGGACGTCCAGACACGAACTTACCATGACAACCACCAGAGACAAACTCAACACAAAGAAACACTCACATGGACGAAAATTCAGTCATCGTCTACTCACCCTCATACCAATTAAAGGTTTGGTTTATTATTATAATTTTTATAGATCACAGAACAACAATTTTTATAGATGTTTACAACCTAATTATTGACCATTAACATAAATGTAAAATATCTGCTCCATGTATTCATGTAATGTTCACATATGTTTTACAAATCATTTGATAATCATAAACAAATACTTAAAATACAATATAAAATGTTACGTGTGCCAGAATGTAGTTGTATTCTTCACTTATCAGGTATGAGCCAATACATGAATTTATTATATAACATAAATTATAGCATTAATGATAATTATTAAACATTATTAATTATTATTTCATCCTTTAAAAGAGTGAAAGAACTATTAAATACAGCCTAAAGTTTAATTTACTATCCATTTATTTATTATTAGAATATAATAATGTAGTAACATACTGTTAAATACATATTCTTTATTATTATTTATCAAAGTTGGCTGTTATAAAATGTTACCAATGCCACTTTAACCTGTAAATTCCTTAACAATATTGTTATATAAACATAAATTAAAAAAGATTATTTGTGTGTATGAATTAAAGGGGCATTCCAGTGATTTAGTGTTGCATTTTCTAAAAAGTTGGTGTACTTGTGAGACACAAGTTAAGAAAGAATGGTCAACATCTGTGCAGCAGAAGCAGAGATATCCTGACTTTTAGTGCCTGGTCAGAGTCAAAGTTCAAAAAGTCTGGATCCTACATCTCCCAAAATGCAACTGAAACACATCATTCATTAGTTGTTACCTAAGCGCATGCCTCCACTGTACAATGCATGTTTTAAAGATTAAACCTGATGACATCAGTTGTTCTCAGACATGAGTTTGTAAAATTTGGCATCAAAGTGTCAAAGCAGTATGATAAAGTTAATTTGCTGTCCATTTCAACTGTCCGTTTTACTGTGGATTTAAAACGACGGTGATAATAAAAAGACATAAAACCAAAAACACGACCAACCTTATCGTCCTCCCTCCCTGTCCGGCGCCGTATCAGTGAGCATCTGCTCCAAATCTAAGACGCTGGATGTGTATTGCAGTTCTACTCCACCTCTCTCCATCTATCTCTGTTTATATTCAAATATGTGTTTTTATTTGCATAAAAACAAAATGCCCAACAAATGCAGAGCCTGTCAGAGCTGTGCCAAACAGCACTTTCCATGGTGCTGATGCTGGGTGCTCTCTTTTCCTAAACCTACCCAAGTAGATTTGTGGCTTATTTTGCTTATTTTGAAAGTCTATGGAAATGTTGCATATTTATTTTTGCTAATTTGACTGCAGAGCCGCACATGTACAAAAGTGACACTAGAGCAGTGGCCCAAACTGGGGGGGCGGGTCCCCACAGAGCCACTGCAGGGAGAACACAATGAAACTAAGTTGAATGAATATGAATTAGGGGGCAGAAATAAACAAACAAGAGTTTGCTGAAGCTATCAGGCCGACCTTTATTTCACTACAATTCAACTTTCATTATTTATCGGGGGGAGGGGACTTTTTTTGGCTTTTGAAGGGAGGCACACCAGAAAAAATTTGGGAACCACTACACTAGAGGATGTGTTGGATAAGGAGGCTATTTTTCTGTGCCGTTTATTTGTCTGTTTGTCAGCTGTTAGGGAAAAACTACTGGTCTAATTCTTATAAAACTGGATGGAAAGATATAGCAGAGGCAAAGGAATAACCCAATGAATTTTGGATCCAAATCACTCCGCAGATACACAAACCATTTATCACATACATTAACGGGAGATAGGGCCATTGGCCTTATTCTTTAAAGTCCAGTAGATGGTCATAAAGTTCATCACAATTGTAACAATATTTTTTTTCCTCTTTCCTATGGAAAGGTAAACACTAACTAATTATACTCTAAACTCTTACTCACATCCAGTTGTAAATCTCTGCACATCAGAATCTGTGACAGGTGCATCGGAGGAAGGTACAACTTAAAGTCAATGAGTCGCTTTCTACAGACATATTTATTAAATATTCAATTCAATATTTCGGTCTAAACGACCTTCATTAGCCATGAGGACAGCATCAAAACATTTCCATACAAGAGCCACTACTGTTGTCTAATGTCTAGCACTGTCTAGTCCAGTCTAATACTGTCTAGTGTTGTTTAGTAGAGTCTAGTCAAGAGTCTAGTGTCCATTGTAAAACTAAAGTTCATTAGAGCTGCCAGCAGGAGGCATTGAGCTGGAGTCTGAAAGTAAAGTGAAAAAAGTGCAGGAAAAGGGAAAATATTTTTCTCTTACGTTATCAATGATGCTTTATTTTTTAAATGAAGTTGAGGAATAAAAACCCCCTAAGTAGTTTTATTCTGTGTCTGGACACACTTACAACAATGCAACAATCAAAAAAAAAAAGAAAAAAGAAAAGAAAAAAGCAACCATCATCATAAATATCATCCAACACTAAATACATCTATCTCCAAATGTTTGAATAAACAGAATAAATGTCAATACATAAGTGAGCATCCATCCAGCTTAAATAATAAAAGGGAACTCTAAAGGCTAGGGATAAAATACAATGACTTGCTGAATCAGACTCAGAATATTGTTCCAAAAATACAGTGCAAAATGTTTTAAAAAGGAAAAAAAGTCAAATAAGACACTTTGATTTAAGACTTTGCAGAGACGGAAAACTAATTTATGATATTTACTTGATGCCCAACTCCAGAATACACAAACCGAGGTGACTATATATCTAATAAATCAAGCATTCCATATGACTAGCCTTTTAAAATATATATATAGTATATTTACATCAGACAATAATTTATAACATTGGATGTAGTTCATCATTTTGCCCTTTTGGAAACAGGTTTTGTAATGTGACTATCCAAAAAGCCACCCTTCTGTTAAATGTCCTGTTGACGAATCACACTCTGATGTTCACTCATTCTTTAAGTTTTCTGGTTGTTTATATATATATACATATATATACGCTAGGCCACATAGAGAGCATTTAAGTATGAATAGCTAATTGTCTGTAATAATCTCTACCAGCAGAAAAATGTTTTACGCTTCACGAGAACAAACAGTTTTATTGACCATGAAGTTTGCGCAGCTTTGCATATCGTAGAAGAGTGGACTGTTGGTCTTGGTGGAGATCTGTGGATGGCAAGTGCCCCTCTAATAATTTCTGAGGTGATTTTGGTTAATGCACATCGAGTCTCATCCTTATCCTCATTTTGTGTTGCTCTTACAACAGTCTAATGTTCCTGCTCTGTGCAGAAACAGCAGAGGTAACACCAGACTGCTGGGTAAATTAACCCAGTCTTCAGACAACAAAGTCACACACTCAACACTTCCTCTCAACTGGTAAAGAACATTCCAAGCCAGACTCCCAACACACCTCAACAACAGCACTCCCAGTATGGCCACAATGGTGTAGAGAGCCCTTTTCTTTAATTGGTCAACCCTCTCTCTGTCCCTGCCCTGTTCCCCTGGCCCTGGACGAGCGAGAGCACGCAGAACAGAAAGGCTGCAGAAGAAGACGACGATCAAGGAGAAAATCAAGATGCAGAAATCCAAGATTAAGGGGGAATTTACTGCAATCAGTAGACTTGTATTTGCAAAGCATAACAGCCAAACACACCCAATGCTGATATTTCTGATTCTGATCCCTCTCTGTCCTCTCAGGCTCAGATAGGTGATGGGATGAACAACAGCCAGGTAGCGCTCCACACAGGTCAGGAGGTGAAATGACATCTCTCCATACCAGGTGAAGGAAGTGACAAGCAACCCCAGAGACTGTATACTGACATCATGTTCATAGATACCACAGCAGGAGACGATCTGCCCTAAGACACCAATCAGCTCCATGGCGACCATGTGGTAAGTGAAGCTGTCCGAGTGACTCGTCGTTGCCGCTGTGGAGGTGGAGCCCTGTTGCCGCCGTCGTTGAAGACCCAGGTGGAGGACGAGGATGCAGAGAGGGACAGGAGGAGGATTTTTGTGACGCTGAAGGTTGTGTACAATAAGGAGCCTTGTTGCGTGAAGAAGCAACAAAATCCACTGAGGAAGTAATTACCCAAAGAAAGGCGAGGATCACCATGGCAGTTATCAGAGTAGGAGGAAGAGTTTAGTGACATATCTGTAAGACAAAGAAATAATAAAATGGAAATACATATATAAATCACATTTATTGTGATCCTGCTAATCCTGGCACTTAAAGCTTTTTTCTTTTCTTTTCTTTTTTTCAAATTTTTTATCTGGAATTACTAGTTATTTAACTATAATTGCGCTGCAACTAAAGATTGTTTTTTGTTGATTAATGCGTAAATTATTTTCTTGATTCATCGATTGGTTCTCAGAGATCCATGAAAAAATTCAATCAGTGTTTCCCAGATCTCAAGGTGATGTCCTCGTTGTCTTGTTTTGTCCACAGCCCAAAGATATATAGCAAGACAGGACTATGGAAACCAGAAAATAGCCACATGTAAGAAGCTGGAATCACAGACGTCTGACCTTTTTTTCTTAAAAAATTGCTTAAATCCATGAATCGATTATCAAAATAGTTGGCAATTAATTTAAAAATCGATTCATAATCGATTAAGTTTAAATTTTCAGACATTGCAGGCAGCTATTTTCAGCAAAAAGCTCAGATAAGCCAACTGTACACTACACGCTTTGCACCAAAGTCAGAGATTAGCTGGCGAAGCGAGGCATTTAGCAGCTGGGTGGCCAGATATTTCCCTCGGTGGTTGGTGGAGACCAAAACTGAGCTAAAAGGCAAGTGAACATTTGAGTTAAAATCACCAAGTGCGCAGGAAAAACAACTTGGATGCTAATGTAGCTACACAACTGCTGAATTCTAATATTTGCCATAACAACTTTATCAGATAGTTACACGTAAATGCGTGTCTACAGCTTGTTATCTTGCCTGCAAGTGTCCCAAAATGGGAGCCTGTTTCCACCAATGTGATGGGAAAAAAAACATTTCTGATTATTTAGAGGTACTAAGTCATTATTTCAAGTCTTTTTTTTATATAATAACTTAACAAGATCTTTTTATCACATGTGCAGAAATGATTTCCACTGGCTAAAAATTCAATCAGTGCTGCTTTAACTGTAATTTTCTTTGCAACATTTTTATACTAACCTAAAAGAACATTGTCGAAATTGAAGGGGTACTCCAGTGATTCTACATTGTACTCCCATAAAGTTGCAGGTACCTGTGACTGACGATGGTCAAAATCTGTGCAAAAAAGGCTGAGATATCCTGACTTTTGGTATCAGACTAGAGCTACAAATCGCTGTATCATGCATCAAAGTCCGTGCCCCCACTTTACAATATTTTTGTCTGTGAAATATTTGTCATTTCAAGCCCCAGAGGATATTAAACAAGTGTTTTCACATGTAGGAGGAGTGGAACCAACCATGCTGAGTAAACTGACCTTCATACAAATCAGTAGAAAGCCCCTTTTTAGTTTCCAGTCTTCCACACTGTTGTGGATTTAAGAAGATGATATTGAAAAGTCGTAAGAACACAAACCGTATCAGTATTTGTTTCTGATCTTCCCCCTTCTGTCTCCCCTTGTGGACGAGTATCTGCTCCAAATACACTGTACTCGCTGTGTACCGCAGCCCCACTCCCCGTCTCACATAGTTAAATTGAAATTCAAATATGTTTTATTTGAATAAAAAACAAAACAAAGTGGTAATAATAAAAAAAGACAACCTAATTGCTAAATAAACAATCACAGTAAAAGATCAAATGGGATCTAGGTTGTTTGCATTTTGTTAAAAAAAAAAAATGCATGAAAGCTGGAAGCTGCTGCATCTCCCAGCTGCCACTGCAGCCAGCATGGATGCACAGTGTGTGTCTGTCTGTCTAATTAGTTCCTTGTGTACCTCTGGTGTTTTTCTGTTTCTTTGATTGCTCATCTGCGAACCTTTGTGTTTTAAGTGTTCCAGTCATTTCTTTCAAGTTTTTGACTGTCTGCCCTTTGGATTTTGAACTCCTGTCTGACTAAAGCTTAAGCTTTTGTGTATTGTTTTTTTGTTATAAAATTATTTCATTAAAGTACTCATAAAATAATGAAATCTGAAATGTACATCATATGAAACGGAGTGGAGATCACTGTTTGTTTTTTGTCTTCTGTGCAGAAAGATTTTAAATAAAACTATTAAAGCCACATTTCATAATCTCAGACTTGTTTAATAATGATTACAAATGAACAGGAAACTGATGCCCAACATATACACAGCAACTTGAAGTTATATTTACACACACATACACACAAACACATATAAATTCTCTATTTAAAAAGATGACAACCAAATTTAAAAGCTAAGAGTAAGAATTCATTTTCTGCAAAGTACACACAGAAATTCCCCGGGGGAGTTTACATTTTTCAATCTGTTGAAATTCTGGTAGACACAGGCCTGAAATACCCACACATGCACAAAGAAGATCTGTAGATATTCATCAGAGAGATGTAAGAGCAATGGAGCTGAACACATACATATATATATAATAGTCAAGAGCCCTGAACAGTTAGGGGTTCATTGCCTTGCTCAAGGGCACCTTGGCAGTGCCCAAGAGGTAAACTGGCACCTCCTGGTACCTCCATACTTCGGTCTGTGCAGGACTTGGAAACAGCGACCCTTTGGTTCCCAAACCAAGCCCGTTACTGCGCTCCTGCTGCCCAAAGATAGAAGTGTAAAAGAGAGCTGGCCAAATGTTAGAGATGTTTTATTTTTAAGCTTAATTGAACAATGTGTGTTCTTGTCACTTCAGAGCAAAGATAGGGGTCGCTCTGATGGTTGGTGAACTTTGGTCCAGAGAGAAATATCTCAACTATTAGATGATGACCATTAAATGTCAGTCATGGGTGCCTAGTGCCTGAAGTCTCATGACTTCAGTGTTCCCCTGAATTTTCCCGTAGAACCACCATAAAGGTTGACATTTGTTGTTGTCTGTGAAATGTTACAAAAAATATTGTAATGTCATGACATTTGGGTTAGATATTCATGTTCCTCTCAGGATGAATTGCAATGATTTTGAACTGTGAACCTTGAAACCTTTATTTTAATGACTTTTATGGCAAATGTTGTATGGCTGAAGGCATTATGTTTACAGATCATTCCATTCTCGTGAAGGTGATATCTGACGAACGTCTTGAGGGAATTTCTTCAAACTTTTCACAAACATTCACTTGGACTCAAGGATGACCTGATTGAATTTTTGTGGTTAAAGGTAAGAGACCAAGGTCACTGTAACCTAATGTCTTATTACATTCTCGTGAGGGCAATATCTCAGGAACGTTTGGAGGGAATTTCTTCAAACTTCGTAAAACCCCACCAAGTGAACTGATTAGATTTTGGTAACAACTGCTTCAGTCTGAAATCCTGTTTCAGCTCAGGACAACGTTGTGAGGGTGTCACGTTAATTTTGGTGGAAGTTTGCAAATCTTTGCTCGTTGTTGTGGTGGCATTGCAGCAGGTACTTCACCATCTATTGCCTGGCAGGGATCTGCACTCTACTGAGTGACCTCTTGTTTTTTGTTTGTTTGTTTGTTGTTGTTGTTTTGCAAATTAGCAAATGTTAGCTAACAGACTAAACTAAAATGGTGATCATGACTATATTGCTTATTACCAAAGTGGCCAGAGAAATCAAGTAGGACATTTGTCATCATCTAACAGTATTTTCTCTTATTCAGCATGTTTATATTTTCTTGTGTCTGAATTGCAAAATGAATCGTAAGCTCATCCTCATTTGGTACACTTCTTACAACACGCTAATGTCCCTGCTCTTTGTAGGAACAGCAAAGGTAACACCAGACTGCTGGGGAAATTAAACCAGACTTCAAACACCACCGTCACACAGTCATGACTGTCTGACATATTAAAACTAACCCACAGCAGACTGCCTCCACACCTCAAAAGCAGCACTCCCAGAATGGCCAAAATGATGTAGAAAGCCTTCTGCTTTGATTGATCAACTCTCTCTCTGTCCCCACCCTGTTCTCCTGGGCCTGGACGAATCAGAATGTGTAGAACAGAAAGTGTGCAGAAGGAGGTGCTGATCAAGGAGAATACCAAGAGACAGAAATCCAAAATTGAGAAGATGTCTTCTACAGTCCACAGAGCTGTTACCCCAACAGAAAGAACCCAAATGCACCCAATGGTGATGTTTCTGATTCTGATCCCTCTTTCTCGCCTCAGGCTCCGATAGGTGATGGGATGAACGACAGCCAGGTAGTGCTCTGCACAGGTCAGGATGTGAAATAACATCTCTCCATAATAGGTGAAGGACCAGAGAAGGAAACCCACAAAAAATATATTGACTTGATCTTTAAAGATACCACAACAGCAGATGATGTGCCCGACGACACCAATCAGCTCCATGACGACCATGTGGTAGGTGAAGCTGTCTGAGTGACTGGTGGTCACCGCTGTGGAGGTGGAGCGCTGTTGCCGCCATCGTTGAAGACCCAGGTGGAGGACGAAGATGCAGAGAGGGAGCAGGAGGAGGATGGCTGTGATGTTGTATGCCAAGAAGACTGAAGAGCCTGGTCTGATAACGTAGCAATGCAATACAGTAGGGAGGAAGGAGTTGATGGAGGAAACGTTAGGATGAAGAAAGGAGTTAGTGGAGGAGGAGGAAGAGTTTACTGACATATCTGAAAGAGAAAAAGAGACATGACAGTCAATCCTTTTTGAATTTTGCCTTATCTGAATTCAACTCTAGAGATTGTGGGTGTCCTTTATTGTAAAGCACTTCGTCACAAATATGGGTTTTTGGAAGAATCAGTTGCTAAAAGAAAGAAACTTAAGCATGCTACAGAAATACATTTAATTCTATAAACTATATTGATTACATTGGCTCTTCAGCCCTGCATGCAAATAACATGACTCTATACTTTAACTCTTTACCTGCAATTGACAAAATATACCATCATTTAAGACACAATGCCACAAAGATTTTCTGGCAGTTGCTGTTTTCACTGCCAGGCAGTAGGGGGCGCTGTGACAGATCACCTGACAAAGATTTGTCAGTCAAAGAATAAGAGAACTGCCGGAATTCAGCAGCAGAAGATGATGTTATGTAGCATGAAAATATCACCCAGATCTGCAGGACAGAGAGCACTGCAACCCGGGCACAGAACAGGACTGCTCACGAGTTTCAGCCGAGTGGCGGGGACCACAGCTACCGTTAGACGCACTGGTGACAGTGATGCCACACACGTAATATGAAGTGATAAAAAAAATAAATAAATAAAATAAAAATGTGAAGTTGACGGGATTCTAACCATCACACATCAAAAATTATTCACTTATTTTTTTAATTTTTTTTTTAAAGAAGTCCTTTAACATCTGTTTTTATCCAAAAAGTTAGTTATGCCAGGCCTCAAATCAGTTACTGTCTGCAATGAGAGAGCTAACCACCATGCCAACAATTTTCGAGATGGAAAGAATAGATTATTAATCACAGAAGACATTCAGTGTTGTTTATTGTACAAAATCTCCAAAAAGCCACTGCAGCTCAAGAATGGATTACAAAGCTCTACAGTCTCTGTAGAGAGTCGATGGGAAAACCACTGAGTGTCTAAAATATTGTTTATCAAATGTGCAAGTGTCAGAGAAGTAGGATACAGTTAATTTTCTGTCCATTTCAGTTGTCCACACTATTGTGGATTTAAATAATTTATGATATTAAAAAGTAATAAAAATACCAACCTTCTCAGTATTTAGTTCTGACCGTCGTCCCTCTGCGTGTCCCCTCTGTGGACTCCACCCAGTCCAGAATACTCCAGCATACTGCAGCCCCACTCCTCCTCTCTCTGTCCGTCTCCCTCTCTCTTTCTCTCAAAGATGACGGACATTTATTCGGGTTCTTATTATTCGTTTGCAGCTTTATTATCTTAAATTTTAAATGAATTGTCTTGTAGGACTCTTACATGCAAACTGACGCTGGTGTCGGCTTCAACAGCAGTTTATCAGTCCATTAGATGGACAGCTGACAGAATTCAAATGATGTGAAGTCAAACTCTGATGTTTATTCAAATCATATAGAGTCACTGACTGTGGGTTTTCTGCGTATTACTGAGTGCAGGCCTGTGTTATTTTAATCACATTTTCTTCAATACAGTGGGCAACAACTATAGTAATAAAAGGAAGAATAAGAATAAGAATACATTTCAGTTATAGAGCACTTTTCCAGACACTAAAATACAGATTAAAACAAAAAAGCAGGAGCAAATAAAGCACAATATTTATGAAAATGTACTTTGTGTTTTCATTATTAACATATTTCCATTTCTGACCAGCTTGGAACACCTCCACCACACATGAGAACCAATTTAAATTGTCAAGAGCACATAAAAAAATTAAATCTGAAATGCACAATTTAAAAAAGCAGACAGAATGTAAATTACTGCTTATGTTTTGCCTGGTGCACAGAAACTTTACATAAATTTATAAATATAAATGTACTTAAATTTAAACCATTCAAACCACATTTCATGGTTGTTTCACTCAAGCAAAACAAGAAATTAATGCCAAAGATATATATTTAGCAATTATAATTAATTAAAGAGAAAATAACACGTTTAGGGCCCGGTCACACCTCTCTGGTTTGGCAGGACTTTCAGACTTTTCAGTTTGATTCAAAACAAGATTACAGGTGTGAAACCTGTTCCTGATAACGGTTCAGCTCAAACAACAAAACCTTTATCCAATGAAAAGTGGTGGTCTCAACACTGATAAAAGGTTCAGCTCAGTTCTAGTGTGAGTAGGCAGTGCAGATCAAATATGAATCAAGAGCTGACAAGCTGTAGTATGAGAAAGGCTGCAACCAGGTGGCCAAAATTTTGGTGTCCTGCTTGGAAACAGAACCACGCACTGTTATGTCACACGTTTTGATGTTCTGATTGGTTGTGGGTCACATTTTTTTTTTTTTTTGCCATGATTGGTTGTAGGTCTATTGTATTGCACCCAGAAGCATTTTGGTCAGTGTGCATTGATCATGCTTCCTAGAAAATGAACATTAACTGAGAGGTTCCACATTTATTCACATAAATTAGTCTAAGCTAGCTACTGCCCCAAGAGGCCAAAAAACCAATTTGGGAGGTATTTTTCTGATCTTATCATTATCTTGTAATTGAGCAGTATATTTTTTGTTATTCTCTGTATTTATATTATCTTGTATCTGAAAGCATATTATTTGATGCAAATCTAATCTAATCCTTATCTTTATTTGGTGCTGGCTTTACAACACGCCAATGTTCCTTGCTCTGTGTAGAAACAGCAGAGGTAACACCAGAGTGCTTTGGGGAGATTAAACCAGACTTCAGACCTTATCAACATGCACTCATCACTACTTCCTTCTGGGATATAAACCATCCAAAACAGATTCCAAAAAACCCTCAACAACAGCACTCCCAGTATGGCCACAACGGTGTAGAAAGCCCTCTGCTTTGATTGGTCAACCCTCTCCTTGTCCCCGCCATGATCTCCTGGCCCTGGACGAATCAGAACGCAGAGAACACAAAGGCTGCTGAAGGAGATGACGATCAAGGAGATAATCAAGATGCAGAAATCCACAATTATGTTGATAATACCAAATGACATCACACTTGTTGCTCCAATGCAAAGCAGCCAAACACACCCGATGGTGATGTTTCTGATTCTGATGCCTCTCTCGCTCCTCAGGCTCAGATAGGTGATGGGATGAACGACAGCCAGGTAGTGCTCCACACAGGTCAGGAGCTGAAAGAACATCTCTCCATACCAGGTGAAGCAGAAAAGATACCAACCTACCAATGACGTATAGAAATGATCACTGTAGATACCGCAGCAGCAGATGGTGTACCCTAAGACACCAATCAGCTCCATGGCAACCATGTGGTAGGTGAAGCTGTCCACGTGACTCATCATCGCTGCTGTGGAGGCAGAGCCCTGTTGCCGCCGTTGTTGAAGGCCCAGGTGGAGGACGAGGATGCAGAGAGGGAGGAAGAGGAAGATTCTGGCAAGGTTGAAGGCTGCATAAATGAAGGAGCCCGGTCTAGTGAAGAGGCATTGTATCCCAGAGAGGACGAAGGAGTCCATGGAGGATAAGTTAGAATGAAGAAGGGAGTCATTGGAGAAAATACTGGCATATCTGGAGGAGAAAAAGACATGATGTCAAGCCAATCTGCCAGTTAAAGGGTTTTATATTTTGAATTTTTCCTTCTTTGATTTATAGGGTCTAAAGAGGTGGATATTATTAACTGTTATCACCAGCAGGTGGCGTTAATGCTCATGCACAGGACGAGGGGAAGAGGAGTGGAGATGGGGGAGCGTGCACAGTGGGACTGAGAGGCACGGTAAATCTACATGCTAACGTGTAATCACATTGTCAAGCGATGAGAGATGGCTCAGAAACATTCAAAGACGAGAAAAAAAGCAAACGATAAAAAATTAGTTTAATGGTCACGAAGGTCCGTGATAACATCAGTGCGAAGACCTCTCTGCTTCTCTGGATGTGCTGGCTCAAACACCTCATGTTCAATATGACATGTTCAATGAAGCTGCTAGACAGAGCGCAAGTTTCACAAATCGTTTTCAGGTCACAGTGGTGTTTGAGACCTACTTAGCGTTTTTTTTTAATCATTCAAATTTGGCTGAGTGGCTAATAACTACGTTTCTGTGGTGTGACAAACTCAAAATACACATTTTTGTTGCTTTAAAGAGCACTGAGGGAAAGGGGTGTTTCAACAGAATTGTTGACCCAACCTTAAAATCTGCACCAATCAATATTTTTTTCATTTTAACAATAGATCAAATGACTACCTACTGATGATTGTTTTTGGATTGATACAAACTGTGATGGAGGTACAGATGGGTGATAGAAATGGAGGGAGCATGAGTCTTGTCTCTCCTGCAGCCCAGCAGGACAGACACTTCATGCTGAGCTGGAATTTGCAGGATGCACACTTTTATTTTCTCTGACTGTATAGTAATCTTTTGTTTTTTCATCACAAATGAAAAAGAAAGGCATTTAAGAGTGAAATTTTAATAAAATGAGGTTTGTGTAGACTAGATATTGATCAGCAGATAGTCTGTATGAAAACAAAATCATCAGTGAAAGAGTGGAAAGCTCTATACAAGTAAGCAGAAAAGAGAGGAAGCAGCTGCACAGAGCGCAAAATCATCGACACAGTCCAATGCAGATATTTGCAGACATCTGTGTTCACACACACAGCTCCTTTAAGTAATGTCTAGACAAGTGCAGAGTTGCAGTGCATGTCTGAAAGGGCTTACAGATCGCTCATTACTCATTGGTTTGGTTTTACATCCCACAGTTTTACTGTTGTGGTTCAGTCTCACAGCTCATCAGCATTGTTTGTGAACACTGCAGACTGCTATTTTCAGCCAAAAAAAAAGTTCAGATAAACCCACTGTACGCTACCTGCTCAGCACCGAAGTTGGAGACCAGCTGGTGGAGTGGATCATTTAGCAGAGAAGAGTCAGATATTTCTTTCAGGAGTTGGTGGAGACCAAAACCGAGCTAAAAAGGCACATGAATGCTTTGCTTTACTTTAGTTAAATTCATCAAGTGCACAGAAAAACAACTCAAAATGAATGCTAATGTTGCTTTGCATCATGCTGAATGTGTAAATAGGCTACATTTTGCTAACATGTTCTGTAACAGGTTTATAGCATTGTACTTCCAGAAAGTTGGTGTACTTGTCGGTTAAAAAAAGGATGATCAAAATCTGAGCAGCAGAGGATATTTAGTCACTGGATCCTATATCTCTCATGATGCAAATCAACAGTTTTATCTTCTCAGACTTTAGAAATCTCCTCCAGAGCCACAGAAGATATTATACAACTGTTTCTACATGTAGGATGAGTGGAACCAACCATACTGAGTAAAGTGACCCACATAAACTCAGTGTCATGCCTCTAAAGCTTCTAAAAGCAAATATTCAAACAGTAGAATAATGTTGATTTCCTGCTTCATTCATTCATTACATACATTTAGGGGTGGCCCTTTTCAGTGATGCTGACATAACATTAGGCAGCAAAACCAGAAATACAATATAAACAAAACAGGAAAAAACAGAAAAATAATAAAAACTAAGACAGACAATAATGTCTATTGTTATTGCAATTACATGAAAAAATGTTAAGATTTCTAAGCATATTAAAAAGTAATAAAAAAATGTCAACCTTATTAGTATTTGTTTCTGATCTTCCTCCCTCTGTGTCTCCCCTCTGTGAACTCCAATGCCTGAGTATCTGCCTCAGATGTTCTGATCTGGTTTTATATTGCAGCCCCACTCCACCTGTCATGCTCTTTCTCTCAAAGTTAAATTCAAATTCAAATTAGTTGTATTTGAATAGACATACTCATATACAGGCGACAAGACACAGAAACACACGTATGAACCTTAGCTGCAGGTTGTTTCCATTGACAGACCCTAATCTCGTCAGATAGCAAATTAGAGCCAGTTGTGGTTTATGATAAAGGAAATTCATAATAGCATGACAAAATTAATATAAAAAGTTCAGTTAACTATTGTGAGAGACGTTTCTTATTGGCCGAGGCTGGGTAATTAACCTTCTGAAGTGATTTTGTCTGAGGACTTTTTTTGCTCGTTGATATGTTTGCTCCTGCATCGTTTTTCTTGGTGTGGCTTCTGAAGCTGGAATCATGAAATTATTTTGCATGAAAAATGAAAAATAAACAAAAATCAAAACAGTAGCTAATTGACTTTCATTTGTCTAATGACCTATTGATTAATCAACTAATCATTTCAGCCGTACTTTATACTGTCGGGCTGTTTAATTTCTAATAAGGTGTCATATTTTATAAGTTTTTCATATCTGTTTTATCTGCCAAACTCTTAATTTGTAAAGTAACTAATACTAAGTACAAATAAAAGGTCCATCATTTATTGTTCTACAATACAAAAATATAGTTCCTTATTGTTACTTGCAGAATAAAAATTATAAATGGAAGAATGAATGAGTGCAAAGAATAAACTGAGTCTCACAGTCAGAGGAAAGAAGCTGCTCTGTAGTCTGGTGGTATATGGCGGTGGATACTTCTGTATCTCTTGTCAGACAGCAGCGGGGTGAAAAGGCTGTGGCTGGAGTGGATATAACTAAAGCTTTCAGATAATCGACCCTTCGCTAAGCCCCACCTCCAAACAGCAACTGTCCAGTCATAGGTTCCCAACCGTAACAAGGGCTGTCAAGCTTTCCAATGCACTACATCTTGAAGGTGTGCAGGAGGCTCTGAGATGAGCGATACTCAGTATTTCATGAGTGTGGACAGGTGGGATCTCTCAAAAATGTGAAACTCAAGAGTGCATGTGTGGGAATGGATTGAACTCTGTCTTCCTCTACTCTAACATAAGCCGCAAATGTTAGCATGTCTAGCTAACTCATTCTAGCTTACTAGCTGCAGTAACTTCACCTCCAGCCAAACTTGTTAGATACCACTGCGTCTGCATTTGTTACGTGGGGATTTGAGGAGTAAGATATGGGCTGATGGAGAATCAAAGTGGGTCGATGACACTCATCTCAGACTGGCTCGCTGTCTCAGGATCTAAGCCAAGTTAGCTTAGCTCTGATGCCAGCTCTCTTCTGTCATCGCGGTCCGATCATCTGGCTGGGTGACCCTCTCAAGGTCCACTGCATTAATCTAGTTGCTGCGCTTCCTTTTCCCACATTAGTAAGTGTATTTCTGTCATCTATCATATAGATATACCTGCTGTATTTCACCATTCAACCAATGTTTGCTGAGATGTAAGCTAGCTTTAGCCCTAGCATTAATGTTATAACATGTACGCAGTTGGTAGGTAACTTTACATTTACACTTTCACAGGGTTCTTGTTTTAAAACATTTCAGATGGAAACATTAAAACATCAGCTGGAGACTTCTCAACTGACTCAAGTCAGCAGTAGCTTACATCAGCCAGCTACACTTATGAATCTGCCTGTGAGTCATTATTTTAGCCGACAAAATCCATGGTCGTCACCTAGAAATGAGATTAGCTTTTGTTTACATCTCTAAGGAATCAAAGACCTCATGTTTCAACAATTACTCCCAGTTTTGATGTTAAATCTGCCACTGTTATCACTGTAAACTACATCATTGCAGTGTGAGAATGGAAAGCTTGGCAGGCATGGCAACAGTAACAGTATTTTGCTGCATGTAAAAATACCACAGTCCTGTTCATTTTTGCCCTTTTTACACACATAAAACCCGTTTAGATACTTTAATCAGTCAGAGCAAGAAGTTGCATTGTGGCAAAAAGAGGAAAATGCTCAACCATCATTATGTCATACTGCAGCGTCTGCTGACCTCGCTGGTACAACTGCTGCCCTCATGTTTACACACACAGATACACAGAGCAGGCAGGTGTTCTGGGCTGCATGAGACCATTTGATTTAAATAAGCACCAGTTTTAGTTACAGGTCATTTGAATCCAGTCAAGCTGATGATAAATAAAGCGCTGTTAGTGCTATTGGAAATCTGTCAATACAGCTATTGATACAAAGTCTTTGACTCAGTGTGTTTTCTAAAAAATTACTCAAATTAAAAACTGATTACTTAATTTCTGCCCTCCTTACTTAGAACAAATGTGATGCATTCTGCCCCAAACAAACAACACTTTGTTCTCTTTTTTTATTTTTCTCCTCTCTTCCTCCTCACTCATGCCTGCACATCCCTCTGATCATATTTAAAAACTTTATAATAAACTCTATACATGTATATTACGTTATTCATATCAATGACCAACCCCTTCTCATCGCAGCTCATTAAGCGGTGACTCATACCTGTCTGATAAGAGTCTTCTCAGCTGTTCCTGATATCTTCACGTGAAACTCGTTGTTGTGGTGCGCCCCAGGGTCTCTGTCTTGGGTCCTGTTCTGTTCATCCTGTGACAGATCATGTCCAGTATACTGTATGGATATTCTATCTTCAGCCAGTAGATTAGATTAGGTTTAGTAGACTAGGCTTAACTCTTTCCCCGCCACTGACAAGATATCTTGTCAATTGCTGTTTTCACTGTAAGGCAGTAGGGGACGCATCATCTGACAAAAAATTGTCAATCAAAGAAAAAGGGAACCACTGGAATGAGCAGCAGAAGAAGCAGATGGTGTTATTTAGCATGAAAACGCTGGTGCTAAACTGCAGAGCCGCAGGGCAAAAAGCATCATAACCTGGCCACAGAGCCCAGGCGCAGAGCAGCCTGCTCGTGCTCCACAGCAGCCGGGACACAGTGAGGCTGCTCACACCACATCCCCTGGGAGTCACACCACAGCAGGGTCAAAGAGCGCCGCAATCCAGGTACAGAGCCCGGGCACAGAGCGGGGCTGTTCATACTGCAGTCCCCAGACCTCCACACCAGCCAGGACACAGCAGGCTGAAGATGATGAAGTGATGAAAAAAATAAAATAAATAAAAATGTAAAGTTGATGTTCTGCTTAAAAATGTCTCTTTCACAAAAATGCTGTTTTCTCTGTTTTTTGTCTGAAACATTCAAGTGCTTATAAAATAAGAATGATGAAGCTAAAACAAAATGCTTTTTCGTGTCAGAAACTAGAAGATTTTTTTTTTCTTTTGGTATATTCCATGTTAACATATTCATAGAACTGAATATTCTGTGGATGTTGAAATATTTGTGAATTTTGGCAAAAATACTGGCACTGGCGGGCAACTTTATTAAAAAAATAAATAAATAAATAAACAATGGTGGGTAAAGAGTTAACTTGAAATTACATAAATTACACCATTCACAGCAGAAACACATGAAACATGATGCTGTAACAGAATGATGTTGGGCTTGGTGACCCCATAGTTAGTGGCTAAGGGACTATGCAGACAACTTGTCAGAAAGCTAACTATTTATCATCACTCCCAGGACAGACATGACTGGTGCATTTTACATTAAACTAGTTGAGTTTGATGGATGCAATACACAACCTGACTCAACACAATTGGAGTACCCTAATTCAGGAGACAGACACTCCATGTGTTTGCACAGAATTTAACTTGAGTTCAGTCAGACAACTCATGTTTAGAATGTTTATTCAGCAGCAGAACATGATTTGTGTTTGGCGTCTAGGCTCCGACTTCATCACTCCCCACGCTTAAGTTACATAGAGATAAGGAGAGTGATGAGCAAATTCTTGAACCCCCGTCGGAGCCTGCAGGTGGATGCTGGGGTGGTGGTGGGTTAAAGAGCAGGTAGCAACGCTAGTGCAGGGCAGCAGCGCATTGGCAGGCAGAGGGAGAAATGGGAGGTTCAGCAGTTTAAATAGACTGCGAGATTGGAAGTGTGCGTTTGGTATGTAGTACTGAGAATAAGGTATGTCACGTGAGGTTGGCGTAGCAGCTCGAGTTGACTGCCTGAACTAGCTCGCAGGCGTCACCACATTTTTGATTTCATTGTTCACAGGCTCAGAACAGTGGTTGTGAGTTGGAAAAGCTGCAAGTGGTGAACTTTGCAAGCATTTGTTTGGTTGTTTAAAGATATATTGCAGGTATCAGACAAGCTTCAAGGTCTGTGACATCAAAGACACACACTTCACACTGTGAAGATAACATTTCCCAGCATGCATGGTGAAACTAATGCATTTGGTTTTACCTGAAGACCTCAATTATCCCTTAGAGCTCAGTTTTTATTTGTGATTCGGCTATCCAGAGAATTAGACAGCACAGATATTAAAACAACAATACTACTGTATGTACACAGGTAGCAGCTGACAGGTGCTCTGGGCCAAGTCTGATTTGAATACACAGTACACCAGTCATTTGAATCCTCTCAAAAATTAAACCAACAATTTTGACATCAGTGGCACTTTAGATACGTAACTTCCTGGAAGCCTGCTCAGGGACTTGACCCATCCTTGTGAGCCACATGAGCACCATGGAGCAGAGTGCAAGCTGTTGGGCTTCACAGATTACTGTACAAAAACACAACTTTTTTTCATGGATTTTGGTGAAAATGAATTATATTCATTAGAGAAAACATTTTTTGGCTTTCCTGGTGATATCCTCCAGCTGCTCTGCCTCAACTTCAGGTGATGAAAGCTACGGAGTTTTCAGATTGCCAGACAAGTTTTACATGTTGTTACCAACTACTTAAGCCAATAGTTGGCCAAATAGCTCAGAGATCCGTCTGGCTATGCAACACTACAGCACCCTGGGTGGGTCTGAGCATCATCTTGGCATTGAAAATAGCGATACTGGGCACTGAATTTGATAAATTTTCTGTTTGTCACACCACAAATGAGAGGATAAAGTTGGAGCATTGTGTTTCTGGGCAATAATAACTGTACACAAGCACATAACTTTATAGTTTTATTCACTGATTCTGGCGAAACTGGATCAAATTTTACAAGATAATATTTTCTGGTTTTCTCTCTGATCCTCCGGCTTCTCTGCCTCAACTTTGGGTGATTTATGAAGTTTCCTGATGGACAAAGGTTTGCTTGCTCTTTTTGGTTAACTATTTTACTTTAGCTGCTAACTGCTAGTTAGCTCAGTTAGCCATGCCACCCCATGCAGCAGGAAGTGCAGGAAGTGTACAGCTAGCTAGTCATAGCAGTTAGCTGTTAATCAAACCCTGTAAATCAGCCAGCTGCATCAAGTCGACATTAGAAAAAAAATGTTGAGAATATTGTCTGAAACCTGAGCTTTTTGCTCACAGGGATTACTTTTACAAGTTTACCTTATTATTTGACACTTTGGCCATGATTACCATGAATATCTAACATTTTGACATTATACATATGGCAGAAAATAAGAAAATGCATTATAGGTCCCCTTTAAAGTGCCCTTTAGCCAGGCCCTGGACTCTATCAGTGTTGCTGCTCTGCAGCTGACCCTGTGCTTTGAAAAATGTGACAAGAAAATTTGCCTGCTGTCATTAATGGTATAATGCGTCACTGCATCTTTATTGCTTTCACTGCATGCAAAAATAACTTAGTCCTGATGACATTAATCTTTTTTACACACCCAGCAACGCATTCAGATGTATGTAGTAATGTTGATGAAGAGCAGGTGCGCATCAGTCCAGTCTTCAGGGACACAGAGGAGGGAAGATCTGCAACCAGCACTCTTGAAAAGGTGGATGTTTCTAATCATCTGGTGGCAAATTAATCTAAGCTAAGATTTAGCAATTTAGCAGATGATGAAAACAGAAAAATGACAACAATTATAATTTAGTCTTTTCATTTTTATTGTCACCAATCAATATGAAATTCATATTTAAGTGATCAATGACTCAAAACTAGAAAATTTGCAAGATGCTTTCCCGGTTTTCTAAATGTGCCTTTTCAAATAAAACACTACATGGTATTTTACCTCATCTTTTTTTTTAAAGCAGTTTGTTAAAATCTTTAATTTAATTTCAGAGGTTGAATATAATTCTATTAATGTGAGGAAAAGGGTCTTTCATGTCAAACTGTCATCACAAAGACTTTATTTTTTTGGTTAATATCGAACAAAGACATTATTGTCTTGATTAATGTCAAGTTGTCATAACAGAGACATCTCAAGAAGTGTCATGACATGGTTATGGCAGTGTAATGAAAGGTTTGTTTCTTTTTATCATCACATGTCTGTTTTCTTTCAGGTAGGTTTTAATTTCTCCATTGCAATGCAATCCAATTAAACGTTTTTTCGCTGTGTTTTACATATGAAAAAAATATTTAAGGAACTGAAAAAGATTGTCCTTTTTCACCTATTCTTCAGCCATAAACACAGGGGAGAAAATAATTTAGATCAGACCTCACCAGAATTCTTTTTGCCTCTCAGGGACAATGTCTCCTCAATGTGTTGTCTTGCAAATTAATAATTTAATGTAGCATAATTAATAACATAATGTCTAGGAAACAGAATTGATTTTATTACTCCTCTTGACCTCTTTCCCTCTTCCTCTTCCACAGGCCTCTGTCTCAGCAGATATGTCCTTCACCTCACGCTCCTCACCCAACGCCTCCCACCTCCTTTCTCTCCGTCCAACTCCTTCCTCTACCCTCACTTCTACGAGTGCTCTGAGTCTCCCGCCAGCTCCGCAGTCTTCACCACTTTCACCTGCACCTCCTTCCTCTCCCTCCTCCCTCTCTCCATCCTCGTGCTCTCAGTGGGGGTCCAGCGATGGTGGAAACAGCAGCACACGGCCACCGTCGCGGCAGTGAGCCACTCCGACTTCCTCACCTACAATATAATCGCCATGGAGCCGATCGGTTTGCTTGCGTGCGGGTGTTACTGCGGCGGCATGTTTGTGGATCAGCCAAGGCTGATTCAAGCAGGGGTGTACATTGTGTTCATTGTTTATCTTGGGCAGTTGTTGTTTCAGTGCTTCACCTGTGTGGAGCACTACCTGGCAGTCATACACCCCGTCACCTGCCTCAAATCTGAGAGAGGCATCAGGATCAGAAACATCAGTATTGGCTGCGTTTGGCTGCTGTGTTTGGGAATGCTTGTTTTTGTGGCCTCATACTGCCCAATTTTACCCACCATCCCATTTTTCACCTTCTTCGCCTTCGGGTTACTTGTTATATCCTTCTGCAGCGTCTCTGTTTCTGTGCTCTCATTCGCCCAGGTCCAGGGGCAGTGGGTGGAGACAGGAAGAGGGTCGACCAATCAAAGCAGAGGGCATTTCTCACAATCTTGGCCATAAACAGCGTGATGTTTCTGAAATATGTGGGCTTACTGGTCTGCACAGCGGTGCATGCATCATCACTGCTGGAATACCATGATGGGTGTTTGGTGCTGATGTCCTCGTTCTGGTTCTGTCTGCCGAGCAGTCTTTCACTTCCTCTGCTATTCCACTTCAGAGCAGGGAAACTACGTGTTTGAGTGACAGGGCTGAATCAGGAAGAAACACATAATGTAAGAAAGCTGCGTTGAACTTGTCTTTAAGGACCAATGTGTGGGAATTAGTGGCATCTAGTGGTGAGCTTGCGGATTGCAAACACATTTTCTTTCACCTCATTGCAAGCGTGTAGGAGAACCTGGCTGCAAAACTTGCAAAAAAATGTGAAAAATCGTATTTAGAGTCAATGTTTGTTTTGTCCATTCTGGACATGGCAGCGCAACAACTCCTTGGAGGACCCACTCCCTCTGTATATATAAACAGCTCATTCTAAAGCAACAAAAACACAACTTTTCTTATTTTCAGGAGATTATACACTAATGAAAACAAACTGATTAACATTATATTACATTTCTATCAGTAAATCCCCATAAATCCAACACTACTGGACCTTTAACTTTTGCTGTAATGCAATGTCTTCTGCTAAGGCATGCATATGACACTGATATATGCAATAACACATTTGTTGAGAACCTTGTTTCATGAATGCTGTATTTCCATTGTTTTTTCTCTTTTTTCTGTGCTCTGTCACAGCAAACAACCAAAAGATTTTTACCTTGATAACCTTTTAGTCTGATAAGCCTTTAAACTCCTGCATCTATGATTCAAACTTGCCAGAGCAAAGGACATACAATCAGACTATATATATACTAACGTTCCTAATCCTTTGCTAAGCAGTGTTTTAGACTCACAAGCCAGCCTTAGATTATTCATAATGAACTCTTCATTTGAATACCTCAAAATGGACGTCATGCCACTATGTCTAAAGGTGGTGCTATAAGACGCTGTGAGCATCCAGCTCATTCTCATCCCAGCTCATCAAATACTGACAATGTGTCATCAACAAATAACTTGGGGAGGTTTAGGATCGGACCATGTTTGGGGTTACAATCAGTATGTCTGTATGTTGTTTGAGTCATCCATCCAGCACATCCAACACTTCTCCCTCCTTACTCCTTGATCCCACAGAGGAAAACTGTATTTGTCACAATCGCCTTTTCTTTGTCTTATGACAAATAAATGAGATTTCCTATTTTGAGCTTATTGAGGTCTCCTGTGTTTCTCCTAGACTCTGCACTGGGTGAAAAAAGGAGCAAAACAAGCAAAATGCAGGAGATCTTTTGCTCAGCTCAGTTTCTCCCTGACGACTTTAATTTGACCACTGACACAAATTCAAGATCTCATTTAAAACAATTGAGCTTTCTTTTAGATCTCACTGTTATCTCAAGAGCTGATTATTGAAGACAAATTTAAAATCATTACAGTGAGGCGAAAAAAAAGAACATTTGAAGATCTTCAATTAAGCTCAAATTAGTCTCTGGCTTAGACGAGAGAAAGGCTGATTCTCCAGAGATGAATTTCAGAAGTATGAGAAAATTGAGCTCATTATGTCTAGAAGACACAGGCTAGATCTTATTTTTAACTTTTCCTTTCCTCTGGGTGGGTCATTGCATATGTGATGCAGTTTTGATCTGTGTAGAAGCTGTGCAGACTGAGCAAGTGTTCTCTCTGTTGGTTGCATTAAGGAGTCTAACTGCAGCACATTCTGCTGTAATCTGTATGTGTTTTTACTTAGACAGGTTTGTAGCAAATTACAGTAATCCTGGTCCAATATGTAACAAAAGAAATGACAAACAAAATGTACTTTTAATTTGTATGAGAAAGAATTTGTTTCTTTATGCTTGAGTTTGCAGTATGCATGACATCCTATAACTCTGTAAGACTCTGTGTCTGAATGATACTCTGCATTATAAAGGCTGTTGTTTAAGTCAGTGAGCTCTTTTTCTCTCTTAAGACGAGCAGATCCACCATCAGGCATCCATACTGAATCAACTCCACAGCGGTATATCAGATATTCTCCAAGAAATACCCAAAGAAAACATCGTCATCAGCATTACAGCAGTGTATGTAATTTATTCCTGGTTAAATTATGATTTCTGTTTAATCTGTTGGTTTCTGTTGAGTTGTTTGATGTTAAAACTCTCCTGAGCTCCTTGGTAACATTTTGTTGCACTTGTTGTGCATAAGACTGTCTAGCCTTGTCATTAAGATGTCATTAACTTGTCAAACTGGTGCCAAACTGGCTTTATAACATTTAACCAGCTAACACCAGTTACAGATAACAGCAGTTATCCTACTTTATCATTAAAACATAAAGTTAAACAGTTTCTTTAGGTTTGATCATGTCAAGTTGTCATAACAAAGATCTTATTGGCTTGGTTGATATCAAAATGTTGTACAAAGACACCTAAGAAATATCAACTTGCATTAAAAAAGAATAATTGACTGAATAACCTTTTATTTATACAAACAAAAAATCCTTCATGTTCATGCCAGTTGTCATAACATGGTTATGACAACTGGCATGACAGTCTACACAACCCTTTAAATAAAGTGTAACCAGCTCCTAACTGTGTTTGGCTGAGAGGTTTTTAGTGTTTTGTCTCCATCTGGTGTCCATTTTAGTTTGGCACCTTCCTGCACAGTCAGGCACTTTGTAGAGTAGGGAGACCATCTGTGCAGCTCAACTTAGGGACATTAGTTGGAACAAAAAGACAATGTTGTCATCCTTATTTTTAACAAATTAGTATCATGACTGTATGAAGACAATGACCACATTTTAAAACTTCTTTCTGAGGCTTTTGTTGCGTGTTGTTACTTCAAAATTCAATTAAAGGATTTTTAGTCACTGGTTACATCTAACTTATGTGTATTAGTCAATTCTATTAGCATTTGCTAATTTTGTGGTAAAGCTAAATGTTTATATGTTTTATCTGACACTTGTAAGTAACACTGCATATGTGGTAGACAAACTAGATTCAAGGTCCTGAATAAATTTGTGTAATATTAAATTTATGTAATTTGGGAACTTATTTACTTCCTTAAGCACTCAGTGACAAACTGGCTATCTGGAAACGCTGCCCAACTAGTCCACATGAGCCACTTAGAATGGCTCATCATTGAACTGATGAAAATAATAATAATAATGTTGTCTTTTATGATTTTGATTGAAAAAGTTATTTCATGCATGCCGCCCAGGACACCTTCCCCTCGATGGAGTGAGGGCTAAAATTGAAATTGGGCAGGTATAAAATTTAACATTACGGCAGCGTTAACATGTCTAAAAGAAAACGATCAGGGTCACAAACAACCAAAGGTGGGCTGAGGTTAGCTGGTCTGTTGCAAATGCTGAGGATTTTTTTATCCTAGTCCATCACTATAAGTGTTACATATGCAGTAAATTTGCAATATTCTCAGCAGATGTACAATATGAAACTTATATAAGTTAATGAAACCTAAATCTTGCAAGTGTTGCTCTAAAACTTTACAAAACCTATATGACATGTAATATATGAAGAGGTTTCAGAGCATCATATGCCGCCAACAACATCTTTTTCAGAGACATCCTTGTTTATTTCAGCAGGACGATGACAAGACACATTCTGCACTGTTACAGCAGTGTGGCTTTGTTGTAAAAGCGTTCAGGTACTAGACTGGTTTGTCTGTAGTCCAACCTTTGCCCCATTGTGTGGTGCATTATAGAGGACAAAATTTTGACAACAGAGACCCGAACTGTTGAGCACTTGAAGTCGTATATGAAGAATGAGAAAACGTTTTTGAAACATGTCGCAGGCATCAATTCAGAGGGCATGTATATTGATAAAAAACAATAAAGTTAATCAGCTTAAACATTAAATAGCTTGTCTTTGTACTGTATTCAACTGAACATAAGTTGAAATGTGTTTTTTTAATTGTTGCATTCTGTTTTAATTGATGTTTGACACAGCATTCCAACTATTTTGGAACTACTGGGGTTGTATAAGATATACAATATATATAAAACACACACATTTACTATTGAAGACAAAGGATTTTGCATTTCTGTGCTATATTGATATGTATTTTCTTGACTCCCTTCTTATTGTTCCAGTTTCTTAGTTTTAAGTAGCTAACTGCTATAAAGAAATGTCGCTCTAGTGTGTGTATTTTGTGGAGAAAAGCATTTTTTTATGTCACTTTCTCACATGAATTCACTAGAGCTGTCATCCTAAAATACTAAAAATTGCTGTTCAAGGCTTTAAGCCACTTGGGTAACTCGACCAATAAGATTATTTCTGCCTCCAGGACATTTTAATTGAACTAAATCTGCCTCTGTCTGTTTTTCTGTCAGTCAGGTATCTCAGGCTTCCCTTCACTTATTTCTCTTTATGCTCTCGTGCATACACACACTCTATCTCCTCTCTATCTCCTCATACTTCATCGCCACGCGCCCTCACACCCTGCGGAAATGAAAAATTGAAACAGCATTCATCTGATGAAAACACTCCCCCTCTCCTCCTCCTCCTCCTCATCCTCTCTACCCCATCTTTTCTACCACTGTTATCACACACTCTGAGACCAGGCACAGGCTCACAGACAGGATGAAAGAGTAACGGGCACAGGAAGTAGGGGCTGATGGGATTGGTGCTGCAGCGTTTTCAGGACAGGATGCTAATCTGTTTACCAGCTCTGGTGAAAGGAGGACAGCTGAGGTTTTGTGATGAGGTGAAAGCTTGAATAGAGGAGACTACAACACAATAAAATTTAGTCACTCTAACGTGTCTCTTCTCCTCTGTCTGTCCCTCTCTGTCTTTTTCATTCTCTTCTCTCCTGAAATCGATTCTTGCAGACTGGTTGCATCCATCACTGGGGTCGACATTAATTTCACTTACTCTTGATTAATGTTATCTGACTTGCTCGTGCTCGCCATTTTACTCAATTAAAACAAAGTGTTATTAAAGGCAATACCAAAGTCATGAACACTCTGTGTGCTGCAAAACTTTATATATCTGTAAATTAACAATAGCAGGAGAAAAAACTCAATGGTTTGTACATAAGGCTTGTGTCACATTGATATAAATATAAGATTTACAGTCATCTGACCCTTCGTTATGGCCTTCCTCCAATCAGCAAGACACTGTTGTTTCACTAAGCCCCACCTCCAAACAGCAACTGTCTAATCATAGCTTAGCAACCTTAAGTAGAGCTGTCAAGTTTTGCATTTCTCTACATGTTGACACGGTGTGCAGGAGGCTCTGAGAGGCGCGATAATTTGATTCATTTACTATCGTATCATGTAACTCTATCGCAGGTAATGTTAGCTAGGAAGTGCTTGCAGTCAGCTCATTGAGTTATCAAATATGTTGTTTTTGCTTGAAATATGGCCTGATGTCCCTTCATATTTTTCACCATCCACTGTCTTTTCAGTTGCTGATCAACCAGAAAGTAGTGAAATGATAAGAATTTTGTGATGATTTTGGCACGTAGAGCTAAGGGGAAGTGGCTCATGAATCTGCTAATGAGCCCCAAGCAGAGGTACTGTATGTGTGGAGCTTTTAGAGACTTTTAGAGAAAATGTCATTGACATTTGGTTATCAGATGTCCCTAATGTGCTTCATATTCACATATTAACCAAACCAATATGCCATTGAAATAGTAAAAATCCCCCCAAACCTCTCACAGAAAAGGTTATAATGACCCTGCACAAGTTTATCTCACCAGTCCCAAAAACAAAGATAACCGCAGCCTGTGGAATTGCTATCACCTACACTCGAAGAAAAGGGCACAGCATGAAATCATCTGCTCTTTTTTTAAACCTTTGTAATTTCTTTTCCCTCCATCAGGGTCAGACTGAACTCAGGCAGTGTCCCCGGATCTCTACAAGAGTGTGTCTGTGTCTCATCTAAGAGCTGAAGTGCCGGGGCGAGGTGACTTTGCCATAATCCAGCAATTTGGGTTTTTTACACATGAAAACCCCACAGAGAGACACAGATAGAACAAGGGAAGAAGGAGGAGGAGGGATGACAGAACAAGCATGGAGGGAGAAAAGATCTGAAAGAAAAGGATGAAGGAGGAGGAAGACAGAGAAGGAAAGAGGAAGAGCTGTTTCTAATCCTCCCGCCGGCTGAATTTGCCCCACAAAGTCTTCTATTCACATGGGACCAGCTTTATGGTGTTATGTAAAAGACGTCATGGAGCTAAGAGCCATTTCCTCCAACCTCTGCCCTCTGCTGAAGATATCAAGCTTATGACCATTTGAATACACCCCAGAGGCCACTCAGTAAGGAGATTATGGGCATACAGTGATACAGGGAGTATCGGGCAGGCTTGAACTGGTATTAAAACTGCAAAATGACACGTATTCTCCAATAAAGACACAGAATAAGTGATGTTTTCAAGCAAGACTTTCTCTGGCTAATGCAACATTGAAACAAGAGAGCTAGGCTCTCTATAACCCCAATTCCAAAAAAGTTGGGACATTGTAAAAGGTAAATAAAAACAGAATGCAATGATTTGCAAATCCTTTTCAACTTGTATTCAACTGATACAAGTACAATGACTAAATATTTCATGTTCAAAGTGATTAAGTTTGGACGGGGGCAACTAAGGTCTGGGAAAGTTGTGCAAAGCTAAAAAAAAACACCTGTTTGGAAGATTCAACAGGTGAACTACTGGTAGCAGGTGATAATATGTTTGGTTATAAGCTGTTTACAAGCATGGGTGGGACAAGGTTCACCAAAAACTGTGTGAGCAAATTGTCCAACAGTTAAAGAACAACTTTTCTCAACACAAGCCTGCAAGGATTTCCAGATTTCACCATCTACAATCCATAATATCAAAAGATTCAGAGAATCCAGAGAAATCTCTGCACATGGGGGCAAGGGGCAAGGCCGAAAAACTAACATTGAATGCCTGTGACCTTTGACCCCTCAAGCAGCACTGCATTAAAAACTGCAGTAAAAACCCACATCATTGTATAAAGGATACTGCATGCACTCAGAAACACTTTGGAAAACTGCTGTTAGTAGACACTTAGTTTGTTGCTGCATCTACAAATGCAGGTTAAGACTCTACCATGCAAAGAGAAAGACACATATCAACAACATCCAGAAACTCTGCAGACTTCTCTGGGCCTGAGCTCATCTGAGATTGGACTGAGGCAAAGTGTAAAGGTTTGCTGTTTTCACAAATCACAAATGTTGTGATTGTTACCAGCACTAACTTCAAAAGCCAGATGCTGGTGATGGTATGGGGGTGTCTTAGTGTCCATGGCATCATGGGTAACTGTCACATATGTGAAGGCCCCATTAATGCTGAAAGGTACACACAGGTTTTGAAGCTTGCATCATTTAATATGAAATAAAAATGATTGCCTTTATTACTGGTTGTTTGGCTTATGATTCTGACTGACTAGAGCCTTAATTTCAACAATATATCAGTCATGTTTTATAAAACTGTTTGGGGTTCTTTTGCATTAATTTCAAGGTGATACTTTATTATAATCGATTTTCTTTACAACTATTAGTGAAGCTTTCATAACTTAATGGTAATGATGAAAATAAAACATTTCTGTTG
This sequence comes from Lutjanus argentimaculatus, assembly GCA_034769285.1. Taxonomy (NCBI): domain Eukaryota; kingdom Metazoa; phylum Chordata; class Actinopteri; order Lutjaniformes; family Lutjanidae; genus Lutjanus; species Lutjanus argentimaculatus. Next base: position 12,946,517 of record JAWZSL010000018.1, read on the forward strand.
ATAAAAATAATCAAATACAAAACACAAACAAAAGTGGGTCAGTTCTACAGATTCAATGGTTCATATATATCAACACATAAAAAACCTAAAGCAGTTGTTCAGGTTCATTATGTATTTTTCTGGATTCACAGTTGTAACAAAAAATGACTTTTGGTTCAACCCATCATAAGCTTGAAATACTGATTTTAGCTCAGGATGATATTCTGAAATTGTTTGCCACAAATGGTTCAGAGTAGATCATTAAATATGGGAGAAAACTATTTGAAAACAATTTAAATATTTTGAGAGATTAGTTTGATAACTCACTCTTTATTGTCAGTCAGCTGTTTTTGACCAGTAAAAGAAAACTGAACAGAATCAGAGGAAGAGTTAGAGAAATATGAAGAGGCATTTAATAACTTAAAGCTTAAATCTTTTTAATTTGGGAGCAGGTTTTATCTGAGGCTTCATAGTAACTGAAGGAAACAAAGTTACGATTCACAGCGCTGCTCCCTTTCCTGGAATGAATCAAAGCCTCATAACCCCTCCCGCTTCCTCCTGCTCTCAAACACAGCGAGCTGAACTCTGTTTGTATTTTTTCCTTCTTCCCTCCCCTTCAGATCTACAGTTAGAGGACGGGTGTAACCAACATGTAGTACAGTGCAAGAGCTGACAAGCCCCACCCACTGCAGACACATGCTGTTTAGATCAGAGCTCAGACTAGTTTCGATTCTGAGGAAGTGAAACTCAGACAGTCATTGCCACAGAGAGGTGAAATGGCACAGAGAGGAGTTCAGATCGACCGGGAAACCTTATCTTGTTCTGTCTGTCTGGATCTGCTGAAGGATCCGGTGACTATTCCCTGTGGGCACAACTACTGCATGAGCTGTATTAAAAGTTTCTGGGATGAAGAAAGTAGGAAGAAAATCCACAGCTGCCCTCAGTGTCGGCAGACATTCAAGCTGAGGCCTGCGCTGGTGAAAAACACCATGTTGGCAGAGTTAGTGGAGGAACTGAGGAAGGCAGGACCCCACCCTGCTCCTGCCGATCCCTGCGCTGCTGGACCGGACAGTGTGGAATGTGATGTCTGTACTGGAGAAAAACTGAAAGCCATCAAGTCCTGTATGGTTTGTCTGGCTTCTTACTGTGAGCAGCACCTCCAGCCTCACTATCATGCAGCTCCATTAAAGAAACACAAGCTGGTGGACCCCTCCAAGAAGCTTGGGGAGAACATCTGCTCTCGTCATGATGAGGTGATGAAGTTGTTCTGTCGCACTGATCAACAATCTATCTGTTATCTCTGCTCTGTGGATGAACATAAAGGCCACGACACGGTGTCAGAAGCAGTGGAGAGGACTGAGAGGCAGAGAGAGCTCGAGGGGAGTCGACGAAACATCCGGCAGAGAATCCAGGACAGAGACAAAGATGTGAAGCTGCTTCAGCAGGAAATGGAGGCTATCAATCGCTCTGCCGATAAAGCAGTGGAGGACAGTGAGAGGATGTTCACCGAGCTGATCCGTCTCATCCAGAAAAGAAGCTCTGACGTGAAGCAGCAGGTCAGATCCCAGCAGAAAACTGAGGTGAGTCGAGTCAAAGAGCTTCAGGAAAAGCTGGTGAAGGAGATCACCGAGCTGAGGAGGAGAGACGCCAAGCTGGAGCAGCTCTCAAGCGCAGAAGATCACGAGTTTCTGCACAGCTACCCCTCGCTTTCACGACTCTGTGAATCTACAGACTCATCCAGCATCGATATCCATCCTCTGCAGTGCTTTGATGATGTGACAACAGCTGTGACAGAGGTCAGAGATAAAGTGCAGGACATTCTGAGTAAGAAATGGACAAACACCTCACTGACAGTCACTGAAATGGATGTTTTACTGCCAAATCCGCAACTAGAGCCCACGACTAGAGCTGGATTCTTAAAATATTCACAAGAAATCACACTGGATCCAAACACAGCAAACCCAAATCTGTTATTATCTGAGGGGAATAGAAAAGCAACATTAGTTAATCAAAAACAGCCTTATTCTAGTCACCCAGACAGATTCACTTCACGTTTTCAAGTCCTTAGTAGAGAGAGTCTGACTGGACGTTGTTACTGGGAGGTGGAGTGGAGAGCAGATGGAGTTTGCATTGCAGTCGCATACAAGAACATCAGCAGAAGAGCAGACAGCACAGAAAAATGTCAATTTGGACACAATGACAAATCTTGGGCATTGTATTGTTGCACAGAGAGTTATATATTTTATCACAACAAACTCAAAACTCGCATCTCAGGTCCAAAGTCCTCCAAAGTAGGAATGTACCTGGATCACAGCGAAGGTATTCTGTCCTTCTACAGCGTCTCTAAAACCACGACTCTCCTCCACAGAGTCCAAACCACGTTCACTCAGCCTCTCTATGTCGGACTTTATCCTTTCTGTTCTGGAGACACTGTTGAGCTCTGCAAGCTGAAATAGACAGAGGTCATTTAAGGGACGGTGGGTTGAATTCTGTGTTTAATTTCTTAAAATTGTTTTGTTGCCGAGGGCTGGCCGTTGTGGCATTTCTTCACCGCACAGAGAATAAATCAGACATTATGGGTGGCTCTTGACATCTGTGGAAACCCATTTTTGCCAGTATGATGGCAAAAAAAAAGAGCCTGCAGGTAACTATAATGAGAAATGTTCTCAGAATGACTCAGCATTTAAAAACAATGACTTTGTATCTGAAAATAATGGGTTATTTCAAAATATTGATTTGTTACCTCAAAAGAATTACTAGCATCTCAAATGATAACCTATATATCAACATATTGAGTCAGTGATTTTATCTTCATGAATTACAGAACCTTGTTTTTGTTAATTGTTTTTTTTTATTCATATTGGCAGAAATGGGCTTCCATAGACATCCTGTCATTTATTGTTCTCTAAATGATTAAGTGGCCCTTATCCCTTTGTAATGAAAAAAAAAAGATCTGCGAGTTATTATAATGAGAAACTTTTTTGGAATAATGACTTAGTATCTCAAAATTATGACTTACTATCCCAAACGAATGAGTAGGTATCTCCAGGACTTATAGGATCTTCTCTTTTTTTCATCACATTGGTGGAAATGAGTGTCCATAGACATCTTCTCATTTGTTGCTCTGAGTTTCTTTAGGTGGCACAACTTCCTGCGTCTGTTTAGCCACCGCTTATGCTGACTTTTGTTTACATGATAATTAGTAAGGAAAACATTCATTATTTACTTTTACATAACTGAGATTCTGGTCAAACAAACTGACTGTGTGGATGAAATGAATCTGTATAAGATAGGATAGAATAAGACTCATTTAACAGATTTTAAATGTGTGAACAAACTGAAGTTTTAAATAATGAATAAACAAACATGAACGTGAAAAGTTTTGTCTTCTTTTCTTCATTCCAGGGTACAATACATAGATGATGGAGAAAATGTGAAACTAATATGAGAGTATAAATGGGGCAGTTTTCCTCCTGAAACACCACAAGTTTTGCATTTGTCAGTCAGTTTCGGTACTTTCAACTTTCCTTTTAGTCACGCAGAAATGAGCAGAGTTTTCTATCACGTGTTGCTTTTCACAGCCAACATTTTGTTTGTGCACTGAGTGAACAAAGAGGATTTATTACACAGACTTAAAAAGTTAAAATAATAATAATAAAATAATAATAATAATAGTAGGAATTCATTTGGTCATTATTATTATTATTTGATTTGAGGTCATTTAAATTTGATTTAGATGTGAAATAAGTTTTTGTTGAGTCCTAACACTATGAGACACTGGAAAATTTGTAGTTGTGAACTTTAATTTACTGCATGTTGATAAAATGTAAATGAAACAAGGGCAGATTAATAAATTAATTGAATGAAAGAAAAATATTTGGCAACCACTTTAATGATCTTTAAGTCCTTGCTTGCTTTACAATAATTTAATCATCATTCATACTCAATCATCATTTAATTATTTGATTATTTTTTAATTTTGAATAATATTGAGGTTTCTTTTTTTTCCAAACCAAATAAATAAAATAATCAGCAGATTAATCCACAATAAAAGTAAACATTTAATGCAGTCCTATACAAAACAGTTCAAAATGAGCTCCATCTCAAACTAGAACAACAGTAAAATATTGTATGATGCATAATCATAATAAATCATAATAATCCTGGTTGTCACAACCAGACAAGGTTTAGTCAAACCTTTCAGAACGTCCCCATGTGCACCGCCGGGCAACTTTTGATTTTCAGTTGCAGTGGGAGGATTTTAGTTTGAGGTGCACTTCACAATATATTGTATTCTGCCGTGCCTCCAGTGTTTGAGTGTTTTGAAAGTTCTGCCTGCTGATGCAGAAACATTTTCTGAGGCAGAAACTATGGCCCAAATACCAACAGTAAAAAGGAAGTAGGTTTCTCTGGTTGAAATGCAGGTAAGGTTTCTGAGCTCCTCTGAAGGTTTATTCGGATTCCCGGAAATGTTCCTGCAGTCGCTACAACTACACTGAACCTGCATGTGAACTCAGATCTGAATTGGTAACAAGTGATAGTATCATGATGGCATATTAAAGGGGCATCCTTGAAATGCTCAGTCATTCACAAGCATGGATGGGGCGAGATTCAACACTCTGTGAAAAACGGTTTGCATAAGCAAATAGTCCCAACAGTTTAAGATCAACATTTCTCAACACAAAACACCATCTACAATCCATAAGATTCAGAGAATCCAGAGAAATCTCTGCGCGTAAGGGACAAGGCTGAAGACCAACACTGAATGCCCGTGACCTTTGACCCCCAAGGCAGCACTGCATTCAAAACTGCATTCAAAACTCACATAATTGTGTAAGGGATACTACTCAGCTCAGGGAAACTTTGGAAAACCATTGTCAGTAAACACAGTTTGTCGCTGCATCTACAAATGCAAGTTAAGACTTTACCATGCAAAGAGAAAGACAAATATCAACAATGCTTCTTTGGGCCTGAGCTCATCTGAGCTCATCTCATCTTTTTTCAGTTGTTTTCCTGCTTATTTCAGCAAGACAATACCAAGACACATTCTGCAGCGTGGCTTTGTAGTAAAAGAGTTCAGGTACTAGACTGACCTGCCTGCAGTCCAGACGGGTCTCCTATTGAAAATGTTTGGCTTATTATGAAGGAGAAAATACAACAACAGAGACCCCAGACTGTCGAGCAACTGAATCATGTATCAAGAAAGAATGAGAAAGAATTTCACTTTCAAAACTTCAACAATTAATGTCCTCAGTCATAAACACTTATTGAATGAGTGTATATTGAAAAAACAAACAAACGATCAAGTTAATCATTTTGAACAGTGAATGTCTTGTCTTTATACTGTATTCAATATAACATTTTTGAAATCATTTCAGCATATCAGCATTTTTTTTCGAACTCTTTTTATTGGGATTTTCAAAGTTAAACATACATTGACGAGAGTATAAAAAAGCAAACAGAAATTCTGATACAAATAAATAGAAAGTATTCAACAAATAAAAAATACTCTAAAGGGTTATTTGTAATACGTGTATAGGAAAGATACAAATATGGCAAGCATGTCTGCAAAATATTAGTTTTTACAGATAAAATTTAGCATTTTATTTTAAAAGGAAAGAAGAAAGAAAACTATAATTAAAAAGAAGGATGTCAGACTGACCATGTTTTGTGTCTTTTAAACTAGTCTAATTAAGGGGAAGAGTTAGTGTTTTTTTCTTAAGGTGGTCTATAAAGGGTTGCCAGATCCTGTAAAATTTGTTTTCACACCCTCTCAGTGAGAATTTAATCTTTTCCAAATGCAAGTGGTGCATCACATCCTTCACAAGGGCAGAGTGGGTAGGAGCCCATGCTCGCTTCCAGTTTAATAATATCAGTCTATGAGCTAGTAGAGTTACAAATAATATCATGTTATGCTGGAAGCTGGTTAACACAACATCAGAGCCTTTAATACAGAAGAGTGCGGTCAGTTGATTAGGATCTGCAGGGATGTCTGATAGCAACTGAAAAATAGATTGCCAGCATGTTGTGACTCTTGAGTAAGTGAGGCTGGTGACTGCCCACAGAGGCTGCACGTCGAACTAATATTTGGATACATTTTACAGAGCTTATTTTTTGACAAGTGAAGTCTATGCAGTATTTTAAATGGCAAAAGTCCATGTCTAGCACAGACTGAGGAAGAATGTACCAATAATTGGGCTTTTGTCCATGACTGATAGAAGCCCCCAAATCGTTTGCCCAAAGTCATGCATTTTTATTTATGTTTTACACAACCTTCCAACTTTTTTTGGGGACTGGGGTTGTATATTTTAGAGAAAAGGAAAATGCATTCAGGGCAGCGTGGGCACGAATCTGACGGTGTGTGTGAGACAACAGCATCCTGAAGTGAGCAGCGTGTCTCATCAGGACAGCATTCGGGGAGCGAGCTGAACCCCGGCTGACTGCAGCAGATGATAATAGTCGCTTTTGGCTGATCTCTTCCTGGCAGCTCACTGTCGACGCCATAATCACTGCGATGGAGATTTAATCAACGCTCTGCTCCCTCCAGTCCACGCCAAACCGTTTTCATCAGTGCTGAAATGAATTCTGACACAGATCACTTTACAGATGAGGGATGTTCTCTCCAATTTAACATTTATTATTTTGTTAATTTACTTTCCTATTGATTTGGCTAATTCCCCCCCCCCCCCCCCCCCCTTTACATCTTTCAGTTTTATTCTCCTTAATTAAATGTTAAATGCTGCATCATGCACTTACTCATAAAAAATAGATATAAAAAAAAATCCACACATTAATGCACATGAACACATTATAACGTGCACACACTTGTAGAAACACTCGCTCACACACTCATGCATGTACACAAGACACACACACATGCAGGCCTAATTTGCTGCTCATCGGACTGAAGCGAAACGGTTAGAGAGGCAAATCTCACAGTTTAACCAGAACGTCACGGCTGACACAGACTCGTTAATGGCAGAAATATGGGACAGAGGAGGATGGAGATGTGATTGAGGGGAAGGAGGAGGAGCAGAGTCAGTCAAACAGAAAGAGGACGGGGCTGTGAGTGAGGATGGGAGGAGACATGAGCAGGAGGAGAGAGAGGAGAGCGTGGAAGGTAATGAAAGAGAGACTAGAGGAGGAGGTGGGAGGTGAAAATAAAAAGAGGAAAAGTCAGAGGTGAAGGATAAAGAAAATAAAGAAAAGAGAAGGGGGAGTTATGGTTGGGGTTGTAGATGAAACGGGAGGAAACAAGGAATGAAGAGAAATTGATTATGGAAACAAAAGAAGGAGCAGAGGTGAGGAAAAATAATTGAGAAGAAGAAAGAAAGAGGTGAGAGATGAGAAGATAAGAAAAATAAAAAGGTGAAAAGGGTTAAGCAGAAAGGAATAAAAGGAAGACACACTGTGTAAAAAGTGTATCTTACTAGTAATTGAAGTAATGTAATATTTTGAGTAATGACGTTCTATTTTTGTGGATTATAACAACTTCAAAATACATCCCATTCACTTAACCGATTACCCCTATTTCTTTGTATTGTACTGTACAGTCATCTTCTCTTGGTGACTTGGAAAGAAAGATAAGTCCAATGCACGACAAAATTATATTTTGTGATCTAATTATGTATTATGATGGACTTTAATGGTCCACATATTGGTTAAATTGTGTCGAGTTTTCGTGAACTTATGAAACCAGCTATTGTTAAGTTGGGCTAAGGTTAAATCATGCTAACATTAGCAGTTACAGTTTAACAAACTGAAACTAAACACTGAAGTTACTATAAAAAATACCTTTCCTGAAACCATACTATTAGGTTGAGCAGTAGAATTATTTTATATTACTTCTGGGTAAAGCAAATAACTGAGTTGGAAAACTGGAAACTTTTAAGTTGACCAGACTTAAATTTAAGCAAACTGTTGATTTGAATGCAATCAGATTATTAAGTACATCTGACCTAAAGCAGTTGTGTTAATCGAACTTGTAACCTTGATTTGAAAAAACTTAATTCACAAGCATTTTTTTAAAGTTGGTCCAACTATTTTCTTTTTTCTTTTTGCAAGCTGTGGTTTTGTAAGCTAATATAAGCTGATAAATCTAACGCTATTTTATTACATTATGTTGATTTAACTGAGTCTTTTACCCAAAGCGGCAGTAAGTGCATTCAGCCCAAAAATTGCAATAATCATGTAAGCAGATCAACTTCATCAGAGGCTAGATTTGGAAAAAATAAGATTTCAATTTATACTTGTTGATGGTTATATCAGATTGCTTTTTGGGGGATGGTTTCAATGAAGAAACTGTCACTTATCAGTTAATGCAAGGTGACACTGATTATATCGGTCACAATTCTTCAACATAAGCACTCTGAAAGGATTGATTACTTTAACAAATCCCACAGAAAACCTGGTCCCCCCAAAGACTGTAGTTCTGGTAAGTCTGATTTTTGTTGTTACTATTTTATATTCTTGGTATTTAAAAATTATGTTTATGTGATATGTCAGACATTTTATATGTTAAAATTTGCATGTTGCTTCTGTCCATACAATAGATATGTAAATAAAAATGTATTTTATTGCACTTCAATGGAGAAAAAAAAAATCATTGTTCCTTGTTTGTTAAAAGTGTAGCCTGAGTTTACTGTAAATGCAGCACCAACATTTAGGGGTTCATAATTCAAAAACGTTGTGGCCAGTGTGGTCAGTCTGTATTTGTTAGTGTTCAAAGGAACCATTAAATGGATAAAAAGCAACAGAGAGAAGGAACCTAAATAAGAGTAATGAAACACAGGTTTAGCAAAGAAGAGGAAATTAAGGAGTTGGGGTAAAAATTAAGAAGCTGTGCCTGAATGTTGTCATATTTCCTAAATGTTCAGTGTTTGGGCTGATAACAAGTATGATTTTTCATGAACAAAACCGGATGGAAGGAAGAACAACAGGTAAAAAAAAGAAGGTGAAGAGGACAAGAGTTCATGAAGGAGAGAAAGAGAGAGAGAGAGAGATGTGTACTCAGAGTACACACAGATTATATAATTGTTTTGGCTTTTAGTTCCCAGATCAACAAACCCTGCAGCCAGTGTGGAAAAGTAACAAAAACAGATATCAAGAGGAGCAGGAACAAGAGAAGAAAAGGGCAAAAGGCTGAAATGAAAACGAGGACATTTCAGAAACGGTGGAAGATGCGGAGGAGGATGTTTCTGTGGTGTAGTACACAAATTCACCAGCAGGGGGAGATGAAGGATCAGCTCAGCTAATTTAATGACGAGACAGATCAGAAAACAAGAAACATTCATACTCAAACAAACGCACAATCATAACACAAAACCAATATATTACTTCCTGTATAGGTCACATTTAAAGGATCACTTCCAGTTCCAAGTCTGTCTTTAAATAATAGTCGGGTACCCACATGAAAACTGGAAAATACTTTGTATGTTGGAAATATTCATCTTGTTCATCCCAGATCCTGTATGGCCTGATTCCATACGTGGTGAGTCTATTTTTGACAGATGCTGCATCAAGCTTCACTAAGCAGATCAAGCAGGAAGTCAGACACAGACACAGCATAGAGAAGCCGATCTATCTCCAAAACAACAAAATCTAAGCAAATAAACACAATCAAGCGGACAAAATGCTCCACTGCTGAAAATGCTGCTGATGGGACAAGCTGTGGCGCAGACGTGACGTGCCTGGTGGAATCAACAGGTTAGGGCAGGGGTCAGCAACCTGTACTCTCAAAAGAGACATTTTTGGCCGCCCTCCAAAAAAAAAAAAAAAAAAAAAAAAAACTGTCTGGAGCTGCATTTGGCATTGATAGTCAAGCTAAAGCCACTGATGAAATTTAGAGGAAAAGATGCTGAGCCTAAGACAAATGACACACAACGTTTTAGTTGAGGAAATATTTAAACATTTTTTATTATTCGGTGTGTAGTCTGCACATTTTTACAGTTTGAGAAACACCTCAGGCAAAACAAAAATGGCTAAAAAAAAAACCCAAAAAACCCTGGGGTTAGGCGGTCAAAATCCAAAGCTCTATCCCTTTTGTTTTGTTTCTTTAGTTTCTTTCTCTTTTTTTTTGTTTCTTATTGTTTTGCATATTATAACTCGAGTCTAAGTTTAACAAGTGGACATTCCAGCATGACTTTATGGCATCATAACTCTTATGGAAGCCAATCGTGGTTCAGTGCGAATGAAACTTGCACAAGTGCTATGTTGCAACTTGAATCCTGAGAATGGACTGATCAGTGAAGAAGAAACAGATGAACTTATGAAATGAACATACTTGCATATTCACAGACTCTGGTTTTGTCAATTAGGGAAAAGTAGTACATGTGACTTCAAGAATTACTAAATAAATTACATTTTATGTGGAAAAAACGTTGACACAAATTGTTCATATGTGCAATTCTGACTTGAATTTACAATAACTTGTGCAATGTATACAAAACTGTTATTACAGCTCACATAAGATTATAGCTTGATGCACATTTTTGTACATAATTCTTACATCCATTCTCATATTTATATTCATCTTATATTTTCAACATATTGCTCTTTTATATATTTATATTGCTGTTATAGTATAGATAAAGCATATGGACCTTTACACATTTGTATGCATATAAATGTTATTATTGTTACAGTTATGTTATCTCTTTTATATATTGTAATAAATTGTATATATTATACTTCTCATTATGTGTTTCTGATTCTTATAAAGATTTTTAAAACAAGTCTGGCAGTAATGGTAAATAAGGAATTCTGAATGCCAAACCTCAGTAGTCATGAAATTATCTTTAATTTTAAGAAAAAGTTAAGGTCAAATGTAGCTGGAACAGTAAATAATTGCCAAAAAATCCTTGTTTTTAATTGTGTAATAAGGATTCTTAATGAAACTAGACAAAATACTGTTTAATTGGCTTTTGGAAATTTTGGCACATTTCAAAGTTTTTCTGTTCTCTCTCTCTCTCTCTCTCTTCTCTCTCTCTCTCTCTCTCTCTCTCTCTCTCTCTCTCTCTCTTTCTCTTTCAAACAGGAATCTTTTTATTTTGTCTTGTGGTGGCAAAAACAGCTTGGAATATGAGTGAAAATTGAATTTAAAAGACAATCATTAGCAAATGCTCACTTTCTAATAACTGTTTGCAGCATCCAAGTGAGTATAATGGGAACAGGTTGCATATGTAGAAAACTCAGTTTCCACTCTAAATTTATCTTAAGATGACATTTCAGTGTTTGACCAGTTTATTTAACAGTGTATTTGAGATGTGGAGGGAATAATGCAGATTGCATCATGAAATTCAATAGAATAATGACTGAGGGATTCATAGATAAATTATCTTATCTGAATCATTTGATACACATCGATTTTTACTTTAAAAATAACATGTCAAGTAATTATAGGTTGTTTCCCAGTAATTTCAAAAATGTTCATAACTGTTATTCTTACTGTAGCTTTTTCAAAATTTGCAAAGATTTTACTGCCAAACTCAGTATGTGAAGGCAGCCATGTTGGATTTTGCACTGACAGGCCGGCTGCTGCCTGTAGTGCACTGATAATCCACCAGAGGGCAGAAGACATGTCTCAGATTGCAAACAACAGGCTTTCCGGAAAGTTTTGATTATATTGATGTTGTAAGGAGTCTCAGAAAGTAATGAATATAGATAAAAATAAAGGTCAAATACAGCTGGGACAGACAGAGGTCAGACACACTTCTTACCTCATTCCTTATTAAAACACAGGTTGTGTTCTTCTGCTTATATGGTAGCATACCTCATACTGCAGGTTCAGTGTGTGTGTGTGTGTTGACGTGCATGTAGACACTGTTTAAGCTCAGACTAATCCATTCGAGCCAAATTCTACACACACACACACAAACACACACAAACACTCGTCACAATGCTTCCACTTCAACGAGCGGCTGTTCTGGAAAATGTCACACACTCTCTCCCTCCTCTCTTTTCATCTCCTCTCCTCTCCTCTGTTATCCATCCACCTTTCCTCCTCCTCATCCCCACCTCCTTTCTTTTTCCTCCATTTTCACCCCCCCCCGTCTTTTAATCTCACTTTTCACCTCTCTCATCCATCCTCTTCTTACCATTCTCCTCATCTCTCTCCACCTCTTCTCCTTTTCTCTGCCCTGGCTCTCACTCTTTCTTTCCTCCCACTTTCCTCCCCTCCCCGCCTTTCCATTCGTCTCTTCATGATGATACAGTAATTGAATCAGGTGTCCCATGGATACCGACTCCCACACACTGGGCAGAACAACGCACACACACACTGTCCAGACCACGGCAGGAGTAATGGCAGAGGCACCAGGTGTCTGCGCTGTGATGGATTATACGTGTTCCCATGCGCACACTAACACACACACAACACACACATTCATTCATTCCCTTTGGAACATTTAGCACCAGACAAGATTAGTACATGCAGCGTATTCAGTTCAATGACACTGTATGTGGAACAGTTGAATGTCCAATTACAGTTAGTGGTGGGTGATTATTACTGTAATGTCAGAACATTTATGGCAGCATTATGTGCTTTACTGATACTAATAGTTGTTGAGATATTTCAGTCTGGAACAAAGTGGTGCACCGACAGACAGACAGACAGACGTGGAGCCATAACAGGGATCAAAATGGAAGATGGTAAACACAGACTTTAATTTTTCTCAGACAATGTGCCCTGATAAGAGGCAGAGTTCTTCACCTTCACATTGTCTGTTATCATCAGGACAATCAAACAAATAAGTCTTTGAATTAACTTAATTAATTGGTCTCGAGTGAGGGGACAATGGAGCATGAGATGGGCCGGAAAATCAGAGCAGCGGGAGCGGTATTATGTTCGCGCTTAGCCAGAAGGCAAAGCTCTTGATCTACCGGTGAGTCTTCGTGCCTACTCTCACCTGTGATCATGAGGGGCGGGTCACGACCGAAAGAACAAGATGCGGGTAAAAAACGCATCTCCCTTAGGGATAGGGTGAGAAGCTCAGTCATCTGCGAGGGACTCGGAGTAGAAGCTGCTGTTCCTTTGTGTAGAAGGGAGCCAGTTGAGGTGGTTTGGGCATCTTGGAAGGATGCCACCTGGTCGTCTCCCTAGGGAGGTGCTCCAGGCGGTCCACTGGGAGGAGGCCACGGGGCAGACCGAGGACTAGGTGGAGGGATTATACCTCCACCCTGGCCTGGGAACACCTCGGGATCCCCCAGTCAGAGCTGGTTAATGTAGCTGGGGATGTCTGGGGTCCCCCTGCTGAAACTGTTTTCTCCACAACCTGATTTCAGATGAGCGGTTGAAGATGGATGGATTAATTTAATTAAAATATGTCGTGGTTTGGGGGGTTTTTGTTAGTTAGTTCTTGTTCTATTTTGTAGTCCTAGGTCCTCCCTCGTGTGTCTTGTCTTTACTTCCTGTCTTTGTCCTTTTCCCCTATTTGTTTCACCTGTGTCTGATTAGTTCCTTGCCTGTGTTTTTCTGTTCCTGTGCCAGTTCCTCCTCATCCTTTGGTGCCATCCCCTGTATTTCAGTCTACTGTTGTATTTGTTGGACTTTAGATTTGTCTTTTTGGACTTTGCTCTTCATTTGCCCTTACTGTTTGTTTGTTGAACCTGCCTTCCCTGCAAGTAAGCTTTAATTTATTTCTTCTTTATTAAGACATTTTGAACTGTTTCTGTTTTGCCCCATCTGCATTTTTGAGTCCACCATCTTGTCTAGTTTTGACATAAAATCCAACACAGCTTTGAGCACCTTTCGTCGCCTTTGATGCTTCACTGGGCTCGGCTACCAGCAGCACCTCTACACATTACAAGGAGCCATATAATTCTGTCGTGATAAATATTCTTGTAGTACTTAAAGGGACAGTTCGCCCCCAAATAAAATAATAAAAAAAAAAAACATCTTTCCTCTTACCTGTAGTGCTTCTTGTTGACGAATTTTGGAGAAAAAAAGTGCCTAATCTAGTCACATTATATTGGAGAGAAGGCAGACATCTAGGCGGCCAATATCTCCAAAACTCTGCAACTGACATCATAACAGTAATATCAATATAACATGGGTAAACAGCACTACAGGCCAGAGGAAAAATATGTATTTTTGATTGTGGAGTGATTTGTCTCTTTAAAGTAATGGAGTTTTGACCACTAATAACTGAGCAATGTTTTTATGAGCAGGGCCACATTCTGAGTATGCCAGCAATGTGATGCGCATTCCTGCTGAAGCAGTTTCTCTATTCCACTTCCTTGACAAGAGATGTTGTAAATGCCTGAAGAAACATGCGACATACCAGCAAAATACAGCTGAAAAGATGAGGAAGAGGATGACATTTAGCTAATAAATGTGGATCTTAACAATACTGGTATGTAAAGAAATGCCTCTCCAAAAGTTAATAAGGATGGAAATACATTAAACACATGTAATAAGCTTCAGTGTGTTCCTGTGAAAAACAATGAATTTAACAGATCTTAAATTAAACATTCACAGAAGTTGTTGCCGTTGGTGGTGTTTGCTGTACATTCAGAGGTCAAGATGATACTTCAGATTTTATGTCAAGATTACATAAAGCAGATAAATGCAGTCTGGTTCTGCACCAGTGATGCAGCAACCGATAAGTGCTGAAGTAATTTTTCTCACTTTCTGCTCTTTAGACACGCCGTGCTGCGTCTGTCAAGGTGAAGAAATATGGGAAACTTTTTTTTTCAAGGCAACTCAGACTGTGAGTATTGCTGTGAGCAGGCATGAGAACTGTCAACAAGGTATTAAAAACAATGTGAATAAAGGTCCGAGTTAGGTCAGGTGCCGGTTTGTCTAAAGTTTCCCTGCCTGATTGTTTCTTATGAGTCTGAAACTAGTAAACTTCTCTTCACCTGCTTGCTTCTTTTAAAGTCCAGGACACCGCTGCTCCATAACCTTGCTTTCATGAAGTAGTTGAGGTCATCATTTACTTTCCGTGCAGGTCTCGCCGGACCTTTGCTTCAAAGCCTTCTCAGCATTCAGGCTGCACCCTCCAACTTCCAGCTGGCCTGTGCACCTGGGATCCGCCCCCTGACAATGATCGACAGCTCCAAAAGTCTCTGCACACCAGTCGGTAATGCAGTATAGAGCCTTAAAAGAGATGCCTTTGAACAGGCGTAACACCACAAAACTTTGATGTGGAATAACGTTTTTTATTATTACATTTGTACATGCGGTTCTGTGGTAGATACATTGGAATCAGCAGTTCATTGCATTTCACAACTACTGAACTAATGATAAAATATGCAGCTGAAAGGGGGTAACAGATTACATGTAATCTATTATTTTGCCCTGCACTCAAAATATTATAGGCGAAACACATAAGTAATATCAACAAAATGTACTTAAAGGGATAGTTCGGATTTTCTGAAGTCGGGTTGTATGAGGTTATCCATAGTCACTCAGTGTATTAACTACAGTAGATGGTGGTCAACACGCTCCCAGTTTGGAGAAGCAGCAGGAGTACTGGTGTTGGAAGCTAAGCGATGTACTGCTGTAGGAAGCTGTTAAATAGGATGAAAATTACGGACGACAAAAGACCAACAATGGCAGCATACCGTCTGACGTAATGTTAAGGGCAGTGAGGCAGGTAAAGCTGGAAAATATATTAATAATATTTGAAACATCTGTCTATGTAAATCAGGCTTATAACTGCAACAAGTGTGAATTTGCAACCAACTATTGCGATGTACGTACAAGCATGCATCCACGTGTGTGTGTGCGTACAGACATTCACACACAACCACTGACCTCCATGGCTTAAATATGGGGAGTGGGAACAAGTCTCTCTGACAAACGTTTCATGAGTTTTGAAAGGAGGCGTGGCTAAAGTTTAGGGTAACCAATGACAAGGGAACTCTGCGATGATGCCTCCCACAAGAGTATGCACCAAATGGTTCGCGAGTTATGGAAGGGGCGTGGCTAAGGTTTTAGGGGTGAGGCAAACTGTCACCATTGAAATAGGAAGTCTGTTGAGATCAATAATGCCTCCCACAAGAGCCTACGACAAAGAGTTAATGAGTTATGAAAGAAGGTGTGTCACAAATGAAAAATGCAAATGACGCCTCCCTCAAAGGTCTACGACAAACGGTTAATGAGTTTGGTCATGTTACTGTAACCCATTTAGAAGTTAAAGGATATTTTTGTTAAACGCCACTCCCACTGCCACTCCCCCTTCTTTGCCAGTGTCATGAACAGTTAATCAGCTGTCCTTATGACCAACCTTTCCACTAAATCTTGTGCAAGTCTCTGACCTCATTTGGAAATTATGCACCTTTTGTGAGAGGCCACTCCCATTATCACACCCGCAATTAGCTAGTTAGCATGAACACAAATGCACACCTGCACACACACTTCCTCAGTGTAAAATTTCAGCAAAAAATAAAAAAAGCGTGGCTGACAAAGGGTGGTGAATTTTTGCGCACCAACCAAAGGAGCGACCAATAGAGCTGGTGGTCTCAGCTGAAAATGAGTGTGAAGAGCCTCTACTTTTACACGTGTTTTTATTAGTAGAAAACATAATGTGACAATATGCCCCTCATATACGTTGCAGCAGCTATGCTTGCACATGCAGCAGCCAGTAGCTCCTTTGATCTTTGCCACTATTCTCTTTTAATCTGTCTTTTTTCAGCTTTGTTGCTGAAACACACATCATCTATGGCAGGGCATACACTTGCAGGCATTGTGGAATAAAGCATGGGGTTTGGATTAAAAAGCAATGGACCCCAGGATGATCAACAAATGATGGTGAATGCACTGCCATGGAAAGGAGGTGAGGAGATGCGAGGCATGCTAGGCTTGTGCACGGGCAGACTGACCAATGGGACATCAGAGACCGCTGTGTCCACACAGAGGGACCCGCTCCACAGCATCCTGGATCAGGCTGAGGGGTGGATCGCTCTCCAAGCTGACAGCATGCAACACACGAGACTCTGGTAGGACGAAAGGAGGAGGACCCTGTGTTTTAACATCGATGATGCTTTGTGCACAAATACAATCACAATAGATGGGCAATTTCTCCAAGATAATTAACTTTTTATGTGAGGATGTCGACCATATTAATTCATCACCATCTTGTTGCTGCTGTGTGCGTTTCAGAATTATTTCGATCACAGCATTGTAAGATCTGTTATTTCTTTATAGCAGACTGTTGTTATGAAGAACAGACCGTTGCTATGGACACAGTTCTGATCATAGACCCTGAAGGAACAATAAAATCATCGTATTTTAATTAAAATTAATATATTTTGTGTCAAATTAGTGATATTTTTGGTACATAACCATGTAACAAGCAGGATGTGCAGTAAGCAGGTCACTATTGCAAAATAAAGCCACTAAATCAGTTTAAAATTAATGTTTTGTGTCACACAAATGTGCGCCAATTATTTTTTATTTTGGTAAGTAAACATGTAATAAGCAGGATAATGTAGATTGAGCAGGTCGTTATTGTGAAATAAACCCCTTCGTGATGATTGAAGACCCCTCTGTTTCACATCGGGGTCCTGCATCATCCTATAAGGATTTATTTCAAAATAACAACCTCCTCACTATACATTATCCCTTACTTATTACATGACTTTGTTAAATCCTCGTTTACAACATTCTAATGTCTATTATTTCTGTATAACAGACTGTTGCTATAAAAAGCAGGCTGTTGCTATGGATGCAGTTCTAATCATAGACTCTGCAGGGGCAATAAGATGATTTTTAAATAAAAAAATAAATTTAAAATTAATACTTTTGTGTCAAATTATTAATTTTTTTGATAGGTAACCATGTAATAAGCAGGATAAATACACTGAGCTGGTCATCATTGTGAAATAAACCCTGACAGGGTGATGCAGGATGTAATCTAAGGTTGTAAATGTCCTTGAATCCTTGAAAGCGTGTCACCTGCCCCCAGTCTCCCGTATTTAAGAAAGGCAGTTGCATTTCCCCTCTGATTATCGGTGAAGCAATTTAAAATGTATTTTTGTAAGCTGATCGAGCGTTATGGAAAATATGAATATGCGCTGTAACTAAAAATATAAATAGGCTATATAAGTGTAAAAAGTCCATATTTCCCTCTGAAATCCAGCGCTGTCCAAAGTTTAGGCTACATATGAACATTTTATTCAATAGCTGTCATTTAATGGTGAGGGAATGTGGAGAAACAGATGATACATAGTGGTCTCCTGCCGGTTTCAAACCAGCGCCGTTGCAGTTACCGATGCGTAGCTTTACTCCAGGAACCAGAGCGTCCTGCAGGGAGCACCGATACGCTGCTGTGAGCTGCGCCAACAGCGCTCTGCTTCTGATGTGAAAATATTTCTCTCTCATCACCTGTAGCTTCAGGTTGAGACAGAAAAAAAGAGAGAGCCTTCCTCCCCTCATCCTCTCGTGTTTGCCGCCGCTCACATCAGGATGGGTCTCGCGGAGGAGAAGCAGCAGCAGCAGCAGCAGCATCAGCACCAGCAGCACGAGCCGCTCCGTCTCCGTCCAGGTGGCGCGAGGAGGACGAGCTGAGCAGGAGAAGAAGAGGGAGGAGGAGGAGGAGGAGAAGACAGGAGGAGGAAGGCGGAGGAGGAAATCCCGCGAGAAAGGAGGAGAGACAGACAGTACAGATACACGCAGAGAGCAGCAGAGGAGAAGACAGAGTGAGAAACCGCACATGAGGTGCGTGAGACCCCCGGGGAGAGGGGACTAATCGATAATCTGGAGGAGAGCAACGCTTAATTTTCTTTTTTTTTTTCCCACACAGACGGAGGACGAGGGTCTCCGAGAGAAGGTAAGAAACACCGAACACCGACTGTTTGCTCTTTTTTTTCTGCTTCCAAATCCGGATTAAACCCGCAAAACGGCGCGAATTAACACCTGTAAGCGTCCATAATTGATTAATTAACTACAGCTGTGACGGTTAAAATGTGACCGCAGTCATGTTCTCCTAATTCGCAACTTTTTTTTCCTAAATTAAACGTCGGCCATAATGTGGAATAGAGCAGTTTATAACCGTGTTTGCGGAGGAGAAACAGGCTCCTGAAGCTGTATCTGGAGGTAAAATCAGATTGTTGAGACTTCTTTTTGGGTTTTTCTTCTTTTTCTGGCTTATCCCCGCAGCCTGAAGAAAGCTCTGTAATTCTTGGGTTGTTTATTCCACAACGCTTTTTTTTTTTTTTTTCTCCTAAATTAAACGTCGGCCATAATGTGGAATATCATTTGTTTTAACACAAGAGGTTAGAGGAGAAACAGGCTCATGAAGCGTATCTGGGGGTAAAATCAGATTTTTGAGACTTCTTTTTGTTTTTTCTAAGCTAAAATCTGCCTCAAGTGCGTGTGCTCAGTCCTGCAGCCTCCCTGATGTGATTTAACCTGAGGAAAGCTCTGTAATTCTTGTGTTATTTATAAGAGAAATGTTCCCTCCATCCCTCCCACATGTCCTACACCTTCAAGCACTTGAGCTGCGTGCACTGAACTGCTTTTAAATGCTGATTCTGAGCTATCTGGATGCGTTGTTTACCCAGAATCCTGATTTGTTGGATTTGAACAAACTCTACATGTTCTGTATGTTTTTATTATGGATTTGATGGTGGTTTTGTTGCTGCAGGTTGTGTATTATATGCTGTTGCAGAGAGAGAGAGAGAGAGAGAGAAGGAGGGTTTGGCTGGGAGATGCTTTGGGTGACTGGTGGGTGGTTTATGTATCCTGACTCTATTGACTAATGCTGGAAAGAGAGGGGGTGCAGAGAAAGTGTGCGTGTATGTGTGTGTACGTGTGTGTGTGTTTGAAAGAGAGGGGCGGGCTGCAGAGTTTGTGTGGGTCTCTGTAGGCTCTGAGATGGAGGTTGTGCAGTTTTTTTTTTTTGTGTGCATGTGTGTCTGCAGTTCTCCTGTGTTTATATACAGACCTGTGTGTGTATGTGTGTGTGCTCCTGTGTGCATGAAAGAGCTCGACCGATTGTGGGATTTTTGAGACCGATACAGATTTTAGAGGGGAAACATTTACCGATGCGGTGGCTGATATCGTGAATATTTTAGCTGGACCTTTTCTATGTGGACTGTGCAACAATGCACAGGTACTCAGAAGGCTGCTTACTGAAACAAATAACTTTACTGAAGAATATTTGAATGAGAAATCATGCATGAAGTGCTCCTTACAGCTGTGGTGTCCGGGGCGGAATGGCTGTCTGTGTTTACCCTTTTCACGTTAGAGTTTAAATTAATGCCAGATTTTCGCTGAATGAGTTAGTGCCTGTTTTATGAGTCGTGAAAAATGATTAGCAATCTTTTAGAAGGAGTAGATGTTTATCACTGTTAAATTGAGCAATATGTTTATTAAGTCTGGAAGGCAGTCACTGAACTGAAACTCCAGAGTGTGTATTTTCGCGTCGGTGTGATTTCTGTTTTCACGATAACAGGCATAGCTTTACATTGACAGACAACTGACAGTTATAACCAGCTGATAAACCTGCAACGTAGGGCTCGCCATCACTGTTATTGTTAAATCCTGATGTTGCGCTCGTCTTGCATTGCTTCAGGCTGGTTGGCAGGGGAAGGGCTGGGCAGTATATCGATACTGTATTATATCGTATCAATATATAAGACTAGATATTGTGCTAGATTTTGCATATTGTTATATGTTATATGTTGATGTTATATGATTTTCCTGATTTTAAAGGCTGCTTACAGTAAAGTGATGTAGTTATCTGAACTTTGCCATAATTATATTTACATTACTGATGATTATTTATCAAAAGCATCTAGTTGGGTTAATATTTTTTGAAGGCATCATAGTCATCTCTGCAATATTGTTGCAATATCAAGGTATTTGGTCAGAAATATTGTGATTTTTACTCATTTTATTACCTCAGCCGGTTCCACCCCTTTGAGTACACAACATGTCATCAGTCGCAACCTTCATGATAAAAAATTATCGATATCGACCAATAAGAAACTTCTCTATTGTGGTAGGTTTTTCATCTATAACGCCCAGTCCTAGGGCAGGGGAAATCAACTTGCTTCAGCCATACATTGTATACTAAAAGGGTTTCAACCTATGGCTCCAACTCTATATTTGGATGCTAATTATTATTATTATATATTCAAGTTAAATATTATTTGAAGTTCTTTACTTCTCATCTGCATTCCTGATTGTTTCAAACTTGCCTCCAGTTGCTATAACTTCCGGGAAAACATGGGATATGCCAGAGAGAGAGGGAGCACATGACTAAATGTACCATGAATAAAACTTCAATACATTACCTCATATATGAACACAGTTTGATAAGTCATGTCAGATAGATTTTCATCAGCTGTGATGGCTAATCATCAAAGACAACACCTCCCATGATCCTACGATACTTAATGAATCATCAATCTACATCTTTTATCTTTGTTTTAATGAGACCTCTGGCAGCAGAATTCACATACTGTATGTTTAACATGCTAACTAATTGTTAACCAATTGTGAAATGAACACTGGGAAAATAAAGAAGACATAAAAAATCAAATAAATGGCTAAAATAAACAAAATAGCAGTGCTGTTTGTGTGATGTTTAATCCAGGTTTACGATGGCTATAAAATGTTAGATAGTGAAAATAGTGAAAAATGTCCATCCCAGTTGTTAAGTTTTAAAGTCAAAAATCCAGTTGTTCTGTTTAATATGATTAAAAAACAAAGAAAAGCAGGAAATCTCTACATTTGAAAGGCTGAAACCAGCATTTCTGCCATTTTTGCATGAAAAACTACTTTAATCTTTAATTGATTATCAAAAAAAGTTTAATAGTTTAGTTTAGTAGTCAATTGACTGTTAAATTAACCACCATCCATGTTTTGTGTTATTTTTAAATAAAAAAACACCATCAAACTCCTGAATTTATTCTTTCATGACAGTAAACTGAATATCTTTGGGTTGTGGGCAAAACAAGACATTTGAGAATGTCATCTTGGGCTCTGGAAAAGAGTGATCAACATTTTTCATCATTTTCTGACATTCTCTGGACCAAACAACTAATCGACTAACCAAAAAAATGATCGACAGATTTATTGATCATAATACGGACAGTCGGTTAGGGACAAGTTGTAAAAGAAGTTTCTTAGAATTTACACCTGACAGGGAGCTCCTCTTGCCTTTATAAAGGTTTCCTATTGTGGAAATCCAGATCACTCCAAGCATCACTGTCCGTATTGTTTGTTCTGTAAAAAAAGTTTTCATATGGGTGCATATGGGAAAACATGTACGTCAGTACTGATGGAGCTGTGATAGGCACAAATCAGGCCCATATTAGGCCAATATATGAGCCAACAGATCTATTGGTCGGGCTCTAGTGTGCATAAGAGAGGAACAAGCAAAAAAAAAAAAAAAAAAAGCAGAAGAGATGGATGAAGCTGCAGAATGCACGTGTGTGCCGGGGTTTTATGTGTGTATGCACGCACGTCGGGCCCAAAGGGTTTTCCCTGCATATTAAACCCTTCGTCAGCCCTCTTAAGTGTTTCCCCTGTCCACCTGCAGGAAAGTACAGCCTCCTTTTAAATGTCAGCCAAAACATTAAGTTTCTGCTGCTGCTGCTGCAGCACACACATACACACACGCACGCACACACACGCGGGGCTCCAGCAGCACAGATGGCAAACAGCACATTCACAATATGAACATCCAGCAGTGGCTGAACAATAATTGTGCCTAATTGCATCTTGAGATTTTAGTTAATTATAAAAAACAAGCTCGTCAGCAGGTTTCAAACATCCGGTTTAATTTGCTTTTCGTAAAAGTTACCAGACATGTTAAAAGATGGCAAAGGGACAGTAAAATAATTTTGATCCTACTAATTATCACAAGTAATTACTGCACAATAATGATACTCGCAGAGTAATTATTATTTTAGTTGTAGAGCTGCTTTGTGACGCTGATGCAGCTCAGGTCTGTGTTCAGTTCCAGTTAAAAACATAACAGGCAAGTTTTTGTTGGGCTGAAATGATGATTTGACGACATCAAACAAACCTTATTTGTATAGCACCTTTTACAGGTTAGACTGACAAGCTGATAGGACAGAGCAAGTGTAGAATGTAATACAGTGAAATAAAAAGATCGATAAAATCGTATAAAATGACAAAACAGATAAAAAAGTTAACAAAATACAATAATGTATATTTAAAAGCTGTAATAATAAAATAAAGGTACTGTAAAAGCAAGACTATTCTAGACTGTTGACTTGCTAAAATCAGCAACAATTTCTAATTTGTCATAATTTTTCAAGCAAAAATACCAAATATTTACTGGTTCCAGCCTCTCAAATGTGAGAATTTACTGTTTTATTCAATTTTAAACAAAATATCTCTTAAGTTTTGGACCATTGGTTGAACAAAACAAGCATCTTAAAAACATTGCGTGGGATTCGGTGAGCATTTTTCACAATTTTTGGACATTATTTATACAGAATGACTGATTGCAAAATTGTTGGTCTGTCAATAGTGAAAATAGGTAGATGCAGCCCTAATCAATAAAACACATGCCCACTGATAGAACCTTGGGCTGCTGTATGGTCTGAAAATTGATTGATATATATGTCTTAGAACAGTGTAATTAAGGGTGTTAGTCACCATCTGAAACGGATCAGAAATTTGTTTTAATCCAAACTTGTTTGACTTGGGCATGATTATAGTCGGACATCTGTTACAAAAATTGCGCAAATAATTTTGCCAACTGATCATTAAAAAAAAACATGACATTTGCTGTTCCATGGAAACGGGAAGAACAAAACTTGTCTGCTGAGTTTGGGCCAACTCAACAACGGGGAACTGAAGCTGTTATATCGCTTCAGGCTCTTTTGACAAAAACAATCATTTTACTTTTACAAACTTTACAAACAAACTGACAAATCAAGTCAGCTGTAGATCAGCAATATCCTGTGTTTTGTGAGGAAAAATGACTGAAGGAGTCTGGATTTGAAGAGAGCATAGCAGGCGGCTTCATTTGAGTGGTAAAATATTCTAAATGTAGTGTTCACTTATGTATTTTTAAATGGCTAAAGTATGTTTTGCTGCTGACCCTGCCCACAGCAGGACATTGCTTAGCTTCCATGTTGGGAGTCCAGAGGGAGCTGTCAATCAAACGTGATCTGCCCCGCCCACACAGCCTTGAAGCCAAATTTCCAGTCTTATATTTAATTTCAAAAGGGAGACTGTTTACACACACTTCTTCATTTTTTATACATACTTCCAATGGTTAAAATAGCTTCAAGTTTTATGCCTGTCTGGACATAATATTTTGGGAAATTCTGACCGCGTTCAACCAAAAAATCTCTAATTTTTTCATTCCTTTAAGGGTCATTGTAAATGATAATACTAATTGTTTCATTCTGTGATATTTCTGAGACGGTTATTCTGAGTATTTTATACTGTTGTCCCTAAAAGGACCAGATTTGGGGTAAATAGGTTGATGCACCCTTATATTTTTTGACACCGAGCAGCTCCAGAGACATAAAGTGTCAGTATTTTTCTGTTTTTTCAGCGTTGATGTTTGTCCTGATGGTGTTGATTGCGTAACAGATCACACTTCACCGATCCCCCGTCCCTCTTTCTCATCTTTTTTTGTGCTCCATCCAAACGTTACCTCAGCAGCTGCAGAGATGGATGGATGATGATATATGCAGCAAATGCCAATCTGGTATGATTTACACCGTGGGCATGTTTGTGCACCTTATTCCTCCTAAAGCATACAACAGATAAAAAAAAAAAAGTTTATTTATGTAGTAGCTTGTAAAACAATATTACATTTCTTAAGCACAAACAGTCAAAAAGTGCTGAAACAAGAGTCAGAAGAGACTAGAGGATGAAAAAGAAGGGATAAAAGTGATGAAACTGAGTAAAACTGGAGAAGTCAGAGAGGGAGAATAAGAGCACTTTGAGAAAGGGCTTTAACATGAATGTTTGTTTAAAGAAGGGATTTAACAGAAGACAGTGGCTTAGCTCTGTGGAGTGCAGAGAGAAGCAAGAGTTTCACACTAAGACGGATGTCAGACAGGAGAGAAAAATGGATCATATCTGAGCTCTGCTTCGCAATAATAGATTTAAACGTGTCCGCTTCAGACTGGCCTCCGGTATCAGCTAGTTCTCGTTAGTTTGTACCTCATGATGGGAAATGTTAGAGAATGAGCAACATCTCTGCATTTGTCTGTGGTGTGACTTTATCTGTGCATCATTGCACCAGTTGAACATTATCAGCAGATGGCTCCAGCTTCACTAGTGATTTGATGTATAGAGATGTGAAGTGAGACCACCTGGAGCCCGGTGTGTTTGCGTGTATATGAGCATGTGTGTGATGCATGTGGTTCTGGTATATACTCTATCCAGACCTTAAACAACAAATGCCGGATTGAAAAAATAGGTGGCCTCCATACAGACCCATTTAACTGAAAGATTTCATAATTGTGTTTATTCTTTGATCATCCACCACCTCCGATTCACATCTGCTTAACATCTGGAACATCAAGATTCCCCGTGGAGTTTTCTTGTGAACAAACAAAGTAATGTTTACAATCTTTTTTTTTTTCATCAAAGCACATGTGTATTATTGAGGTTCAACAAATATGTTGACTGCATTTTCTTCCTCATAAAATATTTGCAGTTTTAATATTTAAAATTGATTGTTTATAGCCGTGTTTCTTTGGTTGCAGTTTTTTTTACTCCTTGCTTTATTGGGACATTGATACATTGCTTTGGGCATTACCACCGCCAACTGTCGATGAGTGGTAAGGTTGTGATGATAACTGCATTATCCGCGGTCATGTGACGCCTACCATGGGGTTGAGCTCATAACTATCATCACCGCAAATTTTATTTTGAAGGGTTAATCAAATGTTGAGATCAACGCATCAATCTTTTACTAGATCTATGGATCAGCACCGTCACACACAAGTCAGGAATACAGCCTTTGACTGGTTGACAGACTCAACCCAAGGCATCTCGGGATTGGGACATGCTAACAACAATTGTTTTAAACACAGAAAAATGGATAAATAATCACAGAAGACATTCAGTGTTGGATTTATTTTACTGTGTCTCCCAAAAAGACGCTGCAGTTCGAGGCTGGACTACAAAGCTCCTGAAAGGGATATGATCACACAGGGGCTGAAGTTGTCAAAGTACATTGGTAGCATCAGCTTAATGTTAGCCTGTCCCGCTCAGTTTACTTCATGGCTAAGCCCGTCACTTTTCCAACAGCTGGAGAACAACAGACAAAAAGCTGCAGTGGTCATTAACTGAACCTGTACTGTACATTTACTGCCACACTGACAACTTACTGCTAAGTTTAAGTTTCTGCTCTGCTATGAGCAGCACCATCATTCTGTCTGCTGCGTACTCTCAGTCACTTGCATGCTGCACTGCCCTATTCCTTACAGGAGCTATACTTATAACAGTATGCTTCAATAAAATCCAATAAAATGTAATTATTAAGGCATTTGCAGTAAATCCCATGGGAATATGTTGCTTTGTCACCGTGGTTAGAAAAAGTCCATACCGTCATAGCCCTAGTCAGCGGAGGAGGGTGAAACTGGTGACAGGAATGTATATCACACTGCTTATGTAATTGTGGGCATGCATGACACAAACAAAGCCAGGACTCATGCGTACAAACTCTGCTTCACAGTGCCAGTGGTGCTCAAAAACTCCACAAAGACAACCTGGTCGAGGTTAAAGAAAGATCAGGGTCATGGTTAAAAGAAGAAGTGCTCTGCTGAGCAGAGGGATCGATTGTGGTCACGGTTACTGTTACTGGAGAAACCACCTCTGACTGTTGGTAGGAGACTGTGGTCTCCTGTGTCAAAATGCTCCCAAGAGGTTTTGTTGTGCAATAGTAACATTATTATATACTTGATACACAATATTTATAATATGTAAAAGTCAATATTTGCATGACCATGATAGGTTGTGTGCTAGATGGACATTAACATAATTTGTTTAAGGCATTTGAGCAAATGCCAATACTGTTGGTACAGTCTCCTCTTAAAGATGCTGATTCCAATCCCATATCTATTGTTAAATAAAAAAAATGGTGAAAAATGAGATACAAGCATTCTGGAGTTGAAATGATTTTTGTTTACTTAGATGGACTCTGCTGCATAATTTATATTTTCTCTACACGTTTTCTACTCACGTCCCCTGACTGGGAAGTTTTCTGAGCTGTAATTCAAACGAGGATCTTGTTTACTGTAAACTGTTGTGGTCAGCACCTCTTTGCAGTACGAAACACAAGCAGTAACTTTTGGTTGCTAGTGGAGACAGAAAATCTGGGTCATCTGTTAAATCTGTTGATCAGTTTTAATAGATCAAGTCCTTTTATAAAGAAACAGTATGATGATGAAGAAGACAGTTGCAAGTGTCATGAAGCAATAAAAGTACGAAAATGACAAATCAAGTGATGCTTCATCATATGTTTTATACCACAGAGGAAGGGGGGCGCTGTCCAGTGTTCACAGCCCATTATTCTCACTGACCACTGGACCAAAAACAAATTTGTCTTTCAGCCAGTTATCCCCCAAACCAACACCCACTGCACTGGACCTGCAGTTGTTGTTTCAGTGACTCTCAGCCCTGTCCATGGTGCTGAACAGCAGAGGTTTGGCCTTAACAGGTTATATTTGTGGCCTTTAACCAAACAAAATTTCAAGCAATTTTACTGTTATAAGTGTTTCATTGTTGGAATAAAAATCATAAGAGTTTGACCTTGTTTCCAGAGTTGTTAAATTTAAGAGGATCGATCCCTAACCAACAACTGCAGGGGCAGTTTGTGTTTTCTGTCAGACAAATGGGCTTTCAGTCCACTGGGACATTTTTTGGACTAATGGGGTTTTGGAACAATGGTATGTCACAAGAGGAGAACTCCTTTACTTAACCAAGAGTAAATGAAAACATTTCTTTACAATAATAGTCAATGTCAGTAATAACAGTAATTAACATATCTAAAGTAGAGCCAGATGGGGATGTGCATTATTAGTTGACTATATGATGAAACATCTGCATTCTCACTAGTTGGTACCAGAACTAGTTTATCAATATTTTATTCATGAACAATGCCAGTTAACTGTTGCCTCTATGATGTTATGCAGCCCGCCCCCCACTAGGTGGGGCTGCAACCCCAGCAGACAGCAGCCCCTCTCGCCCAGCACAAATGCCCCGATGGCCCTGCTGTTGTTGCTCGTAAACAGCGTGGTTTGGCAGTATTTTGATCTAGATGATAAAAATAAGGATGAATGTAGGCTGTGTCAGAATAAACTAGCATATAACCACTCGACTGGAACAATGCATAACCAGATTCACAGACCTGGACACAAACCTGCAGGCAGCTGCTGCTAGCATTGCTAAGGTTAGCTACACTGTGTGGCAGGCTGGCAGCTAACATCAGCTCTGGGTGGACGAAGTTGTTGTTTACCCACAGACACTGTGATCCTGTTGGTCTGAAAAAGTGAAGAATTTAGTTAGTTGTTGTCATGTTTTGAGGGATAGTGCGCAATGCACATTCTGCAAATATGTTCTCCAGTATGCAGCAATATGATTTTTTTTCTTCTGCAGAACATAAAGCAGATTGATTTTTATTGTTTAGTTTTATAGGAAGCATTTTCAAGAAGGTGGCTAAACAAGTAAAAGAGGCTGTTTTGTTAATCGATGCATGGCTGCACGTAAACAGGAATATTAGTGGAACTACTGCTGCAACTAACGATTATTTTCATAGTTGAATAGTGATAATTAATCAGTTCTTGATTAATTGATTAATAGTTGTTTGTTTTTGAAATGTCAGAAAATGTCCTCAAATGTCTTGTTTTACTCACAATCCAAATATTCACTTAACTTTCACGAAGGAGAGGATTTGACTTTTTTCTCAGATAATTACTCAAACCATCTGTTGGTCAGACAATTTGAAGAGGCTACTGTGGAATCTGGAAAATTGTGAAGCGCATTTGTAAATATTTTCACGATTACTTGAAAAAAGTATCTGATGATAATCATTAAGCAGCAGCACACTTTGTGTTTTATTAGGACTATGTGTTAAGAAGAGTTGTTGCATTATTCATATGTATCTTTACGTGTGTGATGAGGAGCAGGTTTTGGGCTGACAGATAGAGAAAGTTTAAAATCCTGTTTTTCTTTTTTTGGTTTGTGATTTTGCTCGGCTCTGACCTGTGTGGGTGAGGACTTTTTTTTAACTATCACAAGCCTCTCTCACTCTCTTTTTCTTCCTCCTCCACTCATTTTTTTTTTTCCAGATAGATGGATGGAGAGAGAGAGAGAGAGAGAGAGAGAGGTGCTTGGCTTGTGATTGTTTTGTGCAGCAGAGTGAAACGCTGCCACTGCACTTCATCCCACTGTGGACGCCGCTCTTCTCTTTATTTTCCTCCATGTTTCGCTCCCTTTCTCTCTCATCGCTCACTGATGATCCATTTTCCATATTGCTGCCTCTTCTCTTTTACTCCATCCCTCCATCATTTCTCTCTTTTCTTACATCTGGCCATCTTTACGTCCACAGCATCCTCTTTCTTCCCTCATTTTCTTTCATTTTGTCGCTCTTCTTCTTGTGATTTCCTCCATTTATTTCAAATTTTCTCCTTTCTTTATTGTTCAGACACTCATCCTCCTCCTTGTCTAATTTCTCTCCCCATCTTTTCTCTTCATCCCCTCCATTCCTTCCTCCTCTGCTCCTTGTTCTCCTCTCGTCGCTCCACTCATCGTCGAGTGCCTCGTCCTTCTTCTCACGCAACCTCCTTTTCCTTCCTCTCGTCTCCCTCTGCTTGATTTTCTATTTCTGTTCTGATTCCACCTCTTGTATCTCCTCACCGCCTCTCCCTCTTCCTCTTCTCCTTCCCTCTCTCACCTATTCTTCCTCTCTCCTCCTATTGGAGCGATAACTCACCACTCATTTCTCTCTTCACTCCTCCTCTTCTCCTATTTATCTTCTGCTCTTATCTTACTTTCTTTACCATCCACTCTTCACCTCCTCCATCCCCTTTTCTCACCTTCCTCTTTTTCAGTATCCATCCCTCATTCTTCTCATTCCTCTCAACTTCTCCTTTTGGCTCCTTGGTACATCTCTTCTTGTTTTCTCTCTCCTTTCGTTTTTCCTCTCCTCCCAGCGTCTCTACTCCTCCGATCATCCTCACCTTGTCTTCTCTCTTTGCCATCAAACTTGCAGCATCCACGATCCAATAATGTTGGCAACTGGCTGTCTAAAGTTACACATTGTAGAGGCATGCAGGAGAAATACTAACTTTATGTTACATCCAGAGATCGGGATCATCGTCTTGGTTTTTTTGTTTTTTTAAGTTAGCTGCTGATCTGCATGTTAAGTGAAATTTGTTAGCTAGCCAGTAGGGCTAAACGCTTCTTTTTAAAAATATCTTATTGTAATGATATGCAATATTAAGATGGAATGATCATTTTCAGATCAATATTCTAATTTTCATTGAAAAACGTGGTTATTCATGGTTATCAAATAACAACAAGACTAAAGTTAATTCTCATATGGGTTGTAATGTCTATAAAATATTAGAAAATGGCGAAAAATGTCCATCCTGGCTTTTCAAAACCCAAGGTGATGTCTTTAAAAGTCTTGTTTTGTCAGTCTAAAATTCAGAGATTCTAAGATGCATCGCAAGTCTCTCTTTTCAGATTTTCAAATTATGACTCGATGCAGAAAAGTCAATAATCGCAAATTTAAAACCCAATGCTTGACACTATGTTTGCTGCTAACAATTTTGTGAGATCAGTGCTGTACGGTTCTTAGGGCTGAAGTAACTGAATGGGAAACCTAATGGACGTAAACATGGCCATCATGTTTACAATCTAAACCAGGCTTCTTCTGGAGGTCTGGTGAGGATGGCCGAGTGTTAACGACTGCATTTGGATTCAATCTGACCAGCACCTCCTGGAATAAAAGTTAGAGTTTGGAAACATTTTGACTCCCATGAAGTTAAAGAGAAAAGGGTCCAGGAGCAGAGTCACTGTTTGCTATGTGTCTAATCAAACTAATAATGGATCATATTTTAAAAGAAGCAAGTAGAAACATAGTAAGAAGAAAATCCTGTAGAGAAATCAAAAATGTTCATGCTTGACATGAATGCATTACAAATTTAATTTTTACTGATAAAAAGACACTATTAAAATTGTGGTTACAGTATGTGATATTTGTTGGGGTCTGTACTGAACAAACATTTATTAACATTTATGCAGCACTACAGTACTGCTCTCTTTCACCTTTTTCAAAAAATTGGTTCTGGTTCTGTGATTTTGATAGTGCACTTGGCCACATTGCGATTCAGTAAGATTGAGATTGATTTGCAGCCCTAAACAGGGTGCGTCATAATCGTTTTATAATCACATCATAGCCCTCTGAATGGTAATCGAAGCGTGAGGTGCCCAGAGATTCCCACTCTTAATGTGTGCTGTGATTTTCTTTTTTTTTTAAAATGGATTTTTATAAAATTGGTATCGAAAAAGGAACCAGAGTCAAAGTCCAGGTATCTGTACTGAAAATTTAATAACGATACTCAGCTCTTCTCCTCTCCTATCGACTCTCTGCGCCTCCACTATAATGACCGTTTAAAAGGACCCTCTCAGGAGGCAATTGAAAGGCAAATGATTGCAACCTATATCACAACAGATTACTGCACACACGCACACAGATGCATTTATTTCTGTGCTCAGTTTGACTAACAGTGATGTATACTGTACTTAGAGAGGAGCTGTTATCTGTTATAAATGCTCTCTCTTTCACACACACACACACACAGATTAATGCAGTTGTTTTGATGGCGCAGGAAGCGGTAGCTATTAATCAGCGAGTTACGTCACTGATCACTCTGAACACATGCACACACACACTGTAGTTTCTCCACACTGCCTCCCTTGGTCATCAGTGCTTTATTCGCCAAGAACACACACACACACACACACACACACACAGCTGGTTGTAGAGTTGTATTAATCAGTGAGTAGAATGACATCATCACCATTGGTTCGAAACACCGGCATCAACATGATCCCCTCCAAAGTGCTAATGAGCTGGAGGACGCACACAAACACACATGCACGTGCACACGCACACACACGTACACCAGTAGCCGCAGACACAGTCATGTAGATTGTGAGGTGGGTAAGAAACACACACACATGGACAGAAAATGGCTTCAGGCAGATCCTCTGAACTGACCTGTATCACATCTCGTAGCCCATCTTTTTCTGTGTTTTTGGTAAATTCAGGTAAAGGCTGTGTGATCTACTTTAAATCGATATCCAGATGTTGGATTTTTCTGATAACTCTGTATATTGCACTGTAGCAAATGTATACAAAACCCACACATAAGCAACAAGACAAATACATTGTTTGCAAATGCCATTTAGATCGACACAGAAGTGTTCTGTGATGTTCCTGCAGCACGCTATAGGCTTTATATACGTTATCAATCAATTATTAAATTACTTGCCAATTATTTTGAAAATCAATTAATCGGTTTGAGTAATTTTGTAAGAAAAAAGTCAAAATTCTCTGAATCCAGCTGTTAAAATGTCAATATTTTTCGTTGTCTTTACTCCTCTCAGGCAGTAAACTGAATATTTTTGGGTTGTTGTGGGCAAAACAAGGACATCTTCCTGGGCTTTTGGAAACACTGATCAACATCTTTCATCATTTTCTGGGCGATTGGATGAATATATTGTCTATCGACGATGGGCTGAATCCGTCGCTGATTGCTTTTTTTGGCTGATTTTTAGGGCAATATTTGTCATTTTATTTTGCTAATGTAATAGCCTGCAGAGTGACAGCCTCTGCTCTGCACCGCGCTCTCATCCAGCGGTGCATTACATACCCACTCAGCCGACCATGAGTGAGCTAAGCCGGGTGAGGAGTGAGAGGAAAACAGCCTGCAGAGTCAGACTCTTCACACTCCTTTCACGTGGTGAATTAAAGATTTAATTTGACTGAACCAGAGTTGGTGATTGTTTGAGGAGTGGACAGACTAACAAACATGGTTTTGGTGAGTTTTACATGTTTTTCTTTTGAGTTTGAATTAAGTGTGTTTTGCGAGGAGTTAACGAACCAATTAAGGTCGTCTTAGTTCGGTAAAAGACACAAACTTCAATTCAGAAGGTGTACGGTTGTATTTCTCCGTTTAAAAAGGAAAATAAGTTTGAGAACTACGATGGCTATGGGGCTACGATGGTCCTTTGGAAAATTTTAACATATCACCCAATCACCAAGTTTTAGTGAAATAAATGTCAACATCATAGCATCAGCAAACTCTTCGTTATTTTTCCCTACATAAATGATATTCATTTAACTTTGTTTCACTCCATATTTCTTCCCTGGTCATCGAGGCCCCCACTGAAGAGGCTCTAGGTTATTTTGGGAACCGCATATAGATACTATAAAATTTATGAAATCTTAGTTGGCACCATTAGTGGCTTGGGAGAAGTCATCAGTTTGGTTTTCCATCTGAACTTGGATTAGCTCTGCAACATGCATCCATGGTAGCGCGTAACATTTTGTCAAGTTGAGTCAAAGTGAAACTGAAAGTGAGATCGGTGTAGTACACAAAATAACAACAATCATGTCATGTAGTCATTAAAAAAACACAAGTGTGCATTTTGTAACTGGAAATATCAAGCTAACGAGCCACAAACCTCACCAAAATGCCAAAGGTTTCAAATAGACACAATGTAAGTTCACTGGATGTGAATGCCGTTTCTGTGATCTTGATATTGAACCTGTTACTGTAGACATTTTTTCTCCTTATCTCCGTCCCTTTGCCTCACCCTGATTCACACCGGAGTCATCTCTGTGGCTGTTGCCTGGAAACATTAGCTAATTAAACCTTTTATCAGGAAGCATGAGGATACCAGGACACCTTCCTGGTCTCCAGTAAGCAGAGTTTAGTGGTGTCGTGGCCTTTTACTGGAACACAGTAGAACCAGAACGAGCTCCCACATTAACAACAAAAAAAATGACCATTCAGTTTTGCAAAACTGGCAATTAGTAGAGGAATAATTGCAATAATTCTGTCAGCCCTCTGCTGTTTTCTTCCTCTCTCCCCTTATTCTCGTCCTGAAACTAAAACTCTAATTTGAAATGCATGAGGTGTTGTCACTCTTTACCCTGAAATTCTGCTCTTCTTTGTCTCGGCTGCCTGTCGATGAAGACGCAAATCAAACCGCGGCATCCAACAGCCAGCTGCAGGCATTATTCTGGAAAGAGCAGCACTATGGGATGACCTCAGGGGTCCCAGTACTTCCTGCGCAGGCACTTAATGAGCTAATGTTTCCCCACAATACAGAATTTTGGCTAATATTGATCAGGGACAATTATGTTGTTTTATGGCAGGTTTTATGGATGTTTTTTAATGGTTTTGTGGATGCAACAGTGGTTTTCAGTCCCATAAATGGAGTAAATGGACGTCTGTAATCAGGCTTTCTGTTGGTGATGTAACCATCTGCTCAGTGCACATACGGGCGTCCACATGGGTTCCATTCAGGAGGAGTTCAGCAAAGTCAATTCTCAGTCTCTTAAGGTGCCAGAAGCTGCATCAGTGCTACAAAACTCTATATTTTATCCCATTATAAAGATTATGAAGCTTCTGATGAAGCTATAACAGGATGAACTGTTGTCATTTAAAGTCATTTTGATGATTTGAAATGTGAAAATGTGATTTTTACATTATAGGACTTTAATGTAACGCATTAACTCTTTCCCCGCCAGTGTTTTTTTTAAAAAGTTGCCAGGTGGCGCTAGCATTTTTGACAAAATTCACTGATTTTTCAACACCCACAGAATATTCAGTTTTATGAATATGTTAATATGGAATATATCAAAAGAAAGAACAGATCTAATAGTTTCAGACACACAAAAATGTTTTGTTCTAGATTTATCCATTCACTTTTTATAAGCACCTGAATTTTGGTTGGTTGCATCAAAAAATCCACCTTTAAGACAAAAAAACCCCTGAGAAAACGTTTTTTGCAAAAGAGACATTTTTAAGCAAACTATCGACATATTTTTTGTTTTTTATCTCTTCATATTACGTGTATGACATCACTGTCACCAGTGTGCCTAACGGTAGCTTGTGTGTGTCCCGTCCCCCAGCTGAAACACTCTGTCCGAGAGGCCCGGGGGCTGGAGTGCTCTTTGCCCCACCTGTGGCGCAAGTCCCAGGGACTGCGACGCGAGCAGCCTCGCTCTGTGCTCGGGGCGCAGTGCTCTCTGCCCGACGGATCTGTAGCACCAATGTATTTCATGCTACATAACATTATCTTCTTCTTCTGCTTCTCAATTCTGCCTGTTCTCTTCTTCGAATAACAAATTTTTGTCGGATGATCCATCACAGCGTCCCAAACCTACTGCCTGGCAGTGAAAACACCAATTGATGAGATATTTCATCATTGGTGTGGAAATAGTTGAGACACTTGATGACATTATTGGGCTTTAGAAAATTTTGACACTTCGATTTGTTGATCGAAAAAATATTAATTGCCATTTATTTTGAAAATCAATTAATCCTTTAATTATTTATAATTTTTCAAGCAAAAATGTCAGACATTTGCAGGTGCCACCCTCTTTAAAAAGTGAGGATTTGTTTTTTTATCATGTATGATGATAAATAAGTGTCTTGGGGTTTTAACTTTTGGTTGGACCAAAGAAGCAATTTCAAGACGTCAGTTTAGGCTGTGGGAAATTTTCAACATTTTATAGACCAAACAATAAAAACTGAAAAGTGAAAATAATCGTTAGATTAATTTATAATGTAAATAATTGGTAGTTGTAGCCTTAAACTAATGGAAACCATAATTTTTATAAAACTGATGGTCCTATGTAAAGATAGATTTACAGATGTGTCTTTTTGTTTATTAAGTATTTAACAGTTCACTTTTTTTTTTCATAGCGTTTTTGATCAGGCTTTTATGTAAAAGAAAATGCGTCTGCTGAATGTCTTCGTTTAATGTATGCTGTGGTGCACAAATGAGTACAAAACTTAATAATACTATAATTAAACTGCTTAATACAGTACAATACATGAATGTCTGGTTGCTTTTTATGATCAAATGAAGTCAAAGCAGAATTATTTTTAGGACTGTCCCCGACTAAAGATTTTTTTTAGTTGATTAGTAGTTGTTAGTAGTGTTGCTAACAATTCATCGATCCGGGAATGCATCACGATGGGTCATGTGACGATTTGGCATCGAATAATTAGCCTCGATGCTTTGCCGTGTTCACTTTTTTTAAATTAATTTTAGCAATTCATTTTTCATTAATTTATTGATTTATGCATCTATCCATCCATCCATCCATCCATCCTCATTAATTCACTCACCGAGTTCAGTCTTGTACAGCCATGCGCAGTATCTGCTGGATCAAAGCCAGACTGACGGTGGTGACCCGTCTGCAGCTTCTTACTACATGTTTCGGTGGGAGGGCTGAAACAGGTGTGTTTAGTACTAGTTGTGGCGACATTAACCGGGGCAGGGGATTGGCAAGCGCTGTGGTCGGGGCTGGGAGAGATGCTCTCATTTAGGCAGCACCCACCGTAGAGTTAGCTGTGTTCCCCGCCTCGCCACGTACGGTTCGTTTAAAAAATGCAGAGATTTCTCTCTCTCTCTCTCTCCTCCGCTCTCTGAGTGTGGGTGGGTGTGTCTGTACCGGTGTGAGTGCACGTGTTATGTTGTGAGAGAGGAGCGAGGGGGGAGCCCCTCCCGTCGCAGAGGAGAGAAGAAATGCATTTTAATGAATGTAATGAAACGATAGCGACGCATTAGACTCTGAAATTGCGCAAATTAGAGTTAGCTTTTTTTATTTGATAAAAAGAACGCCTATTATAGGCCCTTTTGATTAAAATAAAAATTAAATGATGGAATTGTTTTTTAAAATCTATGACTTGAATTTCTGGGTGGGGATCCTGTTGGTCAGGGCGGGGGTGTCTGTTGGGGGGGCGGGGCGCCCTCCCAAATACACTATAGGGGAAACACTGGAGACTGTCACAGAACTTCCGAAGAATTCGGAAAAAGCCCGTCGAATCACGCACGTTCCTCAGATTCAGACGAAGCAACATATAACGTGAAATGTTTAGTCTTACAGACTATGTATTTTTCTAAGCTTTCTAGTAAACAAAATGGATGTTTAGTGAACCGCCATCTGCAATGGGAAGATGAGGTAACAACTTAGCTGTTTTCTCCATTCTGATAAGTTACGTGGTCATTTGCTTATTTTGTAGTCATAACATGAAATACTTTGTGTCTTTGAAACTTAAGATAATATGAATATGACTAGTCAAATGTTCAACAAACCTTGGTATTTATTTTATGAGTGAAGGTTCAGAGCAACGCTGAGTTAATTGATAGGCCATTTATTTACAAATGTAGCATCAGATGAAGACAAAATCAATCTTAGATGGAAAAAAGCATTAAAAATCGCCATAATCGAAAAATCATGGCAGCAATAATCGAATCGAATCGACAAACATTATAATCGCTATAATCGAAGAATCGAGGCTCCCATAATCGAAATCGAATCGAATTGTGAAATACCCTCAATGGGGCAACACTAGTTGTTAGTCAAAATCATTAGTCCACTATTTGTCACACATTTATGATATTAATTTAATTATTTAAATATATATTTCTGGGACAGCCCTAACGATTTTTATTATTAGATTTATTTTGTGTTTTCATGTTCATAGCGTAAGTGATGCTTTGCAGTTGTGTAGCCTATTGTGACCTTTTCTCTTTTTAGGGAAGTGTTTCTTCCGTGTAGTGCAGTCTAATACAGAAATGTTCCTTATTTTGATAATAAACAATAGTTTACCAAAGTTGCCAGCAGGCAGAATGCTACCTCAGTCCCCAGCAAAAGGATTTTTGTCTGTATTTGACTGTCTTTGACACTTGACCTGCTGTCTGTCCAAAATAAATGAAAACAAATGTGTCCTCATGCTTTTGGGTTTTTATCCCCGATGTACCAAACTTTGACTCCCAAACTATGTCTGTTGTGTACCACCATGCAGCCATTACTGAAAATCAGGATCATGGTTCCCTCCACATTTAGCTGCAAGAGAAGGTTTTGCATGAATTTTAATTCAGTTGGCAGATGTAAACGGAAGAGTCAGCCATGTTACACAGCACACAGTGTGACCGACTGTTTTTTTCTCAGGGTTGTAGACATTTCTAACCCATCATAGTAACGTCAAATTAAAACTGACAAATGGCATCAATTACAGCATCCAGCATGTTGTGGGATAACAGATGGCTGAGAAACAGCAGTCAATTATGTCTGAGTTTGCAGTTACATTGCTCATGTTTTAACAAATTAATGCTAATTGGCATTTCCTGTTTATATAAAGTGGCAGTGTGAGTGTCCACAGTGGGAATTGAACCTGCACCCCAGGCTGAGTGGTGTCTGTCTCTGCTGAGCTGTGCAGCTACATAACATCTCTATTTTTAGATGAATTAGTTGAGCAAGTTTACGTCTATCAGCTTGTTTTTTTCTCACATCGCAAACCAACACAACAAGCTGGAAATAACTGTTGAAAGTTCTCCTACCAGATCCATCACTGTCACTGTCTTATAACACACATACACACACTTGTACTTTCTCACTCTGTTCCACACTTTCTCTCACCCCTCTCTCTCTGTCTCACATACACGCACGCACACCTGTAATAACATCATGAAGGGGTGTAATGTCAAATTGTCTGGAGAATGCTGTCTAGACATCTGATGTGCAGCCTTTGACCTCTGCAGCTTAGTCATCTAGGCTTGGAGGAAGGTGTTTCTGTGTGTGTGTGTGTGTGCGATCATATGTGTGTGAGGGAGAGAGAGAGATACTGTGTCAAAGTCAAGGAGAGGAAGCTCTGGAGTGACTCAAGAAATAAAACATAGAAACTATTTTATTATTATTATTATTTATCAGTAAATCATCTTGGTGGGGCTGAACCCAATGCTTTTAAGCCTCTACAGTTGCCATGGTAATCGACCCCCAAATCAGTATTCGAGTGCTGCATTTTTAAAAAGATTCCTTGAAGATAAAGAGGAGACATTGCATCTGCCATGCCAACAAAAAGGCAAAAAATTGATAAAGATTGAGAAATATGAAAAGAGGTCCTCATGTTCCCCACAATGCACATTCAACCAAGGACCCCCAATTTGAGAGGACTTTGTCAATCAATGATCAAACTAGGATCACTATAAGTCATAATCAATCAAAATGTCCAACCCTGTTTCTTCCCAGTTGTTCCAACTTTCAAAAAGTGAGATTAAAAGTTTAAATATTCTGTTCCCCCTTTTACTCGGCACCCCTACGACCCACTCAAGGACCCCTGTTGGTCCCCGGACACCAGTTTGAAAACCGCTGCTCTGTGGCAGTTATTTGCCTCAAAACACACCAAAAACCAGATGCATGCACGCGATACAAAGCACCCAGAACAGTCTCCGCAAGGGACAACCATAGCAGTATTCATGAGAAGAAAACCATCTTCATCAGGGAGTATTTCTGCTCTGCACGCACAAATGCGGTCCCACAAAAACGGGGCCATGACAGGCTCGACCCTCTCTACCTCAAGTTGACTTTTGAGACTTTGGAGGCGAGAATGGAATAGACATTGCTGTTATTGTCCTTCTTGTTCCAGGATGGGAGAGATCAGCCAAACTGTCCATCCTCTGTGGCTCTTCCCAAGGTTTCATCTATTTTTCCATATTAAAGTTTTTTTCAGGGGGAGATTTTTTTCTAATTCTGATTTGTGATTTTGGTATATATAAATAAAATGTGACTTGACTTAACTTGACTATATTTGACCCTGTCAAAGTCTCCAATATTCGTGTGTAATGCTCACTGAAGATTCAAATGGTATTCTACATCTTAGAGCTAAAATGATTAATTGATGACTTTTCCTGGTTCCAAATGTGATAGATTTTTTTTGACCGATTTTTGGGGTGATATTTCTCATTTTATTTTGCTAACGTAATGGTCTGCGGAGTGACAGCTGCTGCTCCGTGCTGCGCTCTCATCCAACGGCGCAATACAGACCCACTCAGCGGGGCCATGAGTGCGCTTAAGGTGGGTGAGGAGTGAGAGGTTAACAGCCTGCAGAGCCCGTCTCTTTGGACTCTTTTCACACGGTGAATTAAGGATTTATTTTGATCAAACAGAGTTGTTGGTTGTTGGGACAGTGGGCAGACTAACAAAGTCAGTTTTGGTAAGTTTTTACGTGTTTTCTGGCGAGTTTGAATTATTTTTTTTAGGAGGAGTTAACGAGCCAATTAAGCTCGTCTTAGTTTGGTAAAAGAGAGAAACTTGAGTTCAGAAGGTGTATGATTGTATTTCTCAGTTTAAAAAGGAAAATAGGTGTGAGGATATTTAATTTCTTGACAGTTTGTGAGGATGTAGCAAATGTACGCAGCATAATGTAACATAGTGAATTTGGCGCTTGCGCACATCTCCCATCTGAGACTAGAGAGGACGGGAGGAGGTATCGTCAATCGCAGATGGATGGGCTGGAAAATTTCAACATATCGCCCAACCCCAGTAGGTTTTTGCAACACTTGATCAACAGTCTTGTTACATGGCTCCTCTTAGCTCTATAATGTAAACAACACAATCCAGTCTGCATATATAATAGAACTCTTAAGCTGTTAAATGCTCCACTATGTTCACCAGTTTGTCTCTGATGGTGTCTGTCTGCTATTTGGTGCTGAGCAGATAGTGTGTTTAGCTTTTTCTCCGAAGCGAGTGAACCATAACAGCATTGTTGTGGTGGAACAGCTAAACAATGAGCCAGGATTCACTGTAAAGCTGCGTAAAGTCGAGGGGAGCTGCAGATTGAGATGAGATCTGCTGTTCATCACCAAGAATGACTATTGTCACACTCTTTGCACAATAATACTTGAAGACACTTAAAGGTTGTTGTAACTTTTTGAGCTGTTTGAGTCCTTTATGTGTCAACACATGAAAGTTTTCTCTGAAATTTTCTATATTGATCCAAATTTCAATATCAAAACCAAAGCCTGTGTTAGTCAACTCAAGCAACCGCACTTTTCTGTCTGTTCCTAAGAGGCTATGTATTCGGTGAGGAATTTCTATGATGTGTTTGGTTGTTAGCAAGTTAGTAAGGAATTCAAATTGTAGTCCCTTTATCGAAGTTCATCTTTTTTTTTCCGCTGAAGACTTGATTGAAATAAGAGACAAAGACAGCATGAATTTCAGAGTGAATTTAACTTTTTTCTCCGCCTTGATTATGTAACCAGGTACAAATGAGGTCTGTGATACTCAAAGCATCGAACCCATTAGATGAGACCTGTTGTAATGGAAGAACTGCAAAAGGCCAGCTGTTCAAAAACTGAGAGGCACAGAGGTCACAGAGGAAAAAAAAAAAAGAAGTTGGTGTGTGGTTGTTTGAGCAGGTCACCTATCTGCTGTGATTACAGACAATCTGCAGAGCAGCAGGAAGAGACATTTTATTGGTTTAAAGTTTTAAACAGTCCTTTCCATTAGAATGACATAGAGAGAATCCAGGGCTGTAAAAGGGAGGCTTCCAGTGGACCCATGCTGTACATTAGGTTTCTGGCATGTAGCTACAGTCTGTTAATCCAGAGTGATGATGGACAATGAGCAGGTGGGGTTTTGACGACATTTTGGACAGAAAACCTGACCGTGTCCCACCTTCTCATCTGACTCTCTTTTTAGATGTAGATTTAGGTTGAAATAGGTCCAAAATAACTCTCTCCTGAGCGTTAGGAATTATGTTTTTTATTTTATTTTTTATTAGGATAACATCAATTGACAATAATATGACAAGCTTTTTTTTGAATAATCAATTTTTTGTCCATAAAACTTACTGTAAGCCGTGCTACAATTTTACTTTACAGTTCTTGTTCTTTTTTTGCCAAGCAGCAGTCATAACCCAGAAATATTCAGTTTTTTTGTTGAAACCTGCACAGCCCCAGTTAAGCCTCTTCAATCACTTTAGTATTTTTTATTTTTAAAATGAGGAAATATGTGAAAGTTAATAACCAGTCAGCTCTATTTTGTACTATCTGTCTTACAGCTAACAGACATAAGCGTAAATACACGTCCTGTTGTGCCTGCACATTGGATATCATTAACATGGCGCTGTCCTGGTGCTGAAACATCACACCTTATTGTAATCTGCATTTCTCTACACTACGCCCCCTGTCTCTGTAATCATGGATCTGTCTTGCAACCCCATCCAGCTACAGGCTGTAATAAAGGCGCACTACTATGTTTTTTGCAGTTGAAATAAAATCACAAAGATTGTGCCAAATTGCTTTACAAGTATGTGCGCAGTAAGCAGGCAGAGGCTAAATGTATTGGACTT
Organism: Lutjanus argentimaculatus; assembly: GCA_034769285.1. Classification (NCBI taxonomy): domain Eukaryota; kingdom Metazoa; phylum Chordata; class Actinopteri; order Lutjaniformes; family Lutjanidae; genus Lutjanus; species Lutjanus argentimaculatus. The sequence continues at coordinate 12,988,838 of JAWZSL010000018.1, forward strand.
TTTGTTCTGGCTGCACTTTGAATATTATTAATTTAATTTCTGATGTTATGATGGCCATTTCATTTGCAATATTATTACCAATGCAGGGTTGCCTGATCATGCATATGGAATAAATACACTTCTTGTTGTTGTCGCGCTTTGGATGTGTCATGTCATTTGTTGTGGCTGCATGAGCACTGTTCAATGCTGATGCCTTTCACATTTGCACATGAAAGACATTTTCTCATTACCTTGTGATCAATTGCATTCGGCTTATAACGTTTTTGCTGAATATTTTATGTCCATATACAATGAAAAATTACATTAATATCGAATGTGCTGTGTGCCATGACTGCTTTTATTGAAACAAGACCAGAACTTCCTCATAAAGTAACTCTGAAGGCCTGAAAATCAAGTATTTCCTCAGCACCCAACATATTCACATGTTTCTCACCAGGGGAGAAAAAATCCTGGAGCCGGCCATGGAGAAAATAACCAGCAGGATTGGATTACATCGATTAGATTAGATTGTTAATGAAAATAATTATTAGTTGCAGCCCTAAACACAATATTTTAAACTTGATTGAACACAAGAAACATTCAAAATAGCTCATAAGTTAGCTATTTGTTCCAATTTTTATTTGCATTTTGGACAAAATTTTTTGGATTCATTTTGATACAGTCGAGAGGTGGCAGTAACAGAGGGAACAGAGGAGGAACATCTGTGTTTTGTTTTGTTTTTAATCAAGGACAAGCCAGTAAATCAGTTTGTTATCTCATTTGTCAATGTATTAATTGCCTTGTTTTTTTGAGTAGTCAGGTTTGTTTGTAGGTTGGTTAAGGAACCTAAAGACCCTTTAATGAAATAATGGAAATGGCCTCATACACTCCAGACCAAAAATATACACACACCTTCCTCCTGAATGTGAATGTATTGATGGAAGTTGATGGAGTTCACGAGGCAGGTGACCTGGAAGATGTCGTCTCCTCTTTACATCGACCCTGATGAACCTAAACATCGACCGGGTTGTCATGTGAACGTATCGGCAGCCTCGTTCGTGTGTACGAGCGCTCTCCGCTCTCACTGCCAATAATCATCCTCCTCGTGTCTGCTGCACACGTGTGTTCGTGTTTGCACGGCTCCTTAAATATGTGTTCACGTGTGCATCTGGGCCTGTTTTCTCCGCATGTGGGTTTGTATGTTTATATCTGTCTGTGTGTGTTTGTTCACAGGCTTGTTAATATTCATATGTGCATCTGTGTGTGTGTTCATGTAGTGAATACGCTGCTCATTTCGATGGACATTGATAAGCCACAGACTCAGAGCAATTTACTATCATGTGCTTTGAAGAGGAACAAAGAATTGACTGCTCTCTGAAGCCCCTGGGCTTTTCTTTTTAGCTTCTTTGGTCAAACGTTAAGCAGAGAGCCTCTCTTTGGTTTGCTGGAGTCCCTCTTCTTACATGTGCAGGATTGGCTTTTAATCATTATAAATGAGATGACATGCTGTAATGAGTTAAAAAAAAAAAAGAAAAGGGTCAGTTTGTCTTTTGCAGTCTCCAGATAGAGCTGTTGACAGTGGTGGGATCTCAGATGTAGCCAGGCAGGCAGTATTGTGAGGCTGCTAATTGAGCACTAAGGGCTAATGTTAGCATGCTTCAAGGCAACAGATAATTTGAAGTCCTTGCCTGAATGAAAACAGGGTTGATGATTCGTGACTCTAACTATGTTCTACTCGAGAGCAGCTGCGACACCTAGTGTTAAAAATTCAGTCCGGTAGTATTTGACTTTATATTAAGCCGGTTTAAGAAATGTGTGATCGGCCCAACTCTAGTATTAAATAATAAACCCAAACATTTTTTAGGTTAGTTAAGACACATGTTGACATCTGAAACCATCAATCCAAGAACAAAATGAACCAAACCAAACCAAAAAGATGATCTTATTAAGATGTGATTTCATTAGTTGTTAACCATGAGGTGCAAAGACTTCTAAGTTACAGAAAACTGTGCAATCAAATTTAGTTTAGGTCCACTAAGAAAGGGAAGGAAACATCCAATAGCTCCACCCTTCAGTTCAAAGCACAACCGATATAAGTACATGAGGCTGACAAGGTTCAGATTAAAGCAACTAGATGTCCCAAAATGGCTCCTGTAAAAAGGATAAACCGTTCTGATTTAGTAAGCAACATGTCTCCCACTATAGCATCACCCTCAGGACAAAGTGTTAATTTTTACAAAGATTCAAGAAAAGCATAATTGTCTCTCTGTTTTATTTCTTCTGGTGTGTAATGGGCATTACAGCCACTAGAGTGAGTTGCACACTGTGCAGCCAATTAGAAGAAGCAAAGTGAGTGCACCTGAAACCTTTTCCCCTTGAGGGAAAAAAAAAAGAGTCATCCTCTTGCAGTGTGGCCCCCAGCTGCAGCAGACACTCCGACACTCTGGCTTAATAATAACTGCAGCAAACGCATGGGGCAACAGTCACCGCATTCTGCCACATGATCCTCTTAAGTGCAGAGCCCTCTATTGACTCCAGCTTGACATGTTTAAACCTCACACACAACCCCAATCCATTACATGACAAAGACAGACCAGCACCGGCAGCAGCAGCGGCAGCAGAACGACCGTCTCATTTTCCAAATAAAGCAATTTATTTTAGCCTTAATGTGCAGCAAAGGCAGTCATCCATGATTTTGACGAACAATGAGTGCAGGGTTTATTACAAAAACACAGCAATTACTTTGGGAGATAATGGACTGAATTTTATTTTTATGTGCAGCTGCATACCTGTCTTTTCTTTCCTGTTAGCGGTGTGTGTCGCTATCTATTAGCGTGTATACTGTGTGCACATATTGTCAGCAGTGACTGATGCTTCTGTCCTTGTGTGTGTAATTGCCATACCAGTGTGCTGCTGGTTGACTCTCAAATGGCAACGACACAATAGAATAATACCCGTCTTCTTCTCTGACAATTGACACCATGTCCACGCTTATGCAGGCATCATTTAGAAAATGCTGTTTTAGGTGTGAAACCAACATGCATATTCACTTGCATTTTCAGGTTTTTGTCCAAAATGAAACGCTTGACTAAAAAGAAATGACTGCAAAATCTCCTCTTGGTCGTCCTAGTTTGCTACCAAGATCTCTCGCTCACCACAAAACATCAATACTGTCCAGGGAAACTGACAACTATGTGATTGGCTGCACTGACATTTTAAAGAGTGCGGCCAATCACATAGTCAGTGTCAGGGTCAGTAAGAAGGTGGATAAGATGAGACAGAGAGGAGGAGTGATTCGGGTGATGGAATTAGACTCGTATCAAAAGACAGGCAGGTCGAAAATTAAAATGAAAGGATGTAGCTAGAGGGAATGAGATAGAAAGAGCAAGAGGATAGGTCAGAAATACAAATGAGGCCAAATGTAGAGTGAAAGAGACACAAGCACGACCAGAGTCGCTGAAAGTGAGATGTTTAACCCCCCCGCTACACCAACAGAGCTGCTCAGGGGTGACGGTGCCAAACAGTGTTTATCTGTGCACCTCATGTAGCCTGAGATGAGGAGGCTAATCATATCTTTATAAAAGCAGACGGTCACAGTTAGGTTTGAGTCCTGTTATAATACTCCTGAACCTCTTGAATGCTCCTAACTAATGATCATGTTCAGGGTTTCCCCCAGAAAACTTGCTAAGCCTGGTGGTAGAGAAGCCCACCGGTGGCCTACCATGTTTTTGTAAAAAAAAAAATGTTAAAAGTTGACAGGAATTTTGAAATGATGACTATTATGTGTTATTATAAGCCATTTATTAACAATACTTAAACGTAGTCTTACAAAAGGGCACAATCTTGAAATACGGTTTTAACAAACACAAAAAAATACAATTAAAATAAATAATATCAATTGTTTTCACTTAAGTTAAATCCTAGTGAATCTTAAAACAAGCCATTGCTGGTCACATTTAAAAGTAAAATAAATTAACATAAATAAAAAAGTGCAAACATGGCCAAGGGGTAAAACCAGGGAACTCAGAGGCTGAAGAGGTATGCTGTGCTGTGCAGTGTTGGGCACGTTACTTTAAAAAAGTAATTAGTTATAGTTACTAGTTACTTCTCCCAAAAAGTAACTGAGTTAGTAACTGAATTACCCCACTATAAAAGTAACTAGTTACCAGGGAAAGTAACTATTGCGTTACTCTTTTTTTTTATAGTTTAAATATGTCTAAGAATTTGGATTTTTTTCGAAGCAGGTTTCACAAGCCAGTTGCATAGAGTAGAATTGCACAGACAGGTACTTAGACAGAACTTTTAATATTTATTGATTAGAGTTGCTTACAATGGACGTGGACAAACACTTCGCTCCGGGACATAATGTACACTTCACATGTACGTTCTTGCCTTTTACCTCAAGGAGAATAAAGTAGTGTCTGTACTTCCACTTTGAAAATGCCAACTTTCCCTCCAGACTCCCCATTGCTGCAGTTTACCTCTGCTAGTTTGGGTGTGTGGGGCTGCGGTGTGTGTGTGTGGTTTGTGTGTAAACTGAACACTGCCTCTGATTGGCTTACCATGAAAGCTTACGCTACCTTAGCCAAACATCATCACTTATGCGGTTGTCTTGTCTCTCCCTCCTCCCTCACCAAAGAAAAAAAATAAACAGCTGTGCAGCTCCTGTTGCTGAGAGACAAGTCGGATGACAAGAGCTTCGATGAGTAGCTATAGTTTGTAACGCGCCCATTTAATTGTCGGTAACGGTAACGGCGTTGTAACAATGGAAATAGTAATTAGTTAGATTACCCGCTACTGAAAAAAATAACGCCGTTAGTAACGCCGTTATTCTCATCACTGGTGCTGTGTGACCTCTTCTACTTTTTGCTGCACATGGTGCAGGTTGGATCAGTGCAAGCAATCCGTCTGGGCTTTTCAAAGAACTCTTTGTGCTTACCATACTCGGTCTTGTAGAGCCATCCGCTAAATTTAGGGTCAGCTAACCATTTTGGATTAAATCTGCTAGTTCAATGTTTACCATCGCGGCTCGCAGAAGGCTACTCCGACGACGTGCTAACATCCGTGCTAACTCGCACTGGCTCTGCCTCATCATCGAGCCGGGCTCGGTCGGCTCGCCGGGGATGCACTCCCCTTGGCCTGGGGGTGAACAAGTGGGCTCATCGTCTCCTCCAGTGCTCCTCCGACATGACACGTAAAAGTTGTTATGTGTAGACAGGTAGAGGTTTTGGGCGTTCAGATGATGGAAAATAGACCTGACCTCTCACCCCCTATGTGTTTACGTATCGACCATAAGCTGTCGCCATTGTGCTTTCAACCGTATCACCAGATGCGGTTAAAAGCTCTGTATACCGTCTTTGGTATCACTGTTTTGGTGCATAAAAAAACCTATTTAAAATAAATAAACAAGTGATGCTTAGCCTGGCGGGGGGACAAGAAAAGCCTGGTGGCCCGCCAGGCCTATAAAGCACTGGGGGAAACCCTGATGTTACTCAGAGGGATCTGTTAAGTGAAATTAATTGATATCTACTCTATAATGAAGGCAGCGAGGTGGTGAAGTTTTCAAAGACGACAGCTACTGAAGGAAGTTAAATGTGTCTCTGAACTTGTGATGTATTAGGGGGTTATTGGATAAAGATCGCCGGTTGTCTTTTGACGGGCGATTTTTAGTCATTTTATCTTGCAGATCTAACCATCTGCACAAGTGATGGGCACTGCTCCTCGATGACCGCTCTGCTGTTTTTGTACGGCTTCCCTGAGCATTTCAAGTTGAAAATCTCTGAACTTTTCCGAGAGGCGCGGGTGTCGTCACACCGCTTTTTTGAGCCAAACCAACTCAACTCATCAACGTGCAGAACCAAAAGAAAGAATGTTAAAAGTTTGTGTGGTTACTCAGTCAGTACTTCTTTAGATTCCAAAGGCCTGTGTGCGAGTATCTGTGGTTTTAAGTTTGTTTCCCTTGTATGTTGCTGTTTTTATTCTGAGGTATCTGCTTTATTTTATTTTCATGTTCACGTTTCAGCTGATAGGAGTTGTGTTAAGTTACTGCAGATGAAAATGGTTCCTGATTTAGCTGCTTCATAATAAAAGTTTTGAGATAAAAAATATATAGAGAGAAGAGATAGAGATAGATTCTGCCTTTGCTTTTGATTATTGAAACTGAAAACTTATTTCAACTGATTTCCAATCAAATATTGAAAGAAAAAAAGCAAATTTTTAGGGCTCACACTAATGATAATTTTTATAATCAATCAATGCATGTGTATTGCCAAGAAGCTGCCCCTCACATGCTGTCAGAGCACAAAGTGACGTCTTCAAATGTCCTTTTTTGTCACGTGAATCGCATCTGTACATGTGGAGAATATTTGGCATTTTTGGCAGAAATCTTAGCTTTTTATTGATCAGCTTGTAAATTCAGCACTACACATTTTGTTCCCATCACCTTTCTTTAACATCACTTTTACATAGATACTTTCTTTAATGTTTTATTTGCTAACTGTTTTTTCTTTTTATTATAAGGCCACAGTAGAACACTTGATTCATAAATAGTTTAAAAAGTACAATGTTATTACTAATGGTTTGGTGCTCTTATTATGATATGGAGACACTAAGTGTAAATTCTAGGCTCTTGAATTTGACATTCGTCATATCAGACACTTTTCTTTGCTCACTTTGAACTTTATCTTCAATGTCCTTGATAAATTATGTTTTTCTGTGTGTAAAATGTCCTTGAGCAAGGCACCCCCACCCAGAGTGTGTCTACAGCTCTATAAATGTGAAGCTGAGTGCGTCTGAGAAGCCGTGCCTGAGTTAATTGGTGTTCGCTGTGATAATGAAGGTTTAGAAACCGAAATGAAGGATGACTCTCATTAGCATACGGCAGCAGTGTCTCCATTGTGGCGTCTCACACGTAGCAGTGAGATCAATAACCCAGAGCGGCTGGAAAGCGGCATTAAATTCAGCTTAGTCTTCAGGTCTGCGGAGGGATTTATCACAGAAACAATCTAAATCTCTCCGCTTAGGGTCCGCCGTCTTCCTCTGGCGTTTAAAGAGGCTTACACTGAAAATCAGTCAACAGAGCCGGCTTCTCACCAGGACAGGAGATTTACAGACAGTAATGCTGCCTTATAACAACCTTTGAGGAGCAGGCGTTTATTTGAAATCTTTATTTATCCAATTCAGGGCTTCACCCTGCACGCCCAGCCTCAGCTCTGCTTCATATTCACGCTGCGTTCAAACCGACGCAGAGCAGCTTGACAGGTGTCACTCAATCTTTTCCTGCTTTCGTCCCAGGCAGCCGCTCGTGGGATTCAAACCGGCAAACCAGTTGCAGTGTAAACAAGTTGTTTTATCTCTCCCTGAAGATGAGATTTTTCTATAAAGCAACCCCCTCTGCAGGGATGTCAGAGATGTTTTTAAGGGAATTCTGGCTCAAACCATCGACAGATTGGCACCAATCTGTCCCGTCCTCCTCTGCCATCGCACTGATGACTGTACTGAACTTTATGGAGAGAAGTCGAGGCTACTGGACAGTTTTTTGTGTGATTTCATTCTCTACTTTCATTTACTGGTCAGTGTGCCCTTAAAGTAATTAATATGGATTAATAGGCTCCACTTCTTCTCTTATTAGATCAGCCTCATCAGGCCTTTTTGTTTTTAATTTCCCTGTCGTGTTCTCTTCTTTTGTATTCTACTCTGTTGTCTGTGTGCTTATTTGTCTTGTTTAATAGAGAACCTGCAGCTGTTAACAGTGCAGCAACAGGGTGATTACTGGAGGTGGTAAGCTGCGCGAATGTTTGTTCCCGCCCCCTCCCAACTTTACAATAGGATGTTCTGATTCATTTAAAGCTGTGGTGATTAGTCAAATAATTGACAAGAAATCTGCAGCTATTTTGGTAATTAATTAATCATCGTTTTTAAGCAAATATGCCATTATGTGCTCCCTCAAATGTGCATTTTGGGAATTTGTTTGGTTTTCTTATCTCAGTAAACTGATTATCTTTCGGGTTTTTGACTGCTGCTTGGATAAAACAAGACATCTGAAGACGTCCCTCTAGGCTTTGTTGGGAATTTGTGATGTGATGGGGCGTTTTATAGACCAAACACAAATAATTGTTAAAATAATACATTTTTGGGAACCCTAGATTCATAAATGACAGAACTGTAAGTCTGGCACGCATCCTTGCACGGTCTCTGCTCTGTATGTACAAAAATGTGTGAATGTTGTGTTAACACTAGACATGTTTGCCACATTGGTAAACTAGCTAAAAAGCTAAAGCCAAACCCTTAATTGCCCTGTCAAACTCTGATGGTGATAAAGTTTGTTTGTCACCAGATAAGTCATTCGTTTGACCAACCAGTTGCTCTTTGAATTCCTCATACGGGTCGGCATAGATGCTTTGCCAAATTGGACGTCTTGGCGCTCCTGGTTTTAAACATCTTTTACAGACGGGCTTCGTGGTGTCCGTGGGGTCGCCCTGACTGTCGGCTATCTAAGTGAAATAGTAGGTGCGTTCGGGATGAGCCAGGCCTGTGCAGATCACTGGCGATTGCTGCAAAATGCACGCTGGTTAGATTTGTGTCCGCCTTGATCCCAGTTTGCTCTGACATCATGCACACATGGGGAATGATAACCTCACAAGATCAAGGCGGCTGCAGTAGTTAGAGCCAGGTGCCACACTTACTCTCTGTCAGTTGCACAGGTCTGGCTGTCACCTGATCGATGACATGACAAGCTCTGATTGGCTTTTAATTTTGACAACAAACACTACATGTTGTGTCAAATACTAATTTTCTGTGTAACTGTAATATTTAACAGTAGATAGATTAATCTTTTGTTGTGCAATGAAGTTTTAATCTGTTAACAAGCATATAATTTGTGGATAATAATTTTAATAATAAAGATTATACATATGACTTATCAAACAAACGGTTACAAAGTGCTTTACAAGACAGACAAAATAACAGAGAACAGAGCTATGAACGGGTCTGTAAACTACAGGTATAGCTTAAATGTGATTTAGCAGGATGTTAGCATCATTTCCTGTGTATTCTCTGAAGTCTGCTAGTCTGACTTGACTGCAGCTTTTTGTCTCCACCTCCTGCTGCAGCCGCCTGATCTTGTCTACTTTGCAGGTGAACAAGCCTAATGCCATATTTCGCTCGTGGAGCAGCGCGCACATCCCGCTGCTGTCACATGTGGAGCAATCTGGCTCTTATTCACAAAGTATCAGTACTAATAAAAGGTGGTATCATATCGTTTTTAACAGCTAGGTTCCACAGTACCTTCCTTTTATTGGTATACCATGCAATACTACACTCAACATCTATGGACCGTACAGCAAAAACTCAAAGTAAGCACTCTACAGATGTCCAGTGTGATCTGTAACACCGGAGTTGCCACAAGTTTATCAACCTAAAAAATTTCCTCACCTCATCCCTTTTGCACAGAAAATAGGCACAGACACATTTCTGACACTTACATCATGCTGAAATTTATGCTCTAGGTATAGTATCATCTGAAGGAAGTTGACTGTGAATTGTTATTGGCAGTGTAAATACGAAAGTACATTAAAACCCATGAATGTGAGAAATGTCCTCCAGCATTGGGGGAGTTTTGCTGAAGTATTTGGTGATATCTCCCTGAAGTAACAGGAGAGACAGTCGTCTTTCATAGAGAGAGTCTCCGTGCCACTCCGTCTCACCGCTTTCATCTCCTCCGCCTGTCGCATTGTCTCTTCTACTTCTCACCCATCTTCTCACCTCTGCTGAGTGTGTGTGTGTGTCCCAACATGGCCTGTCTCATCATTTCCCATCCCTCTCGCTATATATCTCAGTCTCTCCCCTCCTCCCTCCCTTTGCTGTCTCCTCCTGGCCGTCTGCAGCCTGCAAATAGGATTAAAAATTAACACTCACTGTGTGTGTGTGTGTGTGTGTGTGTGTGTGTGTGTGTGTCTGTGAGTGTGTGTGTGTGTGTGTGAGAGAGAGAGAGGAGAGAAGAGAGAGAACAGAGGGAGGATGGGCTGCTGAAGTCATTGTTGTTTATCACATTTAATGGTTTGTCTTAGCGCACTGTTTACCACCTGATCGTGGTGGCACTACTGAGACGTTTCATTTTCTTTTTTCGATGTTTCTCCACCTTCTTTCATGGCTGCACCTCCTCATGAGTTCATGAACTCACATCCACCGATTTTTACCTCTCTGGGGATTTGCAGCACGATCTTGAAAACCCCACGTTGGAAATGACGTTTCTACTAAATGTATTTTAAGTGGAAGTTCAAAGATGTTAAAAAAGTGAAGTTTGAGGCATACCAAGTGCTATCTTCATTTAAATCACTCCTTCTTTGTGGTCAAATCTTTACTGATTATAAAAGATAACATTAAACAAACTTCACAAGGACATATGACACACCCACGGGACTATCTCCATTACTACAACAGACCAATATTAGCTGCAGTAGCGCTTTTATGCTTTGAGCAGCATTAACTAAAGCTTTTAAATTATATGGTTTTGTACCATGTGACCTTGCAACAGATTGTTCCATGTAGAGAATAGCCATCAAAGTAAGTAACTACTGGCTTCTGTCAGGCCCGCCAGCCATATTAGTCTTTGTGGAGTGTAAATTTTAATAAAGAATCATTATATAAAAATAAAAACCAAACCAATAGGTGCAGAGCATTCAAAGATCCCTGACAGACATGACCAGACACAGTTCCAAAATCAAAAAAACTTCTTGACATCCCCATACCACATGCAAAAAGGTGCAAGGAACTTCCCTGCAATTTGGGGATTGTCTGGCTTTCACCAGAAATAGTTTGTATGGTGTCCTCAAAACAAAATTATGGTATATGATGATTTGGGTTTCTCATGATTCAAATAACTCCTTTAAACATATTTGCGGTTTTAAGTTTTAAAACGTCTTATTGGAGCTGAAAGAATTGGGGTGCACCACAATATCAACACATCATCATTATTGGTTGATAAAGGCTTTAAAATGACTTCAGTATTGACCCAAAATTTCTGCCAACGCTGACAGGCCAATGAGATGACACTTTAATTCTTCTTTAATTAACACAACGTTGCCAGAAATTCACTGGTTCCAGCTCTCCCACTGCAATGATTTGCAGTTTTTCTGTTGTGAACTTGTTGAATTTTGAAAGATGCGATTTGAACACATCTGAGAAAGTTGTAGCCCTAATTTTTATGCACCCTGACTGAAATGCCATATCTCTGCACATGCATACTTTACAGTGAAGCACTGTACTGACACACATATATTCATTTTTATTTCATGATTTCTGTCACACATGCACATCTGTAGTAGATCTCACCTGACAATAAAAGCATGGAGACATGCACACAGGACCACATGAAGACTTTCCGGTTTCTGAGCTGCAGTGAATCAAAGGTGACTTTGCTGTGTAGCTGTCAGTCTCCTTTATGTCTCCTCTGCTCCCTATACATCCACTGTCTTTATGCCTCTGACAGGCAGCAACCTTGCTCACCTTGCCGCCGCACTTCCTGTAAGTACCAGCTGAAAGTATTTGTGTTTTAGGTATTTAGCAACAGGCCCTGCTGGCCAGACGGAGTGCGAAACAGGAGTGTTTTCGTGCTGTCGGAGGGTTTCTCCTCAGCTTCAGAGGGAACATCAGCGCAGCAGGGATCCTGGCAGGCAGACAGGGTGTGAACACAGCCGCTGTACCCGAGAGGCTCTGCTTTACATTTGACTCATTCAGCTGACAGGCTAATTCATATAGACGCACATTCAGCCAGCCATGATCAAGGACAGCAGCATCAATGTGAGCTGCTGGGATTAAATCAAAGGCCTGAAAACCTATTTTTCATCACAAAATTGGTATTGTTTTATGGGAGATTTCAGTGTTTGTGTTTTTGTCTGGGCTCCTCTTCCTGGTAGAAAGTGGGTGGTGGACAATTTTATTAAATTATCTAACACAGTTTAGTCATTAAAATGTACAAAAATCTGATTATATAATTATTATATAAAGTATAATTATTAGGTTTAGGTCAGCTACTGCAGGCATAATACATGGCAAGCTTCATTGTCTCTGGTGTAAAGAGGTTAATCCAACCTTTTTAAGTGAAGCGATATGGTTCCTTGACCAAAAAAAAAAAAAAAAAAAAATTAAAAATCCATTCGGTTGTTATGACTTTATATCTCAGTGTGTTTTTTTTCTTGTTGATTTAGCACTTAAATATCAGAAAAAAAATGACCATTTCAATGTCAGAATATCTTGTAAATCCTGTAGATTTGCCACTTTAATCTTAGAGAATATCTGTTTTTTTCTCACAAATATATAATTTTATATATCTCAAAGACAATATTAGTTTTCCTTCATGTAAATTTACCACTTTCATCTCAGAATATCCAAGCTTTTTCTCGTAAATTTATGACTTTAATCTCAGAATATTTCCTTTTCTTACAAATTTTTGACTTAACGTGGTTTTCATCAACAGATGTTTATACAGATGTCCAAATTTACATTTTTCTGAGCGCTTTAAGGGCTTCATGTTCATGTTGGCTTCTTCTTGGAAACATTAGTTGATAATCTCACCAAGAGGTCCATTTCGAAGCTGGTTTGACGGCGTTTGCTCAGTTATCATGATCTGCAATTCCATAAGAACTGAACAAACCTCTTCTGTTGAGGATCCAAAAAAGCTCAAAATGAACCTTGTAGTGACACTGTTTTGTCCACTGATTGTTTGGGTGCTTTCAGTCCTTAAGATCGTAATATAACTGTTAGTGATTATTGTGTCTTACGCAGCTTCATAATGAAATCAGTCCTAAATGACCTCCGAGGACAGTACAAGTTCATCTGGGGAGATCAATAATTAGATTCTGCTGATGAACATTGATGCTTTTAGCCACTGTCTGCACAGTAAAACATTTTAAACATGATTACTGAGGGCTCCAAAAGCTGTTCAAACTCATCAGATGAAGCAGCTCCTTTGTAATTCTCCAGTATTCTTTGTGTAGCTCTTGGCACCAGCCTGTGCTGAAATGACTCTCTCCTCTTTATTGATTATTTTATATTCTGTTTGAGTGGTTTTGTTCTTTTTTTGCCTTCCTAAATCCTATTACTGCTGCTGCTACAACAAGCCAGTTATTCTTCAGGGATCAATAAAGATTCATCTAATCTAATCTAAAGAGAGATGCAGCTCTGATTATGCAGCCTCTGTGAGAAAGACACCAGGTTTCACAACTCTGCAGTCGAGGAAAACACCAGATGTTGATCTGGACAGGGTTGAAAATTACACCAGAACATCAAAGTTACCGTGAAACCAAACGTGAGAAAGTGTCAGTTCATGTTGTTTCTCCTCTTTTTAGCCTCCAGCAGTCTGTAAAAACCTTTACCTGAATCCTTCAGGATAGTTTACCACAGTTCTCCACCCCTGTAGAAGTTTTCACATAAATGTATTAATGACAGACTGAATCAGAATCAGATTTATTGCCAAGTATAGTTTCACATACAAGGACTTTGCCTTGGTATAGTTGAATAACAATAAACACAGTACTGGAAAATATAAATAAAGATGAAAGCAAGTACTGCGAGTCAAGAACCATAAACAGAAAATAGAAAATTGACAATAACATGACAAAATATGTATAAAGCTATACATATGTCTGTCCAATCCTGTGACAGAAAACTTCACTAGAAAGCTTTAAACAACATTTATGTTCCGCTTGGTTCAGTAATAAGTGTTCCTTAAAGATCCAACACCTTTAGGCTGTCACCAACAAGAGATACTTGGTACAAATGCCAAGGATAATTTTGTATGCAGGAAGTGCACCAGTCCTTCCCATTTACCTCCGTGGAGTCGAGTGACCTTCATCATGGTTACTTTTAGAAACAGCCACAGTTTCATTAAGGCTAGGGATGTGGGTGATTAGTCGACTATATGATTAAACAATGTCACCCTCGCTAGTCGGCACCAGAAATACTAGCTGGTTAAACTATTTATCTACATTCTATTCATGCACAATGTCAGTTAACTGTTGCCTCCAAAATGTCATGCAGCCACCCGCCACTAGTCGGGGGTGGGCCGTACCCCCTCGCCCCTCTTGCCGTAAGCTGTAAGCGCCTATGTCCCAATTGCCCAGGCAACCCCAGATGTTTTTATTAGCAAAGTTGGACAGATGACTACGGAAGAGTATTAGAAAAAAAAATGAGAGGAGGTAGATTTTTTTTTCATCATACACTTTGAGAAAAAAGTTGAAATGTTGAGAAAAAAGTTCACATACAATGTCGAGAATAAAGTCGAAATACAATGTCGAGAAAAAGGTAACCTTTTGAGACTATAACAACCAGTGCATGTGACCGCTTCTACAAAATGCCTTGCAGGCAGTTAGATGAACTGGTGAAACTATACTTCAGAATCGCTCTAATAACAAAGAAATTCCTTCTCTTTTAGCTCACAAACACCGTGTAGTTATCAGTATTAGGACTTTGAAGACACTGTGCTGAAAACTGAATGCGGTCAAGCCAGCCGTCTCTCGTTTTTGCGAAGTCAAGCCAGCCGCTCCAACATCGTATTGCAGACTTTATGGCAAATACACGGAGGCGGTTGAGAAAGTCAGCGCTAGGATGCTACAGCATGTTTTATCTGTTATTTTCAATTTTCCTGAAAACCCTTTGCGATGTGAGAGATTTATGTGCAGTAGCATCGCTAAAATCAAATTTTCCAGCATCTGTTGTGAGTTTCTGGCTGTTAATGAGTTTGTTTACTTTAATAACCCACGTGCATCTGTGAGCAAAAAAAAGCTGTACTCTTCAGTCCCACAAGCATCTCTTTATCAAGAAATTAATATTTCACATTATTTGTGTCAACAGTTAAGAGGTAACGTGCATTTTCGTACTTTTTACACGAATCCCCAGTCTCGGGAGAAAGAAAGTCCAGCTCTTATTCTGAATCTACTTTTGAACCTTACTGACCTCACTGACTTCTTCAGGCTGTTCTGCACTTTCATAAGCAATTATACTTTTTAATCGGTCATTTTCCTTGTCTTAATAGGGACATAATATTGATTTACATTGTATTTAGCCTTTTATAGACAGCTCAGTTGATTATGGATTAATGGTTAAATTATTCATAATATCCATTTCCTCATTGAGATGCTGGAGGTTTCAACTCAGGAACCTGAAATCATTCAACAGCTCAGAGGGATACTTAGTCTACTGCACAATCTGAGAATTAGTGTCAAATTCCTGACGTGTGCGCTGTTGAGATACTCTGATGTGTTTCATTGTGTTGTAAGTATGTAGCCGCTGCTCTAATTCAGCGCAGTTCACAGTGAATGAGCAGGCAGATGCGCAGGTTGTTATTCAAGGACACTCGGCACCGACTGACTGGCTTCTGAAGAAAAAAAGTGATTGCTCAGGTTCAGAAATGTGTTAAACCACTTCACACTGAGAATAAAACAGTCGCCGCCTTCAGTTCAAGTTAATTTATTTACTCCTGGATGTTGTGCTGCCTTGAATCGAGGATGAAATTCCAAAACAAGCGAGAAGACTGCCAAATAATTAAAATTTGGCTTGAGTTCATATGAAGTAGTAGGGTTTGGTACCTTTCACATTTTAACCAATACAGCATCAGTAGCTGGATTTTGGCATCAGTAGCCAGTACAGCTGAAAAATTAATTGAAATTTTATCCAAATAGAAATATTGCCTACTGAAATGTTCAAATCACAGGAGGCAAAATATCTGGTTAAGGCATTAAATATTATTGTGCTGCACATATACTCTGGCAGACACATCATAATGCATTATCAGTCAAAATAAAAGCAATTAAGTATTTTTTCAAAATCATTCAGCCTTAGTACCCAACAGTAAACATTTTTTTCCATATTTAACGCTCTCTGCAATAACAAAAACGTAATGTAAGATTTCTCCATTTCAACACTGATATTTATTGAGAATATTTTGTTAATCATTTTGAAAATTTTACACTTCTTCAACCTCCAGTCTGTCACCAGGGCATAGCGTGAGAAAGCTGTCGTGTGTCTCAGAGGAAGCACTGTTGTGTTGTTGTTGTCACTATTGCAGTGCTTACATGCTGTAATATTTCCCTGTAAAAAGTATGTTATTTACATAGTATACTAAGCTTTAAGTGAGAGCCGAGGAGGTCCCGCTGCTTGCTGATGGTGATTATGAGATGCGATTTTGAACAAAAAAAACCTCAGTGTCTTTGTCATTTTCTACAATGACGTTGTAGGTAGTGTTTCTGGCAACTTATATGAGAAAAAAACGCCTAATTTATATGTGGAAAAGTCGTGATCTGGTTAGTCGTCCCCACAGACTCTATGTTGCACTGCCTCCAGGAAAACCACACCCGTCTCTTGCAGTTAGAGTCGAAAGGTCCTGCTGTTCAGTTTGTTACTTAGCCTTGTTTTCCCTTGTTTTCTGTTTGTACCAGCGAGAGCTCATAATGTTGTTCCTGAAAGAGCTAAAGCGAGGGTTCCTACCTGCAAATGCAATGTTTATATTTAACTTCACGTTTGTGAATCATTTGTGTTCATTTAGAAGAGTCACTGTGGACAGGTTGTAAAAGCCTGAGGCATTTCAGTAATTTTAACTACAGACAGAAATGTTAAACATGAAATTTAAAGTGGCGCGGCGCCTTTTTAATACACTTTACGTTCACTTTTTATCAGGATTAATCCAGGAGAGTTTATCATTGCAACACTTCCTTTTATTGGTTATAATGGGGGCCATCCAACTTTGAACTCGAGCTGATCAGTTGTCCTTTTTCTCATCCCAAGGGGGTCACGTTTGTCTGTGTACTGGTAGCAGATTTCATCACTTAATGGAAGACATCAAGGGAGGACAATGTGCTAATGTGTGGAAACAGAGTGCAGCCAGTGTCTTTGAAGCTGCGCACAGTTTTGATCACGCACTCAGTTCAATTTTTATGACATCTCACCCTGTAAGGACTGCTTTAGTAAGCAGCCGCTCATCGCAGTCCATCATATTGAACCACAGAGAGCTTTGACATTTAATTTAAGCATCAGGAAAATCAATATCACATAAAAAGGCCTCTTCAACTCGTCTACAGTTGAATGAATTAAAGCTCATGATCATGACTTCTGTCTGCCCAGACACACTGTACATTAACCCTTAAAGATGGAAATGTATTTATTGTTAGAAAGTTCACATAATGTGAACAGATTTTACAACAAAACAGATTAGCCCTTTGATTTGATCATAGTAACACAGTTACACACAAGACAGAAAGTCAGTGAAGTACTGAACTTAACAAGGGCAAAGAGAAGCCATAACAGTCCCTCATTTCTCAGTGGCAAATGTAAACTTTCAGTGTTTGAAAACGAAAGGACTGTGATGCAATATCCAGCACAAATAGTTTTCTAAACAGACTTCAGCCGACTTTTAAGGGGCTGTGTAACTTTAAAGCTGTAGAAGCAGTTGGATTTTAGCATCATTGGGCCTTGGGACCTGTGATTGGCCACTCAGATGGCAAAAAGCTGATTTAATCAGTCCCTTCAGGATTTCGCAGGCTTTTTTGAGGGATTGTTGCAGCCTAAAATGCGTGATTTCACTGTAGCTTTTCTAAAAACAATTGTGATGCACGTTGCAATGTTTTTAGGCATTTTTCGCAATGAAGTTGCAGGATTTTGTTCCAGTGAGAATAAAGTCACTTTTGAGTCTTTCGAGCAGCTTTATTCAATATGCTTTATTTTTAAATGAAGAGGTTAACCTCTGAGGTATTCCACAAAGAAGCAAAATCTTTTTGGAACTCAAACTCAAGCAATCACAAAATTATATTAAATATAATACATACATAAGTATGCAGAACACTGATAAATTCAATTATAATGAATAACTGTGTTCTTTGAAACATACATGTATGATGTTTAGGCTGGGGACTGCTATGATTGGTGGGTCTGCAAGAAGCTGTGATGATTGGTCAAATTTGTGAAAAAGTGGCATTGAATGTACAAATTGCAAGGTTGTGCAGAATTCATGGCGATTGGTTGAATTTGCATTAATTGTTGTGATTGCAATATCGGAGCTTCCTGGAGGGACAGTTTAATAGCACAGCATCTGATTTCATTCAGCGGCCGTCATCAGTAATACGAAATATTGAATCATTTAACAGAAATAAAAAACTGAATTATTAAACCTTGTGGTGGTGAAATGTTCAAATAAGTGGCAGCTATGATTTAAATAAGAAGCACAGCTCAGTTACTCTGCTTAATGAGCTCTCAGAATGTCGAGCACTTTCTCGAACACTAGGTTTTCAATTTTCAAGGACGTCATTTGTCAGGACACAAGTCGGCGGCCTTTAATTAAAAACCTGTGAAATGTGAAAGTAAATGCATGGCCTGACACTAAATTTTCCTGATTAAGGATGTCATGGTTGCTAAAGACAGCCTAAAGCTGATCGTCTATAGATTATTCAGAATTGTAATTATATTAGACTTACTACATATTCTTTGGTAAGTTGAACTTGTGTTCACAATATTAGTTAAACAAACAAACAAACAAATAACTAGCAGTTTAATATTAATCACATTTTAAGTTGTGAACAGCTTTGAGTTTTTAAATAATCCAGGACTGAAATTTACAGTTTAGTTATATAATAAACACTTTTGTCCAGGCTTATTTACAATTATTAGGGCTTAGAGTTGAGATGAAATGGCATTATCTAACTTCTGTAACCAACCAACATACCAGGCTGATGCTAGCTAGCTAAAAGGGCTGAACTATTAATTGAAATTGTATTGAAATTGCATTATATGTGTTAAAGTACCATTTTAAATTAAATATCGCGCTGCAGAAATGTCCTTCAGCTCTACTAGCTAACTAATTGACTGATGGGTGAATGTCATGATATTATTGTTTGAATCTGGTTGGTCCAAGTCCATGTAAGCACATAATCTTTTGTTTTACGGGAAGAAATTATGATTTTGTTTTAAAATGTGAGAATACAGAGAAATAGTTTGTTTTGTGGGGGCATTTTGTTTTTGCCCTGTGTTGTTAAAAAGGTGCACAATGTGATGGGGGATGTGATGTAGTGTAATGCAGCGATTTAAACTTGTGTCTCAGGTAAAACAACAGTAATCCCAGTAAATAACAGGATCATTATTTCCAAGTCTCCACCATGAAGTAATGACTCTAAATATGATCTTGCACAGTTGTACGTTTAACTCAGGTCCATAGACACGGTAATGAAACTGTATAGATCTCTTCTTCCACTTGACCAGGCCTATTTACTTCTGTAACTAGCACTAAATTAGACTTTCAGTAGGCTACAAAACAAACACACAATTGTTTGTCTCACAAATAGCAGCAATGTATTGATTACCTCGATCTTGCAGCAATTGTGAATGTGTCATTCCTTCATTACCTCTGCACTCAAAACAGTTACTGATAAAAGGAAGACTGGTTTTGGTGGGGTTTTGTCAGACATTTCAACAGAAGTGGCAGTCAAAAATTCAAAGGCGGGCCTGCGTCTGAGTCAGGATAGGCAGGGAAAACCCTGTATGGTTCTTTTGTTTTCAGAAAAAATCCTTCAGAGTTCATTTCTTCTGACCATTTTTTTTTTGCCAAGTTGCTTTTGTGCCTAAACTTAATCAACCTTATGAGGTGTTAGATGAGATAACAGTTTTATCTTTGCAACAGTGGTTTGTATCACAGACAAATTATGTTGCCTTGATGATAAAGGCTTCATTTTAGAAAATTAAAAACTTAACGTGTTGCTGTAGAGGAAAGTTAAAAACAGTGTTTTTTGTTGTTTCATTTCATTTTTCTGGTTTCACTCAAGTGTAACTGCTTTTCTTTTCACTTATCCATGTAATATTTTTTATTGTATTTGCTTCTGAGCAGAGCTGAAGACTTAAGACTTGGAATCAGGTCAGACTTAAGTTACAAAAATAAGGATTTGAGGTTTGATTTTTTTATTACTGACTCAACCTCAATCTGGTATTTGATTTGACTCTCTAAGGATCTGACTTGATATGAGACCTTTTTTTCACATTCTGGAATAAAAATAAGCCTTTTGGCAGCAGGTTTTCTTGCTGCCACAGTGCAGGTCAGGCAGACAGACTCACCATCTGCAGTGGAATGTAAGAATGAAGCAGCTTGTGTTTGGAGGCTGCTGGTCATTTCCCTCCCAGATTGCACTATATTGATATTTCACCCTGCACCTCACTACTCTCATAGCCCATAAACATGCCTTTGGTGGTTTATGGCTGGTCGGCCAGAGTCGTTGGGGAAAAAAAAGCCCCAAACTGGTGGTGGAGGTTCTGTTAACTGCTGAGGATCAATCCATACATTGATCTTCAAGAGCACGCACGCATGTAGTCATACACAGACACACACATTCAGAGTGGATGAAACGGTTTTAAACCGGAGGAGTGAATCGACTTAATGCAGCAAACCAGAACAACCCATTTCCAGGAGATATTGTCCACTTTCTGTGTGAAAATCAGCAACAACCTCGAGTTTTCTCCCACTCTGACGGCTCTTCATGCCTCTCATGGTGATTGGGGCGTGCAGCATGCTGCGTGTGTGGTGTCTGCTGTCCGTCACTTGTCTTGTACTGTGTAATCCTGTGACGTCTCCCGCGACCACAAATCCCACCAAGACAAATCTGATCTTCATGAGTGTCTGATGCATAATTCATATTTTTTCATGGCTATATTTAACCTAGGCTTTGCTGTGGATAGAATCACTAACATGTTTCCTGTCTCTTAAACTTCATGAGCTGCATATTTCTTTTAGTTTCTGTAATTTATTGTTATTATTTGCATGAACTGATGCAAAGTATCGTAGCATATTATGTCATCAAAATTATCTCAGCATACAAAATTGTTACATTCTGAAATGCATTATGGACTTGAGCATTACAGCAAAGCATGTGGCAAGCATCTTGCAATATATTATTCCATTATATAATAATACAGAGGCATAGCAGTCAGTAATGCAATCAAGAGAGCTCCAGATTATCTCTTTTACATTGGTGGCACTGGTGCATTCAGGTGTACCTGCACATAGTTTCAGTGCATCCAAGAAAAGCATTAACATTTTTGCCAGACCCCATGCATGTTGGTTATTTCTTAACACGCCATGTAAATGACTGCAAACGGGAATAAAGATGGACAAAAATAGTTTTTCAAGTGTCCCACTGAATCCAGGTAACAGCTATGGAGTTTAAAAGGTAACTGCTTATACTGCTGTTGTTCAGTGACCCTTTGTACTATAGGAATGTGCGATTGAAGCTCTTGATTATATAATGGTAACTCAAGCTTACTTTAAAATGTGGAGGTTTGGCAGAGCATGAGAGGCAGCACTCGTGTGGACGAAAGATGGGGAGCGTGCATGCATTGACAGAAGTGTAGACATGAGTCAAAAAAATTCAAAGCCCAAATCTTACTCTCTAATTCTCTGGTTTATCAGTTAAGTGTCTGAACTCCACTGCAGACTGGATTCTTTAACAGTGACAAAACAGAGTGACAGTAAAAGACAAATAAAATGATTGGCTACGAAACACTCATACATTGTGATGCAGCCCTTTACTTTGACCAAACCTTCTTTTTTTTGTATAATCTTTGTAGTCTCTCTTGTTTCTCTGGATTAGCTAATAAAATGCTAATTCCTCCAACATCTACAATGTTACAGCAGGTATCTGCCTGCAGAAAATTTCAGCCAGACAAAGTCACTTTAGAAAAATAAACAGTGAGGGTCACATGACTGTATGTGAGACCTGTTCCCTCATGACAGCACTATGGAAAAAAAAACATACACAGTATGTAAAGCAAGTAAAACAATGAGGAAAACATTTCGTTCCATTGGTCTACAGAGAGTAAAGAAAAATATCTGAGCCTTAACTTCTGGCTCTTCTAAAAGTTTAAAAGTTTATGTAGAGGAGATCAAATTATTGACCTTTGAGCGAAAACTTCAGATGTTACACCAGTTTTTATTAAATGCACATACATTAATCGATTTTTGCAAACAAGGAAACCTTCAAAAGACAAAGACAAAGGAATTAAAAACTATTCAACAATTACTTAAGTAGTAGTAGTTAGTAAATAAACAAAATTAAAAACTACCGGATATTCCCTGTAGTTTTAGCTTATTAATTGTATGATTTAGCTTCTCTTTTCTTCATGTTTTCTTCTTGTCTTGTGATAATAAAGTAAAACTTTGTTTTTTGGACTGTTGGTCAAGCAAAACAAGCAATTTTCACATTTGCCTTTAGGAAACTGTGAGATTAATTCAGATTAATTGAAAATAATTGTTAGTTGCAGTTCTACTTAAGAGGAACTAATTTTCTTGTGATCAGTGGTTAATAGCGTGCATTTTGTGGAATAATTTGCAAACTTCACATTTTGACCTTTGTGGCTTCACCAAAGTTATTTTAGTTGGCAGAAGTCTGACTTGAGCAAATGTCACGATTTAAAGGTTTGATTTTACGTCTCCATCCTTCCTTAATCTCAGTTTTACAATATTTTAAGATGCTTTTCGTCTACACTTCAGCTTCTGTCACCTGCAGTGAAATCTGATTTGAGCTCCGCCGTCTCCTGCTGAACGACAATACGCACATTAACCTTACGGCTGGAGGGTGTGTATGAGTCAAAGGGGGAGATGAATTTTCCGCCTGTGACAGATCATATTTATTCAGGCCTCAGGGGAACATTTAAAGGGGAACAAAAGGTCAGGCAATCTCTTTTTGTGCTCTTTCAGAAAAATGTTCAGTGAAAATGAAAACATGCCACAAGATAGCTACGACTCTGTTTCATCCAGTTATCGTTGATGTTGTCATGCAGATTACTAGAAAAGGAAAATACATTAAAGTTTGTATTTAACCAACAAATTAATGAACAAGGAATTAGGCAGGTCTAAAATCCAATAGTTCAGTAAATAGTAAATTTACTGCATTGCTATGTTAAGTATGGTATCTTAAATTGTGTCAGTGTTACCTGAATAGTAACAAACAGGGTGAAAATATTTAAAGAAAATAATACAAAAATCCAACTGTTGCAGAAATATGACAGTTTTGTTTTTCCGTTTATTTGATTTTTTAACGACAGGTAATGTATACAGAGTTGCAAAATAAAGTAATGTTCAGTTAAAACAAAGCACAAGGATTAAAATATACAATTATAGTAGGACAAGCAGCAAGAAAAAA
Source organism: Lutjanus argentimaculatus (assembly GCA_034769285.1). NCBI lineage: Eukaryota > Metazoa > Chordata > Actinopteri > Lutjaniformes > Lutjanidae > Lutjanus > Lutjanus argentimaculatus. Next base: position 13,011,985 of record JAWZSL010000018.1, read on the forward strand.
TGAAATAGTTTCCATTTTAAAAAAAAAATAATATTCTTCAGGAAGTAGAGGAAGCAAATGAAAAACAAAGAAAACAAAAACTCTTAACTTAATCATTTTCTACAGTTATTGCTTTTCTGTTTTTGTACAAACAGCAAATACACAAAACACAAACAAGAAAACAAAATAACAACAAGAAGAACAGGCTAAGAATCAGAAGAAAGCAATAAAATGTTTCAGGGCAAAATTGTTAAAGAAAATGTGACAATACAAAGTTTAACAGAATGTGTCAATACAGAAGAGTATTACAAAATAAAGTACGTAAGAAATAAAACCAACTGTTGGTGCATTTACTATAAACTTGTCAGTATTTTTCCAGCCGATATTTTTCCAAAAATCTGAATAATGAATATTTGGCGAACATCCTTTAAAAACAAACTTCAAATACTGTGATGTGTTTGACACCAGTCATTAGTCCATGTTGGTTAGATGTCACATGTTTGATCTGTTCAGCGGCCGTGAGTCCCACAGCGAGCGCGAGGCCCTGAACTCAACATCTGAAATGTAAATGCTGCGGCTCTGCAGGAGGGGAAAATGTACATGTCGGAGCTGTGAGAGGGAGATTGGATCAATAACCCGTCACACACGCGCACGCTGATTCCTTCACATCTCCTTCATTTCCTCATCTAGAGCTCCATCTCCCTAACTACTCATTGACCTATGCAGCACAGCTAAGTGTGTGTGTGTGTCCCTGCAAGCAATCCCATTATGTTTATTTGTGTGTTTGTGTTGGTATCACTGACATTTGTGTGTAGTCAGAGCATTACGTGTGTTTGTGTTACTGTGTATGTGCTTTATTCATGTGTGTCTGGAGCAGCATGTGCATATGTGTGTGTACATCCCCCGGGGAGGAATCCATGGTGTCTTTAGCGGGTCTGTCTGACTGATGGACAGTCCTCCGAGGACGCTACAACAACACATTAGCTCTGATTAGATCACATGACCAGAGAGAGCGCGGGAGCCAGTGTGAGTGCCCTCATGAGAGAGAGAGAGAGAGAGAGGGAGAGAGAGAATTTGTCATTCCCTCTGCATGTTTTAATATTAATGCTTTTGTGTGTTCAGATCTACACACAAACACACTCACTCACACTGCAGAGGAGGCATGCACGGTTGCAGCTGTGTGTGTGTGTGTGTTTCTGTGAGAGAGATCAAAGAGAAGCATGCAGGGGAAGTGACATTTGTCAGTGTTGGACGTGCACATTACTGTGGGTGTATATTTTGAATGTTCGTGTGTATGTTTCAGGATTTATGGGGCCAAAAACAAAGTTGAGAAGAAAAAAAATATAATAAGCTTGATATATCAGCCAATATTCTTTATACAGAATAGGACTGAGACTAATGATTATTTTCATTATCAGTTAATCTTTTTTTTCAATTAATCCTAGGACTGCACAGAGTATCGAAACTGTATTGTGTCGCGATATCTATCATGATAGATTTTGGATGTCGTTATATTGTAATATGGCATAAAAGTGTCGTCTTTTCCTGGTTACGAAAGCTGCATTAAATGATGTTATTGTTGTTATATCCGAACTTTTCTAGCTGTTTTTATTATTTTACTTTACCCATTTAGTCCACCTTACTGATGATTATTTATCAAGAAACATCCTTACAACACAGTCACAATATCGAGGTAAAAAAATATTCTAATTTTTACTAGTTTTATCGCTTTAGCAGCTTCCGCCCCATGTGGTCAGTCATAATCTGCATGATCAATAATTATCTATATCGACTGATATGAAACTTCTCCTTCGTGATAGGTTTTTCAGCTAAATCACCCAGGCCTAATTAATAGATTATTTGTTTGGACTATAAAATGTCAGAAGGTGAAAAATGTCAGTTAGTGTGTCCGAAAGTCCAAGATGACGTACGTAAATGTCACAAATGTCACAACCCAAAGATATTCAGTTTATTGTCAGAGAGGGGTAACGAAATCAGGAAATATTCATGTTTAAGAAGCTGAAATCAGATTTTTTTTTTCCCCTGTCAATTGTCGATTATGCCAACTGATTTTATAATTGATTAATCACTGCAGTTCAAATATAGAATATGGAAAATATACATAAACACATTTTTTTTTTTTTTACAGTGATTCCCCGATAGTGGTTAACATGTGTGACAAAGATATGTAAGGGAGGCAGGATGTTTAGATATTTTGTAGTTTAACAATCAGCTTTATTGTCCAAAATGATATCAGGATACTGAAACAGTGCCAGTATTTTTCATAATTATAAATATGGTTGGATGATATGGTAAAAAAAAAAAGTCATATTGGGATTATTATGACTGAAGGTGTGATTGCTATATACGATTTTTTTCACTGGAAGAAAAAACAACAACAAATAAAATCATGATGATGTGATTTGTTTGTGTCTGTGCCAAGCAAACATGTTTTCTGTACCTCTGGAGAGCAAGATTTGTAAGCCAGTGCATCTCTGCAGCACTGACGTACTTCATTATAATGCTGTTTTGTCACATATTTTACCTTCATCAAAAAAAAAAAATTGCAGGATTTTGCAATTTAGATTTTGCCCTTGGTTATATTGTGATTAATTGCGCAGCCCCAATTATAAATAACTATTAAAAACACAATTAAAGCAAAATATATGTATACATTCAACCTGAATGAAGGAAAAATAATTAAATACCTGCCTACAAAGCTAACAAATTAAAGCATTATGCATTATATTCTGTTTTAAAAAGAGAAAGTTCATATTGGTGTATATTGGGCATATATCCTGATACCAGTATAGATCCAGTATTGGTTCGATTGTATCTGTGGAGCTCTAGTTTACATGTATGCATGTGAGTGTTTTTCTTTGATAATCCACCAGCTGTATAACATGGAAATGATGAGCTGTGTTTGTGTATGATAATGTGTTCTAGTGCTGGTGAGTCTGTGTGCATGTGTGTCTGTATCTTTGAGTGTCTATAAATATGTGTGTTTGTTTTGTGTGCACTTTTCTGTCTCAGTGTGTGTATTTTGAGCATCTGGATATCTGTGAGCATCTGTTGGCATGTGTGTTTCTCTTGGCATGTATGTTATTGTGTGTGTGTGTGCTTGTGTGTGAGATCATACCCAGACGGATTGTCCCCAGACAGCGCTGCACTGTATGACATGCCATGCTTGTTGTCAGGACAGCCATGCTGGTAACCATGACAGCCGTGGTCGTTAGGGAGCCACAGCAATGACTCATGACCCTTGGGACAGGAAGCGCTGTCATATCTCACATCTTCCTGTTCCTCCCTCCACCATTACCATCGAGTCTCTCTAATTTACTGCCATTATATTCTGTCATCTTCTTCTTCTTTTGTCTTTTTGTCTCCTCACTTTACCTCAGTGCCTAGTTTAGTGTTAAGGCAGTGGTTTGGTTTCTCTTGTATGGGAAAATTAGTCGTCCAATGCTTACCAAACAGATTAGGCAGCTCTCACATTGAGTCTGATTTTGTCTTTTGATGTTGTTGCGTAAAGCGTGTAACATTGTGATGGAAGTGTCACAACAACTGCAGTAGATTTTGGCAGCTTTTTTTTTTTTCATGAGAGTTGATAGTCATCAAATCATAAAGAAAGGCTGTGCAGGTTGGACAGATGTACTGTTTGCACAAATGTAACATGTATTTACACTTTATAAATCATGGATGTTTGTCACACTAAAGCAGCATTTTTGTCGTGGAAATGATCAATAATGGCTGGTTATCAAATCTCAATACTTTTAACAGAGCAAAATATGTCTGTAGCAAATGTTGAGAGCCCTGAAGACCTGCTGAGGTTCATTTTCTTCTTTACTTGCTCTTTTTCGAGAGTTAAAATCAAAATTTTGCTAAGTTGAGATATTTAACATTTAAAAACTATGCTTTCTTTTTTGAATGAAAAAGGGGTTTGTAAAACATTTATATTCCTCAAAGTATGGTATTGTGTGTGTGTATAGTTTTGTTTGTTTAGTTTCAGTACCAAAACTTAGTAATATAACACTCCTAGAAAAAGCACTGAGATCGGGCCTATTTAATTACTTTTTTATTTAGGCCAGATATGAAAAAAGTGCCATGGGGCCAGAGTTTTACAGTACATTGTATAACTTGTTAAGTTAGGAATTTAAATGTGTAAAATAATGCTGCTTTTTATTTTTTCTTCCCTTTTTTCTTAGTTTTCATTGGAGAAACATAATGTACAAAAGTACAGGAGAAATAACTTTTTAAATCTTAGACGTAGCTTATTTTTTCAATAAACATTGTTTTGCATTTGCATTTTTTGCATCTTTTTTTTATTCAGTTTGACACATTCCCTCTCTGCTCAACCAGCCTGAGTTAAAAGTTAAAAGTAACATGTGTCTCATTTGCTTGACAAATAAATGGGCTCAAATAACAAAATGATGATGTTCTAACAAACAATATAAACACCCAGAAAATGAGCATGTTAACTGGTTATCTACATTAAAAAAAAAGATCAAAGATCAAAATTCATGCCTTGAAGAGGCCTGACTTAGATGGCAAGTTGTACTGACTACAATTAGCTTTGATTGTACGATCCTGGACAAAACAGGCTGAGCAAACTTTATCTTAAATATCTGCTGTAGCCTTGTGTGGCTTGTATTTTTTCCTACCAAGCCAAGTACTGAGTGTGCAACTTTAGTTGAGAAAGCACAAGAGATCAAGTGGCAGAGTGTGACGCTGGATGTGCGCTGAGCAGAGAAAAGGGTGAGCGGTGAAGTTGTCAGTGTGGCAGTAAATGTACAGTGTAGTTTTGAGTTTGTCAGTGAATAAAGGCATCAGCTTCTTGAGATCAAATCAAAGCTCCAAAGTGAGCGTTGTCTCTCGACTGTGGGAGTAGTGTCGCCCTGAAGATCAGCGAGTCGAGCTGTTTCACAGAAATACCCTGGTAAAATGTCAGGAAGGTAGGAAAAAATAGATAGTGCTCGAGGCTAATCCTGTTTTAACAAAATTTTGAACTGATCTTTAGTATTCTCTTGAACAGCATGCACTCGCAATGAGTTCCTCCTGACCATGGCTCTGAACAAGACTGTTTTCTGCTCTCATTTTACACTCCTCCAGTCCTTTTCTTGTCTCCTTCCCTCTCTTATCACTCCTTCTCTCCCTCTCTCTGTTGTCTTCTCTTTGATTCTGTTTCACCAGAATTTATCTTCAAAGCTTTTGTTACACTTCCCACATTAACAGCCACTATTTTCCCAAAGTGTTTGGATAACTGACCGTTTCTAAGAAAAGTTGAGGGACATTAATTCAGTGAGTGAACAGTTAAATGACTCACTGACTCTTCAAGTGGCAGTCAGACGTTTATCTGGCAGTTTCTTCCTCACCCATGAATATTTAGACTTTTTTTTTCTTCCCATGTCACTGAAGCAAAGACATGCTGATATATTCACAGTTTTAGCCTGGAATGGCTCTTATTAAGGACTGTTTTTCACATTGGAGGAGGAAGTGAATCTCTTCCATCTGTCTCTTCTTCTGTCTGAGTCTCTCATTCCTTCTTGTGTTTTTTTTAAATAATCTTTCCCACCTCTCTCTGCTCCTGACACTCTTAGAAATAAGGGTTCCAAAATGGTTCCTTCTTAAGGGCTGGGGCTCTACCCAGAATCATTTGCATCTGAAGAACCCTATTTTGAAAAAGGGATACATCAAAGGTTCTTCAGAAGACTAAGGGTTCATTTAAGAACCATTTTCCTCCACAGAACCCTTTTTGAAAAAAAATAGTTCTTCATGGATTGTTGAAGGAATGGGTGCTAAAAGGTCCTTACCCTCAAATATTCAAATTTTTATCCATATCCAGATAGATGTATCTGGAACCCCTTTTGTCAATTAATTTTTTTTGTGTTCTTGTGAATATAATGTGGTTCTCCAAGGACAAGAGGGTTTTGGATGAGACCCTTATTTAAAAAAGTATTTTTAGAACCCCTTTGGTGGGTTTTAGATGAAACCCTTGGAATATAAAAGGGTTCCTGGTAGAACCACTTTGATGGGTTCTAAATAAAACCTTGTAATATAAAAGCATTTTTGGTAGAACCCCCTGGGTGGGTTCTAAATTAATCCCTTGCGCTATAAAAGGATTCTTGATCTCGAGATAGGTTCTAGATGAAACCCTTGGAACGTGAAATGACTTTCTGTAGAACCACTTAGTTGGGCTCTAAATGAAACCTGTGGAATAAAAATTTATTTTTGGTAGAACCCTCTGGGTGGGTTCTAGATAAAACCCTTGGCATATAAAAAGGTTCCCAGTAAAACCCCCTGCATGGGTTCTACATAAAACTCTTGACATATTAAAGGGTTCTCAGTAGAACCTCCTGGGTGAGTTCTAGATAAAACCTTTGGAATATGAAAGGTGTTTAGTACAACTCCCTGGGTGGTTCTAGATGAAACCCTGTATGGTTCTAGTTAGCATCTTTATTTCTAAGAGTCTCTCCAGTCTCTCATTTTCTTGGTATAATAAAAGTTCATTTACAAAATGCTGGTATATTTGGGAGCGAAACCTCATTTATTTTTTTTCTATAATTTAAAAGATATGAGCTCTGAAAAGTCATTATTTTGTCAAAGTGACTCGAATTAGCCCGGCTTTTAATGTATTTTCATTTCTTTTATTTTAATCTGTCAAGCAATTGATATTTTAAGAAGGAGAAAGCTTTCCTCATTTCTTGAATTTCCTTTTTACTGCCCTGGCAGGGCAATCTTATTTTGACATTTTGACAGGACCTTAGATAGACTGTAAAAGGACAGCTGACTCAGTACATCTGTCCTCTGTCCCTGTTTTTTCCTTGATAACTCTCTTCCTTTCTGCCTCCCGCGGTGGCTTTTTACGATCAGGATGTGATGTTTTTGTCGTTTGCCTGCCAGCAGAGTCTGTAATGAGTTCCACCGGGCTAATAGCTACTTAATGGACAGAGAAGACCACGTCGCTTTACTTTTGTAGAAAAGACAGAAAAAGGCAGAGAGGGAGAATTCAATCTCAAAACCCACTTCATTAAAAGTTACTTAAGCTGATACGGATCAGAGTATGAAAAACAACCATCGGCACCGTCCTGAAAATCCATCATCTCTCTGCTGTAACAGGAACAGACTGTTCACACGCTCATGACACATTCGTGCTGATGATGTATAGAGCTAATTATTCATGTTATTTATCTTTGTGCATCTTAAATGATATCGGCTCTCTAATGAAGCAGCTGAAAATGTAAAATATCTTCCAGGTGCTCAATCATACTTCCGTGCTTCTGATGTGAATCATCTCACACAGTCATCACATCTCAACACAAGAGAACACATCATGGAAAGCGATTTTTCTATATTTTTCTACTCTGAGATAATCGCTGTGTCAGATTAAATGATCAGAGAGTCATAAATTCTTGTTGTGATTTGACCAAAAGATATGGCAGACTAGACTCTGTACCCCAACCAATCAGAGCTCACCGCTTTTCACAACTTAGTAAGTGATAAAGGAGGTGCCAGACTTCACCGACGGCACCAACAATTATTGCTTATGTAATCAGGGTTTTGTGAATGAAAATGAAGCTGTCCTTTTCTTTCCCTGTCAGGAGAAAGAGGTGAGTGTGTGGGAGAGCAGCATACATTTGTGCGCAGAGGCTGACGTTGCTCTCACAAGTTTGGTTAATTTCACACAAATGGTTGCAGTCAGGGCTCAACAAGAGGGATTACCCGCTTGCCCAGGGCAAGTAAAATGCCATGTTGGGTAGGGCTGCACAATAAATCGCAATAAGAATAAAAACGGATTGTGATATCCAAATCGCAGAACCACAGCCAAATCACAATTTTTTTGAAAAAGGAAAAACGTATGAGAAAACAGCACTTTAATGAGGTACTGTAATGCTGCATAGATGAAATGGCCTAAAAATCTTCTGTCAAAATAATTGCAATATGACTGTTTTACCAAACTGTGCAGCCCTGATGTTGGGCTAGAACAGTGATTCCCAAACTTTTTCCGGTACGCCCCCCTTTCGGAAGCCAACAAAAGTTCAAGCCCCCCACCACAAAATTTTCAATCAATTGTTAACAATAATTGGGGATGGAACTGATTAAAAAAGAATTCAAAAGTTAAATTTTAGCAAAATAAAGGTCAGTTGGATAGAAACAGCAAACTCATTTGTTTATTCCCCCTACATAGATTATATTCATTCAGCTTTGTTTCACTCTTTTTTTCTCCCCTGGTCTTTCGCGCCCCCCTTGCAGTGGCTCCGCGCTCCCCCCAGGGGGGCCCGCCCCCAAGTTTGGGAACCACTGGGCTAGAAAATCTAGCTGCTCTAGCTACACGCTCGGCCGGGTAAATGGAATTAAACTATCTAATTATTTTGATAATTTAATACTTTAATTTTTTCATGCAAAAATGGCAGAAAAGGCTGGTTTCAGTCTTTCAAATATGGAGATTTACTGTTTATTAGCATATTAAACTGAATATCTAACAGGACATTTAAAGACATCACACTAGTCTTTCACTATTTTCTGATTATTTTATAGACATCGCGGCCTTGACAATCAACTTTAGTCTTAATTATTTAATAGCGGCAATTTGTACAATAGCAAGTAAAAATTTACTTTGAGCAAGAAGATCTCATAACCAGTTGTCCAACTGAAAACAAACAAACACAAAAAGTTAACCCCTGAAAGTTTAACTGAAGTGAAAGAAACCATCATTTTTCTCTTAGTGTTGCATTAAACACCATTGACCATCACATCTTTATTACTGCGACTGGAGCATTTAATTGCCATCTAAAGGAACCGCATTAAACTGCCTTAAATCCTCCTTGTCAGATCAGTTTGTATTCGTTAACGATGAATCCTTCAGGAGTTCCACAAGTGTCTGTGCTAGGACCAGTTCTATTCACCCTATATATGCCTCATTTAGGCAACATTATCATGAGACACTCCATAAACTTTCATTGTTATACAGATGATGCCTAATTATATTTATCGATCAAGCCAGATGAAACCAATCGGCTGGCTAAACTCCAACTATGTTTTAAGGAGATAGAAACCTGGACTACCTGCAATATTCTGCTCTTAAACTCAGATAAAACTGAGGTTATTGTATTTCGTGCTGTACAAAGTCTTTACTTTTGCGTACAGTATAGCACTCAGTGCTAATGTCACTGGACACGTTATCAAGCTTGGTGAGAAAAGGATCATTCCAGATGCTTGCGTCCACTATGATACCTTACATACAATGAGATTTAGAACTATCACTGTAGGACTGTACATGGTTTGCATACTTGTGCTGGACTGTCACAGTCCAGGGGTCAGGTCCAGGGGTCACGGTCCAGGCGTCACGGTCCAGGCATCACGGTCCAGGGGTCTAGATATAGTCTGAATTTCTGCATTAGACAGAGCTCTTCACCACCATCATCACAACACCAAATGATATTTTTGTTGAAAATGAAGTTCATCCCTCTTTTAGAGCTCAGAAACTTTGACAACTAATGCCAAGAAGCAGTGATGCTGTTCTGGAGGCTGTGGTGGAAAAACACCTCACAAAGACATTTTTCAACCATCTGTGTGCACTTGAGCTCAGCTGCTATTTGCTAAATCACTTAAGTGCTTTAATTTACACTCACTACATACACAATTCACCTAACAGCATCATTTTGATTGCAAGCAAACAGAACCTCATAACTTTCATTTCATTCATGCAAATCAAATAGTTTATTTCCTATTTTTTGACAGAGATGAGGAGAGGGTTGAACAAGGCTAAGGGACAAAAAATTGATGAGAAGGAAACAGTAACTCATAACCAAGCTGCTCATCTCTAACTCTGTCTGACTTTGACTTCTGTCACTTTCTCCGTCTGTCTTTTCATTTTCTCTCTTCTGTCCCTCTTCTTTATGCTTCCACACCAGTGACATCTGTGATAAGGAGGCAGTATGTTTTCAGGCGATTTTTGTGATTTTATTATGATAATTTAATGGTCTGCCTCTGAAGAACAAGTGAGAGCTGCTGCTCAGGGACAGGCTCTTATTCAGCGGCAGAGTACACACCCACTGAGCCGAGGATGGGTAGGATGAAAACAGTGTGTGGAGACACAATGTCCTCATATCTAATGCTGTGAATTAAGGATGCATTTTGACCAAACCAGAGCTGGTGATTGTTGAAACAGTGGAAAGGCTAACCAAGGCATTTGTAGAAATTTTATTTTGTTTTTATGTCGACTTTGAAGGAAGTGTTTTTTTTATGATGAGTCTTTGTTTGGTAAAGGAGAGAAACTTTCAGACATTTTTCAGTTTAAAAAGGAAAACAGTCGTACGAATATGTACTTTCTTGGCATTTTGAAAGTAGGGCTATGACGGTAGCGGATAGATTTTTTCTGGCTGCAGTGACAAAGCCACACATTCCCGCAGGATGGCGGTTTACCACAACTCCTATAATAATTCTGTTTTATTGAACATTATTGAAGCATACAGGCATTAGTGAAGCTGCTGCATGCAATGAGGTGGACTGAGTAGCAGTGACAAAGTTGTCAGTCTGGCAGTAAATGTACAGTTCAGGTTGCAGTGTGTCAGTCTCTGTAGCTTCTCACCACCAAGAAAAGTCTCATCTGTTGTTTCCCAACTGCTGGAGAAGTGCCAGGGCTAGCCCTGAAGTAAGCTGGACAGTAAAGGCTAATGTTAAGCTAATGCTAACGCTAGCATTGTACCTTTACAGCGTCTCCTCGGTGCAAACGTATGCCTTCTGGAAGCTTTGTAATCAGCCTCGAACTGCAGCATCTTTTTTGGAGACGAGGTAAAACAAATCCATAATGATAAACACAACACAGAATGTCTTCTGTAGCTATTTATCAAATTTTCCACGCTGAAAGCAGTTGTTGTTGTTGTTGTTGTCGTCCACTGGCAATCCCAAAATGCCTTGGGTTGAGTCTGCTGACCAGTCAGAAGCTGTGTCCCGACTTGTGTGTGACAGCACTGATCCTCAGGTGTATTGATCTCAACATGATCTCTTCAAAATAAAATTTGCGGTAAAGATGGTAATGAGCTTAATCCCATGGTAGGTATCACACGATGGCAGTATTGCAGTAATGCAGTTATCACGCAGCCCTGTTTGTAAGTTTATTTTGTTTATTTATTGCACGTTGTGAACACATACGTTTTTTTTTGAAGCATTGTTGGTTTCAGTCGCCAAGTAGTCTCCAAGTTGTTGTAGTCTCTCTCTAAGTAAAGACAGAGCGTTTCTCACTGGAAATTCTTCACTGGATTTATACATGTCATTACAGTTATGACTTCCATTTTGCTAGAAATAACACTTACCTTTTATTAAATTCCTTCAAAGTCTGGACAGACATGAACCTAAACTGTAAAACTTGATTCTAGTTCCTATTTCTCTCTCTCTCGCTGTATTTTCTCAGCTCGTCTTTTCTTTCTTTACTTGCTTCAACTTTCAAGTGCGAAGTGCTTTGCTGCCCTTTACTCTGACCTGCTGTACTGTGAACCCACCCACAATACCACACACACACACACACACACACACACACACACTCAGGTAGCTGTGGACGATTAAAGTGTAACTCTTGAGTGTGTATCCGACTGCTCCATAATTAGAACGCCTGCTGTTCTTCTGCTGTCGGAGTAACAATAACAGAACATGGAATCTTTTATATGCTGTGTGTGTGTGCGTTTGTTGAGTCGAGAATTGAGTGCAGATGTCACAATAAAACCTGCTATTGTCATCTCTGTTAAGAAAGTGTGTGTGTGTGCGCGTGGGCAGGTGTGTGTGTGTGTGTGTGTGTGTGTGTGATGTGTGTGTGAGTTCTATCTCCGCGAAGTACTTAGCTGCGTCAGATCAAAGGAAGCAGTCTAATGTCTGCCTGCTGTCTTCCTGGCTAATTAACACACCACACACACACACACACACACACACACACACACTCTCTCTCTCTCTCTCTCTCTCTCTCTCTCTCTCTCTCTTCTGTCTCTCTGTCTCTCTCTCTCTCTCTCTCTCTCTCTCTCTTTCTCTCTCTCACACACACACAGGTTGTGTACAGGGGAGACTAATTAGCCTGTGGCCTGTTTTTTGGCCTACGTGTTGTGTGTGTGTGTGTGTGATAGAGAGAGTGTGTTTTCACAGTAATCATAACAGCACTTTGAGTGTGTAAACAAGGTGGCTGACATATTCAACCTGGTTACACTTACACATGAGTTCATTACTGACATTAACACTGAGCTCACTGATAACACAACAGTCTAATTTAAACAACAACAACGTTGATCATTTGTTGAAGAGACACTAACAGTCCCTTTAATTTAGCTTTAGGCACCGAAACAACTTCATCTTCAACTGAAATTATCATAACAGTAAAAAAAAGTTGGTTTTATTTTATGATCAAAAGCAGACATGGAAAATAACAAGTACAAATACTTACCTGAGTATTTACTTTTATGACAACATTTTACTTGTACTCCCTATATCTGTACTTTCCTCCTTACATTTTAATGCATTTGAGGGCAATTGGTGATTATTTTTATCGTCTTCCCAACATCAAGGCTGATTTCAACCTAAATGGATGTGACACTAGCATATAGAAAACATCATTTCTTGGTGTGTCCGTCAGTGCATGCATATCACATCACACAGACGGTGAAAATGATGCAAAACATGTAACAAGATGAAAATCAGGTAAAAAACATAAGGCAAGGCAAAGTAAGTTTATTTATATGGCACCACTCAGACGCAAGGCAATTCAAGGTGCCTTACAAGATCATAGAAATACAATATAAAATAAAACATTAAAAGAAGATTAAAATTGTATTTGAGTATATGAAAACAAAAGCTAAAAGCAAGCCAATAAATGGTTGAAACATAACAGAAATTGCATTTTAAAAAACATAAAAAGCAAACAAATATAAAAGCAATAGCTACAGATTATCTGAACAAGATGTTTGTATCTACTTCACTGGAAAGCTGCATTAAACAGTCGTGTTTTCAGCCTGATTTAAATGATCTGACAGTCTCAGGTATTCAGGAAGTTTGTTCCAAAGGGTGGGGGGCAGAAAAACTAAAGGCTGCTTCACCTCGCTTGGTTTTGGTTTGGGCCCGAGTCCATTTAGTGCCTTATAGACAAGTAATAGCATTTTAAAATCTATCCTTTACACACAGGAAGCCAGTACAGGGATTTAAGCACTGGTGTAATGTGCTCCACTCTCTTGGTACTGGTGAGGACTCTGGCAGCAGCGTTCTGGACGAGCTGCAACTGTCTTGATTGATTTTTTTTTACTCAGACCTTTGAAGAAACCGTTAAAATAGTCCAGAAGACAAAAACAAGGTAAAATTGAACTAGATGAGAATGACGTGAAAAAAGTAAAAACTTTTTCACTTCAGCAATCATGTTTTTACAAATATATCAAGAATGTGTTCTTTACATTAGAGCAAAAGTATGTGAACATTACACCTTATATGATAGTTGAACATCTAGTAGTAGGGTTGTACGGAATAGTTCAAAGCTTCGAAGCTTCTTTCATAAATAATATTATACTAATGTCCAGTAGTACTATTATTAGTAGTACTATTCTATTTATAGAGTTGGATTCCAGTGGTGGCTGTGCAGGATTGTTTCCGACTCATGTGATCCAAACATTTTTATTTAATGAAATATTGCTTCAGTCCACATTTGTTACCGTTAAGCCTTTCAAAAACATTTCCGCTGCAGTTAGAAAAGGTTTGTTCTCCTGCATGCCACACACAAAGGAAGGCCTGCACCTGTATTACTGCAAGAGGACGGTCCAGCAGCATTTAACAGCAACATAAATTAAATGGTGGAGTTGCTGATTTGATCAGGTCCTACATGTCTAGTTGACCAATCAGATAGCTTGATCAGAACTGTTGTTTAATTACGAGACTAATTAATAGTATCGCAAGTACTGCAGCTATTAAAAAAGATCTGAGTACTTATCCAAGATTTAATTAATGTCCTGCCTGAAATTTGGCAACTGGACAGTGTTCAGCAACTTTTTCTTTACCAACACTGTGTGCAGGTTGTTATTTAAAAAAAAAAAACAGAAGAAAAAAATAGCCCTACACTTTTTTGCCGTGGTACCAAGAGCCTTTTGCCTTTTGAATGGCTGCAGGTAGACAGGTGCATGGGAGAAGAGTCGACAAAAAGCAGACAGACTCCCGCACGCTGTCTTCTGCACTCGCAAATTCAAGGTTTATTAGCTACGTTTCAGACTGATGACTTGATGAAGGTGCACAAAAAAGTTGTAAACAAAATCTGAATTTGGAAGTACAGAAGACTATTATAATAAAAGTTTAAATTAGGGCTGTCAAATTTAACGTGTTTACACATGCGATTAATCTGGAAACAATAACGCGTTAAAGAAAATTAGCGCACAATTAATCACGTCACGTGACTTAGGTAGAGTCTGTCTGTGTATACAGTCTGTGGTCTGTGTCGCCACTGGAGTTGTCACCTGTCTGCTGAAATACGGAGGCGTCCCGTATTTAAGGATTAACTTAATTAAATAGCTCGTCCCGTTTTGAATCAGTGCGGGACGGGGTTTGTCTCGTATTTCCGTCTTGAATGCAGCTTCATCCCACTTGCTGTCCCGGTGAAGAGCCGTTCGACTCTGCCCGTGATCAGGTAAAACTCATTGCAATCAGTGGTTTGATCACACACGAGAGTGGAAAACACTGTTAAACTCTTGGTTTGACAGTGTCAGTGACAGGGACAATCAGACTAGTAACTCCGCGAGTGTTTCCTATGACGGACGGTGGCCTGTCACAGTACGGCAGCTTCAGGGGGACAATATTCTCCATTCACAACGAAGTGACCATAGACTGTATGGATGTGACTTGTTTATGAAAGTTGAGGTGTGCAGACGGATACATAGGCATTTATTTAATACACTAATCAAAATGTAGTGCTGATGTGAAAAAATAAACAACTATGATGTGTTATTATTTTTCACCAGTCTGTAAAATTGCATCCTTAAATTGTAATGGATTAACTGTTTTGCATCCTTCAATACTATATAAGAAAGAATAGAAGAAAATACAAGTAATATTAGTATATATAATATGTAGTATTTTAGCTGCGATTAATCATGATTAATCACAGAGTAATATTGCGAACCGTTTTCATTTGTCTTCATTTTTTTAATTGTTTGACAGCCCTAGTTTAAATTTCTGGTATGGTGACATCTCAGGCATGTGGTTTTGGAGAATTTGCTGAAACGACTTATGATGTTGTTCTCAAGACAGGGACTGTGTCTAAACCGTGATAAACAGCCCCAGTCAAAAAGGACACAAATGTGTGTGGACAGGCTGATAATCAAGTCCACAGGTTGTACTTTTTGTTGCAAAAAAAACCAAAACAAAACAAAAAAAAAAACAAAACCAAAAGTAGCATGAAATGAATAAAAACGAGAAAACAAGGACAACAGTGTGTGGCTGAGCTGTCCGTGGTGCTGAACTAACACGTTCAAAAAGTTGAAACACTACAACTTTTCCCTGTGCCGTGAGAACACTGCACTACTTTATTCTTTTGACTTTGAAGGTAAACATTCATCTTTTTAAGCTGCCTGAACAAATGACAGATGCTGCCATTTTCTGGAGACAGAAAAGTCAAAGCAGGATGTTTCAAGCCAAGACAACAAATGATAAATGCTGCTTTTCTTTGCTGTTGTTCTTGTAAGGTCGGTTTCTGAAAACTTTATTGATGTTACTCACACTGATGGTTTCAAAGAAGGCTCCTTAGCTGCTAAAGAGTCATTTAAATTAAATTAAATGTTAAAACAAATATACAATCATCTATTTTTCCAGTTTATGATTTTACTGAGAACTAGAGCTGAATGGATTAGTCGAATAATCAATCAGTCGATTGACAGAAAATTATTTTGACAATCAGTTAAATGTTTGTTTGCTTGTTTCAAAGAACGTTGTCCAGTTCCAGCTTCTCATCTGTGAACGTTTGCTGCTTTTAAACAGAATATCTACGGGTTTCATTCTGCCGTCTGTTGAACTAAACAACCAATCTGAAGACGTCACTTTAGGCTTTTGTTTTGCTTTTGTTTTTAGGTCTCTAGTTTCTGATGTTATGTAGACTAAAAAATTAATTGATTAATAATGAACATAATTGTTAGATGCAGCCCTCTATGATAAAATAATTGACTTTCGGCCTTTATGTAGCACAATAAAGCCCTTTTCTCTGAACTTTCCTGGAAAAAATCCACAAACAGGACGTTGACATTCCTGCTTTATTTGGACCGCAGAAAAGAGGAAGAATATTATACACAATGGTCACTGAAAAGGTTTTAAAAACTGAACAATTAAGTTAGATTTTATTGAAATTGCTGCATAGCCTACTGCAATTTTAAAATTGCAGGAGGCCCAATATTTGTTAAAGACAAAATATGTCAAAATACCATTTTAAATTAAACATTGTTTTGCTGCAGGGATGTTCTGTTCTACAGAAAAAGTTGTTTGTTCTTCAATGAAAATTTTGAACAGATTTAAAAAATAATCTTTCCCTCTAATATTGCAAATCATTTCATAATTGCGGTATCAGTCAAAATGATCACAATTAATATTTTTCAAAATCATGCAGCCCTGTCACAGACTTGGTTAAAAAGTGTCTTAAGGTTTCCTGGATGTACGACAGTGGAAACGATAAATGGCCTATCTTATAGCTTGATATTGTTAACTTTATTTTTTTGTAGTTCACCACTCGGCCCTGAACCAGTTCAGGAATCAGATGTCTTGCATTTTATCTTGCATGTAATTACTTTACTACCTGTTATGGCCTTTTTATGAGCTTCTGGCAAAGGTCCTGAGGATAATTTTGGCAAACTTAGGCAGTCATTAGAGGTTTTTAGTGCCTCTACTGCTTCATTTGGTGTTGAGCTTCAGCTGATTGTAGAGAAAGACAACTGCTATTTAAAAAAAAACCCTGCCATACAACTGTTCTTGCAATTATTCTCTATTTTTATTATTAGCTTAGTTTGCAGATTGCTAAAAGGGTGCAAAATAGGTCAAGCTGATTTGCAGACCGCTGGACCACAATGTAAACTGCTTTATACATTCAGTTGATCTCGTAGACTGAACATTTTAAATTCAAACAGGTGATTACAGTTTGAATATTCAATTTTTTTTCCAACGTCAAACGAAAGTTAGGATTTCTAATAAAAGGTGACAGCTCTGTGAGACAATGAGACAGCGAATCAAACACACAAACAGACCTGCTGCTTCAAGAAACCACAGCAGCCATCGACTGGTTGACTCCAAGTTGCGTTTCCATGGCAATCCCTCTGCCTCCTTCTGTCATGACTAAGCACCACAAGAGACGTGTGTGTGTGTGTGGTGTAGGCATGTGTGAAGAAGTTTGTGAATGCAGAGAAAACAGCAGCAGCCACTTTTATAAGACATATCGTTTTGTTTTGACTCACACACACACACACACACTCACACACAATTGAACGTGCTAAGCATTTAAAGGTGCAACTGCAATCCCAGGTGTCTTAACTTCATTTAACACGCACTTAAACACACACACACACACAGAAACTACACATTCTGTCACCTCACGTAGATGTGATAATAGCTCAATTTATCACTGTTTAGGAAAATTCCCTCTGTGTATGTGTGTGTGTGTGTGTGTGTGTGTGTGTATACATCTCATTCCCTTAATGTCAGGTCCAATGATGCAGATCAGGGCACTGATTAGAGAAAATCACACACACAACACGCACGTATAAACACACACTTACCGATACTCGTGCAGTAGTCTTTTAACCTCACATCTGCATGCAGAGCCACATAAACCTCCACACCACACGCACACACACACAGAATCATGGAGACCAGGCCAATTAAGAAGACTGATGTAGCGCAACAAATTCAATTATAGCTCATCGTATAATTACGTATGACTAAATGAAAGGCAGGAAGGACAGAGGAAAGGAGGTAAGAAGGAAAAGTGTACTTGGCGGTATAGTGAGTCTCTTTTGTATACTGTGAGTTTGTTATTCTGTATTCTTAGTTGTTTGTAGAGCTATTACTTTTGGAACAAACAGCACCTGCTGCATTTCTGTCTTCAGGGTGAGGGGTGATGAACACGGATCCTTATTCTGCTGCCTGTCTATGGTTTCTGCCATTAATTTTCTTGTGAAAAGGCTTTTTTTTGGGGAGTTTCCAGGGTTTTATTAGATGCTGAGCCCATATTAACCCCTGTTCCTCCCACCTTTTATACAACCCAATTTCAAAAAAGTTGTGTAAAACGTAAATAAAAACAGAATGCAGCAGAGCTTTCTTTGATTATCGGATTATGAATCGGTTATTACATTAATCTCCCACTTTATTTGATAAATAATTTATCAGTTTGAGTAATTTTTTAAGGAAGCTCTTATTAGAAAGAAATCTCTTATTTCAGCTTGTTAAATGTGAATGTTTCCTGGTTTCTGTGCTTCCTTATGACAGCAAACTGTATAACTTCCAGTTGTGGGAAAATAAGACATTTTCTGACAATTTTCTAACATTATAGACCAAACACTACTCAACAATCAAATTATTGTTAGTTGCAGCCCTACAATGCAATGATTTGCAATTCCTTTTGACCTCTGTTTAATTAAATACAATACAAAGACAAAATATTAATGTTCAAACTGATTAACTTCATTGTTTTTGGTAAATATAGACTCATTCTGAATTTGATGCCTGCAGTATTTTCCAAAAAAGTTCAGGAGAGGATCATGTTTATCACTGTGCATACATCACCTTTTCTTTTAACAACACTCAGTAAGTGTTTGGGAACTGAGGACACAATTGTTGAAGTTTTGAAAGTGAAATTCTTTTTCATTCTTGCTAGTTATATGATTTCAGGTGCTCGACAGTTCGGGAGTCTCTGCTTTCTGTATTTTGTGCTTCAGATCTGGACTGCAGGCAGGTCAGTCTAGTACCTGAACTCTTTTACTACGAAGCCACGCTGTTGGAACATGTGCAGAATGTCTCTTGGCATTGTCGTGCTGAAAAAGACGTCTGGATGGGAGCATATTTCGCCCCAAAACCTGTATGTGCCTTTCAGCATTAATGGAGCCTTCACATATGTGACAGTTACCTATGAAGCTGTGGGCACTAACACAACCCCCATACCGTCACAGATACTTGATTTGAAGTTAGCACTGGTAACAATCTGGAGGACATGACATGATTTCCAAAAACAATCTGAAAAATCTGACCTTGAGCTCCAGGCTTTCGCTTTGCATGGTAAGTCTATAGCATTTATGGGATATGAAAATATCTGTGCATTTGATTATCTCAACATTATGTTCGGTGATTGAGTGTATTGATTCTCACTGAATCGTGGTATCGTAATTACTGCAGATATTCCTGCTAGTGCTTCTTTTTGTGTGTTGAAACCCCCGACCACAAGACAGCAGTGTTGTTCTCTATCTTCACTGTTTTGATTGCGTGAAAAAGTTTTTTAAACTTTGAAACTCATGCATATGGTAGTGTGTTCTTTATAATATGACAGTTTTCTTTAAATAAGATTAAAAAATAGAGATATATCTTTTTGCTTACGATATCACAATATATCCCCTGATCCCCTGCATCATGATACATATCATGTTGTCAGATTCTTGCCAATACACAGCCCTGCTGGTGTTGTCAAAAACATATCGATACATATAAATGCTGAATATATAAAATGCTTTCAATACTCATTTTCCAGAGTATCGATACTCCGGTACCAGCTGTGCTTTCTCGATCTCTCTTCTCTCTGACAGCTAGTTGACACACATCTCTGCAGTGCCCACATAGTCCCGCCTCCTCTCACTTACTCACAGTGCTGCCTTCTTCTCGTCACTCATCTCATTTACTCCAGCTGAATATCCATTGTCATGTTTCAGCCTTGTTCTAAATTCTTTCTTTTAATAATAATCTGAATTTTTTGTTTTGTCGAGAGTCTACCGCTCCAAGATAGCTGAAGATTCAGTTAAGGAAAAGGACAAGGGACTTCACACGTTATCACTGTATTGTCCTTCTACTGTCATGTCATTGCACGTGCTGGAAGATGATTGGCTGATTTAAGTTAAATTTATCTCTGTGAAGACATCAGGGACAAACACATAAGCTCTAATTAAATATAACTGGACACCCTGGACAGAGATTACATTAGATTTTTCTTTCAAGTATCAACTACATCCCCATTCTGTCCTTCTGTCTTTTTCTACTCAAGGCAGCTTTAAAAGTGACTCATCTAGAGCTCCACCACCAGCATCCAAAATTAACTTTTTGTCTTTCGTGCCAACTGAAAAAGGATCAACTGCCAACATTTTTTTTTTTTTTTTTTTACTTTTCCAGCCAAAATAATCAAAATATGTCACATCAGGAACTGGCTGAACTGGCACTGAGTAAACAGATGAGTAGTTAGAGTTTAATTAGAACTTACTCACTTGCTACGATAGACAATGTTTCTCCAGTCTTTTGTCAGCGGAAAGATTTTATTGTTGTTCGTTGTTCAGTCTGAGGTGTTTATTAAAAGGGGACCTCTGGGTAAATGCATAAAAGTATTAAAAATAGAAGGCGAGAGGAGGAGAGAGAAGAATGGAGATGGAGGAAGAGGAATGTTAATTAAATCAAACACAGGCTGAAAGGAGGAGAGGACAGAGGATGGGTGGATGAATAGAAAAGATGAGGCAGAAAGGGATGGAGAGGATTTTGGGGATAAATCATAAAAGGAGAAAGAGAAGGAATGAAGGATTTATGAAGGAGGAAGAGGAAGAGAGGTGGATAAATGTCAGAGGGAGGGATGAGGAGATGAAGAGGGGATGGCAGGACGGGTGAGGATGAAGGATGGAGGGGGGGGATGACACTGGAGATAAATGAGAAGACGGAGAGGTGGAGGAGAAGAGGTGAGGGATATAACAGATGGCGGGATGGATGAAGAGGGGAGAGAGGTGAAGGATGACAAGAGACGAAAAGGAGAGGACGAATAAAAGTCTGGTAAAGATGAGAAGAAGAAAGGATGGGGTTGAAAGAAGAGGAAGGCTGGATGGAGCGGGGGATTATGGGATGTACGGAGGAGCCGGCAGGAAGGATGGATGATTTGGAAGAGAGGTGGAGTGCTTCTGAAGGACTGGAGAAAAGAGAGAGTACCAAAAAAAATGGCGTCAGGGAAAGAAGAAGAGGAAGAATTAACGAAA
This sequence comes from Lutjanus argentimaculatus, assembly GCA_034769285.1. Lineage (NCBI taxonomy): Eukaryota > Metazoa > Chordata > Actinopteri > Lutjaniformes > Lutjanidae > Lutjanus > Lutjanus argentimaculatus. The sequence goes on from JAWZSL010000018.1 coordinate 13,033,161, forward strand.
AAGCAGAAGTGGGATTAGAAGAGAAAGGGATGAATGAAGGAGAAGTGAAGGAGGGTGAAATTAGTCACAGTGAAATGAAACCAAAAGGGGGATGGATGAAGGAGTAAAGAGGGGGGGATAGAGGGATTAGAGGCGGAGGGAGACACAAGCAGAAGCTCCCCCAGGATTGTAGGTAGCACTGGGGTTGAGATATTTTCAGTTCAGCCGGCGGTCTCCTCGTCTCCCCGAATGCCGAATGCCTTTTGGTTCTATATTTAGAGCGTTACACAACAAAGGGTTGCATCATCTGCCAACATAGTTTTATTTGCCAGAATTTTCTCTGTCGTCTCATTTTCTTCTTCTGCGTCTCCTTCTGCTGAGGTTGTAAATAAAGAAAAAAGTTTGTTTGTAATTAGCTCGCCCTGTTAAACAAAGGTTAAATGAGGAGAAAAGCTGTTTACATGTTCTGTGAACGACTTTTTCGAGGAGTCCTTGTTCTGTTTTCTCTTCCGCCATGTTGTTTTTGTGTGTCTTTTGTGCATAAACTGCTTTCAGCTCTCTAATCGAGTCTGTGTTAGTCATATAACCCAAAATTCTCCACATTGCATTTACAATCTGTACAGGATAAGACATCTTCTATCCTTAGTCTGTTATGGTTTTGGGTTTCTGTTCCGGTATTTCCTGTTTTATTTTGCTTAGAGTCTTCCATCATGTGTCTTTGTTTACTTTACTTCCCGCCTTTGTTGATTACTGATTAGATTCATCGGCTCCTGATTAGTTCTTTGTGTATTTAGTCTGTGTTTCCTTCCCTTTGTCGCCAGTTTGCTTTCTTCTTCTAGTCAAGCATTCCTAGCCTCAGTATTTTCTCGCTGTGTGTTTCACTTTGAAATGACCTGCCCGCCCCTTTTTTGTGTAGTTTGTAGGGAGAACTATTGGTACTTTCACAAAAGTTCAGAAAATTGGATCACTTTACTGTAATGCAACCTTTAAAGCCTTTATCCAAAATTTAAGACAATATCTAGTCTCATAACATGATGCCAATATAATATCAATATATTGCCCAACTCTACAGTGTAATATTAATAGTGTAGCATAATTTTTTATCAATGACTGTGCAGAAATATTCTGTTTAAATAGATAACGTGTATTTCCCTCCTTCTGTTGCCATTTCGCCTTTGTCTTTTACACAACCTTTGTGTTTTCACAGTATTTTTGACTTCTTTTTTTGTTTTGGACTTTAAATTTTCTGTCTGCCCCTTTTGGATTAGTTCAGCTAGGACTGTTTTGACCTGCTACTTAAAGCGTTTGTATTTTGTACTTTATTTTTTTGAGTTGTGCTTTAAATCACTTTGACCTGCACCGGTCTGCCTCCTGTCTGCACACTGGGTCCATCCTCTTGTCCTGCTACCCTGTTTGACACATTATAAGGTGAACTGGCAACAAAAGAATGGAAACACGCAGACTAAATACACAAGGAACTAATCAGGTAACAGGTAAACTAATCTGCAGTCAAAAAAGTGAGTACGAATAAAACAGGAAATAACTAAATCATAACACTTTGGTTCAAATAAGGTAAAGCTCCCTCTAGAAAAAACCATTGGTTTAACAAAAATGGATAAAATCTGATGTACAGAGGAGACAGATATAGTAAACAATGTTATTACTGCATGTTCTGTGAACTCTGGCCAATCAGGTGATTCCTAATCATGAACAAGTGTGTTGATTTCTGTCCTTTTTCCCAGAAAGAGAAAACCTATTGACTATCCTTGTGTGGATTTTCCCAATTTCCATTTTAAGGTCTATGGATGTCACACAGATTGTGGGTCGCTTAAAGAGGAAACAGACAACGTTCTCTCCTGAAACTTATCATTATGAAGTAATTGTTGATTGCACAGTGTAATAGCAATAAAATAATGACATCATCCGCATCTAGATTGGTTTCCTACGAGCCTCACTTTCACTATGCAAATCGGTCTGCCACCGAACATGATATTTTCCTAGAAATGATGCCTCCATCATAGTCTACATGAATGGACAAATGTATGCTTTTTTCCCCAAATGCTTTCTTCTAATGTTAGCTAAATCCGGTTTAAAACTGGATTTCTAGGTTACATAACAGCGTTTTACTGTTTGAACTTGTCACTTCACATTGAAATATTGCCATTGAAATGCTGTTCAAATACATAATCTAAATGTCTAAGTAACTTCATTTCCAAAGCACATATATTTCACTTTTCAACCTTGATTTCTTGGCCTGCAAATCACCAAATCGGTGCTTACAAACTGTGATCTGACGAGGTATGTCAGGATAAAGCTCATATTCAGCTTTTTCTTCTAACGTTGTTAAGTGGGAGAGTAAATTGAGTAAATTTAAAGTGCAGTCAAGCTACATTTGTTTTCAGGGTAACCTAGATTCAATTTGGATTTCTTGTAAGTTTGAACCGAAGCATATCAAAAGTAAAACTCAAAGAAAGTCTACCTGTTGAGTAAGATTTTAATCAAAAAATCCTATACAAGTATGTAGGTTTGATTGCACCCTGACTCTACTCCAAGTCACCCTGAGTAAGAATCTAACAAAAAGACAAATTAGAAAAAAGAGCTTGCATCCTTTCTCTGTAAAACACCACACATCATCATGATCATCATCAGAGAGCAAAAACTTTTGTGTCTTCTGGCTCTGAAGGACGCTCCACTAAGCATCAGACTTCCCTCAGCATGTTCAGCATGTGCACTCAGCAGACGCGTTAACAGTCTGATTTCCTGTTTGCATATTGAATCCCACCCCTACGCCTGCCAAATGTCCCTGCTGGCACCGCCCGACACCTTTTAAACCCCTCCATCAGTCAGAGGAAAACCCTACAGGCTGCGCTCAGAATCCCCCTTCCATCCATCCTCCGTCCTTCTCCATCCTCCATCAAAGCTGCAGATTCAGGCTCCTCAGGTTAGAATTTCAGGGTTGAACTTGTTTAGGGACTAATTAAGATTCCAATTAAGATCCCCCTTTACCCTGCCTTTCACCCCTTTTGCCCTTTTTCTTCAAAGCAGCACCACATAAAGTCCTCGAACACAACACAACAGAGCAGGGTTTTTTTTTTTCCATGCTTGGTTATCTCTCCTGAACATGAAGTGAGGACGCTCATTAAGATTCACCTCTTCCTCTTCTTCCTCCTCCATTACTCCTCCTTCTTCGCGTTATCCCAAATCCATCTCTGCTCCATTTAACCTCACTTTTTGTCCTGTTGTTCCCCCTTTTTCCTCTGATTTACATGACATTTCCTATATCAAAACTTTCTTCTGCTCCTCTATTTATCCACCAGTCTTCATATTTTATTCTTTATACTAGAGATACATGATATTAGATGTTTGCCAATATCCGATACACCAATATTTTCCATCTCACTTTGGCTGGTTGTCAATGTCGATAAAATATATGCACGTAGTTTTTCCACCTAATTGCAGAGAACATCAAGTCTATCCTGTAGTGGAATTAATATATTATTATGCCTACTCTTATCATGATCATTTCATCATATCATTGACATAAATTACAATGTTTTTAAAATAAAATTCAATGTTTTTCAAAATAAAATACAATTTTTATCATAATAAAATAGAGCGATTTTCAAAATAAAATAGGTTTTTTCAAATAAAATATAATATTTTCAAAATAAAATATGATGGTTTTCAAATTAAAATACGAATACAAAATACAATACTTACTAGCCTGTTATATCAGCAGAAATATTATGCCTAATTTTATCATAATGGCCAGGTGACTTAGAATGCAATGTTTATCAATGTAAAATGCAATGTTTTTCAAAATAAAATACAAATACAATACTTAGCCTGTCATATCAGTACCGGATATGTTATGCCTACTCTTATCATAATGGCCCACTCACAAAAAATACAGACTTTTTCAAATTAAAAGACAATGTTTTTCAAAATAAAATTCAATGTTTTTCAAAATAAAATACAATGTTTAGCAAAATAAAATATAATGCTTTTCAAAATAAAATGCATTGTTTTTCAAAATAAAATACAAATACAATACTTACTGGCCTGTCATAGCAGAAATGTTATGCCTACTAAACTAAAATAGTCTTTTTCAAATTAAAAGACAATGTTTTTCAAAATAAAATACAAAATACAATACTTATTGGCCTGTCAGCCTTAATCAGTTGATACAGATGATGTGCTGATATTATCATGCATTTTTACTATTATACCCTAGAACAAACAAGTAGGAATGTTTTGGCTGAGTCTGAACACAGAAAACAAATTGAAAAATTTGTAAAAACGAAAACTGAACTGAAAGTCTTGGCTGATTTCTTCCTGTCTTCTTTATTACCTCCCTTTTATCCTCCTCTCCTCTCCTTGTCATCCTGATGATGATCTACAATGCCCCTTTTTAAATCCCCTTCTTCTTCCAACTGCTCCCATTAGAGAAGACAATCCATTCTACCTCTGCCCTGTAGCTGTATTCTTCATTTCATTTCATTATGTCTTATATTAATAGCCTACAGTCAGAGGATGGGTGATGCCCTTGCTGCTGAAATGGGAAAGACTGTTTCTGCCTGAGGATCAATAAAGGGGGGGATTGCACTGACATCAGGACTTCACAGTTATGTGGGTGTGTAGTTGCAGGTGAGGAAGATGAGGTAGAAACCAGCAAGATGACTTTAAATGCCAAAAGGTGCTTTGTGTCATTGTTCTTGAGTGAGTCAGGACTCTGAAAAGTTTTTCACAGCAGCAACACAATGTCTTGTCTTTCAGTGTTTGTGAGATGAGTTGTAAATTATGCAACAAGTTGTTCTAGTTGTTATGTAGAACCCAAGAAAGCCCTCGTGTCGGAGGTAGCAACCAGCTGTTTCCCACCATTACAAGTCAACCCTTTCTGTTGAAATTACATTTGTATATTGCTAATTGTTTTCATAATTACATTGTAAGTAGATGGTCTGGCTGGGTGGCAGCTGTTTAACACCACAGTCTGAGATTTACGTCCAAGCTCCTGCAGCAAGAGCTCTTTGGTTAGGGTTAGGGAAAGGCATTGTCATATTGCAAACACTGCTGACTTTTGAATAATGCTGCTGTCACTATGAGTGGATATTGTATTGTGGATTGCCTATTTTGGTAAAAAAAAACAAAAACGAATTAATTATGTGGTCACTGAACATTTTATTTATTGAACATCAGTATTTTGTGACTTGCCGGTTACATTAATAATGTTTTCTCATTATGTTAATAGAAATGTATTTTGGTTGGCAGGATATTTCCCTAAAAATATATTTGCTGTTGCAAATTAGTTGTATATAAATGGAATTTATTGGCGACAGGGCTGGACCAGTTCTAAAATGTTTCCGTATTTACACAAATTTTTGTGGCTTCAACTAGAGTTGGTGATTATAATTTTCCAAATGATCATCGTCAGCCATCAGTTGGCAACTGGAGGTATCTTCGTCCCCCCCTCACACCTCCTCCCATCCTCTCGAGTCTCAGCTGGGAATTCACTACGTTACATACGTTGCGAACGTTCACTACAGCCAATAAACAAACTCAAACAAAGTTTCTCTTTTTTATGGAACTAAGATGAGCTCACTTGATTTGTTTCCTCCTCCGAAAACAAACTTCATTCAGGCTCAGCAGAAAAACATGTAAAACTCACTAAAATCATCTTTTTTTAGTCTGTCCACTCTTCCAACAATCACCAGCTCTGGTTTGGTCAAATTAAATCCTACATTCACTGCATGAAAACAGTGCAAAGTGCTCTCAGGAAAAAAATAACATCCGATAAAAGGCTCCCAGAATAAATTACAATTAAATATGTGGACACAAAATGGACAAACTGAGCCAAATCTGGAACAAAACTGTAATCTGCGTGGCTGCAGGACAGACCGCCCAAACACAAACATAATCAGGGTAAAAGGAAGAAAATGTGTTAATGTTGATGACAGAGCGCCCAGACTGCAATCAGGTAACCATTACCTGAGACTTCAGACCCTGCTGCGTGACAGCCACAGGAGTGCAAAAACATCAAATTAAAGATTTTGTGAATGAGGCGGTTTTCACACCGACAGAAGCCATCCCCTCACTCGTCACCCAGCTCAGCGCACTCATTGCCCAGCTGAGCAGGTGGGTACTGTGCCACTGGATGAGCAGGAGCAGGGTATCAGTGGTCTTCAAAAATAACCTTAACGATTAACTGGTCGCCAAAATAGTTGACAGTTAATTTTCTTTCAATTTAATCATAGAATCCACTCATCGTTTTAGTTAGAAAAAAATCAAAATTAATACTTTACTATAGCAGTCTGGAATGAGTTAAAGCCACTAAATTTCACCTGCTTGAATGGAAGATGGACAACAAAGTATTATAAAGTCTGGTAAAATAAAACAATAAAATAAAAAAATACACTTTCCCGAGTTCTGTTCCTTCCTGTTATATATTAAATATAACTCTGCCCATCATGCAAAACGTATCAGACTGAGACTGTTAACTCATGGGTGTTATTAGCTGCGGAGTGATACCACAGTAGAAGGTGTGTTTGGTTCTCGGTCTGAAAAAGCATTGTTTATGTTTCCAAAAGAAGATGTTAAGGTCTAATTTATTCATGTTTCACACGTCCTCCTCCTGATTTAACAATGCGTTAATCGAGGTCTGGGTGGAAGCCAGCAGCCCTCCACAGCTCTGTATTGTACTGAATTCACCGAGCTGCAATCTGATCAAATGCCTCGTAACTACACCCCACCTAAATATTCTGTTTCATATGGAAATATGTCACATGACTGAAGCCAAAGATGCTCTAACTGCTGTTTCACTGTGACTTTATATCCTGCAAGGTTGTTTGTTGCAGCATTTTACAGTTTACTGATATACAACATGCAGAAATTGACCTGAAATTTAATTTTGAATCCAAAATATAGTATATATAGTATAGTATATAGTATAAATGAGAATAACTCAGTGAGGTTTTGTGATACTTTGGTGGCCAGTGTGTTGTTTTACAGAAAATCAACAGGACTCTGATGCAGGATCTACACCCAGAAGCGGTGTGTTGCCTTTTTTTTTTTTTTTGCTGCTGTTTTGTGACAGGATCCCTCGCTGTGTCGACCCTGTGGTCTGACTCGAATGAATGAGGAGGTGTGTTTTGCTGCAGGGCTTCTGTCGGTGTGAAAACCGCCTCATTCACAAAATCTTTAATTTGATGTTTTTGCACTCCTGTGGCTGTCACGCAGCAGGGTCTGAAGTCTCAGGTAATGGTTACCTGATTGCAGTCTGGGCGCTCTGTCATCAGCATTAACACATTTTCTTCCTTTTACCCTGATTATGTTTGTGTTTGGGCGGTCTGTTCTGCAGCCACACAGATTACAGTTTTGTTCCAGATTTGGCTGAGTTTGTCCATTTTGTGTCCACATATTTAATTGTAATTTATTCTGGGAGCTTTTATCGGATGTTATTTTTTTCCTGAGAGCACCTTAGGACTTGTTGACAGGACGTCTTTTTACCAGTAGCCAGGATTCATCAGCATTATGAACTGAAATTTAACTGTATCGAAATAATAATTACTTAAAATATGAATCACATACTTTAATGGGATAGTTGGATTATGAAGTTGGGTTGTACTTAACTATAGTCAGTGTATTACCTACAATAGATGGCCGTCAACATGTGCCCAATATGGAGAAGCATGAAAGCTAAGTAATGAACTACTGTGGACAGGGTCAGCAGTGAAAGGTGCTTTAGCCATTTTTATAAGGGTAAACATTAAAAAAGTTAATATTGGTCCAAGTGTACGCCAAATTTTTTTATATTTTAATCGCTTTGCTTTGATGTCAGACAGACTTTTCTGACAGGAAACTGCCATTAAAACAGCCAGATATTACTCTCTCCAAACCAATCAAACTCCCTTGGTAAAATGAGCAATTTTACCTTGCAGAACACAGGAGCTGCTGCCTCCAACTGTTAGTTTCTTTTGGTTATTGTGTGACTTAGATGTTTTAAAAACTTAGCTGGGATTCACTGAAGTTACACAATACTACAAACTACCTAAGGATAGAGGCAGCAGTAGAGTTGCAACTTCTGTGTTTTTGTGATTTTGCCAATGGAGTTTGGTTGGTTTGGAGAGAGCGATGTTTGGTTTATATAACAGTGGTTTCCTGTCACGTAAAGCAGTGAAAATATTGTGAATATAGCACTCATTTAAACTGATATTGATTTTTTTAAGGTGGAAAATACTTGTTTCTACTGACCCTGTCCACAGCAGTGCATTGTTTAGTTTTTGTACTGGTTCTCCTTGCTGCTTCTTCTAAATAGGCATCTACTGTACGTAATAAGTACCTTATACAGCCACACTTCAAATTATCCAAATTATCCCTTTAAATACATAATTTTAACAATGCATCATAGTATGTTTTGTTCCGGGTGTGTTTGCTTTCCTTCTGTCTTTTATGCAAACGCATCTCTTTATAGACAAGAGGAAAAGGGCAAGATAGAGGGAGGGGAGGGAGGAAGACAGGAGGTCCAGTGGGACTAGAGGAAGAGGAAGACGGGCTGTGAGATGAATGCAAGATCAGTAGAGTCTATGGAGTAACAAGAGGAGAGAAACATGGAGATAAATAGGAACATAAATGACAAGGGGAGGCACAACAGTTTGAAAGTGAAATGGAGAAATTTAGAGAGAAATTAGATAAAGAAAACAGGAGAAAATGTATGAGCAAGCTATAACCTGATAACAAAGTAGACTTCAGCAAGGCAGCGAGCGATACCAAGAGAGAGAGAGAGAAAGTGGGAATAAAAGATGGAGGGAGGGAGTGTGATGAAGTAGAGGAAAGATGGAGGGAGACAGTTGGAGAGAGAAACTACCAGAGGGCACCGGGAGTGATGGAGTGGAGTTAGAGAGGGCGAGATAAATGGCTAAAGTAATGGAGGAATATTGCAGGGATGAATGAAGAGATAGTGAAAGTGTAGTGGAGGAAGAGGAGATCGGAGAGGAGAGGAGAGGAGAGGAGAGAGAGAAATGGAGGTGAAAACAGGAGTAAGGATTGGAAAAAGATGAAGTGGCTGAAAGTTGATATTTGGGGTGACAGGGGAGACAAAGATAAAAGAAGGTGAAATGAAGGGAGTGAGGGGTGGCAGACAAGATGCAGAGGGATGAGGGAGGAATGAGTGAAGAAGAAAACAAGAGAAGGGGATGAAAAATGTGTATTTATTTAACACTTACTTACCAGATACAAGTATCGACAAATGCCACATATAACAGGATTTATAGACTAAGATAGTCTGAAACATCTGTCTCTAGATGCCACTGTATTGTGTCTGTATATGTTCAACTTGAAAGGAAAATGTATGCAGAGCACCTTCATTGAGACTTACAATTTAGCTCTTAATGTCACAATTAGATTTTGAATCGAGTCTTGATTCAATAAATAGAAAAAACAACACTTTTCAGGCTCTTACCCCTTATCTAGACTGTAAATGAACAAATGAGCAGCCAAACTTTCCGTGCAGTGTGCGCTGTTCCTTCGATATGTGTGAATATTCCTGATCTATTTTTTTTCATCAACATTCAATCAGAGCAGAGGGATTAAAGTTTAGCACTGAAGTTGTCTTGTGGCAGTAAATGTACCGTTTGCTCATGAAATCACAGCAGAAAAAGTTCAAGAAACCCATGTTTCTTGGTTCCCAGCTGCTGCGTAAAGTGAAGGGAGAGTCTGTGGGATTACAGACCACAGCAGAGTGAGCTGCTCTCAGGCTCTGGAGCACACTGTGTTAAAGCACTATGTTATGTTAAAACTGTGGATAAAATACGTTTTCAGCACCTTTTACTGGGCAAGTTTTTACTTGCCAGCCTCACATTTATGCATGTATTGTCAAAAAATAGACTAGAGGTCTAAATAAACACTTCTAACTGCATTTACACCCATCAGACACTGCAGGGATGTAAGACACATGGAGCTGGTGCAAACAGCTGCATAGATTACAATTACTGTTGCGTGACTCATGTGATAAGAGAAAAACACACCTGAGACACTTGTGGTCAAGACAAGGAGTCATTCTGATTCAGAGCTGCAACAATTTGATGATTAATTTATTTTATCATTCAAAAAACAATTAGTTGTCGCTTAATCATTCTAGCCATTTTTTCATGCAAAAATGTCAAACATTTGTAGGTCCTAGCTTCTTAAATTCTTTGTCCTTTATGACAGTAAATGAAGATTTGGGTTTTTGACTGCTGGTTGAACAAAAGAAGCAATTTGAAGCCATCACGTTGGACTCTGGGAAATTGTGATGATGATTTTTCACTTTTTTTGACATTTATAGACTAAGCAATCGGGAAAATAATCAGCAGATTAATCGATAATGAAAATAATTGTTTGTTGTTAGTTTATCCTAACAACTGTCCTTTATTTATTATAAAAAAGTCCATAATTTCCCTCAAATGGAAACTGAAGTTACGAGCCTGTTTTGAAAATTTAAGGAATAGAAAGGTATTTGTGTGAAAATGTAGGGAGTAAAATTAAAAAGTTGTTACTTTTCAGGTATCTGTACTGCGCTAGAGTATTTATTTTTCTAAGTATTTGTACTTAGTTACTTACCACCTCTGCTCACCTGTCTGGTTGATGGATTATCTTGGCAAAGGAGACGTGCTCGCTAATACTGATTTTAACACATTTGTGTACAAGAGAGAAACTTTGAGAGCTTTTGTGCGCATAGAGGAAGTCTTAGATATTTTACTTCCACTCATGAAAAATGAGAGGAAAAACAAAAGTGTTGCATTTATATTTTTGCTGTACAATGTGTGTGTGCTTCACTGTTATAAGTGATATTTATTTGCACTTTAATCTACTTTGTATTGCGTCTGCTGCACAACAATTTCCCATATGCACCTTACTGAGCACAAGAGGTTTCACCATGTCATTTAGCACTTGAGGAGCCTCATGATTTATACATTTGTGGATACGTTAAAATTTGATTCTTGCAGAAGCTGCTTGTGACCAAGAAGTTGCACAACGTAGATGTGAAATCACAGAGATGTATGTATATGGGGGAGGGAAAGGAGAGAGAGAGAGAAGGGTCTTAGTGGCCAGAGATGGAGGGAAAAGAGTTGTGAAGAAAGAGGGAAGGAGTGACAGAGTGTGGGGGAGATGTGTGAAGGAGGAGAGTGTTTAGACTGGAGGGAAACATTAGAGAGAAGCAGAGAGGATGCCCACAGAAGAAGAGAGAGATTGGAGGAAGAATGAAAGGGAGAGAGCCACCCACATGTAATAAAAGCAGTAAACGCTTGGCTCTTAAGTTCTGCTCGCAGCACTTTCTCTCATTAGACCTCCAGCTTTATTGCTGAGTGGCTGAAGACGACTGGACATTTTCTGCTTATTCCACTGTTTTCTTCTGCTGTTTGGCCCTCTGACGTACACTATATCTACCGTCTGCTGCTGCTGATACATGTGTTTAATTAAAGAGGTGATGGGAATTAAAAGTGATCTCTTTTAAGGTGCATATGTGATCCAAAATGCAGTGGTGGAAAGTATCAGAGTCTGTAAAGGCTGTAACTAGTGATTCTGATTTTTTATTTTTTTTTTACATTAACCAGGTCTGGTTTAGGCAATAAAATGTCAGAAATGAGAGAAAAATTAGAAATGTAGTGAGTCAAAAGCAACACATCTAAACACAAAGCAGAAAAGGAATGAAAAATAAAAGAGGAATATATAAGAAAATGATAAAAGACATAAAGAAGAGTGAGGCTAATAAGCATAAGTCTTGAAGTTGAGTTTTCTGCTGCTGACAGATCTGAAGCAAAGCTCCTTGTTGGAAGTTAGTCCTGGATTGTTTGGGCTTAAAGAGTCGCAGGATCTGAGGGGAGTTTGGCAGGAAGTCAGAGCAGCAGGCAGGTCATTAATTCACTCAGAGCCAAGTCTTTAACAGCTACTACAAGTATCATAAGAATCTCTTCGATGATTAACTGTCAATCAATACAACCACTTTAAACCGGAGCCATGTTTTCTCTACCTGCAGCTGCTTCAGGCATCATTTGGATTTGTTTAAATATTTTATTTTGCATTTCTATTGGCTCACCTTAATAAACCAAAGTTTTTTAATGCTGTACCCGAGTCAGAATTTTGTCAGTCGTTCATTATTTTTCTTTTCAGTTCAACACCACACTAAACTCCTTTATTAGCCTACATGAGTCTTTAAACTCACATTTTAATGATTTCTTCTAAGGTTGTCAAAAGTATCAAATCAAATGTGTCGGAGACACACAAGATAGGATGTATCGAAGAGGTTCATTACCTCTTTCAATACCACGGCAAAAAGAACAAATCATTTCTTGATACTAGAATAGAAAAAGATGCAGACTAGGCTTGTGTTGCTTTGTCTTGCTATTAGCTGGTTTTGTGGTTTGTGGTCATTTTGAGACTCGCTTTGTAAAGTTTACAGCCTGCCATGCTGTTGTTTGTGCATTGCTCCACGTGCAATGACACAACTGAAAAACAAAAGTGAGTCATTGACTAGAATCATTGTTTTTTTTGTTTTTTTTTTATTATTATTTTTAATGCCAGCCTTAGATATTTTTGGAGCATTTTAACCAACACGACTCCTGGAGTTGCTACTGTGACCCAACTGATCAGGATTCAGTATAATTCTCTTTTGACCAGACCGATTGATTAGTTTTTAAATCATCATAAAGAATATTATTCACATCTTGAACTGTATGTGAATTCAATATAATGACATTTGAAGTACGGGGGATGTTCAGGCTTTTACTTTTTCACATCCTGTACAGTGACAGCAAATGATTTAAGGTCGACAAGCATTTTACGTAGATTCTGAAATGCGACTACAAACCCAAAGTTAAAGGGTAGAGGTCTTCATTGTTACACTTATATTGTTCTTATACATTTATTATACAATACACTCAGAATCTATATCAGTATGTTTGTGTATGTTTGCTTCCTGTACCTGCAAGTATTCTCTCACCTATGGGCTTACAGGCATGCAAGGGAAGTTAATCTGTTAATTGTTTGGTCCTTAAAATTATGAATATTATGAAATGTATTGATCACTGTTTCCCAAAGCACAAGTTGACGCCCTTGTTTTGACCCAAAGATATTCAGTTTATTGTCATAATGGAGTGAGGAAAATGTCCACTTTTGGGAAACTGAAATCAAACAATTTGGACATATTCTTCTTAAAAAAAATGATTCAAAATGATGAATTATTTGTGAACGATTATCACAAATAGTTGCAGCTGTAATTGACATGCTTAGCTCTGATTGGACAGTTATTTTCTTCTACTGGTGCGCAACAAACTGGTTAATTTCCAGAGTAATATGTTTTGACACATTGTTTCAAATCCCAGTACCTGTAAACCTGCACTGATTGTCTTTTCTCATGGAGTTGAGTTTAAACTGATAGCTTGTAACAGCTGTGCTTCCACATGATTGGTCGTCTGTGGGTTGTTGCTCCCACGTGCCAGAGGAAATTTGTACAAAGTTGACCCTTTCTCAACTTCTCAGGCGCGCCGCTGGAAGACTTTAATCGTTATTCGGGGGTTCATTTCACGGTGAATGGCAGCCTGTCGTGCATTATTGTTTGACTCTGTTTGTGGGACACGCTGCTGGCAGCAAGCAGCATTTCTGCAGATTGATGCTGCATCAGTTTACATCCCTGTCCTACTTACTCCAACAATCCGGAAAAGCAGGACTTGTTAAGCAGCAATTGTCATACTATTATCAGCCAATCTGTCCTTCTCTTCATCTTCATCTTTGTGTTTGGTTAAGCAGGATTTGATATTTGTAAGAGGATCCTGATGAGGATTTGTGCAAAAAGGGGCCAACTCAGCATAATGATGTGTTTTTGATGCTCTAAACGGACTGTAAACAACCACCACAGTTTAAAAAATGCAGGAGGAGAAGAGAGAGGCACAGATGTGGAGAGTCGCAGAGAATTGTTTCTACTGCAGCGAGGGGGGAAACAAGACGGGGAACAGCAAGAGAAAGCAATGAGACGGAAAGAGAGGAAAGATGAGAATTATAAGGAAAACAGAGTTCAAGATGGAGTGTTTCTTTTTCTCCCAAGGATGGAGACAAGAGATGGAAAATAGAGCAGAAAATTTGAAGAGTTAGAGATGAGGATGCTCAGGCTGGAGAGAGATTTCTGAAGAAGAAAGATAAGAAGAAAAGAGGAGGTTACAAATACTCCGTGCACAAAATGCAGGTGTAAAAGCAGACAGGAGGGAGCAGATGAGGGTAGATCGGGTTAAGTTAAAAAGGGACACAGTGTTCAGGCTGGAGGGAAATGAAAGTGGGAGCTGCAAAGGAATGGCAGGATAGACAGGAAATTACTGATGGAGTGGAAAAAAAGAAAAGGTTGTGAAATTTCTGTGTGGTTAATGAGTTCTGTCTGGTGAAAAACTTGTGGAAAGAGGAAAGAGGAGGAGGAAGAGGGAGCGATGGAGTGAGATAGGAGCCGAGCAGGGAGTTTATCTGCATTGCTGTACCACAGTCACTGGAGCATTGTAAAGCCGTCAGCATAAATTCCCCCTCACTATGCAGATCTTAAACGCATCTGCATTCCAGCAGCTGCACACAGCCGACCACTGCCACTGCAGGATTAATCTCATCCACATAATTTAATCTCGTCCACATAATTTAGGCGTCAACAGACCCTCCGCGGTGTAACCTGCAGGCGTGAGCAGATCTGTATCGCTTCCACTCTGCAGAGTCCCCTGCACAATGTGTTGATTTTAATTTTACACACAATTTAAACTGCTGCGCCCATAAAACTTTACATTTGAATAACTGAAGCTGAATATAATGAAATGATGCAAGATGATTAAAAAAACAGCTCCTTGGTGTTCAGGAAATGAACAACAAGTTCCCAAAACTTTACCCTCAAATAAATAAATGTTAAGTGATATTATTTGGATCACTTTGACGAACTGAGGAAAATCACCCATTTTTTATTTTGACCCCAAAATACAAGTGAAGCAGTGTACTGCTACAGTAGATGGCTGTAGACTTGTCCCCAGTTTGGAGAAACATACTTTTTGGTCTGGAGCCTGGTGTCTTTATAGAGAGCGGTATAACAAGGAAAATGTACACTGCCTGGCCAAAAAATAAGTCACCACCTGGATTTAATTAAGCAAACAGGTAAGATCCTTCCATTGGATAATTACTGCAGTGATTAATATGTTTCAGTGGGCAACGAGTTATATAACCCTAACTGATGCAGTGAGCAGCTTCTCATTTCTTCAACAACCATCAGAGCATATCCGAGTCGAAAGATGTACTGTTAAGAAGGGTCAAATTATTGCCCTGCATTAAGCAAAAGAAAACAACTAAGGAGATTGATGAAACCACTAAAATTTGGTTAAGAACTGTCCAACGCATTATTAAAACCTGGAAGGATAGTGGTGAACCTCATCTTTAGGAAGAAATGTGGTCGGAAAAAAATCTTAAATGATCATGATCGGAGATCAGTTAAACGTTTGGTGAAGTCAGATCGTAAAAAATCAACAGTAGAACTCACGGCTGTGTTCAATAGTGAAAGTAAGAGCATTTCCACACAAACAGTATGAAGAGAACTCAAGAGATTGGGACTAAACAGCTGTGTAGCTTTAAGAAAACCACTTATCAGTGAGGCTAATCGGGAAAAAGGCCTAAGTTTGCTAGGGAGCATAAAGATTGGACTCTGGAGCAATGTGGTCTGATGAGTCCAGATTTACCCTGTTCCAGAGTGATGAAGGCATCAGGGTAAGAAGAGAGGCGGATGAAGTGATGCTCCCATCATGCCTAGTGCCTACTGTACAAGCCTGTGGGGGCAGTGTTATGATCTGGGGTTGCTTCAGCAACGTTATGCGGCCAAAAAGTGAGTTCAGCTCACTACTACTTTTCTTCCCTGATGACACGGGCATATTCCAAGATGACAATGCCAGGATTCATCAGGCTCAGATTGTGAAAGAGTGGTTCAGGGAGCATGAGACATTATTTTCACACATGGATCGGCCACCACAGGGTCCAGAACTCCAGTGAGAATCTTTGGGATGCGCTGAAGAAGACTTTACGCAGCGGTCGGATCTCTCATCATCAGTACAAGATCTTGGTGAAAAATTAGCGGAACTCTGGACAGAAATAAATGTTTGACATTGCATAAGCTTATTGAAACATGCCATGGTGAATGCTTGTCTTAATCAAAGAAAATATTAGAGTGTGACTTCTTTTTTTTTTGGCCAGACAGTGTATCTTCCCTGTCCTAAAAGGCTGTCTGATGGCAAGATAAAGCAGTGAAAATATTCTAAATGTAGCATACATTCAAATTACTTTTTTTTTTGATACTCTTGTTTCTCAGCAGTGCTTTGTCCCCTTGCAAACCTGTCTTTGAAAAAAAATAATAAATATATTCATGACTAAATAGTTTTTCCAAATAGGTCTGGGAAGGAGCACAATTCTGTCTAAGCAAAATAAGTAAGATGCAATGCACATTTTGTATAAATCAACACATTCTCATGCCCAGGCCACAGCAGCTTGATCAGTAGCACTATGCTTCAAACTAAGTGTCAAGAATCTAGAGGCCCACACGCGAATCTTGGGGCAGAGGCAAAAGTAAGGCAAAAACTGAGATTTTACTGAAGTCTTTCAGGCAGAGCCAAGTACAGTCCGTTCCAGAGGTCAAAACCAGGGCAATCAGGATCAGGCAGGAGTACAAAGTACTATCTGGCAAACAACAAAGACAAACCGACTGGCATAAGAACTGAACGGTATATGAGCAGACAAGCAACAGGTGTGTGGCAGACTGAGCAGGCTGACAGTCAGTACAGGGGGATTGCCAGTGGCGTGGACGGTGTACTAGCGGGAAAAGCTGGCAGGTGCTGACTGGCGAATGAGCAGAGGGGTGTGTGCAGGAGGGTGGGGTTTAAAAGGAGCAAGAAGCTCGAGCAGAGTCCATGACACTATGATGCTTTATGTACTACTCTAGTGCCAGTTTTGCAGTTTAGTCTGTGCAGAGCTCCTTCATCAAGTTAGCAGTAATAAATTTGCAGACTTTCAAATAAAAGCACAAAAAGTACTGGGCAGGGTTGGGAAAACACAACTACTTTGGTATGTTTCGGAAACGATCATGGTTTGGGTTTAAATAAGTGAGTTACTTATGTAAATACATAAGTCAGAGTCCTGCACAGCTCCAGTTTTGCAAACCCATTACCATGCCTCCCCCTCAAAGCTGAGATCCAAAGCTGACCCGTTAGCCGCAATTATCTCGAGCCCGACGACCCGACCGGCATATGTAGTTAAACACACAGACGCAGTCACTCACTTGTCATTCACTTGTGTTCTTTACTGGTGCAGCACCTGTGCTCCTGCAGCTGTGTGTGTGTTTCCACAGCTAACGGTGAGCCTCGCTTGAAGCTTTCAAAAGTTAACACTTTGTGGCACTTCTTGACAAGCAGCAAAGCTAGGACAACATTATTCTCACAGTCTTTGAGTGCGCTACAATCCTCCCAAATGTCCAACTTGGCCTTCAATGATGTGTAAACCGCAATTTGGTGTCATCCATTGGCTATTTTTGCCTTTATGTCATCAGTTTTAGCTATCAGCAAGCCTATATTGTTGTCAGACCAAACTGTGACGTCCCAAGCACCTGTGACTTTATATAGATTTTTTATCCATTAAACAACGTATTTGCGGGTCACCCGCCCGTTACCCAACCCAGTGCGGGGCTCTAAGTTCATAAAGTAACATGAACCCTGGTCTGTTGGGGAAAATTCCTGTCTTTGTTTGACCCATCCATCCACCCCAT
Organism: Lutjanus argentimaculatus; assembly: GCA_034769285.1. Classification (NCBI taxonomy): domain Eukaryota; kingdom Metazoa; phylum Chordata; class Actinopteri; order Lutjaniformes; family Lutjanidae; genus Lutjanus; species Lutjanus argentimaculatus. The sequence goes on from JAWZSL010000018.1 coordinate 13,050,931, forward strand.
TTCCTCCAAACATGGACTTTCTTGCTCTTTATACTACTTACCCAACTTTGACAGCATGTTATTCTGGAGGGCACTGCCAGAAATGATGCCAGAGGGGTACCGACAGCATCATACTTTGAGGAATGGGGAACTGACGATGCTGCTAGGGTTAAAATGGACTTTTTAAAATATATATGAATTAAAGTCATAAGCCAAAAGGACAATTATTTGTCTGGAATGAATTGTTTTTCATTGTGAAAGGAATTTTCCATGCCACATTACAATCAAAACATTCATATTCAACATAAAACAAAGTGACGGGGTATATTGCATTTCATTATTTATTTCCATAGAATATACTTGAAATTATCCTCAAATAATTTGCATCACAACAGTCTCATCTTTGTCCTCACTTGTCCTCCAGCTTATTACTGGAACTCACTCTGCAGCTTCCAGTTTGATTAAATAATTCAGTTAACAGCAGGTCAAGTAATTTCCAGTTTGTTACAGTCCAGTCTCATCTCGTCTGGTTCAGTTAAACCAGATCATTTCACTTCACTCCAGTCCGGTCCTGCTCTGGTCACTGAAGGTCACCCTGGATGTGAATTAATTTACCGCAGATAAATCAGCCACATTAAAATGGCGAACTGCAGCTCATTACAAAAAGGTCGGACACGTACAAGATGCCGGGGTCACCGTGTTTCCTCCTGCCTCTTCCTCTGTGCCTAATAGAGTCTAATCAGCGTCATTATTGCTGAAATAAATCACCTGCAGCACAATAAAAAAAAAATATTCACTTTATGGGAATGATTGTCACTCTCACGCTGACTGTAAATAAGCCCTGATAACATTTAGACTTCAGAGCTCCATGGAAACTGCCTCTGCCAGTTGAGTCAGTATTTTCAGGCCACTTGACAATGTCGGTAACTGGAGGCATTAATTTATCTGTCAGCTGTTGATAAAGAGTCCACTGACAGCGGAGACATCTCCTTTTTCTTCTTACAAACACTTTGGGAAAAAAAAAACAAAAAAAAAACACAATGTCATTGGAGCAAAAGTTTAGCATCACTCTCACTCATGACCACGACAGCCCTCGTCCTCTCTCTGACAGCCAAGCATTCTGGGAGTTTCTTTTTCCCCAGCAGCCGCCTCAGTGGCCCCACGGTCAGGTCAGATTGAGAATTCAGGACCTGTATCTTCCTGGCTGTGGTTTGTCACTCTTCGTCAGAGGTAAACTGTGTTTGAACTTGACAAGATGAGGAGCCGCGAGCGTGTTCAGCTGCAGTGTGTTTGTAGACTTTATGGAGTCTTTACTAGGACCTCAGCTTGGATTGTGAGTCTACATGGAGGACATAGTTTTTCTTTTCTGCTTCATTAATGTCAGAAAGCAGGAAACCTGTCCTGCTCTTGTGATTTGTCACGTCCCTCTCGGGTAATTAAAGTATGTGGATGCACAGTTTACGATCAAATTGTATAAACATGAATTTTCATGCATCTTGTGTTTTTTTTTTGTGTGTTATGTTTTTTTTTTAGTGTGCACCGAGGGGACTATCAATCAACCTGCCGTTGGTTTATTCATTTTTTAGGGGTTCAGATTTTGAAGTAGGTTTGTATAAAGTTTGTATCCATAGTCAGTGTAATATCTACAGTAGATGGAGGTCATCATGCCCCCAGTTTGGAGAAGCAGCAGGAATATTGGCAAGTTAAGCAATGCACTGCTGAGGACAGGTCAACAATACAACGTATTGTAGCCACCTAAAAAAGTCCATATGAGTTTACACTATATTTAGAGTATTTTCACTGCTTTACTTTGCTGTCAGACAGTCTTTCCTGACAGGAAAACACAGCTATATGAGCCAAATATTGCTTTCTCTTGCTCAACCAGACTCCATTAGCAAAGTCAGTCATTTTACCTCACAGAGCATGAGAGTTGCTAGATTACTGCTGCCTCCATCATTTAGTTTGTTTGTTTTACTCTGTGACTTTGGTGAATGCAAACTACCCTTTTAAAGCACCGGAGTCACACAATAAGACAAACAAACTAACCAGTCCAGACAGTGGTAGATGGGCAATTCCCATGTTCTGCAAGGTGAAATCAATAACTTTACCAATGGAGTTTGGTTCATTTGGAGAGAGTGATATAACAGCAATTTCCCGTCAGAAAAGGCTGTCTGGGGGCCCCTATTGCTCAGTTGGTAGGCCGCTGGTTCGACTCCCGCCTGTGGCTCATTTGTTGCATGTCATAGCCTCTCTCTCTGCGCCCCTTCCTGTCATATCTTCAGCTGTACTATCAGAATAAAGGCAAAAAGCCCAAAAAATAATCTTAAAAAAAAGAAAAGGCTGTCTGACACCAAGATAAAGAGATGAGAATAATCTGAATATAGTGTACGCTTATAGGAGATAGTTCACCCAAAAATGAAAACTTCAGTAATTATCAACTCACCCTCATGCTGATTGAAGGTCGGGTTTAGTTTTTAGTTTGCAAAACATTGCTGGAGTTTCACGTGAAAATAGTGCTGCAGAATTTCCCAAACAATTTGAGTGAATGGTGACCAGTTTTCAAACAACTGAAAAAAACTCATAAAATGCTTCCATATTGCTCATCTGGCATAATCCAAGTCTCTAAAGCCCCAACATGCCATTCATTGCGTGCACACACGTCACACCACACATACCCAGTTCAGACGGTGTGCACGCGCGCGTGAACGTGGCTCCAAGAAAAGCACCTACAGCAAAGATTCAGGCTAAAGCATGCTATAAATGACATCTTTCAAGTCAACTTGGCATGTTGGGGTTTTAGGAGACTTGGATTACACCAGATGAGAAGTATGGAGGCATTTTATGTTATGTTATGTTTCTTTGTTTTTTTTTTCAGTTGTTTTAACGTTTGAAAACTGGGAGATTCTGCAAAGCTGTTTTCCTGTGAAACTGCAGCAGTGTTTGTGGACTAACAAAACTAAACCCGACCTCCAGTCAGCATGAGGGTGAGTAGATAATGACTGAATTATGTAGAAGTTTTTTGTGCTTTTTCTTTTTTAAGCTGGCTGAAATACATTCGTCTACAGGCCCTGTCCACAGCAGTACATTGCTGAGCTTCCTACACCAGTACTCCTGGTGCTTCTCCAAACTTGGCCCGTGCTGACTACCATCTTCTGTGGCTAATCCACTGACTGTGGTCCTCAAGTACCTCATACAACCCCACTTTAAATAATCCAAACTATCCCTTTAACATATGTTAAGCACAAAGTGCTGCAAATAAATAAACCACATGTGAACTGAGGAGAACATTCATCGGTTTGGCAGTGTGTTCATGGCATTAACCAAAAAGCTGCAAATACAGAAACACTGTTTAAATCTTACAGAACAAAACGACACTGAGTTCAAACACAACAGTTTCCAGGGACACCTAAAAAAGTAATGAGCACACTAATTAGTGAAAGGTTGGTGTTAGGTGTACAGCCAATATCTCCAGTAATATCCTAATGTTAAAACTACAATAGACAATGTCGACTCATTTTCCAACAACCCAGAATTCATCTCTGTTCTGCTGTAACTCAGTGCTGACTTGCAACATTTCTGTTTTTGCTTGTGCTTCCTGTGCAACATTACCACAACTTTCTGTATCACCACAACGTTATATACGTTGGATATTGCTATTGATTGTCTGAGATCTCAGGCTGTGTTGCATGCGACTGACTCTGCATGTGTATTTCGGTGGTTTTACTCTCTCCTCCCTGCCGTGTAACAGCCTTGTTGAAATGCAGATCTGTATCACAGCTGCAATAATAGGTTCAATTTGCAGTGTCAGACAGAGTCCTAACCCACATCTGTGACATTAGCATATCTGTCATCATCACAGAGATTTTCTCCAGCGTTCTGGTCACAAACAGGAGCATCATGGGAAAGACAGCGCAGTTAAACTCTTTAGAAACTGACTTAAAGTCTCTGAATTTCCTGTTGATGAAAATGTTGTTTGGACAGTTCAATTTGTGAACTGTTTCCCATTCTTTATCTATGATTTTGTACAGTATTTGATATTAGAAATAGCAGGCTTCAGAGGAAACATGTTTGTTTGGGTTCTTGTATGCTGAAAATGTCATGGTTAGATCTTTGTTTGGATTATTTGCATTTACATTATTTATGTTTAGGGAGGGAATCAAAAACAGTTTCTTGTGCATCTTTTTGCTTTTAAATCAGGACTAGAACTGTAATATTTAGCTGAATAATCAAGTAGTCGATCGGAATGAAAAAAGGTTAAAAATGTTTATTGTCAGTAGTGTTTATAATCAGTTGTAAGTCATTTTTCATGCAAAAATGATCTAACATTATCTTGTTTCAACCTCCCAGTTATGAAGACTCTCTGCTTTTCTTTCTCCTGTCATAGTTAATGTTGGCTGTTGAACTATTTGTTAAACAAAACAAGTCATTTGTAGATATGACTTCTCAGACCACATGATGAAATGGTTATTTGAGAGAATAATTGCAATATGTAGGGCTGTGCAGACTATAAATTGCATTAATGTCTAAACTGTTGAACAGTAGCTACCCGGCAGCTTGCTAACTCGAGTGGAACCTTTCCTAAGTTCTGCTCCTTTTTACTCTGTGCTCCAAGAACATTTGAGCAAGCTTGATACCCGGCAAAACCTTCGTCAGCTTTTTTTTGTTTCCTGTTTCCTGTACTTAGATGTGTATGTGCTAGACTCATTGAAAAGAAAATCAGATTTTGAAGAAGGTTGAAAGATGTTGCTGGGGTTGACCTGTTCAAGTGCCATATATATAGTCACATCTTAGGTTAGCCCATGTTAGCAAAACACTTGCAAACAAGCTACCTTGTTGATATAGGCCAGATCAGTTAGTTAGTTAGTTAGTTAGTCAGTCAGCTAACAAAAGAGTGTGACACTATGCATGTTGCTTTTACAGCGACCCCAGCAACATATTTTAATCATCTTAAAAATTACTAAAAAGTGCAGGAAAAGAGAAAGTTGTCTGAGGTTTCAAAATGGGCGGGACTTAGTGAGGGTCAGTTCCAAATATTGGTTTTCTTCATTACTAATAATCGATACAGGTATTGGCCCTGGAAATAAATGGTTGACCCATAGAGGTAATAGTTGTTAGGTGCAGTCTCCATAAGCAACTACTTTTCAAGATACACATCTGAATGTTGACTGTTGCAATGAAACAACATTTGAACAATTTCCACAAAGCTACATAAACTACTACTTAAAGACACAAGCCTGCCAGAAGCTGTCAGATCTTGTTGTTTTAGTTTGCTGGACTTTACTGAGGTTAAAACTCGAGACTTGAATGTTCCAGTCAGGTCAGGTCCAAGTCAAGCCTCAAGTCTACAACCAAACTAATCTACATGTCTGTGAAGGTTGTCAGTCATCCAGGTCATGGTATTCGTAGCAAGGTTTGTCGTAGGCAACTGGACTTGATGGAGTTCTTGAAGATGTTTCGTCTCTCATCCAAGAAGCTTCTTCAGTTCTGACTGACTGGTTTTGGAGTTCAGGTATTAAACCTCCTTGAGGTCGTTAACACCTAGAGGGGAATGTGGCTCAATGCTCCTCAAGTGTTTGTATCAGCGAGGAAACATCTGGAAATGAGCATCTGTGCAGACTGCAGTTGCTCCTGGCCTCCTGTTTTACTTCCCAAGCACGTATAACTAATGATATTCAGATGTAAATGTTGGTTTCTGCAGTTTGTTTTATTACATTTTCACTCCTGGCTCATCTCCCTGTGTTTTCTTGGACCAAAACTTTCATTTTTAAAGCCTGCCCAAGCATTAAAGCAATGATGTTTAATCTTTTCAATTATTGTCTTTTCTATTGCACAGTATTTACTTGGGAAGAGAAGTGTTATTAACTGTTTCCCTCGCCCCGGTGTTCAAACTAACAGCTTCAGTAATTAGCTCTTTCTTACTGACAGACACATGCAGATGGTTATCAGTATTTTTTCTTCCACAGGATTCATTCTGTAGAGCTCCCCACTGCTGGAAAATTAATCCCACACTGGTAGGAAAATGTAAAACAATCAAAATGCGTGATCTCTCCACAACGCTCGCTCCCAAAATAAACAAATGTGGGGCAATTACGGTGCAAGAAGTCAACGTGATAAAACCCTACACAAATAAATGTAAATGTGCAAACAGGCAGAGCTTCTAGATGTTCTCCAGGAGGCAGTGGTTCATGGGGATTACATGCATTAACGAGACTAGAGCTGCTAATGCTGCTAGGATGAGGCTTATCCTTGGTCTGAATGCTGTTTATTGTGCTGGATGTATGTAGAGTCACTAATCTGCACTGCTTCAACTGTCTGCCCGTCCATCACTGTCGCTCACTGTGTCACTTCAGTGTCAGGTTGGAGGGTTTTATCTCTACACCCACTGCACTGCTGCTGTCTGCTGCTTCTCTGCAAGGCTTCAAATGTCACACAGAATTAGATGAAGTTGAGGGTTTTGTCCGGCCTTTAGTCAAGTAAAATATGCAATTTTAGGACTTTACAGGCACAATCTGCAACATTGTTTTTAAAAGCACCATTCAAAGAGGATTTAGGAGGCATAGTTTCACAGTGATTATGCTCTCAAGCACAAATAAACGCAGCCACACCTCAGCACAATGCAATATTTTGTGTGAATACAGCTGAAAATCCTCAGCTCCTGCCTCTTTATGTGTGTAAAACTCCCTCTACAGCTCTCAGCAGTGGGAAGAGACGGAAAACGCTTTGTAAGCATTAGGGCTAGCACAATTAAGTGAATTTTTATTGCAATATGACTGTCTGCAATTTTGAAAATTGCAGGAGATGCAATATTTGTCAAAGGCAAAATGTGTGTTAAAAGATTGTCGTGAGGCAGCAATGTCCTGTCTTACACATCAGATTCTACAGACTTAAAAAAAAATCTTCATTTGGTACATTTCCTGCAAAAAAAAAAAAAATCAAACCAAATCAAGCCATAGTCATTTTAAACATGTTTCTCAATCAAAATATAACATTGCAAATCCCATTGCAATTGCAGTATCAGTCAAAATAGTTGCAATTAGATATTCTTTTCAAAATCGCTCGGTTGTAGCAACCATTCGTAGCTTTATTTTTCTAGATTTGGTTTTGGAAGTGGGTGAAAAAAAAAGAGATTTCAATCTGCACACACTCAAGTTTGGATAAAAGTTCATTATTTTCGTTCATTATCCCCCTGTGTAATCATGCTGCAACAAAGGTAAAGTACATGGGGAAAAAAGTTGAGACATCTCAGAATTTCAAGGCAACGTACAGAAATAGATTTTTGAGTTTTTGAGCCCAACTCTCTGGTAGAGCTGGGCAATATATCAACATTATATCGTATCGTGATATGAGAGTAGATATCGTGATAGACTTTGGATATCGTTCTATCGTGATATGGCATAAGTGTTGTCTTTTCTTGGTTTGAAATGCTGCGTTGCAGTAAAGTGATATAATTTTCTTCTCATTATATCCACATTACTGATAATTATTTATAAAAAAAAAGCTCATATTATGTGAAAGCACCAATACTGTACAATATTGTCACAATATCAAGGTTCTTGGTCAAAAATATTATGATTTCCACTCATTTTATCACCTTAGCTTCTTCCACCCCCTTGACTACGCAACATGTAGTTAGTCACAACCTGCATGATCAATAATTATCGATACCAAACGATATGAAACTTCACTATCGTGATAGGTTTTTCAGCTCTATTGCCTGGGCCTACTCTCTGGAACACCCTGATGCTCCAGAGTGACTCATCAGCACAAAGATGAAAAACTTAGTTAGAAAGATTTGATTTCTTTGATTAAAATGCTGTGACTTTAACTACGTCTCCCAGGGAGCTTTGGAACTTTGGTCTCGTCAACAACATCAGCGTTCTGTTGTGTGTTCTGCTGACATGATGAAGCTGAAGCTCAAGATTACAGTTTGTGCAGTTTGTAGAAATCTGACAAAACATTCAACAGTTCAAATAATTGACTTTCAGATTCTTGATTTTTTTTTTTTTTTTTTTTTAAGCAGACCCCCTTGAGAAATTCTACAGAGAACCATTCTATAGTGTAATGGATCCACCCAGAACCCTCTCTGGTTGTTCTGTTCCCAGAACATTTTCACCTTCTAACATAAATACTACCATGAACCTTTTTGTATTCTAAAGGTTTTGTTTAGAAACCACAAGGATGGCTTTAACAAGAACCTCTTTATGTTCCAAGGGTTTTATATAGAACCCATCAAGGGAGTGCAACGAGAACCTTTTTACACTGTAAAGGTTTTATGTAGAACCCACCAATGGAGAGCGTCCATTGGTGGGTTTATGTTTAGGACACACTCGGAGGTTTTGGCTGAGAGAACCTTTATATATTTCAAGGGTTTTGTGTAGAACCCACCAGGGAGTTTTATCAAGAACCTCTTTATATGATTATTTTTATATTACGAGGGTTTAGAGGCTCCTGTGTTTTATGTTGATAAACATTGAGGACATCATATAAAGAAAACTTTAAATATATATTTATCCAGCAATGAAATGTAACTGAGTAAATTTACATAAGTATTACAATTTTGAGGAACTTTTACTTGGATATTTCTGTTTTATACTTCTCCAGACTTCAAGGCTTTGAGTTTGGAGCCCAACTTAAATTTTTAAGTTTTGAAATAAACCAAAGAAAGTTTTGCCAACCTCTAATCTTACACACAATAAAATTTTATTTAAAAATTATTCACTTTTGGGGTGCCCCTATAGCTCAGTTGGTAGGGCGTGCACCCCATGCACTGAGGCTGTCAGTCCTGTGCAGCGGCCGCAGGTTCGACTCCCGCCTGGGCTCATTTGCTGAATGTCATCCCCTCTCTCTCTGCCCCTCTTCCTGTCATATCCTCAGCTATCCTGTCAGAATAAAGGCAAAAAGCCCCCCAAAAAATAATCTTTAAAAAAAGTATTCACTTTTACTTGTTACTCAATAATTTTTGAAATATAAGATTCAGGTTTGTCTAAAGAAGAAAAGTAAATTATCTCATTAAAAGATTATTTTTAAATTGTAATCAATACTTAAGAATTTGAGTTGGCCTCAAAACTGAAGAATCTGTTGCAGTAAGTTGCCTTGAAATTCAGAGTTTTCTCAACTATTTTGTATTTATGATGACTTGTCTAAATGGATGATATCAGAGTGAAAAATATTAAAGGAAGAGTTCTTATTTCCTGCAAGAGCATAGGTTTGTATTTGTGCAGTAGGGACATGTCCCTGCCATAGTTGAGAAGACCATTTTGTATTATTTTTTGAGCAAAGTCGGTGTTTAGCGGTTGTTTCAGAACCATGGACAGCAGTTAGAGAGCGAGAGAGAGAGAGAGAGCGCTGTCTGTGGTTCTGAAACAACAAGCGCTCACCTGCAGGCTATGAACAGCTGTTCCTGTGTGCCTCCCTCTGCTGATTTTGACAGAGAATCTTTCAGAAATTCAAAAAGTATTTATCATCCTGCTGGCACGACACTTTTATGTGTGTGCACTGATTAATAAATGTACTGTTTAATTTTGAAACAGCAGCCTTAGGTCTTGTGTCCGTGTAGTGTTTTTCTCTCTCTCACCACATTCTGGCTTCGACTCAGTGCCCTGCCCATGCTTTTTCCACTAGAGACAAACGCTGTATGAACACACACACACACACACACAAACACCTATATGTCGTTATTATGTGGCCTTTCTGAGGCTGCCACTTGCTTAAATTAAAAATAAAAACTGCCCCAACTGCAACTCTTTTTCTGTCCTTAGGATGTCAGCAGAAATCACATCTTCAGCTGTCTAAGCTGTGTAAATATGTATGGCTGGATACTCTATCACAAAGTGTTAAATGAGAATCTATTTGTATGTTTACTGACCCAAATATTTGAAAAATTAAACATGCATTTGTGTATAATTTGATACTGGAGTTTTCAACATCCGGCACTCTGTATACTATAATGTTCCCATGGAGGCAGTGAGTTAGCAGTGGGCTGCGACTTGAGCCCTGTAATTTTCGCAAATTGGCACTATTAAAAGTACACCAAATTAGCTATTAGCAGCTCATGTTGTGCAGTCTACCCATGGATGTACAGACGGCTATTACTGGATTACTTTGGTACTTAAGAAAACTTAAAAATGTGATGATTCACAGGCAAGTTCTGGAGTTGCAAGGTGCATGTTTTTTCTGTGATTTCTAGGGATATTTATTCAAGGTGGGCATCAGGCATAATGATATCCTCTGGATGTTTAAGAGACACAGAATATAAAAATATGTGTATCATGTCAGATTTGACTGAGTAATGACTCCAAGAAGGAGCCCCAGATTTAAGCAAATGTCGCTGTGTTTGCTCTTTGTTTCTCTTTTTCTCTCTGAGATGTTTGAGTGAACATCATTTTTCTTAGAGGATTGCAGTACCGTTCATATTCCTGTTCCTGGTCATCTGTAGTAAGTCTCTCTTCTGTCTTCGTTTCTTCCAGACTGGCCAGATGAATCCCATGACACAGTTGTACTACAAGAAGGTGAGTCAAACGTTCGTCAGGACAATGTTGTGACTTACATTGTGTTCCTGCAGGTTTATCCAAACAAAAATGTTTGGCAAAATGTCCTCACTCTAAAGGTCCAAACTCTTACTGGTCCCCACAAAGACAGATGAAGAGGAAAACACAGAGAGGAAAAGAAATAACAGAGGCTCACACTCTTACACTCACACTAAGACAAAATCAAGTCTGTCAGTGTATTCATCATCCTCCTGTTTTCACAGTTGATTGTATCACATTCACCACTGATGTTATTCACTGTAACTTCATGCTTACTTCAACAGCAAATCCATGTTTTTCATCAACAGCCTTGTTCAGCTCTGATGTGACGATGAATGATGTAGACTGTTTAAAAGGGTCGGCTAATAAAATGGAATATCCACCGCCGCATGAGGAACTTATGATGGACTGCAGATATGACAGAGAATAAATAATGCAAATAAACAAACAGCTGATTTATTTGACTTAGAAGCCTGTTTAAGCCCTAAAACACACAGTGAGAGTCAAATATTTAACTGTGCTCGCCATACGACTCCGGGGACTGCAATGTCAGCCTGTGTCTTGAAAACAATTTTCTGTCTGATCGCTGTTATTTACACAAAGAAAACAGAGCTACTGATTCAGATCCATGTAGCCAATATGACGTTTAAAGTGACTTTAAGAGGCAAATATTATTCTTTCCCTTGTTTTCTATCACATGTTGCATTTAATGTTAGACGTTCATATTAAACATGTTTCAAAAGTTTCAAATATGGCAGTAAATGTATTTAAAAGTAATCCCCGTGTGCAAAAAGCTCAGGTTTTAGATTCTAAATGCAACTTTTTTTTCCTACTTTACACGTCAAAATGATGATTTCTTTAATGGTCATCTGCTCCAGACACACCGTGCCCACAAAGAAGTGTAAACACCAACTGTTCAAACGGAGTCAGCTCAGATTGGACCTCCAGCTGCACGGCTAACCTGGCAAACTAGCTCACGGCAGCTACCCTTAGCAGCAGTTATCAGTTACTTTAGCAAGTAAAACTGTCTGTCCATGGGGGAAACTCTGTAAGTCACTGATTATTTTCTCCATAAAGTGTCACAAAAATGTCAACAGTGTCACCAAAATCATTGAATAAAGTTATGAAGTTGTGTTTTTGTACAGTTATCACTGAGGCCCAGGGTTATCCAGTTCATAGCCACACCTAGAAAGGTCTGGCTATAAACATTGTCTTTTTGCCATAGGGGAAAAATGCTCTGGCTCATTTCTGTTTCAGTCACAATCGTGTTGGATGGCGCTAAGCTCAGGATGCAGCAACAGTGCCCCTGGAAAACAGTAATTCAGGTGCTAATTAGCTGTTTTTAAGGGTGTAAGATACTAGTTTAGAGGTTGTTGTTTCCTGGGGACTTTGAAAATGCAGATAGCGGATGTCGACAACATCCATGGCAGGCTCATACCTGCATTGTACATCCGGTGAGTCCGACTACAATTTGGTGTTCCATATATATGTAACATTAGCTTAGCTGTCATATGCCACAGATTTGAAATTCACTTGATGTCTAACATTGATGTAATACTAATATAATCTGTAATTCTTTACAGCAAAAACAAAAAACTTGCACATAGCGCTGGTGCTAAAGAAGTCACTGAACACTGCCTGGATTTGCTGCAAGCCAAATTTCAGGCAGAACAATAAAGACTGAACTGAACTGATGTTTTGAATGAGCACTTAGATAATTTCTCTTTATAGCTTTGTTACTTTGGATAATGTAATTAACAGATACCGTATTGCTTAAAATATGTAGTATTGAAAAAGTATTGAAATATTGGTACCTCCAGCCCACCGGCAAGTGAATGAAGCGGTGCTCACAGGCACTGGGTGTTGCCCAAAAAGTAAAACATGAAGGTTTTAGGTAATCATATTTTATGTTAGAGTCTGGATCTGTTCGTCACACATTGCCACCTAATAAGGACTGATCAAGCTGTTTACCTCAACTTGTCACAACCTGTAAAGAATCAGAGCATTCTTCCTTTTTTTCTTGACACTGCTGTCCTGATTAATTACCCCAAAACAGAAGTAAATTTGATTTATCAATCATCGTCGCCTGCCGAGCTGAATCACACAGATCCCGACACATCTCATCCTGTCATCAATCACCTCGCTCATTAAACATCTGGCCATTGTTGGATGATGAAGCACCTCTGCTTATTTTCCCTGAAGCTCGATATAATATTATAATAAAAATGAAATAATAACTTCTGACATGAGCAACGGTGCTAGCCTCAAATCCTTAACCCTGATCACATAAGCCACATCAAACTGTTTTTTCTAGACTACAAAATCCAGTAGGAGCCGACTGTTTCAATAAATCAATGAAGGACTTGATTCTCTGCATTTTAAAATTTTTGTTGTTGTTATTTGTGTTGTGTTTTAGGCGACATACTCGCCGTACCGCGATCGCATCCCGCTGCAGATCGTCCGGGCTGAGGTGGAGCTGTCTGCTGAGGAGAGGGCCTACCTCACCGCTGTGGAGAAAGGTAATTTTTTTTTTTTTTATCTCTCTTAACAATATATAATCTCTACCCTCCTCATTCTGCTGCTCCTCTCACCTCTTAAATGATGCTGAGTCAATAGTTCCTGCCTGTTGAACAGGCAGCAGCTGGTCAGTCGGATTGTGCTGCAGCCAACAGCTCACAGGTGTCGTCTCTGCAGCAGCTCACATGTGCTCCAGTCCTGTCACAACGTCCTTGAACAAGATGCTCAACTCCAAACTGTTCACTCAGCATGAGAAGAACACCTTCAATTCATATTCTTATAACATTTTAACCCACCATAGGTACATAAAAATGGTTAGAAACAGCTGTTACTCCAGAATAGCACTAAACCTTCAGCATGTGCAAAAAAGGTCCCAGTGTTTTATTAAATTTGGCACCATTTTAGCCATTTATAGACCCTTTATGGGCCGACATATGAGTACATCACGGTGTTAGGTGGAGGCAAAACATAGGAAAATGTAGTAGGTCACATAACCAAGCTAGTCATCTTGCTGTGTTGATGGGCTCAAAAGTTAAGTTTTATCACACACCAGCTGCCACTGCCAGTCAAAAAAACAAAATTAATGCAAATATAGTTCAACGCAATAAGACGAAAGCTGGGACGTGTGTGTGAGCTGTGACAAAGTAAACAAAATGAACTCACAAAATGCCAAGAAAGGAAATATTCTCACATCTGTTTTCCTCAGTAAAAAGAAAAATACAACCAATCACCTTCTGAATTCACGTTTCTCCCTTTAACCAAACTAAGAGGAGCTTTAATCGCTTTGTTATTTCCGTAAATTAAACGTGAGAGACTCTGGTTTGACTCCAACTCCAGTTTGGTGAAATAAATCCTTAATTTACTGTTTTACTCTCACTCATCCCTCCTGCTCCAGAGCACCGTCCTCCAGCCAACAGCGGCGTCCTGAGCTGGAGCAGCGTGAAGCAGCGTCCGTCACTCTGCAGACCATTAAAGTGGCAAAATAAAACAACAAAAATTTGCCCACCAAAAAAGAACAAGTGATACAACCATCTAACCTACAAATATGTGCACAGGTCGACCAGTCTGCTCCCATTGGTTAATAATCACACAACACTCACGATCCTGGAGAGTGAATAACTGTGCATATTCAGAAAAAACAGGCCAACAAAAATGACTAGCTCCTGTAAGCTACTGTATTTTGGGAATTTTTCTGCGTCCACCTAAGTTCTGCCCCCCAAAAAAACATCATAATGTTTACCAACACAAAAGGGGTCTATAGTACACTTAATTTTATCCACTTTTAACAAAGTAAAAAGGGTCTTAGTAAACCCATGTTTTTTTTTAAATAACTTTGGGGTTGTTAATTTCTTGCCAAAGTGCTTGTCAGAATAAGTCCCGTTAACAGACACTTTTTTTTTGTAAGGTGAACACCTCCAACTACACCTTTAACTACATCTCCCAGGGAGCACTTTGGTCTTGTCAACAATGTTAAAATTCTGTTGCATGCTCAGTGATACATCAAGCTTAAGTTTACCACTTCCTGAGCACCAGATTTGTTTTGCACAGGCTAGCTAAGAAAACAAGAATGTTTCAAGAGTGCTTGGCTCCATTTTTCAAGCGTTGCCATGCTGTCACCACAACAACCGCTACATGCTGCTGTGATGATGTATTATCGGAGATGAATCAGGATGCTTAGTGTTTCCACTGCAAAAGATAAGTGATCAAATTCATCTGCGCTGTCCAAACACCCAAGACACATTTTAAAAGTGTAAACCAAGGGTCTGAAAAGTGATGCATCCTAGTAGGTCTAGTTTTAAAAAAAAAGCAAAATAAAAATCGCTATAAACAACAATATCAATTCTTAATACTTGTAGAAAACAGGCATTTTTAGAGAAGTTGTATCTGAAATTCCTCAAATACATTTAAAAAGTCATTATCACTTGTAATAATATGATATACGGAGAGCTGAGAAGAGATCTACTTTGTATTAGCATTAAAAAGAGAGTTACTGGTTATTGGGGGAGGTTGCTGAAAGGAGGGGAAACAAAACAAAGCAGGGCTTGTATAGCTCTTGATTTAATTCGTATGTGACTGGAATATATGTATCACTGTGGATCACATTTGTCCAGCAAATATTAGATGAATGTGGCTTTTTCATACCGGTGGTGTGACAGTATCAGTTGGCTGAAACTTGCAGCTGAGCAGAGGTTAAAAGACCAGTTCCTGCAGAAGTGGCACTGTGAGCTCCAGCATATATCATCATGGGATCTATGATCTGTGATTCAAAGAGGACATTAAGTTTGAAAAGTGAAAACAGGAGGTGTTCTCAGGCTGTTTGTAATTGTTGAGTCTCCAATAGGAAGGACTGAAAGTGGAAATAAAAAGTTTGGGGTATGAATATCATGTTATGTTTGAAAGTAAAAATACAATCATTGTTGAGTACAGAAGGAAGTACCTGCCTTGTTAGTCATCCGTCTATGTTTCATTTATATTATTACTGCAGGCAGACAAATCAAGGGTAAGAAGGTAAATTAGGTTCCTTTTTGAGCAACGTCCTGCCACTATTTAAATATCTGGTTTGTGAAATGGATCTGTTTTGGTCATTTGTCATCGTATCGCTGTTTTATGTTTGTACATGATGTGTGATCTAGAGTAATAAAATAAAACTGAAACTGAACTGAAACTGAGAATTGCAATGCTTGGTTTCCAAGTATCATGATGGTGTTACAGATACACAACTTCAATAACTTCATGAATCTAAACCGTGGCAACAACAAATGTGTCACAGCTGTGTTTATCTTCTTCATATTTTCTTAATTTGCTTCTGTTTTGTTTATTTACATGTGTGTTTACTGTGATTTTCATTGTGTTGAGCTTTACATTGTGGTATTAGTACGCTTCGTATCAATATGGTGGAAAATTAGTCAAAGTTACTTCATCCTGTGGACACAGCTTCAAACCACCTGCTCCTTTAACCATCACCCTCCGCCGCTTCCTCCCCAGGTGACTATGCGGGAGTCAAACATGCCCTCCGCGAGGCGGAGGTCTACTACAACATGGATGTGAACTGCCTGGACCCGCTGGGCCGCAGCGCGCTCCTCATCGCCATCGAGAACGAGAACCTGGAGATCATGGAGCTCCTGCTCGACCACGGCATCCACACCGGCGACGCCCTGCTCTACGCCATCAGGAAGGAGGTGGTGGGTGCCGTGGAGCTGCTGCTGTCGCACAGGAGGCCCAGCGGCGAGAAACAGGTGTGTGTGTGTGTGGATTGTGGATATCTGGGCGTGTCTGTGTGTGTTTAAACAAAAGAGAGAGGACGTATCCTCAATGGATGTATGTTCATATGTTGCATTCAGACACATTCATGCATGTACACTCTTAGAAATAAAGGTGCTCACTAGAACCATAAAGGGTTCTTCAGCTTGTCTGCATACAGAGGAGACCTGTTGTAAAGGTTCCACTTGGAACCCTTTCAGAGAGTTCTATGTAGAATCCAACATAAAGGGTTATACCTAGAACCATCTGTGAAAGGTTTCAACCAGAACCCCCTATGAGAGGTTCTGCAAGAACGCTTCTATAGTGATTCAGAGTTTCTATCCAATCTTTCTACTTTCTAAAGATGTCAACAAGGACCCACTCAGGGGGTTCTACTGAGAACTATTTTATATTCCAGGGTTTTTTTAAATCTAGAACACTCTCAGAGGGTTCTTCGTAGAACGTTTTTTATGTATATTACAAGGGTTTTTATGTAGAACCCACCAAAGAAGTTTGACCAAGAACCTTTTTATATTCCAAGGGTTTTATCAAGAACACACTTAGGGAGTTCTACCCAGAACCTTTTTATAATAATGGTTTTATCTAGAACACACCCAGGGGGTTCTACCAAGAATCTTTGTATATTCCATTTATATAGAACCCATCAAGGGGGTTCTACTGAGAATCTTTATATATTCTAAAGGTTTGATCTAGAACCGCCAAGAGCGTTCTACCGACAACCTTTTTATTTTCCAAAAGTTGCATCTGAAACACAATCACGGGGTTCTGCCGAGAACATTTTTATATTTTAAGGGGTATCTCTAGAACCCACCAAGGGGGTTCTACTGAGGACTGTTTTAATATTACAAGGGTTTTATCTAGAACCAGCAGGGGGGTTCTCCCAAGAACTCTCTTATACGATGCTACAAAGAACCCTTCAGAAAGAGTTCTTCAAGGACTTCAACAATCCTCGAAGAACTCTTTCTTCCTAAAAAGGGTTCTTTGGATGAAAAGTTGCTTAATGGAACCTGTCGATTTTTCAGATTCTTTGGAAGTAAATTGTTCTGAGTTGGACATCAGCCGATCGGGATGAATGCCTTTGGAACCCTTATTTCTAAGTGTATTTATTTGCTTTTACTCATCAGTACCATTGTTATTGTGTGTGTGTGTGTGTGTGGTGTGTTGGTGTGTGTGTGTGTGTGTGATAATGAGTAGCACATCCATTCATTGTAAAGCTCCATGCTACATTCTGCTGAGAAGAAGAAAATTAAACAGCTCGTTTATAGACACACTGTGAAATAGGATTTACAGACAGACAGTATTTGTCTGCCTGACCATTTCTGTGTGCGTTTTTGTGTGTGTGTGTTTATGTTTTTGTGTGTGTGTGTTTTTGTGTGCGCGTGTGTTTGCATGTGTCTGTGTGAAAAAACAGACGGAGACAGAGAGTAAAAGAACATGTTGCACAGTTGAGTTAACATGTAGGTGTTTGGGGGGGGATCGAGGAGGAGAGATTCAGAGTGAGAGATTTAAAATCATCAGGGAGTGCAGATGAAGAGGAGGAGGAGGAGGTGAGGGGAGGGTGAAGAGAAGAAGAAAAGAGATCAGAGGAGAGAGGAAGAAGTCGGGAACAAGGGTTGTTTTCAAATAAAGACAGAGAAGAAGATGAGAGAGAGGAGAGACAGAGACTTCTTCTTCCTCTTCTTCTTCTTGTACATTCATTTCTGGACCGCGTGAGGCTGTGAGGTTCCGCGTCACCATGGCAACCCAACCCTTGGCCGAAGCGGAGGATTGTGGGAAGGTTTTTGGTCGCCTCTCAGTTGGATCGAGGATGGGAACAAAATCTGCTCTTGCTGTGTTTCTGTTTCTCGTTTCTCTTTACTCTTTTTCTGTTTGTTGTCTGCTCGTCTCTGATGTATGTCCTCGCTTGTCTTCTCTTTCTTCTTCTCCTGTTTGCTTTCACAGAGCAAAAACATTCTGCTCATCAGCAGTCTCTAGGATATAAGATGTACACAAGTAACATTTTGCACATTTTTAAACATTTTATTGTTAAAACCAGAGATAGCCTTATCATCTTACATCCCTTTGAGAACATACATCTCTATATATAGATGTTGAAGTTTGTCTTTACCATTTAGAAGTTAGTTTTTTCAGTAGTGTAACTTTGAAATAATGATCACTACACTATTTATTATAAGGTATATATATGAAGTTGTGAAGTGTTTATGTTTCTATTATAGCTCCTGGTGTTAATCGGCCGTAAACAACACATACAGTGTAATGGCATTTATAAAACAAACTAAAAACTGTCAAAACAATGTTGGAAAACACTGTTCAGCAGACATATTTCACATTAAAGCTGCAAGCAGCATTGTACGGGCCCTCGTACCCATCAGGGTGTGCTGCAACTGCGACTATGACTGAATACTGTCATGTAGATGTGTTCCGGGCGGGACTCGAATCAAACGTGAAGTTTGGTGCAGATCAGATCATTTATAACAAAGTTATAGCAATTTCGTGTTTTATGGCGAGACATCAAAACTCAACGTCATGCCAAATTCGACGCCACACACGACGCTAAATCTTTTAATAACTTTTGATCACAAGGTAGTCTAGATGGCACGCACCATCATTACGATGAATTCTGTTGGAGGAGTTTGTTAAAATACAACACATGGAAAACACCAAAATTGTCCACGAAATTCAGGATGTCCAACTTCCTGTTGGGTTAAGGAGATGAGGGAAGAGATTTTTTTTGTGCGTCTTGGTGTGATATATGTGTACTGATTTTCGTACATATTGGTGAAACATGCTGTGGGGTCTGTTCTTTAATGGGCGTGGCCAAACTGCCAAAAGCTATATTTTTCACCATGACTAATGTCAAGTGCCAAATTTCATGCACCATCGAGCACATGTAGCCCCTCAAAAATGTGATTAAAGAGTAAGAAAAAGAAAAAGGAGAAAGAATAAAATAATAATCCGACCAGTGTTCTAATAAAGTATATCACAAGCCTAAAGCTAAAGCTGCCACTGTTTTGTGAAAGGGACAATTCATCCCAAAATCAAAAATACATATTTTCCCCTGGCCTGTAGTGCTGTTTATCCATCTAGATTGTTTTGGTGTGAGTTGCAAAGTTTTGGAGATACGGGCCGTAGAAATGTCTGCCTTCTTTCCAATATAATGGAACTAGATGGCTCTCGGCTTGTGGTGCCCAAAACGCCCGAAAATAGTAACAAAAAAATTCGCAAAACCCCCGATTACTCAGGGTAATCCACAGAACTTGTTAGCGGTTTCAGGTAGGAACTACTTTCTTTCTACTAGAAAGAAAGTAGTTCCTGTAGATTCTACTGCAGACAAAAGGTAAACACTACAGGCCAAAGGAAAAAGATGTATTTTTTAATTTTTGGATTTGCTGCATAAACAGCATAAAACATCTTTACAGGCCTTTCAAATTATATGAGTCAACATTAACTTGTAATAGCTTCAAGAAAAGAGTCAAAACTGGACGTGGAAACAGCACAAACGCCACAGAACGAATTTTACATTTTACTGATTTGCTTGTTGGTTGAAAAAAGAGAAGTTTGTGTTATTGATTGGAGAACTGAAGCATCAGAGTTGCTGAACACATAAGTAAAGTTTTATATATAAGTTAAAGAAGCCGTCCTTGTGTTTGTTTGCATGTGATGCCTATATTAAGACCTGGATGTGTGTTGTGTGTGTGTGTGTGTGTGTGTGTGTGTGTATTTTCTAAACTGCTCTTTCTCAGCTGACAGGTAGAGTCGATGCCTTTTATCTTCTCTTGGCGAGCAAAACTGTTGACCTTTCTGCCGTCCCTCTCCATCTGACTCAGTCTGACTCCCCCTCTCTCTTTTATTACCTCTCTCCCTTTCTCTGTTCATCCTCCCCCCACCTCACTCCCCTTTTCATCCGTCCTCCCTCCCTCCCTCCCTCCCCATCTCCATCTCCTCTCCTACTCCCTGATTAACTGCGACCAAATGCAGTTTTCTACACCACCAGCTCTCCAGAAATGGAAGGAATGTGGCAGAAGGAAGGGAAGGGAGGAAAAGGAAAGAGAGATGGAGAGAGGAGGAGGTCCAGACGGAGAGAGAGGGAAGGAATAAGAAATGAGGGACAGCAGAAGTGACGGAGAGAGAAATAGTTCCAGAAAACAGAGCGCTATGCAGATGAGGGAAAGGTCTTTCAGGCTCGCTCTCACACTTCCCTTTGATGTGTGAAGTGTGTGAAAAAAAAGATTAAGTGTGCATTTGTGTGGAGTCAAAGATAATTTTTGGTTGTTTTTATCTGTGTGTGTGTGTGTGTGCCTGTGGATGTACTTATATCAGTGGATACAAATGGTAACAGTTTTGATTTTTCTATAGATTTATGTTTACTGTATTTTTTTTTTCTAAAAAGAAAAACCTGAAGAGTGGAAAAAAAAATCAATAACACAAACACTTGTGTGTGACTTCAAGGGGCTGTTTGAGCTGCAGTTACAGTTAATCAGTAGTTTCTTTATGGATTTCTTCATTTTTCTCTTGTAGGAGATCAGTGGTGGAATGAAAGTAGATTTACTCGAGTACTTTACGTCAAAGGATGGTTGGATTATTTGAAGAGTGCTTGTATGAGGTACTTATCCAGTGTCAGTATATTATCTACAGTCGATGGAGGCTGAATACCAATGTAGGAAGCTAAGCAATATACTGCTGTGGACAGGGTCAGCAACAAACATATTTTAGCTCCCTAAAAAAAGAATCAAAAATCAGTTTAAGTGTACACTGTATTGAATATTTCCACTGCTTTACCTTGCTGTCAGATGGTCTTTTCCAACAGGAAACAGCCGTTACATCCACCAAATTTTATTCTCTCCAAACCAACCAAACTCCACTTGCAAAAACAATAACTTCACCTCGAAGAATGTGAGAGTTGCTGGTTTAATGCTGCCTCGATCTCTTAGTTTGTTTGTGTTATCATGTGACTTTGGTGTTTTAAAAGGTTAGTTCAATACAAACAAACTAACAGATCGAGGCAGTGGTAGACCAGCAACTTCTGTCTTCTGTGAGATAATGGAGTCTGGTTGCTCTATAAAGAACGATATTTGGCTTATATAGCAGTGCCTTCCTGTCACAAAAGGCTGTCTGATGGCAAAGTAAAGCAGTGAAAAGAGATTTTTTTTTAGATGAGTAAAATACATTTTGCTGCTGACTACAGATGTTAATGATAAATAGAGTTTTACAGATTAACGCCGACCTCACAGGTTTTCCCACAGTTTGGTTTGGTCTGCCTTGTTAGTCTAGAAATGGCAGTAATTTGACGTCAGCACCGCTTGTTGAATTAGGACAGACGGACAAGAGCAGCCGTTTGAATGAGAGGCTCATTGTTTATTATGTTCACTTGAATTGTTTGTGCTTGAATTAAAGCTGTAGTATACGATCTGAGAATCAGTTGAGAAAGATTGAGACGTTGAGAAAAATTTGAAAAAAGCATCCTGCCCACACACACACACCCCTCCCGTCTGTGTTCCCTGATCCTTCCCACCGAGACTCCCAGACACACCCCCTCTACCAGAGCTTGATTTCTGTGGTTGGAAGTTTAGTTTCTCTTCTGTATCGCTGTGTGTACTTTCAGGTTTCTGCTTTATTTTACCGTTTCTTCACGGTCGCTTTCAACTGATAGGATTCCTGTTAAGTTACTGCTGATGAAGACAACACTTCCTGAGTTTGCTGCTTCATAATAAAAGCCTTAAATTAAAGAAATAATGACGGGCTTTTATGCTGAATAAATTATAGGAAGTGAAACGTCCAGCCTCAGCCACTTGACTAAAAACAAGCGCGATTCAGATAGACACACACCTCGGCAGCCCTGAGATGTGAAGGATGTGAATCCCTGCCGTGCAGGCCTGATTAGCCGAGTCAAACCAAGTCAAGACAAACAGCACAAGTGTCTGTAAACAGGCTCTAGTCTCTCCATCGTTCTACACATGAGAGACAGAGACAAGCAGAGGAAGCTGAGCTGCCAGGCGGGCAGAGGCAGAGATGAGCTGCAGGGGAGACAGAGCAGCTGGAGCACGGGATGAATAGTTGAAACAGTTGAAACTACAGTGAAAAGCAAGAAACACACAAGTAAATAACGACTGTAGTTGAGCCAACATTATATTGACGTATGGCTGTCTTCTGGCACTTGTTGCTAAGCTGCTACTCAGCTACTTGCTTGTTGCAGAAAGTTTATAACGTGGAAGGGGGCGGGGACGAGGCGGAACGCGGAGCACGGGGAGTCAGAGCAAGCTCTCGGGGGAGTGTCAACTAGAGTGAGGGGATGGGATGAGAGTAGGAGAGAGACGTTGACCAATGGAAGCCATCCGGCCGGATGGCTTCCATTGGTCAACGTCTCTGCAGCCCTGCAGCCACTAGAGTGAATGGATTTTTTTTTCATTTTTTTTGCTCTTCACATTGTGTAGATTGTACTATAGGACCATAACCACCATCTAAATGAGGTTATTAATAATGATCAAACTTTCAAATCGTAGACTACAGCTTTAACATTTCACACAACTAATGCCCCTAGAAAGGACAGCAACGCTACAAACGTGGTGATCTAATAGACCATGATGCATTGCTGTAGTCTTAACTGGCCTAGTTAATGAGCTCAACCTTAAACATCTAAAGCAGTAAAATGCAACATGTGCATTAATACAGCAGTGATAATAATCATAAAACCCAGATGCAATAGAAAAAAAACAGAGTGCAAAATTTGTGAATTTTCTTGATATTAACCTACTTAAATACTTCACAGTGTGGCACTTTTAATAAAAGATCTGAATACTTCTGCTACCACTGCAAAAGATGCAATGTAACAAGGCAAAGTAGTCCCACTGTGGTCCTTTACAAAATAAATAAATATTTCTGAATGGTTCTCAACACCAGCAGCAGGAAATACAAGAATATTTTAATGCATGAAAAATCAATTAAAACACACTTTAAGCTAAGAAAAAACACTGTTGTACCAAAGTGTTTAGAGAGATTTCTGTGTTGGAGTGTATTTGACTGTGAGTTTGTTAATATTTACCTGAGTATGTTTGTGTCTGTGCATGTGTGTGTGTGTTCTCTCCTTGTCTCTTTAATCAGTGTGTGATGCCCAGCCCGTGGCAGCTGTTCTCACAGTCTTTATCATGCCAACAAAAAAAAAAAGTGAAGAGAGAGGGAGTTAGAAGGAGAGAGATCAGATGAACAGAAAAGGTTTTGGCAGCACAAAGGAGGGACAGAGAGAGGAGATGAAGAGACAGAAGAGGAGAAGAGAGATATGAGGAGAGGAAGCAGGTAGAGAAGGAGGTCAGATGAGGAGAAAGATGGAAGAGAGAGCGGGTGCAAAAGAAGAGGAGAGGAGATGGTGGACGGAGAGGAGGGAGAGGCGGAGGAGAAGGAGGTGAGAGGAGGAGTGAGAGACGGGGAGCAGATAGACCGAGAGAGAGGGAAGATAAGATGAGAAGCACTCTGCTTCGTTCTCCCTCTGAGAGATGAAAGAGAGTCCACACGTGTTCGCTCCACTCCTCCCTCAGTCCCTCCTCTTCCTCAAGTCTGCTCCTCTCACTCCTTTCTGATGTCTCCCAGTGTGTGTGTGTGTGTGTGTGTGTGTGTGCGCCAGTCTCATAGGATTTGGATGCCTTATGTTTTGTGACATATAAGCACATTTGTGTTTAGCATTTATGTAAGGGATAACATCAGGGTCCTGAATCATCTTATTAATTTTAAAATGATTTTATTGATTAAAAAATGATTTTATTGCTCCTCCAGATCAGAACTGCATCCATGTTGTTATACAAAATAAAAGACCACAGACTGCTGTAATGGACCAATCAGGACCGAGTATTTGACAGAGCTGAGTAATAAAAGCAGCATAAACATTTAACAACAAACAAATAATAACACACTATAATGTAGTTGTATACAGATATAAATGTTAATGTATTTGCCAATAACTATAACTCCTGTAAGTGGAAGCTGGTATATAATCATTTAATGAATGACATGAATAATGATAATATAACACAGTTGTAAACATGTTTGAATTGCTGAAAAATACATTAATAAACACTTAAAAATATCAACTTACAACTAAGTTACAGTGTGTTAAATGCCATTTATTCAATGTTTGTATAGTAGGGATGAATGTTAAATACATGACGTTCAGGTAAAATATTATTATTAATTTGTTTCATGCAATGCAAGGTTATTTATATCTCCTGTGGAAAAAAATCAAGTGGAAAAAAAGGAGTTGCTCTAGTTTTATGTGTATATACCTTTATACCTTTTCCTTTTTCAGAATTTCCAAGATTGAAGTCACAAACCTACAAGAAAAAAAATTTGTTGTTGTTTTGTTTTATGTCAAGGTAATCATATCATCATATTGTTGGAGGAAATGGAATAAAGAACTTTTTTTTTTTTAAAAAAAGAAGAAAATTCAAGCAAATTAATTTAAAATTAAAACAAAATATACCATTGTACTAATAAAAAATAAGAAGCTAATAAAGCAATGTGAAGTATCCACCAATAACTTACAAAATGTAGACAATGAGACAAATAATACAATCTTATCAAGACTGTTATGGTTGCTAGGCAACCAGCAAAGATTTCAGAAAGTTACTGTAATTGGCCAAGAAATAGGCCGCCAAAAAAAAAACAAAAAAAAACAAAAAAAACAACAACAATAAACTATAAATTGTACTTTTTACACTCTTCCACAGGTTTTATAAAGATTAGATAAATGTGGTTCAGTCTGTTCATTACTGAGCTTGGACAGAGACAGGTTGGCTGTTTCCCTTTGTTTCCAGTCTTTATGCTAAGCTAAGCTAACTGGCTGCCGGCTGAAGCTTCATATTCGCTGTACAGACATGAGTATGGTATCAATTTTCTCATCTGACTCAGGGCAAGAAAACTAACACACATATTTCCTGAAATGTCAACGTATTCTTTTAACTGAGAGAAAAAAATATATATATCTGTATATATTTAGGCGTCTTCAGTTAGGACTGAGATGTGACTTCTATCTGTGGTTCCCAACCTGAGGTTTAGGACCCCTCTAAAATCACAAGATACATCTGAGAGGTCATGAAATGATTCATAGCTAAAACTAAATTTAAATTTAATCTAAAATAAAAATGCAAAATAAAAATCATAATTTACTTTTGTGCATTCAAGGGAATATCAGTCGAACAGATAAATGAATATATGACTGTTATTTATATGGCTTTTATCTGTTTTTGTAAATTAACTCATTAATTATCTGTACTTTTTGTTTTATTTTTTGGAAAATATCAGTTTAACCTCTTACAACCTGTAAAATATTGTAATGAAGTAAACTGAAAGAGACGAATGAAGTCAAAAACATTTATCTTCTCTTGTATTTGTCTATTATAACTGACTAATAACTACAAATCATGTGGCACTTTACTCTTTTGAATTATTCCTTCCATTCCAGGCAGCCATTAGCTTCCATTCATTTGAACACGGGTTACATTCTGTAACAGATGTGAAGAGTCTGCTAACAGATTTTCATGTTGTATGGAAATTAATGGGACCTAATTGGTGCTTAAAATGGATCCAGATTAAACACAGACACATGGTTTGGAGAACGGTTCACTCCTCTAGAGGATTTGTAATGATTGGGTTCAAACATGTAAAACCACTGCTTTGGGCCTTTAAACTCTCGTACTGTAATATATCCATTATCCTCTCGCCCATCTACCTTTAATGACGGACCACCTGGTTTTCACTCGGTAATAAAACACTCTTTGTTTCTCTCAAAGTACAGCAGCTGTTCAGAGTCACGCCAATGAGGGATGTAATGAGTTTTGGAGGGGATGTGACTTTAAATAACCAAACCTCTGCAGGAAACTTCTTTCGTTGAATGTATTACGCTAATTCAATTTGTTTTAACTTGATTCAAGTGAGTTTAATTTGATTCATCATTCAGCTAATTTGTCTCTTGCTTTGAGTTGTTCCCCTTTTCGTAGCGGTGCTGAATCACGGCTTTTTAATTATACAACAAAAGCTCGTTAGAGGTTTGGATTTTTATTTTTTTAACTGGCAGTCTATGAAGAGGAGCTGAACCTGTCATTTTATTTAAAGAGTTTTTGTTCTTTGTTCCTCTCCAGGTTCCCTCGCTGATGATGGACAGCCAGTTTTCAGAGTTCACGCCAGACATAACTCCCATCATGCTCGCTGCTCACACCAACAACTACGAGATCATCAAGCTCCTCGTCCAGCGGAAGGTGATGACACAAGTTTCTGTCTGCAAAACCTACTTTAAATCGAGTAACGTTGTTTGAGCTGCAAGATATCGAATTTATCTTTTTTTGTGTTCTTGTTGTGTGCAGGTCACCATTCCCAGACCACACCAGATCCGATGTGACTGTGTCGAGTGTGTATCCAGTTCAGAGGTGAGCGATTCATCCTCTGGTAATGAAAATTCATCTTGGCTTTCAGAAAAATCAATATTTGAATGTAGAGTAATTACTCCCATTTGTACATCCAGCACAGACATTTCTCCTGCATGAATCAACAACCTGTCTTCTATATTTTCCTTCTCCGCTCACTAATAATTTTCATTCTGTCACATGAAACACTTAAACCACTGAACTTTCTTCTTGTTATGTCATACTACAGAAAATAGCCTTTGAATTTACTGTAAATAAAGAAAAAAACACCTTTGGCACTAATTGATGAGGATGCAATTGAGTATTTAGGTTTGATACTGAGCCCTGCTGAATATTGAAAGTGGTAGATGTTTCTGTAGCACATGAATCCAAAAATACAACTATATTGCCCACCAGAGGGGAATTTCTGTTGCTCATTAAAACCTAAAAGCAGCCCGAAAACATTTGCAATAAGAGGTGTAACAGAACACCATCAAACTATAAAACACACTGGCATTTGAAAATCATACGAATAAAATAAGTCAAAAATTTAATTAATTCCAAATATTTTATTTGTCGCTCGAGGGGCAATTTGAGGCAAAAGAGTTTGCACACATCAGTACACTTAAATTAATTTACACATATAAACAATCTGAAAATATTAAAAAAACATGATGTTAAAGTGATACTTTGGATTAATTGAAATTGGTTTGTATCAGGTCCTTCAGCTGTGCAATGAAATACTGTAGGCAGTGTCACAAACGAAACATATTTTATTAGTTTAGGTTTACTTTATATTTAGAATATTTTCAATGCATTACCTTGCTATCAGAGAGCTTCTTACAATGTGAAAACCAAATATCTCTCTCTTCAAACCAACCAAACTCCATAGACAAAATCAGTCATTTTACATCGCAGAACACAGGAGACAATCGTCTTCTGCTGCCTTGATCTGTTGGTTTGTTTTGTGTTATTGCGTGTCTTCTGTGTTTTAAAAGATTAGTTTGGACTCACCAAAGTCACACAGTAACACAAAGAAACTAACAAATCGTGGCAGCAGTAGACCAGCAACTCTTGTGTTTTGTGAGGTAAAATTGCTGATTTCGCCTATGGAGTTTGGTTGGTTTGGAGAGAGTGATATTTGACTCATATTGCAGTGTTTTCTCATCAGAAAAAGCTGTCTGAAGGCAAAGTAAAGTGGTAAAAATATTCTAAATATAGTGTACACTTGAACATTTTCTTTTTAAGTGGTGAGAATACCTTTTGTTGCTGATCCTGTCCACAGCAGTTCATTGCTTGGCTTTCTGGGTGCCTGTGGACCACCATCTACTGTAGCTACAGTACTACACTGAGTATCAATAACTGCCTCATACAACCTCACTTCAAATAATCCAAACTATCCCTTTAAAATACACAAGGATTAATGATAGCGGCCAGTACGAGCTAACAGCATCCGACACCGCAAAGACACATTTCAGTATGTCAGAAAGTGCAAAGAGTGTAAGTACATTAAAAAGCATAACGTACTTGGAATGAAGCACTTTAAAAATAGATTTGGTTGCCAAAGGCATCTATACTGCCTGTATGCCTGAGTGCAGGGTCTCAGACTGAGGAAATAAATGATGAGAAATGTCTGTCAGGGAGCTCATGGCTTAATTTCTCACAATATATATATACAGCTCACTTGGCTTCATCTGGGGTTGCCCAGTTATTTTCCTGGTTGTGCCAACTAATGTAGCCAGCTTACACTCAAGTTTTATACTGCTTAAAGTGGAAACAGATAATGATTTTGCTTTAACTTATCATTATGAAGTAAATGTTGATTGCCCACTGTAATAGCTATAGAATAATGACACCATCTGCAGTTAGATTGGTTCCCTATAGCCTCGCTTTCATCTGCCTGCCATCAAGCACGATATTTCCCGGGAAAATGATGTCTCCAATATGGACTAAATAAACAAGCAAATTCACACTTGCTCTTCCTTTAGTAATAGCTATGTTATTACTATGCAATGAACATAATTACAATAGCATGTGGCTGTTCACAAATTCAGTATAGTTGTGTCAAAGTGATCATTTGTTCCTCAGCTCTGACTCTGAGGAAAGAGAAAGAAAACTGGTGTTGTGTTGAAGTGTGTTCCCCAGTCAGATGGTGTTTCTCGTAGTGGTGCCCTCCACAATTGAGGGATATGGGTTATGATTAGGTGAGATGCAGGGATATTGATACAGCCCTTGTTATTTTTGCCACAGCGGCACAACAGTAATACCACTCTGAAACACTGCGAAAAAAAAAAACTTTACTTGAGTATTTTCATTTTGTGCTGCTTTATAAATCTCCTCTTTTACAATTCAGAGCAAAAATATAGCACTTTCTACTGCACTACATTTATTTGACAGCTTTAACCTTAGTATGTTTAAAAAAACATGAGAAGTTAATAAAATATAATGGTTTATTAAATATTTAACCAGTGGTTCCCAACCTTTTTGCCTCGTGACCTCCTATTAAAATTTTTTTTTAAAAACACAGCATGTAATTGTGGCTCCTTGTCATGTTTCAGATGTCTGAGTTGTCAGCATTTGCACCAAAGAGACATTTAAACTTTTTTCCTGATTTCATTTACAGTATATAACAGTTTGAGAGCCCAAAGAGGTGAAAACCATCCATTATTTTTTTAAATGATAGAAAATTCCAAAATATCCAAATTTATGCAGCAAAGGTTCTGTTAATCGTCTCACAACTCCTCAGATTTATCTTGTGACCCCTTGGAGGGGTCTTACCCCTACTTTGGGAACCACTGGACAAAACTAATTGACTATAAAGTTGCTAAAACTAGCTCCAACTCGAGCAGCTAGAACAAAAAAATGCTGCTGACACACAGATGCATCCGTATTAATAATGTATTTTATCATACCAGTCACAAGAACCAGTTGTCTGCAAAATTAGTTCTTTAACTTTTGAAACTTTGAGTAACTGTAGCTGATCATATTTCTGTTCAGAATTTTAACTGCAGGACTGCAGGTAAAGGAGTATTTTTACACTGTATTCATTCACTCATTCCTTCACTTCATCACCCTTTATTTTAACTCAGAAATACACTGAGATAGGGCGGACGTTTAGCTCAGTTGGTAGAGCATCCGACCCATGTATGGAGGCTGTTACTCCTCTGCAATGGCCGCTGGTTCGACTCCTGCCTTTGGCCCTTTGCTGTGTGTCATCCCCCCTCTCTCTGCCCTGTTTCCTGTTTACTCTCTGGCTGTCCTGTCCAATAAAAAAGGCAAAAATGCCACACAAAAACAAAACATTGAGATAGACTCCATTTACAATGTAGCTGTGTAAAAAAATAAATAAAAGCTTCTAGACACAAAGAAACACCAGTAAAAATGGTGATAAAATGTAATTAAATAAAATTTAAAATTTAAAGCAGATGATCAACATCTGGAGGTGAAATATGATACAGTTAAAAATGTAATGTTCCTAAGGATGAAAACAAGGCAAGCTGTAGCTCTTTCTGCATTTTATTCCAAGTTTCAGGTGCACAATGAGAAACTTTAACACGTTGGTACTTTTACTTAAGGGCATGATAAAAAATGTATAGACTCATATAAACATAATCCCTTTCAATAGTCACTTATGACTCACTAGAAATGTGTGGTGGTGGCTGTATCTGCAGAGATCCTGCCCTCTGCCTGTATTTTTCTATTTTTCTCATTATTTTGCTGTGCTTGAGACATCCTGGGAATAAGACTCAATGATCAACTGTCTTTCCGGTGTGTTTACGAATAGCTCAGACAAATCTTTCTGATTCTATTCCTTCCATGTAATGAAATCTTGAAAACGCTCAATCAGGGTTTGTAAACTATTTCTAAGGTCGACTGACTCATTTGAAATTTGTTGGGCCTCCTAAGAAGATGAGGCAGATGTCTTATGGGTCGGTTTTACAGTTTATAATTTGCAAAAGGACTCTTGCATACTGTCATGACTTGCAATATAACATTCATCTGCAACGCGCTTTTGCAACTTTTTGGTCCACTTGCCCGTCTCATACGCGCCTGTCTCATCTAATAAATATGTGAAATGTTCCTTTGTTCTAAAACGTTTAACAAGTTACAATTTAATTTTGCTGCTTTAGAACAGGGCACACACTTTGTTCTAAAGCAATGTGCATCTAAGAACTAATATAACACAAGTAAAGATCCAGTCAGGAGAGAACATGACAGACCGAAAGTCTGATAAGACATGTGTGCCCACAGGCAGTGCAAGAGGCAATGCAATGAGTGCATAGGATAAATCTGATTTTTTAATTTACTTATGCAGTCTATAAAGTACAGAGAAGTTAACGAAAGAGCTGGCTCTGAAATCTTTTCTTTTGTTAACCTTGGAAAGTGATAAATTGATCTGTTTTGTCCTCTTCTTTATCTCTCTGTGCCTCCTTCTGTAGGTCGACAGTCTTCGACATTCACGGTCTCGACTCAACATCTACAAGGCTCTGGCCTCGCCATCCCTCATCGCTCTGTCCAGTGAAGATCCCATCCTCACCGCCTTCAGACTGGGCTGGGAACTTAAAGAGCTCAGCAAGGTGGGGCTACCGATGCCTCTTGATTGTGTGTTTGCGGGTCTCTTTTGCAGAAGAATTTGTTTGCAGCAATTCTTGTCAGTGGAGAAAAAGTTCAGTCTGCCGTGCAGTAATGTGTCAGTGAAGTATCTGGACCAGGGTTGGATTAGCCTCATGATTTCTGCCAGTTTTTTATTTCTGTAATATACAGCTTACTGTCACATTAAATGAGACACCAACTTAAAGTGTCACAATGAAAAGCTGGTCCACCAGGAGCCTCCAGAGCAGCTTTAGTCCTTCTTGGCATCAATTCTCCCAGTACCCAAGTGAACTCTACTGGAGGGATGCCACATGCAGAACTTGATAGGCTGTTAAAACCCCAGTGGAAGCAGAAACATCCAATTTTATTTATGGTTCTCTTTTGCCTCAAGTGTTTCTTTCACTTGTCTTATTATAAGAGACTGTTTACATCTGTTTTATAATGAACTTTTCTTTCTACAAGTTCTAGCACTGTAATCACAGAAAGCCTCATACTGTATCATAATCTCTGTAGTAATTCCATCAGGCTGAGGATGTTTTTAATCTTGGGTAACAAGAGCAGAAACTATTCTCTTCCAATGCACGATTCATAACCTGCATTCTTTTCTTCCTCTCAGGTGGAGAACGAGTTTCGTCAAGAGTACGAGGAGCTGTCGCAGCAGTGCAAGCGCTTCGCCAAAGACCTTCTGGACCAGGCCAGGAGTTCTCGGGAGCTGGAAACCATCCTGAACCACAGAGACAACGACCAGAGCGAGGAACTGGACCCCAGACAGTGTCACGACTTGGCCAAGCTCAAACTGGCCATCAAATACCACCAAAAAGAGGTAGGGACTCGACCTGGATAGTGACCTCTGTCTCTGGAGAGGAGTGTAATTTTGAAACCTCACGGCTCTAAAAAGTCTCTCAAACCCACTTTGGACACGCTGTCATCCAGCTGAAACGGTTGTGTTTTTCTTGGTTACTGAAAAGTTGACATTTTGAAGGAGCAGGCTTGTTCACCTGACAACAGAGCTGCTCTGTTTGTGTCTGAAAATACAGAAAATATTGAAAACTGAGAGACTATGACAGGTTATGTGTGTGTGTGCTTGTGTATGTATTTTAAATTTAGTATGTGTGTGCACCTTCACCGGTGATAAGGTTGGTTATCAAATACTAACAGAAACACAGTAGATATAGCCAATATATCTATTAATAGCTGTTCTTTCAGCATGCCATTGTTTAATTGCCAGTACAACACTTTGGTCCAGGTTGAAATATTGCGACAACTTTTAGACAGCTTGCCATATTGATGTTTATAGCTTTCAGAATAAATAGCATACTTTTAAGGGCTTTCCACAGTGCATATTCTTAGCTCAGGGCTATCTTTAGCTAAGAGTTAACCCCTTGGTTTAGTCGATTGTTATGGGATAACCTCACAAATTCTGGGCTAACCCTGCTACAGATCAGGGCCCCGAGGCTCTTCGCTAAAGTCAGGGTTAGCCCTTTAGACTTTCATGATGCCTGCTAGTTAAATATCCATATATATGCTTTAATGTTGCATGCAGAGAAGTTAACATCCAATGCATTACATACTTAAGATTGGTATGCATGGAAAATAGTGACCCTGTAGCATCTCTAAATCACATGCTAATTAGCTAACATGATACAGATTGTATAATAACTAAAAACAAAACGTTTGCATGTTTTGCTAACTGTCATGCTCACATGCTAATATGCTGAACAGTACATGCTAACAAGCTAACACGCAAAACATCAGTTTGCAGACTAACAATTGTATGCGTGCTACTGTGCCAACCGTGTTCATGCTAATATGCTGAACTTGCTTGACATTATACTGAATGTATACAGTATATTTAGCTTTTTTAACCACTTACATATACTCATCTATGGAATGTTAATGTGCTACCATGCTAACATATGTCCACGTGCCAATATGCTGAATTTAGCATGTTAAGGTGCTACACGCTACACTAAACATTGTTGCCTGTAAGCATGGTAATATAGTGACTGTATTGGCCAAATAACATGTTAATAAGCTAACATGATACACATTTCATAAATAAACATTGCATTTCACCATCCTAACTGACCATATTAACATGTAAATTTACATATTTTTACACGCTAATACATTGCATGCTAAACATTATTCAAAATTTACATTTTATGCCAGCCACATTCATGTTCATATGCTGATATGCTAATTATTACATGCTAACCAGCTAACATTGCGCAATATAAGTTCGCCCACACATGCTACCTGAAACTGTGCCATTATGCTAATGCTAATATGCTAAATGTGCTAACATGCTTAATATGACATACTAAATGCATGTATTTAGCTTGCTAACATACTAAATATCAATAACATGCAAGAGATGATAAATTTATGTTTTCATTAGTGCTGTCAAGCGATTAAAAAATTTGATTTGAGAGATTAATTAATTATGATCTGTAATTAATTGATCTAATTAATCTCTTTTTTAATCTCACCTAAAAATTGCTGAGAAAAGCCCTCAACTTTAGGTATTTTCATTTAAATTCATTACATTAATGTGGCAGATCAAAAGATTGATATATAACAAAAAAAAAGTGGCTTTATAAAGTCATGTATTGTGTTTTAACAGACTTGAACAGATGCAGTCCTAGCCATTTAGCCACATTAGCTATGGCTGCACTCGCGACTGGGTGCTTTGCGTTGATGTGGTAGGCTAAACTTGAGCTGCGTCAGTGGTAAGCAAACTCCTTCTTACAAAGAAGGCATATCACTCTACCTTTATCAATGGTGCCGTCGGGGCGTTTTTGAAATGTAAATTTCTAGGGGTGTGTATCTCACTGACTGAGACCGATTGGATACGTATCTCGATACATGTTCAACGATACGATATATCTTAGAAATTTTTAAATGACCAACGATTCGGTTCGATATGATGCAATACAAGAAAATGCAATGTGTGAATCTTTACATTTTGATTCTATTAATGCTACATTTGTAGAGTGCTATTAGTTTCAAAAAGACATCCAGATATTTTTACTAAATAGGGACCATAGTAACAGTAGAGACACAGAGAAGGAGACATTACAGTAGTGTTAACATCTAATGAATCTCATGTGTAGATGAGATACTGTAGCCTAAATGAGAATCTGTGAACAAACTTTAAAACTGTTTAAAATATGAGTATTTTTGCAGTAAGATGATCTGCTGCTCTGTTTCATACGAAGAGTTCTGTGGTTCTGATTAGTGTGGAGGAACAGTGATGCTCCGTGTTACCTGCTCTCTCAGTCACATGACGTCTCTGTGGGTCAGACTCGTGTCTCTGTTCTCTGCTGTCAGACACGTTTTACATAAATGATCTGCAGTGTTTCTCATCTTTCTTATAAAACACAAACTTATTCTACACCTGCGAGTTCTGGAAGTTTGGTGGTGCGACGCGGTACTTGCTATGAATTTTTGATCCATGGAGGTTTTATATTTGCAAAACTTTACTGGAACCAAGTAAAGCAATTGAAAAATGTGTGACGTCATCGCAATGTAAAGTCTATGGGCTGAGCGAGAACTGATGGGCGGAGCCAGTGGGAGAAACACTGCTCCATACAATCAGTGGGCTGCATACCGCAGAAGTAAACCCGGAAGCTAGAAAACTCTTGGCATGTGCGCCAGGCGAGCAATATTACTGGACTAAATGGGCATCATCTTTGGGTCGGCTAACAAGCTAACAAACTTAACAATACACGCCAAGTTTCCAGGTTGACATGCTAACTGAACCTGTGCCACTGTGTTCGTCCTAATATGCTAAACATGCTTAATATTATATGTTAAATGTATATATTTAGCTTGCTAATGTGCTAAATGTCAATAGCATGCAACTTTTTTTCATACTAACTGCATATATCATCCTGTATTTAGAAATATTTGTACGTGTTTACAGTATCCGCTTATCATAACGGCCTATAGCACAATCTCACCGGTGCTGGTAATAATTTTCTGTATGTGGCCATTTGAGGATAACGGATTAGAACCTTCTGCCCTAGTTACATCTGTTAAAACATATACACTAACACACGCCATCTCACAGTACAACATTTCTCAGTCTGTGAGGAATAGAGGGACTTTTTTGATCTCCCTGTGGGACTTGTCAGAGGAGAGTGACAATGCAAGAGGAGGCTGTACACAGTAAAAACAGAAGGAATGTGGAAAACAGAGGCAGGGCAGGTGATTTTTGGGGGTGAAAAGAGGGAGTATGAACAGGGCAGGGAGGGAAACCACTGGACTGAGTGAGATAATGAGCCGCAGCAACTGTGAGCGGATCTGAAAGAGAGATTTAATGGGACAGAAGAGAGAAGAATAGAGAGCTGGAGGGATAAAGTGAGCGCTGGGCGAGAAAGAGATGGAGATTTGATGGGATAGAGTGAGAGGAAGAAACAGAGTTAGAAAACCCCAAGGCGAGCTCCGTCTCTCTCCGTCCGTCTGCCTGTCTGTTCCCTGCTGTTTCCAGCTTTCTGAGACAGAGGGATACTGCCAGACGGATGTGAAAGGACACAGCGAGGGGAGGAGTGGAGGGATGACAGCAGCCACGGGATGATACGTGGATGGATTGAGGGAGACAGGGAGATAAGAGCAGAAGGTGAAGTGCTTTCTCTCTCTCGAGGCGGAGAGGTGACACAGGTAAAGATCTGAAGAGGAAGATAGACAGACGGAGTGCGAGACGGACTGGTGACATGTTTTCTCTCCCTGAGAAGAGAATATCACAGGAAATGGGTTTGAGGAGTTTGAACCAAGTCAGAATGTGTTGTTTTCACCACATGCAGAAGCTTTTTAACAGTTACTGAAGTAAAAACTACAGAATGGGGGCAGGGTTGAGGCCACAACCTCGGCATTCAAAACTCCCCGAAGTTGAACTCTGTGAAGCGAAGATACAAATTTGTGCACGTGATCGTGCCCTGAAATAGACTCAAGGCACACAAGGCT
Organism: Lutjanus argentimaculatus; assembly: GCA_034769285.1. Taxonomy (NCBI): domain Eukaryota; kingdom Metazoa; phylum Chordata; class Actinopteri; order Lutjaniformes; family Lutjanidae; genus Lutjanus; species Lutjanus argentimaculatus. The sequence continues at coordinate 13,087,160 of JAWZSL010000018.1, forward strand.
ACACTGCACACAATCTTAAAATCCTGAGTTCATCTCTGACTTAGGCTGAATATCTGCTCATTAAAATGTTCTGTGCAGTATTGATAACAAAGTGATACTATTTACAAGGATTAAAAGCCTGTTTTTGTTAGGGATGTGCACGATTAGTCAGAAATACTAGTCGTTAAAACTATTTATTAATATTTCATTCATGCACAATGCCAGTAAACTGTTAACTCTAAGGTGTTATACACCCGCCTGCCATTAGTCGGGGCTACGGCCCCATAAGACTCCTCTCACTGTACGCCGTAAGCGTGTATGCCTTGATGGTTCAAGCAACCCTGGGTGTTTTTGTCAGCAAAGTCGGACAGATGACAGCTCATAAAAGCAGTGCAGTTTGGAAGTGTTTTCATCTAGAAAATAGAAATAATGTTGAATGTAGACCGTGACAGAATAATCTGGTATATAAACACTTGACTGGAGCAACATGTGACCACATTAAGCACAGACACAGACGTTAACCTGCAAGCAGAGCAGCTGCTGCTGCTGCTAGCACTGCTAATGTTAGCCACACTTTGTGTCAGGCTGGCAGATAACTTCAGCTCTGGGTTGTTACCTGCAGACACTGTGATCCTCTTCGGTCTGGAAAGTTGAAGCATTTAGTGAGTTGTTGTACTGTACTGTTGTTGACGTGTATTGTTGTAGTATGTATCTTTTCAGACGCACTGCGGCACATCGGTGTCACTTCCTGTGAGTCTGCTTGCCGGTTGGAGATGATTAATGATCGTAACCTGAGCCAAGTACCAGTCAAAAGTCTGGACACATCTTCTCTCTTCTTCTCTCTTTTTATTATTTTTCTGTGTTGTAGATAAATACTACAGACATCAAAACTATGACATACGAACTAATGTGGAATAATGTAAGTAACAATTGTGAAAACATGGCAAGATATGAATCTAAAATATAAAAGACTCACACAGTTTTGTGCAGAAGACAGTGTGCGAGAGCTCTTTTGCTTTTTATTGTGGGCTCATGGTCTTCTCCTACGCACCTGTCGACTTACATGTGTTTTTTTTGCACTTTGAAATTTTAGATTCTTCAAAGTTGCCACCTTTTGCTTTGACAACAGCTTTTCTGGTAAAAGTAAAGAAAAAAACATTGAAAAAAATGTGTCCAAACTTTTGACTGGTGATCTATAATATGCATGGCAAAGTGAAACATTACTTAAAATTAAATTTATGTTACGCCAGAGCCACCATTGTTGCTGTTATTTTGTTGTTGTCACTGTTGCATTGCATTTTGGGATATTTATTCTGGCGTAGTGTCCAGTGCTTGCACGCTGTAAAACAGTAGAAATAGTATCCACCTTGAATACTGTTGGTTTCATATTTAACATGCTAATTCTGTTTGTGTTAGGCAGCTGTAAAAAAGGTGGCTAATACTTAAACAAATGTCTCGCCACTTTACACACCAACTTTGTGTGTTTGAACCTCTAACTCTGACATGTATGTTGACTTTTGGATAACATATGTGTGCTTCAGAGGCTTTTCAGAAGATGCAGGAACAGGTGGAGGTATTGATAAATGCAGAGAACTGGAGGAGAGAATGACTTTTTCACCTTGGAAAGTGTGGTGATGGGCCAAAAGATGAAGCTGGCAGAGGGAAGTGAAGTGCTTTTCTAGGCTAAAGGATTTAGGAGGATTTAGGGATGTATAGACAGAAAAGTTAAGTGTATTTTTTTATTATTTTTTGCTCAGGCAGGAGTTGTGACACAGGTAAAGATTTAGGAGGAACTTTATGTCCCTTGTATGGTGGACAAAGGTGAAGGAAAGAGTGAAGTGGAGGATAGATGGAGTAATAAAGGGTGTCTGCGCTGAGTGGTCGCGGTGAAGAACACTGAGGTGAATGGGATGTGTGACAGAGATGAAGAGAAGGATGAAAACTGCTTACTTGCCCTTGTGTAGTAGTGACAGAGGTGATGATTAACTACATAATGCAGGCTTAGTAAAGAGGCAGAGGCAGTGGTAGAGGCAGAGATGACTGAAGAAATTAGCATATAAATTGAGAACTTTGAAAAAAACGAGCTTCAAATAGATAATTCAGTGTGCAGCTTAAACATCAACTTGTCATTGACCAGAACATTTTCTATTACTGGTCACAGTTAGTGAGCGGTGAGCAAGGCTGAAACAATCGCCCCCAATGGCTGAAGCACATTTTATTTATCTTGGTATTATTTTATGTGGAAATACATTGTACTTAGTAGGTAAAATACATGTAGTGACTGTACAGGCCTGGAATCAAGTCATTTTAGGGCAAGGCAGATTTTGTTGCAGCCAAAATGTACAGCACCGGTGGTGTAACAACAAAAATTGATGATTACATTTTATGAAAACAAAACAGTATTAAAATAAGCTGATAATTAGCCTGCTGAGCCCATAAAAAACATACAATATTAGACTGTAAACCATTATTCAAACCAGTTTCATGTGTTAGCGGATACAGAAGTCAATTTCCGTCAAAGTTATGAAAAGAAAAATCCTGTAAATTATCGTAGTAAGAAACTTTCTCAAAGTAATGACAGGACGTTATTATTTTGAGAAAGTTTCTCATTATTCTGAGATACTGACTCGAGGTAATGAACTTTTGAGGTAATGAAGTCGTTATTTTAAGATACTAAGTCAAGTGATTATTTTGATTAAGTTTCTCATTATTTTGAAATATTAAGTCAATGGTTCCCAACCTTTTTCTTCCTGAAGAATAAGTGATTAATTCCCAAGATTTCCTGTTAAGAATTTATATCATATAATTATTTCTATTCTTAGAACCTTTACTTTCTGGAATATGTCTTAAAGCTTAACATTTTTTCTTTTAACAGCCCACCAGAGTAGGTTTATCCTTACCTTTATCCTTACCAAAATCAAAATGATTCATTGTGGCATAGATGTGGCCTAAGAAGTAGCCTAATATGGTATTTTTGAGTGAGGACAAACCAGCTTTAAGTACAAGAAGTCTGTATAAATTCTGATTGTAGTTGGCATCTGCAAATCTAATTTTGACAGCCTCAGAGCAGACAAAGCCTTCGGGGACCCCCTGTGATTTTTGCCTTGGTAACCAATGTACTAAGTCATTGTTCCTAGAAAGTTTCTCATTATTTTGACTTAACGGCATCTTTTTTTTTTTCATCACACTGTGGGAAATGGGCTTTCATACAAAGTAAAATAAAGCCTCTTGTACACTCAGGAAAATATTATGGCAGACTCCCTGCTGCAGATGCCTGTGAGCCACGCTGCTGCTCTAACCTGTTAATATGGGTGTCCTGGGCGTCAGTTTAAATGAGGATATCTGCTTTTTCATTTTAAAGGCGCAATGGCCAGTTCAAATCAGGGCATACCAAACTGGCCATGTGGTACAAGTAGCATTACAGCACTGGTCATTATATAATTCATGCCCTGCCTGTATACCAACACGTCCTGAATCTCCTGATTGCTTTTAACATCTGAAAACACATTTAAACACAATAAAAGTTACCATTGCAGTCCTGTTCTTAAGTTTCATGTTGTGTCGATTTTTGAGGCCCCTGTTGACAAAAGCAGTAGCGTTTCCACCATAATAACCACAAAATAGAGCATAAAAAATAAAATTATCTAAATAATCAAAGCTGCAATAGCTATTTCATACGAAATTTTTCACCGTGACTAATGCGTGTGCCAAGTTTCATGCACGATCGAGCACATTTAGCCCCTCAAAAATGTGACCGAAGAGGGAGAAAAAGAAAAAGAACAAGAAGAAGAAGTAAAATAATAATCCGAGCAATTCCAGTAGGCTCCTTGCGCCGTTTGGTGCTCAGGCCCTAAAAATCATCTCTTGCTTCTGTTCAACTGTCTAACATACCACTCACTGTGAGTTTGTCTGGTGAAATGTAAACACAGGCTCATTTCTTCTGAGTTCATGGAGAATCTGACTGGGATTACAGAGAAACAGACAATATTCTCACTGATGATCTTGTTTGCTTATGTAGGTGATATAGAGACACCAGTAATAAATTGAGACTGTTTCATAACCAGTTAAAAACTCCTTGTAGTAGCTTTTAGCACAAATTTAAGATACTTATACTATACTTAAATACTTTATTATGCCACTTGACACTTGTACTCTACCACAAGTCAGAGGTTGATATTTGGTTACTTTGCAAATTAAGCATTTTGCACATAAAACGTAGCCTATACTTATAAGTACAGCTGAAATAATCAGTAGATTAATCGATTAATCGTTTCCGTCATGCCAAAATATTTCATGATTCCACCCTCTCAAATGAGAGGATCTGCTGCTTATCCTTTTAATTCCTCTAATGATTTTAATCAAATTGATTGCTTTAGAATTTGCTAATGTGATAAATGATGTCAAAGATTAATTGACTCTTGATTGAGTCCTAATCGCACGTTGGACTCCGGAGCCTTATACGCCTACCATCCACCCCGACCACCTTTCTACAGATTGCATGCGGTACAAAAATATAGCACTTACAAATTGGCAAAACAAATTATAGTATATAAACATCATTTCTATGAGACAGTTGTGCAGGAAATACAGTTGAAACGAAACCTTCTGTAAAATTCTTTGATCCATATAATCCTCTGCCAGTCTCATTATTATCCCAACAATCGGTCACAAGTTCATATTTTCTTCACTATTTTGCTCCTAACAGACAGTAATACACTAATTAAATATCTGTCATGTGTTCTTGCAATATGACTCACAGAAAGCGAGAGGAACTCGCCTGCAGTCTGCTTCTCTGCTGTCTGAGGTGGGCTGCCATCTTTACTACACCTTGCTGGGAGTTATAATTGGCTGCAGCTCCAGCGGAGTGGTCGTTTTGAGCAAGACTGATACAGAAAGTAGAAAGTCTTATTTTTCAAAACATCCTGCGGAGACTGCCGGAGTGACCCTCAGTCCTAAAATAAGACTTATTCTCAAATTTAGATCGAGGAGGAGATAAGGAGCGCTATGAGAAGATGTGAGGAGTTATAGAAAGCAGCTGAAAAAGGAAGCGGAGAAGAAGAGGGAGCTGTCAGCGGTTAATAAGATGTCAACATAAGAATAGTTGAGAAGTGAGAGGAGATGGAGGGTTTGCTGAAGAGAGAAGCAGAAGAGGGCTGTTATAGAAAATATCTGCCACTATAAGTCAGACAGTTCATGTGTGGGAGAAACCGACAGTGGAGGCTGAGATACTACATGTTCTTTATGCTGGAACTATTATGTGATGTAGGTTATCACAGGATAATCCAGTGATTTAGTTTTGCATAATTGAGGCTGATTATTTACTAAATGTTCTGCTGCCACTGCCAACACGATGAAGTACCAGCACCAGCTTTTGGCAGTACTTACCAGACTCTATACTTAATATAACAGGAGTATTATCTTCTCTAGCAACTTTTACATTTTACAAAATAAAGCAAATCCCTCAGACTAGTCATTGTTTGATCGTAACTAAAATAGCCAGAGATGGCACAAAGTCATTGGGCCTCAGACAAGAACATTGTTGTATTCTTATCTTAAATTTTTCTTACTTTTTCTCATACAAACTTGCCACGTTAGATTCAGCAAACACACTAAACTTACTTCAGATATCTGTGTAAATGATCCATCTGTACTAGCTAACTCGCTTGCTAGTGTTAGCTAACATGCTAAGGGACTTGTTTTGTCCACCCACAAAAAAATGTGATAATATTTACTAACAGAAAAGGCGTCTATAAGCTGGTTATAGTCAGTCATTTTAAAGGAGCATGTAAGAGAATATTGCACAAGCTCCAGTGATGGCAGCACATGAGTCTTGTGCCACAGCTTTTTGGGAAAAAGTGTCGTTTTTCAGGCTGTGTGCAAGTGTCGTTTGATCTGAAGCACCTGCCTCATGGGAGGAGCTTAAACAGATGGCGTCCAGGGCATAGACTGTATATAGAAGTGGACGGAGCTTCCGGCTCTGAAAAATGAAGCCAATGCGGAAGTGCAGTAACGCTGTATTCTCACCGAAATCCAGCAGGGGGCGCGCGAGCTGGCTGCAAAAAGAAGCCCGGTTCCATTGACACCCGTTCTAAAATGCCGAACTTTACAGCTGAAATAAACATATTTATAGCCCGTGTCAAAAAACGATTTTGGTCTCTATCGCTAATATCCCCCACCATGTTCACTGAACCAGACTTGAAGTTTCATATAAGTCATTCGTTGATTTTATATTAAGGCTTAAAGTTCTGTATAATTAGGGCGTGGTTTCGTGATTGACAGGCGTAGTGCCCTACGGTAGTGCCACTCACTCGCTCCCTTAGACTATACCGTCTATGGTCCTACCCTGCTCCACCGTCTCAACCAATCATATTCACATCCGGTTTCAAAACTGTCAAAATGGCGCTGGCCAAATCTGAAACTCGAGGCTTCAAAACGGGTGTTCAGAAACCAATGGGTGACGTCACGAAGGCTCCGTCCACTTCTATATACAGTCTATGGTCCAGGGTCTGTAGCCTAATGTCTTTTATCATGCTCTTATATTCTGTATCATTAATCTGAGTCTGCAAAGTAAATAATAAGTTGTAATTTGGTGATGCTCAGTAAGCTACTTCCATTAACTCTGTGTAATCAAACTGTGTGTTTGGCCTTTTTGTAGATAAACACGTTCAAATCCTGGTTGCATTAAAAACTCTCACAGAGTCTTAAAGTCTGCAGACTGCAGATGCTCCAACAAATGTGAATCTTGTTTGGCAGAATTGTCTCACATAAGCCTTCGTGCCAATAAAAGTCACTGAACTGACAGAAACAGACGCTCAGAGGAAATCTGAAAGATGAACAGAACATGGAGGAGGACACGGAAAACGAAGAGAATGAAAGAGAGACAGAGAGACAGCTGTCAGCAAAAATCAGCCATATTCTGAATTTTTTTTTTTGTTAAAGTGAGAGAGAGAAGGAGAGAGGGAAAGATGGGAGGAGTAAGATGGAGTGAATAGAGAGCACGGGAGGTCATGGATTTGAGAAGACAGGCAGATGTCAACAAAAGTAATGGTGAAGAGAGAGACGTGTAGTAAGTAATCAGATAAAACCATGCACTGCACCCTATTTCTGCGTCATCAGTTGAAATTTGAATAATAAAAGCCAACGCAAGGTGGTAGGTCGATGCACGGACTGTGCATCTCCATACACACCGTCTTTTTTGGTTTGTGCATTTGCAGCAATCTAGTGCAAATTAGGGGGGAATAAGGTGAATATGGATCAGCGGTGTGGTGATCATTGGTCTAAGAGCTCCGAGAACAGCTGAGCCGATCACAGTGAAACATGATAACAACTTGGCTAATGTGAAAGCTTTACCTCAGGAAATGTGTAGATGTTTCAGAGCGTCACACCATGAACGCATCGCCACAAATCTGTGCTACAAGGACAGGTGGAGTCTGATTTTCCATCAGGTAGCTATAATAATGCTAGAAATAAAAATAGAAACTGATTTGGTGATGGTTACATTGGACTGATGCTATTTTAGCAATAATTCTAATGTGTCCCATGGTGATCGCTTAGTTTAGTAATGGTGTGTTTTTGTAAATAATGTGTGTTTGCAATGCAGTGTGTATGAAGCATAAAACATGAGCTACTTTTGCTAAAAACAAAGTTGTAAAAGCTGTTATGGGACATTTGGGGACATTATCTTGGGCTTTGAGAGACACTGATCAACATTTTTAGCATTTTATGGCATTTTGTGGATCAGGGAACAAGTACATGAATGTAGAGAATGATAAACAGATTAAATGACAATTGAAATAATCGTTAGTTGCAGCCCTAAATGCAATTAAGTAGCATAAAATACAGAACCCGGTCTTTTTATTGTAATTTGATTTCTCTTTATTCTTTTTTTCTTTCTTTTTTTCCCTCTACTAGCTCTTTTGTAAATACAAAAACAATTTTATGTTGCAAGTAGTTGCTCTAACTTTATGCAGCTCGGGTTATGAGTGGGAATCCTTTTATGTGGATGGGCAAAAGGAAATGGGTGGAGATTTATAAGATAAAATAAGATAACCTTGTTAATCCTGAAGGAAATACTCGTGTCAGATTGCTCCAAAAATCACTATAACATAAAAAATAATAATAGAATATCAAATATAAGTGAAACATAAAATATAAAAGTCTGCAAGGACAAAATGAAAAAAAAAAAGAAGAACAATAGAAGTAAGATAAGTATAAAAATAACCTAAAATAGAAAAAGTAGTCTTGGCAGTTACATTGAAAATAATATTGGCAGTGATATTGAGAGGCAATAAAAAGTTATGTTGCATCAGATAATGAAAGTAAAAAGAGCACATGATTTTGTTCACATTGAAAATTACATTAAATGTGATAGAAAAGCAATTTTGCACATGATAATGAACATATTTTCCATGGTATTGAAAAAAAATATTGCACATGATGTTAAAAAATAATACCATAATAATATTTGCCAACTGTTATAAGAAATTCTAGTAAAAAAAATTATTAGGCAAAAAAAGGGAAAAGCAGTTATGATAAACGAGACATTTCCTTCATAACAAAGCAGAATATGCAGATATAACTGACCAGTCTGAGAAGTCTGTATGGTTATACTGTAGCAGCCTGGCGTTGTTTCCAGGTTATTTAATGACGATGATCTCAGTGAGGGGTCATGCGTATTAGCACTGCACTCCAGTGTGGCACCTCCTAGGGGCTGCAGATTTTTCAACATGTCATTGGTGCTGTTGTGACTCAGCAAACCTCCGCTGAAAAGGAAGAACAGACTGTATTCACTTAAGACGACAGCTTTTTTCCAGATATGTTCCAGCCTTATCTCTGCCCTGTAATACCTACCCTTTTTCATTGTTCTTGCTGGCCTGCACTGCTACCAGTGCACCACCACTAATTTCAGATGCACCCCCAGTCATTTTAGGATCTAGAGGGCCTCAGTCTATTTTTGTTTTTAGGTTGCTCTCCGATTGTCATGTGTAAAGTGGTGACTTAATCTTGATAATGCATACATGAACCATAAAATAAAGATGCAGGCATCTTCTGCTCTTGCTTGCATTTTGCACACCTCATGAGAAATGTAAGGGCAGAAAAAGAGAGACGCTGAAGACAGAGAAGTGCATTGTGGGAGACATGTGGTCATAAAGGATGCAGACAGGAACACTGGCCCCTGGACGCCATGACAACGACAGATGTTGACAAACAAACAGATGCCACATTAGCCTCTGCAGATGCCCTTTGCAAGTGGGTGTGTGTTTGTGAATGAGTGAGCATGCAGTTGTGTGTGTGTCTCTGTGTGTTTATTTGTCCTTTTCGTCTTCCATTTATGAAATTTTATCTTTTAATTTGTGCGTGTGTGTGTGTGCGTCAGTCTCAGGAGATGGTTGCTGAACACTGTCAGGACACTTATGTAAGCCCTCCACGTACTGCAACCTCTTTCTTTCCCTCCTTCTTTCTCTCCTACTGTCACATCCTTTACCTTCACTGTCACCCTCTTTTCTCTCCCTCCATCTTTCCTTCTCTTTCCCTCCATCTCCACCTTGTGTTCCTTTGCTTTCCTTTTCCTTTCCTGTCCTCTCCTTTCCTTGCCTTTCCTTTCTTCACTCACTACATCTCTCCGCTCTGTCTTTCTTCTTTTTTTTTTTTTTTTTGCTGACTTGTTTGTTGTGTTTACACCCTCCTCACATTTTTCTCTCTTGTATCTCTGGATAACCTCCTTTTAGCTTTCTCCTTTGTTCCTTCATTTGTCGTCTACAGTGTGTGTTCCTGTTCGATTTGCATGTAAATGTGTGTTTTTCATTTTCTTTTTGCATGTAAATTTGTGCATGTTGATGTGTATGTTGTGTATGATGGAGGTCGAGGTGTTGTACACTAAGTGCTGCCACTGTGTTTCACCAACAGCAGGCTTTTAGAGAAAATTATATAATGCTGTGACTGAGTGTGTGAGTGCGATGGTAAACTGAGACCTGAATCCTTTGTTGTCTCTTTATTTTTCCTCCTGGAAATCTGTCCACACACACACACACACACTCGCGCAGCTGCATGCATACATACACATGGTCACATGCGTCCACACGTTCACACATTCATGCATTATTGAGTAATTGTGCAGACTACTGTTGCATATTCATTAAAGGGATAATTTGGATTTTTTGAAGTGGGAGCTGCATGAGGTACTTATCCACAGTCAGTGAGTGTGTTACCTACAATAGATGGAGAAGCAGCAGCAGAACTGGTGGAGGAAGCTGAGCACTATACTGCTGTGGACAGGGTCCGCAGCAAAACACATTCACTTTGCTGTAATACAGCCGATTTCAATGGGAAACCCTCTCATATATACCAAATATCGTTCTCTCCAGACTCCTTTGGCAAAATCAGTATTTTTACTTCCGGATCATGGGAGTTTTGTTGTATACGACTTTCTTGATCAGTCCATTCGTTTGTGTGACTGTCTGACTTCAGTGTCTTAAAGGGTTAATTCTGATTTAGCAAATATACACACAATAACACACACACACAAAAAAAACACTTAAACTTTTAAATATATTTTATGCCCCATTTAATGTTGTAAGTTCATCTAAGGTGAAAGAATGTCTTCAAAGACCAAATTTTAGAACCAATGACTCATTCAAGTCTAAAATTTACTTTGGTATATGATCAAATAGCTGCAAAATTAATGACATATGCTGTCATCAGCCCCAGCTGGACTTTGATTATTGCTGATTAGCAAGTTGCATGCTTAGAGATAAACTAAAGCTGTGTCCCAAATATATAAGCTCGTTCAGCTGTTTATGCTTTTATCTTTTTGTGCTTTATGCTATCGGAATTTTGAACTGGACTCAAGAAGAACTGTTAGATTTTGGTGTTCAAAGGCCATGTGACTAAAATAATATTGCCAAAATTGACAAAGTTAATATAATAAAGTAATGACATCTATCAAAAGGGAAAGGTCAACTCACTTGACATCGTTCGGCTCTCTATCAGTCCACTGTGGTCTTCTGTAAAAACAAAAGAGAAGACAGTGATTCAATTGAATCATACCTTAATTTTGCCAAAAAATACACCTAATAACTTTTATTAAATTCTTTTGAAGTCTTCACTACAAACATTATATGAGCCTGGTCTGACATGGATATAAAATACAACCTGACTGGTTGATGGAGGCAAACAACCATGAGGTGCTAATTCTAGTTGCTGTTTGCTCCAGAAATAACATAATTTCTAACCATTTTATACTAACACGGAATCAATCAATAGTCAGATGTCAATCAAACTTAAAACTGGAACATCACTGCCAATTAAACTTCTCAAATTGACACTGAGATGTTTTATTTTTTTCCTAAGATTTAACACTTCTTTTTAGATTCCAAGATATTTCTGGAGCTGTACCAACACCAACACCACCACCCAAAATTTAATTTAATTGTTTCCAGCTGAGAGCAGCTCCTCCACATCCTTTGTGCATTGCACTGTGGGAGAATAGTGTGCATCAACAGCACACTCAAAAGTCGAGTATATTTAGCAGTCATTCTGTCTAGTTTGAGCATACTTCATTTTGAAGACCTACCTACTCAAAGCCCACTTATAATTAGTGTGTGGCTTGGGTGTGGGACATGCTGTAAGATGGCGAACATAGCAAACAGTACGCCTGATAAACATCAACATGTTAATTTGTGAAATTGTGAGCTTGTTAGCATTATAACATTAGCCTTAATGCTGCATTCACGTGCTCTGCAGATGGGCGTGTTTCCTGAGTTTGGGAGTCATTCATCCAACTTTGGTGCATTCATGAGCTTTTAAGTTGTAATGTGGAAACAACATCAGAGGGTAGAGTACAGTAGGTTGTTGTTGTACTTGTGGTAGCGTCTGGGTAAAATATTGCTTTACCATGACTTGTTATCAGGGTTAATGCTAATAAATAACTTTTTTAACTAGTCCAGGTCACCTTACAGTACATGGACGGCAACTTAAGGCTCAATTATGGCCCCTTCAAGTACGAAAAAAGATGCATCTGTTTTAAGTGATGTAACCGACTCTGCCCACATACTTCCATGAATCCTCTGCATTGGCATGAATGTTAAACAATACATCCACTGGAGGTTACTAATTACTAATTGAAATATTTCTTTTTTAAGTTGGACCAGCAGTTCTCTTTTTTTCATTGCATACCAGCAGCCACACAGAGCTGCTTGGATGATGGTTGATTCTGAGTCTTGTTCGTTGAAGACTGACCTCTTATTAAACAAAAGGTCCCATTTTTGTAATACCCTTGCATTCTTCAGGAATGCATATGCTTTTGCTGATTGCTAATGAGGGCTAAATATATGACAACCAAACCAGACAGACATTCAATCAGCTGCGATGTTCCCACTTGTTATTGCTCAGGGCCTCCAACATGGCCACCAGAGAGGTGTTATACTACCCGACAACCTTGTATTGAACATGACAAACTGCGTGTACGTGTGCTCGGGTTACATATGAGTGCATAACGTATCTGTGCGACAGCGTGTGAGTGTAAGCACATCCTCGTCAGCACTCTCCAATGTGATCAATGCAAATTACATCTCCAATATACTCTCCATGTCTCTGTGGGATCGATGCATGCCGTCGCGCACAGCAGTTCAACTCAGCATTCCATACGCTCCTTTCCGGCTCCGTCTTCTCCTTTATCATCCTCTCATTCTTTGACTCCCTCTCTCCATCCTGCCTTTTTAACCTTGTGTCTCTGTCTCCAGGGAAACCTGCTCATCTATTCCGCTTGTCCTCCACTTTTTAATTCCTCCTTCTCCTTATTATTTCTTCTCCTCCTCCTTGTGCTTGTGTCCTCTCTTCTTCTCATCCCCGTCCTCTTCTCTTCTGGATTCCTTCCCTCTCTTTTTGTCTCATCCTCCCTCTCCTCATTTCTTGTTTTTGCTCTCCTCGTCATTTGTTCCATCTTCCCCTTTTTGTCGTCTATTTTTTCCCTTCCTCCTCTCTGTACTAGTTTTATTTAGGGCTGTCGCAGTAACCACAGTTTTGAAACCACACTATTGACAAGCCAACCAAGTTTTTTCATGAGGCTAGGTCGTTCTTGTTTTACACTTCAGTGCAAGTTAAATAAATGAATCAATGCCCTAAAACATTCGACAAGCAACATGAGAGCCAGTAACAGTACAAGCTCAAGGATGGATCAATATCGGCTGTTTGTGACCTGACTTCAAAGTTGGAAGCTGTATGTTTTGCCATGTTTTAAGTTGTTTTAGTCTTTATTTTGTAGGTTATTCTGTTGAACCTGACATTAGCATGTTGCATGGCTTTTCCTCACAGGCTGGTAAAGGGTGGGGGGGGGGCTTACCATGAAGCAAAAGGTCAGCAATTGCCTGGGGCCCCAAGCTACCAAGGGGCCAATAATTTTTTCCCCCCTTTTAATTAATACTCAATTATGGCATCAAAATGCTTCATTTAGAGTGTCTCAGCCCCTCCCCCCCGCTAACTTGAATTATTCAATGATCTTACTGTGCATCTGCAGACATGATTCAGGAAGACGGTTGCCAACTTGTGTAAACAAAAAAGGAGGAAGCAGGAGGATACCAAAAGACTATACCCACCCCACTGTCTGTCTGGCAAGAGATACAGAAGTATCCGCTGCTGTAGCTCCACATAACAGAACAGCTTCTTTCCTGAGGCTTTGCACTCCATAAATAAAAGTTTTTATGACTTTTTGTATTACTTATTATTTATTCAAGGGCTGAAAAATAGAAGGAGAACAAGGGATGTGGAGGGGCCCGTGCCAGTCTTTGCCTAAGGCCCCAAAATGACTAAGTCTGCCCCAACTTTTTTGGAATCGGGGTTTTATCATGAATTAAGCAATTTGCAAAAAGAAACAAAAGAACAGCGCTAATACTGCACATCATGCTGTTGAGCCAACCTTTATAACCACAGGGAAAATTCCATCACCGTGACAGTCCTTTTCTTATTTCCTCTCCTCCACTGCTGTCCTTCATTTCCTTTCTTCTCCTCTCCTCCTCTCCTCTCCTTAATTTCTTTTCCACTCACCTCATTTTCTTTCTTCTTGTTTCCCTTATTCTCTTCTCTTTTCTACTCCTCTCCTGCCTGTCCTCTTCTCTTCTTGTTTCCTCTCCTCTTTTTTCTTCCTTCTCATTTTCTCATCTTTTCTCACCCCTCCCTCTCTCCCCTCTCTTGTCTTCCCTCCTCTCCTCTCCCTGTAGACGTGGTCATGATATTGATCCAACTTTCAACCTTTCCTCTGATAATCTGAACAGAAAGAGACAGAGAGAGAGAGGGAGAAGAAGGGGTGGGGAAAAGGAGGGGGAGAAGAGTGAGCTGAGGTTCTGAAGTGTGAGGAGTTATGTAACGCCAAAGTAACTTTGGGTTTCAATTCAGTGGTTCCAACTTAATGGGTAAATTGCAGACACACACACACACACAGCCACGGGTTAGCGATCATGCCGAGGGCCTTTAAACCCAAAATAAACTCTCTGATTGGCTGTTTGACACACACCAAGTAATGAACTGTGTCCAGCTGGCTGACAGAGAGGTGTGGGAAAGTGGCAGTTACCCTTCACAACACCTCTGCGGTGCATTCTGGGTTGTTCTGATAAATAAGTGTAACGGGAAGTGTGAACGGTTGGAAGAGGGAGCGCAGGAGAGGTGTGGATTGAGTAAAGGCGGGAGGGAGGAGAGGATGTAAAAAAGCAGAGGAGAGAAAGGAAGAGGAGAAAGAGCAAAAAAAAAGGAGCGAGGAGATAAAAATGGAATAAAACGGCAAATTAAATGAAGTGGAAAAGGCTGATGAGACTGGATATCAGGTGAAGGAGTAACTGGATTACTGTGATAGATTTGTCCAAATGTCCCAAGCAGCCTTTAAATGGTACTTGAGTTCATTTTATGCTGTTCTATGCATTATTTTAATTTGCCATTATATCACTGATCGTACTGTAATACAGTTTGGTATATAATACAAGTAAGATTCTGTAGCAATTTAATTTTAGAGCTGCATAGAGTCCAAGTTTCTGATGTGATCCCTAATACTAAATAAATTAGCTTGACACTCAGTAATGGTAGAATTAAATTAAAGTTAAAGAAGAAGAAAGATTTTTGAGTTCACGACCACACTCATCTGCAGCACCAAGTCCTCCGAATTAAATGACAGAACACATTGTTTGCCTTCATGCACTTTGGAGCAGTGATTCTCAACCCGGGGCTTGTAAACCCCTTGGGGATAACTTCTTAGGGTCGCAAGGTGGTTGTCGAGAAAAAAATAAAATATTGTGGCAAGCAGCACAGAATCAGAGCCAAGAAGCAGCTCTTAGTGGCATCGGCCCCTTATTGACATTCATCATAAGAGACAAGCACAAAATGACAATTACCAACTAAACCACCTTGTTCCTCACAGACACAAACAAAAACAAAAAGTAACATTTGCATTTTATAACATAAAATAGCAAAACTGACTAGCTGCTCTGTCCAGCACAAGGCATGATGGGAAATGAGGGCCCATATGTTAGACTGGGGAATGTGAAGTTTAGTCGATCATGTCGCTTGTGACTGATGACGTGTTGTGTACTCTGAAGGGTGGAAGCAGCTGAGGTTATAAAAGATGTTTGTGTATTACCAGGCTTGGTTGGGAAGGTATTCCTGCAGTTTAAGCACAACTCTGTTCTGATGCTGCTGATCCATCTGTCCGTCCATTTTCTTCTGCTTCTCAGCGGTTGGGCTGCAGTAGCTGCAGGCCGAGCTCTCCTACGCAACGCTCTCCAGCTCCTCCACCTCAGCCTGCTCCTTTCAACGCAAAGGATCAGCAGTTTCACTACAACCTCCCTCCATATGAACGAGCCCCTCACCCTCTGATAGTTATTTTCCGACTTAAAAACAACAACAGATCGCCACACTAGTGAGTGTTTGTTGTCTCACTTGTAACTCCATGCTGTTTCTCACGTGTCGACAGGGCAACTGAAAGACATACTAATTACCCGTGAAATGATTGGCTGTTTGTGTGTCACTGTAGCACCGAGGCATATGATAGGCTGTTTTAAACCTGGGGAGGGAGCACACATGGTTTTTTTCTGTTAAATGATTGGTTGTTTGTGTGTTCATAGTGCTCCATTATCAAGAGATATAACAGGCTGTCTATGAGCAGGGATGTTGTCGACGGTGTGTGCTTTCGTGGCTATTTGCACTCATTGCATTTAAATGAAACTATCAAATGTTTTATTGAACTACTTTCTTATTGCTGTCGATGACGTGTCAGTCACCGATAGCTATCTCTATTGTTTTATTGCCCAGGCCTAATTTGCCTTAGAATAGATTTTATTTAGCGTGTTTGTGTCAGAGTGCATGTGAACATGAGTTCTGATTGGACACACACAAATGCTTTGGTGATTTTGTGCTTAACAAGCAGCTATAGCCAGTTTTGCCAGCTATCACATGGAACGACTACTATGGAGCGATGGCCTCTCAGAGAAAACTCATAATACACACAATTTTCATTTCTTTCTGAATCACTTCTAACTTAAACTAAATCTGACTTACTGCAATACTTGGGTCAAATTTAGGCACAAAAACAACTTGGGTAGCTCTAAGAAAATGACTGCTTCGTTAAAGTTAGGGTCCCCAGCCTGGTCTTTTGTCACATGACTTTCACTTTCTTGTATTTTGTTATAGTCTGACATTTTGTTGATCCATCCATCAACCTCGACCTCCTTGTTGCTTTATGTCACCTGACTTCCTCTTTTCTTCCCTCGTCATTCCTGCAGCTGTTAGAGGGTTTTGCCATTTGAACGTAATATGTCAGATGTCGTTTCAGGACACTTACTGTTGAGGCTCTGTGGCAAGAAGCTGAAAATTTTAGTTTAACAGTAAAGGTGATTTTTATGAGACAATCTAGTGGTGGGAATAGGCTGCAATTTATGTTGTTTTTTATTTTGTCATTGTGTTTTTTAATCATGTGAAAGCCTTTCTGTGTGTCCAAAGGAAATATTTCCTCCCCTTTTGAAGAAGGAATAAATGAAGTACAACAGCGAGTCGGGTTAGGTTTGGGACTCGAATTAAAAAGTTTTGTTCAGTCATGTTGCATATTAGTCATCAGTGCGGTTTCGGTTCATGTCTCAGGTCGCTGTTTGTGCAGACCACTGTGGTAGATCCCGTGTAGCCCCTTTTGAAGTGAAGCCCAGTGCCACGTTTAGACCACACTGTATTATTCATGCTGAGATTATACATACTGAGCCTTTAACGCCCTGCCATCCCCTCCAAACACCTTTAATAATTAAGGCTGCCATTTAAATGGGAATGCTGTCTACACGGATCATTGGCGTTTATTAGCACTGAGGCAAGAGAGTACAGTGACAAGATAAACACACGCGTGCTTACACACATCAGTGCGCACACACGCACACACACACGCACACAAACAACCAGATACACACATGAAAACACACACTGAATGCAATCTTATTGAGTGAAACTGAAACTCCTGAGGTAAACCGATGACCTGCTTTTAATTCTACACACACACAAACACAGACATGCTGCAGTGAAGTTGCCCCAGGGTCTGGTACTCTAATGATCAGCTGTATCCAAACCTGTGGCAAATCCCTCATGAGAGAGAAGGAGATTTGAAAAAAGAGAGAGAGAAGAGGGAGCAATAAAGGTCAGAGGTGAATCACAGTCAGAAATTCTGCATTGATCAAAGCAGTGTAATGAAATACGGACGGCTGAAAGAAACGAGTGGTGAAGAAGAGGGAGAGATGAGAAAAGCGATGTAAGGAAAAAGATTGGACAAATGAAGTGTTTGAAGTAATCTTGTCCTAATCTTGGTGAGATCCTACCCTGATCCTAGCCCAGTCTTGACTGGATTTTATCCTGTCCTTACCCAATCCTAGCCTAATTTTGATCAGATAACTTGATCCTAACCTGATCTTCATCCCATCTTGGCCATATTGTGACATGATCCTAGCCCGGTCCTGGTCCAATCTCACCAGATTGTAATACGATCCTAGCTGGACCTCAATCTTGGCCATACCGTAACCTGATCCTAGCTTGATCTTGGCCCCCGTCATCCTACCTCAATCTTTGCCCAATCTTGGCCACAGCATAACCCTGATCCTAACCCATTCCTGGCCCAGTCTCAGCCAGATCAATACCCAATCCTAGCCTGATCCTGAAGCAATCTAGGCCAAATTTTAAACTGATCTTGGCCTAAGGACCAAGCCTGGTCTTAGCCAGTTCTTGGCCCAATCTTTGCGGGGTCATAATCTGTTCCTACCCACCCTGGCCCAATCTTGTCTAGAACATAAACTGATCTGGGACCATCCTTATCAAATCTTGGCGGATCACAACCTGATCCTAGCCCGTCCTAACCCCATCCTGGCGCAATCATGGCTGTATCATAACCTGATCGTGATCCTAGTCTGATGCTATCCCAATCCTGGCCAAATCTTGGCCTAATTGTAACACAATCATCTCCCAATCCTATCATGATCCTGGCCAAATCTTGGGGAGATTATAACGTGTTCCTGGTCCAATGTTGGACAGATCGTAACTTGATCCTAGCCCCATCCTACCTGATCCTGGACCAGTCTTGGCCATATCGTAACATCATCCTTTCCTGATCCTAACTCAACCCTGGCCCAGTCTTGGGTAGATCATAACATGTTCCTGCCTCAAAATTGGCCAGATCTTAACATGATCCTGGCCTGATTCTAACCCCATCCTGGTGCAATTTTGGCTGTATTGTAACCTGATCTTTTGCCAATCCTAAACTAATCCTGGCCCAATCTAGGACAGATCATAATATGATCCCAGCCCTGTCCTTACCCAGTCCTGGCCCTATCTTGGCCAGATTGTTACCTGACCAATCCTGTCTTGATCTAAATCTGATTCTGTCCCAATCCTGACCCAGAGTCAATATTTTACTGTCAGTGTGGCTCATTTGGTTGGACAAGGTGTTATAGTAATATGCAGATATGACAAGATAAGACAATATGGACTGAATAACTTCTTCCTGAGTGAAACACTGCTTACTGATTACTATTTACACAGCTAAAATATACTATAAAAGCTCTGGTTTGATCAGCTATATTTACTAATTTATTTTCTTGTTACTTTATAATATTACAGAGTATTAATCATACTTCATAAATACATATTATGCAACTTCCTGAGGAGAGGAATGAGGCGAGACATATACTGAAAAGACAGATGAGTGAAGGGAAGAAATAAAGGAAAGGAAAAAGAGTTGGGACTGTAGGAAGAGATCAAGTGATGGAGGCAGATCCACTGAGGGAAGGATGAGGGTATCAAAGCGAGGAAGAGATGGATGGAGAGAGCTAATTGTTGCTAAATAATAACATAAATCAATTTTTCCCTCCCTGTGATGCTTGGCACTGTTAGATATTGCTTGTGTGCGTCTGTTAATCCATCCAACACTGCTGACAGAGAGAGAGTGAGAGCTTGGAGGCTCTCCAAACCAGCCCAAATTATTCACTTTCTGTTTCTGCTCCTGCAGAGAAACGAGAGGGAGAGAACAGTGGAGAGAGAGAAAAGAGAGACAGAGCTGGAGATGAGTTTCCATCTATAATGTGGCGAAGAAGAAAAACAGGCACAATCTGGTAAAACGTCCCCAGTAGTGAAATAAGTGTCAGCATTCACTTGGAACATTAAATGATTTGTCAATAAAGAAGTCATGCAGTTAAACAGAGCTGGAGTTAGTTCCACTGTGATCGGACAGACGAAATGATTCAGTTTGACTCCAAACACTTAAAAAGTTTGGACTTTCATATCAGTGATTTTGCTTATTTTAGCTGATTTACTAACAAACATTGTTTTGCAAACCATGCTGTTGTCTTATAGATTTTTGAAATTTTTTTTTTTTTTTTGACCTTCCAGGCAACAATTGACTTATTTTTTATTTATGTGCAGTTTGTAAATCACTTAGCAGAGACATGTAATCGTTGATATTTAATCTTTTTTATGCCTCCACGTCGGCGACAGCTGCGGCCAGAAACATTATGTTGTTGGGTTGTCTGTCCATCTCAGTAACGCCTTTATGGAATTTCTTCAAATTTGGTTCAAACGTCCACCTGAACTCAAAGATAAACTGATTAGATTTTGGTGGTCAAAGGTCAAAGTTAAAGATCACTGTTACCTAAAGTCCATCCATCTAAGGATGGTGATATGGCCCAAAAATAATATCACAACATTTTAGGGAATTCTGCGATAACAATATTCATGACAATATAACAAAATACCGCAATAGCAATATTTTAACATATCAACTGGGTCCTTCTGCTTGAGTTTTAGAAAATTAGTTTGTTGTATTTCCTTGTACTCTTGAACTTCTTTATACATTTCTGTGGTTTGTTGTCCATCTGATCATTTGTAACCAAACTACACACTACGAAGTCGCTTCACTTTTTGGAGCCAACTCCTCCACCGTAACACTGCCATTATCATAATATGGCACACCTCTACATTCATCCCATTCTTGTGAATGTGATACCACAAAAAAAATCCACTTGGACTCAAGGATAAACTGATTAGAGTTTG
The DNA here is from genome assembly GCA_034769285.1 of Lutjanus argentimaculatus. Classification (NCBI taxonomy): domain Eukaryota; kingdom Metazoa; phylum Chordata; class Actinopteri; order Lutjaniformes; family Lutjanidae; genus Lutjanus; species Lutjanus argentimaculatus. The sequence goes on from JAWZSL010000018.1 coordinate 13,107,689, forward strand.
GGGGGTAAGAGTTCACTGTGAACATCCCACCCATTTGCAAATTATTTAACAGAACTGAATAATTTTAAGTATGAAAATCCGTCATTTCATTCATTCTTCAGTTAACTCAGAAGTTTATTTTGTTAAACTTCTGAATTACCCTTGACTCAAACACTGACTTATTAAAACTTAATCTTAATTACAGTGAGTACTGCTACCTTAAAAAATACATCACATTAAAAGTTTTTTGTTTTTTTTACTCAAAAGTTGATTATAGTCACTTTTTTTGCCCAGCCTCTTCCTTTTTAGCACAGACTGAAACATACAGTACATAAGATTTGAAAGACATGAAAAAATAAATACATTCAACAATTAGATTTTTGCAAAAGACTCAAGACAGCTAATGTAGTCAGCTATAATCTACACACACTTTTTGACCACAAAGCCTTCTGTCCATGTGTGTGATTGGACATTTTTCAAATCATACAAAAACAAAAAACCTATTAATGGGATACACTGACAATTATTGTTTTTTTTATAACAGAAGAAGATGACTCAAAAAAGTTTCAAGAGTCTGTTTATTGATTTTCATATCATACAGAAATGACTGGAACCCAATGGCTGTCTGGACAGCCTGAAAATCACCTAAAAAACACTGCGTGCATTCAGAAATTTTAAGCAGTGCTGTGTGTAATTTGTCGTTAATGATGCTGATGTGGTTATTTAAAACTCATGCTTAAGTCTCCACAGTGTTTTGTAGATTAGATGTACAGTAAAAGTATTTTATTTGTTATTATAAGTGAAGAAATGCATAAATACTGATGCTAAAGTACGATAAAGAACAAGGAGCATTCCCAACCCTGATCCAGACTTTAAAATACCCTCTGTTTTTCTTGCTGATGTGTTTATTTCTAACATTCAGGAAGTGTCTGTGTTCACTACAAACCAAACTGACGGAAACTCAGCGAAAACACATTTGTGACATTTTAAACGTTTACACTGTTTCATTTGATGGAGCTTTCAGGAAACACAGAAGCCGATGATAAAACCTGTGGGAGAGAGCGGGAGGTGAGGATGAAAGAGGGATGGAGCGATAGACAGACTGGTGGTTATGGAGACTGACATGGCAGGCGGAGGAAAGACAAGAACAGCGAGAGAAGAAACAGAACCAGAGCGAGGTGTAGAGGTGGAACAGAGGAAACCAACTCAGAAATAGAGTCAGCAAAAGAACGAGTGAGTCACACACGGTGAAATAAATCTTTCCTTGTTTGCTCTGTTTTGCTTCCCTCTCGGAGTGTCTCGTTTTTTTAGGCAGCTAACCTGCACAGAGAAGGACGGAGAAGAAAGATGAATAAGAAGAGCGGATGATGTACCTTTTTACGTGGTTTGTTGTAAGAGGCGTAGACAGAATCGAGGTGAGGATGAAAGCGAGAGGAAAAGTATTGTCAGCGAAGGAGTAGGAAGAGAGTTACAGGAGCGCAGACGGAGGAAGAAAGCACCACAAGCAGGAAGTTTGGAGGGGAAGAAGTGTGTGCGACGTTTTGATAAATGACAGCAATCAAAGAGAAATGGCGAGGGAGAAGAGAGTGATATTAAAAGAGTGGGAGTACGTGGAGCTATTTTGAGGGACGGCAGACAATGGGGAAACAAACAACCCAAAAACAAGACCAAGTCACAGCTGCAGTGTTTTACTATCAATACTTTGACACTTTGAAGAATTTCCTTCAGGATTAATTAAGTTCTGACTTATCTTATCTTAAATAATAAAGAAGAAATAAAAAAACAAGCTCCATACATCTTCCATCTCTTGACCAGAGTCCTGCACAGGTCCAGTTCACCATTTTAGGAAATCAAATAGATTGGGTTGTTCACTACTATTGAGTTTGGCGCTTTGGCTGTTGCCATTTTGGATGAGAGGATGGAGCTGGGGAGGAGTGCTAGCCAGCTCGGTTAGCAAGGTGCATCTGTTATTCGTGTTAGGCTAACTGTGACATTAGTTGGAATGCTAATTTTGGTTAGCAGAAAACATGCTTAAAGACCTCCTGCAGTGAAAATCGTGTTTTTAACCTTGTTAACATGTCCATATGGTGTTTTTCATGAAATACAAGACAAATCAGGAGTAAAATAAGCAGAAAACCTGTCTGAGCATTTCTTGCTTTGAAACTGCAGTGAGCAAAGGAAGTGTCAAATCGGTGGATTCAGACAGGCTGGGAGTATAACATAATGAACCCGAGGAACCAATCCTGTTAATCATGGGGGTTACAGTTACACTACTTTCATAATTGTGGCAGAGACGTGTTGTTTTCGGTTGGACAAAAAGGACAAAATAAGATACTGTGAGCAGAGCAACACGTTATTAGCTGACAAAGATGGACACATAATGGATGGATACATAAAATACATTTACATTCTAATTAGGGATGCGCCAATATCGATACCAGCATTAGGTATCAGTCCGATACTGTCCTCACGTACTCGTACTCATAAAACTACTCCGATAGCCTAAGCTTGATACCACATCACGAAAAATAGATGTTCAACACAAACAAACGTAGAATTCAAGACGTTTGTTAATGCTTACCCTTTTTTTTGGCCACGTCGTCATCATCAATGAGTTGAGGACTCGTTGTCCTCAACATCATTTTGGTGACTCTCTGTAAAATTCCATGTAAGTCCATACCAAACTGAAACAACCTCCCAGAGCGCACCTGTAGACCGCAGCCAGCTGCTGTCCAATGAGTCCCAGCAGGCGTAAACTAGTTGAATGCCTTGGCTAATTAATCCAAAGACAAAGAAAAAAAAACCAAACACTGCCACCAGTCTAGTTCTTTTATACAGTCCATGGGTTAGATGAGAAGATCCGTACCAATCTTACAGCTGTTCCTTAAATATAAAGCTAATGTAATCAGATGGCTAACTTAACTTAGCTTGTGACTGGAAATGGGAAAACAGTGAGCCTGGTTCCATCCAATGGTAACAAAATATGCTACCAGCACCAGCGTTTACATTAGACACAGACATGAGATTATATTTCCCATAATGTGTAACTTGTCCTTAAATCTTTCAATGCACCAGTGTTTTTTTAGCGGGACGGACCTTGTGTTCAAACCCTAGTTGTTTAAAGATGTAAGGACTCTTCTTTAATTATTCCACTGGATATATCCAGATTGATGTTTAGCACATTTACTCGTTAATGTTAACTGGACTTTGAAGACCCTGCACAGATTTCATACTGATATTTTCACGGGTCTGAGGAGTTCATTTGAGGTCTGAGATCTTCCCAGACCTTCTTTGTTTCACTCACTTGTCAAGTGTTTTTGCGAAGAAACAATTGTAACCACATTGTTTGTCGTTTTTAAATGTAATTTTCCGTCGCTTAGAGCAGCACACGTGGAAATCATTCCACCCACTGTATTGGGGTGGAGGCAGAAATCTTGGCTGATTTCTGAAAATAAACACAAACAAAAACAACTGTCTTCTTTATTCTTTTCTTTCCTTGAACTCCATTTGTCTCCCATTTATTTTCTCTCTTTCAGTCATCCAGCCTCTGAAAATGAAGGACTGAACATCACAGTGACATTTGTTTCTTTTTTCTTCTCCTCAGTTTCCTTCTTGTTCAGTCGCACCCTGTCTTTTATCATCTTGTTGTTTCGATCCGTCTCTTCTCCCCCGTCGACCCGCAGATTAAAGGGGACGTTTCGCAAAAAGCCCTCACTCGTTTTCACCGGTTAACCTCCGTTTAACCCACAATAAAACCCCTTAAAGATTAATGTGTGTGCGTGAGAGAAAGAGCTCTGCTTGTATGTGTGTTTGTGTGTGTATATGTGAGTGTACGCTGTGTATTTGAATCATTTAAGTTTCTTTTTTTGTCTGCGAGCCTGTGATACCTGCAGTCCTGCTAAATTATACATTAACAGTCGTCTCAATAATAAATGGAGTGTGTGTGTGTGTGTGTGTTTGTGGGCTGACTTGTGTCTACTCAAGTGTGTCCATATTTGTTTGCGGTGTGTGTGAGTGTGTGTGTGTGGTTCAGTAATCCGCAGCAGTAGCTAAATAATATATTTACCTTTATTCATGTTTTATTCACCACATCCAAATGAATTATTGCTTTAATTAAACTATCAACTCATGTTCTCAATTAGAGAACACACACACACACACACACACCACACACACACACATCTTTTTTACTCTATTTATCATTATGAATTGCTTGTATTGAGCGTCTTTCTACAAATACTTTACTGGAGTATTGTTTCATGCACACACACACACACAGACTCGGCCATATCAGATGAGAACACACACACAGAGAAGCTCAGATCTGCACATAACATCTCACTAATCTGATCAGTCAAACCCTCTGCACACCAGAGCACAGCTGGAAGCTTCAGTGAGAACTTGTCAGCGAGAATAGAGGGTAGATAAAGAGAGAAAAAAACACTTTCTCATCACATCTGTATCTCTAATTTGTTGGTTTGTTCAGTGTAATGCGTTCCATGTGGCCAACTGTATGTGGACACTCTTATGTGCACACTTTTATGCACTTTTGTTCTGATTTTCCTACTTGTGACCTCTTATTCTTAGGGAAATCCTAATGCCACATCACACCAGTGGTGGAGAAAGTACACAGATCTCTAAAAAGAAACAGTCCTGCTTTCAAAATCTGACTCATAAAAAGTGTTCTAACAAAATATGCTTAAGGTAGCAAAAGTACATATTTTGCATTAAAATGTGAGTGATGCATTATTATGTATGAGGTAGCTGAGGTAAAGCTAGTTTATGTCATTTAGTCAAATCCAAAGAATCACAAGATAAATCTAAAGGGTCATGAGAGAGAAATAACAACTACAGGCTGCTTTTATGTGAAATAACTGATAATTTGGCTCCTTTGATCCTCAAACTGACTTAACAATACACACAGAAATGTGCCAAAGACTGGAAATGTCTCTCTGGTAGAACTGCTGACAACTAATTGGTGGATATTTCTGCACATTTTGAAGTATTGCATTAGAGAAGGTTGAACGACATCAAAATCCTACAAATAGACTTTACTGCTCTTTTTTTTGTGTTTTCCCCCCTTTTTGAGGAAGAGGTAATGCGCTTAGTGGGAGATGGAAAAGTTCTGATGTCGTGAACATTTTACTCACATGACGGATCAGCTGTTTCTGCTCCGAGAGAAGAAGAAGCTGTTTCTGTTGTCCTGAATAGAGCTGACATGAGTAATCACAACTTGCCCAATTGGAAAATAATTCAGAGACTGCCATGGTGACTTTTTTTTCTTCTTTTTCTTCTTTTAGGTTTACTGGTGGTTAGCGAGAACCTGTTTTTGTTCTTGGTAGCGACCTCTGCTTCTTCTACTCTTTTTATTAATGTAGCCTAAACCGCAAACTTCTTGCAAAACTGAAAATTTTGTTTAAAACCATTTGATGGAAACACACCTAGTTTGTTTTCTTTTTTCTTTTTTTTTTTGACTTTACAAAAGTCTGCCTCAAATTCCCTTGACAATTAGATGCACCTGAAGACATCTGACAAGGAGACCCAACGAGCCCAACTAGTGTTTTATAAACTTGCCATAGGTTTTTTTTTTGTAAGAAAAATCTTAATCTGTAAAGTAACCAGTCACTAAAGCTGTCAAATAAATGTAGTATATGTACTATATGTGCATATATATACATATATATATATATCTAGTCTGGCAAGGTGATTTTTATTCAATACATGGTGCCAATATATCAGTGTTTAATTGAATTGAATGAGATTTAAATTGAAAGGGGAGAGAGTGACAGAGAGAGGGGAGAGGAAAGAGAGACATGGTGGGAAACAGAGAAAATATAGAAAAAGGAATGAAATAAATTGATTGAGACAAAAGAGATGAAGAAAGAGAAAAAAAAAAAAAAAGTGTGACATAGAAACAGTGATAGAGAATTGTGTTTATGAGAGCAACAGATAGAGAGGATTAACAGAGCGAGAGACAGATCAAATATGAAGAGAGCGAATAAGCTCCACAGAACGCACACATGAGCGTTTTCCATATTTGCATATAAATCACAAGCATGTGCCCAGGCAGATTGAATTAGTGTTAGCATAGCTTTGGGTTAGCATATTGCTTTGTTTAGCGCTGAGGGTAGATTACATCAGACCGCAGAGGAATTGAATTATCCAGCGCTACGTAGCACAGCCGGGGTTAGCATATTTCTTAGTTTAGTGGTCAAGGCAGATTGCCCAGAAATTGAATTAGCAGGAAAGTAGCTCTGAGTATCAGATTGTAGTTTAATGTCTGGGACAGAATGAAGTGTAGCGACCCGAGCATGTGACACTGAGCTGGTTAAATCAGGTTCCTTTGTGTTAGCTGGTGTTTCTGTAGCAGAGACATTTACACCTGCATGTCCTTGTGAGAATCATTACAGGATGTTTTTATCCCAGCATGCACCAGGCAGGAAGCTGGAAAAATCCCCTGGACAGGTGACCTGACGGGGGCACGATTCACATTCATGCAGCTCAGACAGCCAGCTCATGTAGAATGGATTATTATGGGACTGTAATATGTACAGCGTCAAGGCTCCGACCTCATCACTCCCCACAAGGAATCACCGAGCTCAGCACAGCAGGGACGATAATAACTTCACCCCAAAGGGAATGTAAACTCAGAGCTCACAGGTGGATGCTGCAGCGGTGGTGGTGGTGGTTGTGGGGCTTAATATGCTACATGAGAAGCTTTCAGGTGAGCAGTGTAGCAGCAGGCACGAAACAAAAGAGTGTTTTTAATACTGAAATAGGTCCTCACAGAGATAGACGTACAAATACTCCCACTCTGAGAACATGCAGCTGTACAACAGGGAAGAAATCTTTCCTCTCTTCTCTATTCCAACAGTCCAACACAGTCTCTAGGCGTTTTGTGAAATAGTCATGAAATTTAATCTATTAAATTTGTCTATAGCTGCAGCTCAAGAGCTGCATGGGGCTGTTTTTTTTTTTTGTCCCTCTCCAGTGGCTCCCTGTGGCTTTGACAAAAAATTATAGTGATATTTAACAGTACTTTTTATCATTGTTGTTTGCCTTAATTGAGTCTTACATTGTCCAGCTGTAAAAATGTGCTCTAATAGAAAAAAGTTTTAGTATTTTGTCAACTAAAATGTGTACCATACCCTTCGTCTATAACTCAGCGACTTTTCCTCCTAAGCTAGCTATGGATGCCAAATCCAAATAAGAGGAAAGTCTGAGAGGAAAATTAAGAATTCAGTAGTTGTGCTCCAGACAGAAAATCAGCTCCTTTTGAAGGTTGAAGGTTTGAAGGTTGACACAGCACAACTTTAAAACTAATGTACTACCCATCATCTAACTATTCCGTGATCAAGTTAGCAACAATAAATATGCAATGTCCAGTTTTTTGAGAAAAATTCAAGTTGATGGATGCAGTTTGGACAGTTTTTAGACAGTATTTTACTTTTTGTGTCCACAAGAACATGAAAGTCTGCTAGTGACCATGTGAGGTAAAGAGTTGAGTTGTCCTTGGACTCATCCATGACCCATGTGGTCACTGCAGATGTCGACCTACTGCACATGTGTACAGTGCGTCCTCCAAGTGGACTCCAGAAAGCAGTATAAACAAAACTAATAAGGGTCCCTCGTATCTGCAGCTGTCAATGTACACGTCACTTTGAGTATAACACAGCCCCTTTGGTGAGATCAAGGAAAAGATCTTTATACTACGTTTGTCCCAGCCAGTCGCAACATGAAAGTCACACGACGCATGTAACGTTATGTACTTAAATAGGAATAATATCTTGGTTTCACATGAGACATGACATGAAAGTCTTGCTTGTTCAGCCCACCCATCCACCCCGTCCTCCTCCTCATCGTGGACTTTCTTACGTTTTATGCTTTGTTTGTCCCAGCCCATTTTCATTCCCAAGCTTTCAAATACCAACGTTTTGTCACACCCCTCAGTGCCTCATACAGACGCACATGGTACCTGGCACACCGGCTTTCGGTGTAGTGTAAAGAGCGAGTGTGAACCCAATATGTTATTAAAAGTTTTAAGGTACATAACGTTATGTGCACTGTGTGACTTTTGTCTTGTGAAGTGCTTCACTGATGTCACATAACTTATGTACCGTAAGATACCTAAATATCACGTTTGTGTTCGGTGTAAGAGGCTACATACGGCTAGAGGAAAGGAGTTCTTTTTCTAAGGTCTTAAAATCCAACCAGAGAGCCAATTAGGTGGATTCATTGTTGATGCAAGTCATTAACGAGAGTCCCGTGGTAGTTACCTAACAACGAGGGCTGGGAGTTTAGTAGCGACACCGGTGATTTTGATGGTAGTGTGTGTGGTTTTGAGGAGTGTGTTCCTGTTGGTGAAATAAAATGTGAAACACTAGAGGAGGATGGGTTCTATGATGCTTCTGTTCAGGAGGAGCAGAAGGTGGGGTGTGACTGTGAGTGCCCTGAGTTTCCAGATGGCGGAGAGTCGCTGTTGGCAGCGTTTACGGATGTCGTGTAATGATTAAAACTGAGTTCATTGTTAAGGGCGATTCCGAGGCACTTCAAGCTCTTCACCATCTCAAGTTGCCCGCTGCTGATGGAGATGTGGAGGTGAAGGGCACTGGGTTTATTTGGGATTTCATAGACGAGTTCCTTAGTCTCGGTGACATTCAGGAGTAGTGCTGATGGGGCATGGCTGAGCTATTGTCCTGTTTAACGGAGTTTTATATTATTTTAACTGTGCCTGTGCACCACTAGCTACACCCTCAGGATGTCCACCACCTCTCTTTTAATGTAATCCAAACCTGCTTCTAACCTGAATCTAAAACCAGGTCTGGACCTTCAAACTGTCCTTTGTAGCAGTGTAGTAGTGTCAAATGTCCTCACAAGGCAGAAAGGTCCTCACTCACAAGGTTTAATACCGGATGTGAGACCATGTCATTGTTTTGCAAGTCACAAGTCTGAGAGCGGGGGAATTTAGGAGACTTAAACTGCAACATTGTATTATTAAAACAAGCTACTTCTAATCTAGGATTAGGATGCATTGTTTTTTTCCCTGTACTTTTGTACATACTGTTTCTCTTCCCATTGTGAAAACAAATAAAGTGGAAAAAATTTTATATAAAAATTGCGGTTTTTTTATACTTTACAGGTAAGATATATTAAATGTAAATGTCTGTCCCCTCTCAAAAAGGAGCTAGGCCTCTCCTGATAATAATCTAAACTTAAAAAATAACAATTTAATTTACTTCTCCTTACAGAAATGAATGAAATGCTGAAAATTTGGCGCATTGCATTTGTTTTTTCTCACACCCCTTAAAATTAAGAAGGCCTTGCGACCCACCATGAATCTTTGGGCGACCTATAGTGGGGGCCAGGACCCCCAGGTTGGGAACCAGTGGTGTAAGTATTTTCAAGTCAAAAGGCTAAAGTCCAAGTGAAGTCACAAGCAGAGCTGCAATGATTGATCAATTATTAATTAATAATTAAATTAATCATCAAGTATTTTAATAACTGATTAATTGTTTGAGTAATTTCTCAGAAAAAAAGTCTAAAATTCTCTGATTTCAGCTTCTTTCTTTACTCTTCTCAGACAATAAACTGAATATATTTGTGTTGTGAGCAAAAGAGGACATTTGAGGACGTCATCTTGGACTTTGGGAAACAATGGTTGACATTTATCATCATTTTCTGACCATTTATCAACCAAACAACTATTAACTGATTAATCAAGAAAATATTTTCCTGCTTAATCAACTATGAAAATAATGGTTAGTTGCAGCCCTCATCACAAGTCTTGTGACTCCAGTCCCCACCTTTGTTTATTTACTGAAACAGGTTTTACAGAAAAGGAATAAAGATCCAAGAACATACTGGGTAGAAAACTTTTGTCTCTTTTCCACAGCCATACAGTAAGAATGAAAACTTGCATTTTTTAGGAATAACGGCTGATTGCATTCATGAGTTTTTTAATATGGTAGCAGCTTTCATGTGCCTGACCCTGCCTTCTTGGGTTATAATAAAACATAGAAGTCAGGTTTTATTCCCTGTCCATTGTCGTCACATCCATCATGTAGAAGCTGCCTGAACAATGCCGCTCAGCACGGAAATGCAAATGTAACGTAAAAGCCTATTCATCTGGCAGCACTCGGGGCTGCTGTTTGATTCAGCAGGTTAACATGAGTCATCAGAACTCGTCTCCATGAAGAATTTAATAAAAGGGGGTTTGGGGCCTTTTTGGAGAGTCAGGTTTTCCACTCGGCTAATTTCCTTGTCTGTGCCGGCTCCCCAGAGTTCCTGCTGGATGACTGGGTGCATTTATTAGAGATTAAAAATACTTCACCTCCTTATCGCCGCGGCTCGTACAGCAGCGGAGTGTGAATAAAGACGAAAGAAAACGGCTCCAGAATATTTCCTGCAATGCTTATTTAATATGAGCGAGTGAGCCTCGATCAACTGGCATCTTCCCCTCAGCTCTACTCCACGGCTAATACTTGACTCTCTGATTCATTCCTGTATGTTTGCTGATTGATTTTTAAATGTCACTTGAAACTCAGTGGGCTGCCAGCAGTGCAGATTTCATGGTATATCTTGTTCTAGTTGTTGTTGTTGTTGTGGGTGCATGTGTCGCTGTGTGGGCGTTAAGTTTAGTTTTTTAATACTGTCTGTACTGTTTTATGAAAGAACAGCAGAGAAAGTGAAATCTTGACAAACAGACTTCCGCGTTTTAAACATATGACGGGTGTTGAGCTCTGCCGTCAGAGGATACAGCTGTTGAAGTGCAGGGTAAATTGTGACCCTCTGACTTCTTTCTGTGGAGGAAAACTGCAGCATGTGATATGATGCAAAGAAACATTTCTCTTCAGCTGCTTTATATGGCGTCTGGAGAGTTACATTTCAGTAATTATACATTTTTCAGAATGTAATTACAAGAAAATAATACAGTCATAAATTAAAGCTATGCAGTTAATGAAATCAGCTTTTTAAAGACACTGAAAAACAGTCTAGTTACAGTGCCTGCAAATAATATTCACTCTCCTTTGATTGTTTTACAACATTAAATTAAAGGAGAATTGATTTGGCTTCTTTATATTAATCAACAGAAACAGACCCTTTTATAGTACAGTTAAATGCACTGTAATAGTTTTGTTTCCTTTATGACTTAAAGTGACTTTCTCTCTTGGTTGATTTAACAACACCTGTAGTTATTGGTGCAAATGTGGTTAAATACCATCCAATAGGTCCCAGAATTCAGGTGGCATCAACACAAACTGTTTGCTGAGTATTTTTAAATCCAGGTTAAAAACCTTACTTTTCAAAATAGCCTGTGGCTAAGTCCCTCGTGCGTGTATGTGTGTTTTGTTTATCTTTAACGTGTGCATGTAGGTGTGCATGTGTATATCTTTGACATGAGTACATGTGAGCACCTGTTTTTTGTGTGTTCTGTATATTTTCGTGATATTTTGCACTGATCTCTGATGTTCATATTTATCTTGTATTTGCTTCGATTGTTTCGCGTATTGTTGCTTAATGTAAAGCACATTGTGTTGCCCTGTGAATGAAATGTGCTATAAATGAAGTTTGAGTTCAGTTCAGTTCAGTTGTAGTTTTAATAAAGAATGAGATGGGTGGCAACGAGAAAAGCTGGCACTGTTTTGATCTTGATCTGATCTTAAAGAAATAGCTCAATATGTTTGGAAAAGCCCATTTTTATTTTCCTAGAATAAGATAAGAGGACTGATATGAATCTCATGTCTGTGTGTCAGATATGGAGCTGGAATCAGGACGTGGTTATTTTGGAATAGCATGAAGCTTGTCTAAAAAGTTCAGAAACTTTTGTGTCTGTCAACATGTCATTGTTAGCCTAGCTTAGCATAATAACACAACGTTTTGTCCAAAGTCCCTAAATATATCTATGATTTTTCTTATTTCACTCTCAGAATGAAAGCAAATGTAAGCATATTTCTCAAAATGTTGAACTATTCCTTTCATTTAAAAGTTAATTTAGGTGTTTAGCTTTTAATCTTGTGAAAGTGTCTATTTTCAAAGGGTGAATTAGTCATTTTGAAGTGAAGCTCTTCAGATGTTCTCCTGGATCTGAGGTTGTGTTACTTTACAAGAAACATCCTTGTTCCCCCTCCTTCAAGGCATCTTCACACATCTCTTCCTCTCACCCTGACCAGTGTGTGTGTGTGTGTGTTGTGAGATTGTGTGTGTATTATGTAAAGCTGCTATTGGATTAGCATGAAAGAGTGTGGTTGGTTTCTGTGCTGCGGGCACACTGAGATTAAGTTTCAGACTTGATCCTTGCAGTTTTCACATCACTGACCTGGTCTGTAGGGACACACAGACAGACCGTGCTAATCAATTTAGGAGGACTGCAAATTTATCTCGGTGCTTCAGTGGCTCTTTTCCAGTTTTCAGGAGGGGAAACGAGGTGTGTGAAAAGAGAAGGGGGCAAAAGAGAGAGTTTGAATGGAGGGAGACACACAAACACACATGGACATACAAACAAATAAACACTGGAGAAAAGAAAAGTCTGCTTTTGGTTCAGGCTCCATAGTTCAAATGACAGGAAATCTTAAAGGGATAGTTCACCCAAAAATGAAAATTCAGTCAGAAGGTCAGGTTTATTTTTTTAGTCCACAAAACACAACAGTGTTGCAGAATCAACAAATGGCAAGTCAGGACTTTTCTAGGAGACTTGGATTACACCAGACAAGCAGTATGGAGGCATTTTATGGTTTCTTTCCAGTTGTTTTTTTATGTTTGAAAACTGTTCACCATTTGCGCTCAGTGCTTGGGAGACTCTCTTTCCTTCTTTCTTGTGAAACTCCAGCACTGTTTTGCAGAGTGACAAAATAAACCCGATCCTCAATCGGCACGAGGGTGAGTAGATAATGCCTGAATTTTCATTTTTGGGTGAACTATCCCTTTAATGTTACAGCATAAAATGAAATTTTAGAAAACACAGTATCCCAGATTTGAGCTTAAGCCCAGTTTTGATCTTATAGATTGATTTAGATGATTTTTACATTGAACCTGGACACACCTGTGCAGTATTTTCAGATGGACAATGGCTGACAGTCATTGACTACCGTGCCCTCCACCAGTGTAATATTGCAGCTTAAAATGCCCTCTGGATTTGAGGTAGCGTGTCCTACAGTGTTGCCATAAAGAAGGAGTTGGTTGGAGTTAGGTTGTTGACATGTGGGAGAAAAAATAAAAATATTACTTTTCCATGTCCCATTTATTATTATCTTATTAAACCTTGTCAGTTAGGGCAGGTTTGTTTCTTTTCTGCAGCCGCTGTCAGTGTGTTTCTTTTTGTTTATGTTGTTATTATTTCCGCTATTGTTTTCATTGTTTTGCGTCCTAAGTATAGCTAGCCAGCTAACTTTGTTTCAGGCTTCAGAGACTGAATAAAGTCACAGACGTGGTGCGGAGACAAGACCCTTTTAAACTGGCACAGAGGTGTGTGTGGCACAGTTGCCTGGCAGGGATGTGAGAGTTGATCAGCCTGCTCGCTTATAAAAAAAAAATATGAGACAAAAACAAAATAAGAAGTATTTAAAAATATGTGCCTTGTACTACAATATATACAAAATAGAGATTGCTGGGAAAAATAGTAGTAGAAAATAGAAAAATAACAAAATAAGAAATATAAGAAAATTATCTGCAACTGGCTGCATGCATGGTCAGTGCGTGCACTATGGTGTTTACATGTGCAACAGATAACCAGAATACTACAAAAACCTGATTATATTTAGGATATTAGTGTGCATGTAAATGGACTGAATTAGTATTTTGATTCAGATATGGAATCAGATGCAGAAAACTTTTTGCAATGTGGCCATAGTGACAAATTTAGGTGATTCTGTAACTTTGGTACATGATTCTGAGTTTCAATAAATGTGGTCAGTTAGTATTGATTCCACCAGGCACGGCTGTGTCATGTTCTGGCTTTGACGTCAGAGCTGGTCGGAACAATTCTAGACAATGCTTGTGGTTCCACCAAAAGCACAGCAGTGCGCCTCAGGAGCGTCCCAGAAGCGCCTCTCTGCTCTGCTTCACTTCAAAAATCTATTTTTGCCAGATGCCGCGTCAAGCTGCACAGAGCAGATCGAGCTGGGCAGAAATTCAGACACAGAAGAGGTATCAAGATCAATTTTCAAAATAAAACACCCCGTGCAGACAGACAACAAATAAACTATTCAACTACAAGGCCACTTAACCATGCTAGAAGCAGAAAAGTGAAGGAAAAATGACCAAATCTGAGCAAGCAACAAAATCCAGTGTAGGGATGGGTACAGAAACTTAGCCCTGGCGTTAAACTTTTTAAGACCATAGAATTGATAAAAATTTAAAAAGCAATCTGCGGCCATTCTAGATAATGCTTATAATTCCACCAGAAGCACAGCAGTGCATTTCAGACGTGTCCTAGAAGCTGCTCAGCACTCTGCTGCTCTTCAAATATAGCCACACTTGCAGCTCTGTGAGGCAATGCTTTGCTAATGCTAATCAGTGCTAACTGCAATGCTGAACAGTTCCAAAATCCCAAAAATAGTGAGTATTGAGATATGGTGACTAAGAAGGCCATAACTTATTACTTACATAATTCTCCTCATTTATTCAAGTTTTTTTCTATCCGTTTTTCACTCATCCATCGTTTGCTGACTTTAACGCAGATAAAATGCAGGTTCAGACAGGACAGTGACGTCACTCAGATGAACTGAATACCTGATCGCCCACCTCACATTCATTATTATTATGATCCAGATAGTCCTGCTGATGCTGGCTGGTATTCACTGATCACCCACCACTCCGGCACTCACTCATGTCTTATATAATTTCAGCTGATTCACGGGTTGTTAGTTTAAAAGGTCACTTTACTAATCGATGGATGCTCCACTGAGGATGTCTCACTGTGTCCTATATGACAAAAATGTCTCAGATCGGTTCACTTTGTTCCCACAGGAGGTTTTTGTTTTTTTACTTCGTGGTCTGATCCTGTGCTCTGATTGGTCAGGAGCAGTTTTGTAACCGCTGTTGCATCAACATCGAGTGATTTGTCTGAATAATCGACTATGACCAAGACGACTGAAGCTTTAAACTGAGACAGAAGAGGAGGAGAAGAAGGAGCAGACTGCTGTAGTTTAGAGGAGCCCGGAGATCAATTCCCTCATTAGCATACTGCTGCCATGGCAACAGGAAACCAAACTGGAGCTGAGCGAGGGATGGAGAAGAGGAAGAAGGGAAATGACAGAGAGGAGAAGGAGAGAAAGAGGAAAACTGGGAAGAAAGCAGACAAATGGAGGAGAAGAAATGCAAGACAGCAGGAAAGAAACAAGGGAGGAGAGAGAAAATACTAAAGGAGGAGAAAAGGAGAGTAGAGAAGAAGAGAAGGAGTAAAGAAACAAGAGAAGGTGGAGTGAAGACAAGGCTAAAAAAATACAGGAGATAGAATGATAAAGAAGAGAAAAAAAATGGAAAGAAAAAAGATACCAGTGAGGTGAGTGATAGAAGCACGGGGAAAAATAGGGAAGCAAGGGAGGAAAAAGAAGGAAAGAAAAAGGAAAATAGAAAGAAGGAAAGAAGGGACAAAGTATAGGAAAAAAAGAGGAGGAATGAAGAAAAGAAGGAAAAAATGAAGGAAGGAAGTATAGGAACAAAGAACAAGGGACAGGAGGAAAGGAGGAAAGAATGAAAAAAGGATGGAAGGAAAGAAGTATCGGAAAAATGAAGAGAAAGGGCCAAGGAAGGAAAAAAGAAGAAAACAAGGAAGGGAGAAAGAAGGAAGAAGGAGATATAGGAAAAAAGAGGGAAAGAAGGAAAGAAAGAAAGAAAGAAAGAAAGAAAGAAGAAAGGAAAGAGGGTAAGAAGGGAGGAAAGGAGGAAGGAAAGAAAGAAGGAAGTGTGAGAAACAAGAAAGGGAAAGAGGGTAGGAAAGAAAGAACAGCACAAGCAAGAAAATAAAGAAAAAAGAAAGGATGGTAATGAAGAAGGAAGTATATGGAAGGAAGGGAGGAAAAATAAGGGAAGAAGAAAAGAAAGAAGGAAATAGGAAATAATGAATGAAAGGAAGGAAAAATGGAAGGAAAAACTATAGGAAAAAGGGGGGTAAAGAAGCAAGAAAGGAAAGAAAAGAGGAGGGAGAAAAGAAGGAAATAAGGCAGAGAGGAATGGAAGAAGGCAGGGATGCAGAAAGGAAATATAGGAAGACGGAGGGAAAGAAGGAAAGAAAGAAGGAATGAAGTATGGAAGGAAGAAAAGAAGGAGGGACCTTGGTTTGACTTCTACCACTTTGTCATTCTGCTCCACTCTTTTTCTCTTTTTTCTACTTCTATCATTTCATCTATATAATTAAATCCCCTCGTTATCCAATATCCTCTCACACACACGCACAGACACAGACACACACACACGCTCAGAGTAATACATCTACACACATACGCGTTTACACACAACACAACCTCAGATAAGAGGCTGAACAACTTGCTCTGTAGTTGACATGACACATTTATCTGTGTTTGTGTGTGTGTTTGTGTGTGTTTGCGCATTTACGTGTGTGTGTGTGTGTGTGTGTGTGTGTGTGTGTGTGTGTGTGTGTGTGTGTGTGTGTGTTTTTAGGGTCATATCTGCTGTTGCTCTCTCTTGGTTATCAGAGGTGTAAGGTGTAGGATTAAATTGAGAGTAACCCTCCCATGCTAAAAAGATAAAAACATTGTACACTGTTCAGCGCTTCTCACAGATACACACACATTCACACACACACACACACACACACCACACACACACACACACACACACACACACATATTTACTGACATATTTTTATTTCCCTGTTAATCGACCTTTTTTTGTGCAAATAATGACTTGCGTATTTTTAAATATGCAAGAACAACAACATAAATATTCACCAGGTATTTGTCATATATCTGACAAAATTTATTTCGAAACATTTTGTGAATGCAATAAAGCTGTAATAACACTGTTATTACACACTTTATATGCACCTGTAGTCTGTTGATTGGTTAATGAGATACACAAGTTCCTGTGGAGCTGTGGACGTTACTGGATAGACATGCACGCAGTCACACTTTGATGCAGGAAACTGACATTTGTTCCCGTTACAAAGATTTACAAAATCAGTGTGCAAAGTATTCGACTGTCCTGAATACCGTTTTTGGGGCTTTGAATCTTCAGTCAGAATCATCTGCAAATATTCAAAACTTCAACAAGAGACACACAATCTATCGTGCTTGACTGAAACTTGCAGTCATTATTATTACACCTTTATTACATGGCATTTTCAAATACTCTGATTCTGATTGGTCAATCATGGCAGACCGTTGCTATGGATACAGTTCTGATCACAGCCTCTGGAGAAGCAATAAAGGGTGTTTCTTCAGCTATGGGTACTTTTAAGTCACAGCAGTGAAAGTTTGGATTTTATGAGTCCAAAAACCACTTTTGTTCATGTCCTACAACTCTGGTCTCAATGTTCAGATATGTGAAATGAGTTGATAAAATGACATTATTTCAAATGAAATAGTTTACTCCATGCTACAAATCTACTTTTGTTTACTAATCATGTTTGATTTTTTAATCTAAATGCATCTGTCACACACTTTTGTGCTGCGATGCTGAACAAACTCCATAATGAAACTTATCAAACAAATCTACTGTCTGTGCAAACATAAGCTACAAGTGAACACATGGCTGACATGCTGGTCCTCCCACACCAGGTGACCCTTAAGATCAAGAAAAATACAGCAAAAGATCATCTTTTCTTCTGTAGTATTTATTGTGTCCTCACCAAACAGCTCATTGATGGTGTATTTTGAACTACATTTTGAATCTAAATTTATATTAGTTGAATTAATGCATGTTAGGAGTCACAACTAACATAGCAGACCTTGGCTAGCTGCCATTTATCTGCAGCTTTGGCAAAAATGTCCTCACCGCAACAGTTTATTAATTAATAAATTAAATTAATCATTTTGGGTCAGATTTTTAATTAGAAAAGGGACAAAATTCTCTGATTTCAGCTTCTTGAACGTGAATATTTTCTGGTTTCTTTACTGTTTCTGACAGTAAACTGAATATTTTTGAGTTGTGGATAAAACAAGACGTTTGAGGACGTCATCTTTGACTTTGATCAACATTTTCATTTCACCATTTTCTGACATTTCATGGACCAAACAACTAATTGTTTAATTGAGAAAGTAAGTAATCGATGATGAAAATAATCATTAGCTTAAAAACACTATATTTCATGCTGAGGTCATCCAAAAGTAATGGAAAGTAATCAAGTAACATTACTTTAATAGGTACCACTTCAAATTCCATAATTTCATGGTAAATAGGTCGTAATTACCAAGTACTGATACTACTTGCTTGAAAACAATACTTGCGAATTATCACATACCTACTGTGAAATTTTGGGGGTAATTTGCAGCTGAATTCAGAGAAATTTCAAATATGTTGCTTTTGTAATTGTTACCCACTACATGGAAACAGTACTTCTGTGGGTAATTTGAGGGTGATTTATAAGAAATTTCAAATATTTTACTTGGTAGTTACCACCTATTTACCATGAAATTATGGGACCTGGAAATTGAAGCATTGCCCTTTAATATTATGATACTTTGATGATGTAATTAGTAACTGTATCAGATTACATTTTTAAAGTAACCCTCCTAACCTTGACTGGAGCTTTACACCAGCTGGTACCTGGTTACTCAGCGTCAGGAATACGAAGAGACCCAGGAGACCACCAGTGTCGTCTCCGGGTCTCGCCATCGGATGAGAACCATAAATATCTCTCATGACATTTAGTGTCTTGTGCAGACGTCGCCACATGATGCTGTGAAGTCAGAAGCTGTGAGATATCAGAGACTCAGGGATCAATTATTTATGAAACACGTGTAAGAAAACAAGGAAGTGTGGAAATGTGCAGCCAGCACCAAATGTTCAGCCGAGCGTCGTTTTTGATTGACGGCTTCAGCTGCCGACCCGAACGTTTGTTTTCTGGCAGTTTGCCTTTTGAAGCTTTTAGCTAAATGTTTGGTTGGTGACAGTTGTGTGTTTCTGTGTGTGTGTCTGTTGTCCTTGTGTGAAGGTGGTTGTGCAGAACTGAGCCCGATTTTTATTTAGTCCATTTATTTAATAGGCTGTTTGTTTAAGAGGAAAACACACTTTTTACATCCTCGCACGCATACGTGCACAAGTGATGTGATAAATAACCTGCTGTCTCCAAAGTTTGTTTAAAGTGTGACTTTTTTTACAAGACAGGACTAATAAACCGAAAGACAGACATGAGGGAATAATCTGACAGAGAAGGGAAGAAGCAAAGGAAAGAAAAAAAGTAAGAAGAAAAGAGGTATAGGAAGTAAGGGAGGACAGAAGGAAGGAAGGAAAGAAAAAGAGGGAAGGAAATAAAGAAGGAAGGAAAGAAAATAAGGAATAAAAAAAGAAGGAAAGAAGAAAGGGGAGGAAAGGAGGAAGGAAAGGAAAAAACAAAGAAGGAAGGAAAGAAAAAAGGATGAAAGAAGGATAGGATAGGTGGAAAGTAAGAAGGCGGCAAGAAAGAAAGAAGAAATTAAATGAAAAAATAAGGAAATTAAGGGAAAAGAAAGAAGGAAAATTTAAAGAAAGAAAGAAGGAAGGACAGGAGGAAAATAGGTGGAAAGGAAGGATAAAAAGGAGGGCAAGAAAGAAAGAAGAAACAGGGAAATAATGAGGGAAGGATGAAAGTAGGAAGAAAGAAAGAAAGAAGGATAAAACGAAAGAAGAAGGAAAAGGAGGAAAGAAGAAAACAAAAAAGGAAGGAAAGAAAAAGGAAAAGAAGGAGTAATAGAAAGGATGGCAATAAAGAAAGAAGAAACAAAAGAAAAAATAAGGAAAGGAGGAAGAAAGAAAGAAAGAAAGAAAGAAAGAATGATGAAACATAAAGGAAAGAAAGAAAAGGAAAGGTGAAAACAAAGAATGGAAAGGATGGAAGGAGAAAGAAAAAAGATGGAAGAAAGAAAGGAGGATGGAGGTATAAGAAGGATGGAAAGAAGCAAGAAAATAAAGGAAAGAAGACAAGAGGAGGAAGGAAAGAAAGGAGGAAGGAAATAAAAGAAAAAAGATGGAATAATAAAGAAGGAAGGAAAAGGGGGGAAAGAAGGAGGAAAGAAAACATAAAAACAAGGAAGGAAAGGAGGGAAAGAAAGAAGGAAGGAAAAGGGAAGGGAGGAAAGAAGGAAAAAATGAATTAAAGAAAAAGAAGAAAACAAAGAAGGAACGTCAGGAAAAGAACAAAAGAAAGAAGGGGGAAGTAAAGGAGAAGGGACAAGAAAGAAGAAAGAAAAAGAAAAATGGAAGGAAAATGAAGGAAAGGAAGAAGGAAGGAAGAAAGAATGGAGGGAAAATGGAGAAAAGAAAGAAGAGGGAAAGGAGGACGGCAAGACAGCAAGATGCAAACAGACAAATTTGGCAGGACAGCGAGAGATTAACTGGCTGAGATCAGCAGAGAGAGAAAAGAAAGGAGGGAGCAGAGGAGAAGAAGAAGAAATGGTGGGACACAATGATGAGGAGGAGGAGGAGGAGGACAGAGGGTAGAGGAGGACACAGAGAAAATGGAGGGACGGAATGAGAAGGAGGACGCAGAGGGAAGATAAACAGAAAGAAAAGGAGGAGCGAGCCGGTTGTTGTGACTCAGAGGGCAGCTGAAGGTCTGACGGGGACAAACAGTGTTTGGTGTGAAGCCAGCTGTATTATTGGACAAGCTGTAATGAGACGTAAACGGAGACGACCGGAACAACAGAGCAGCTACGGTTCTGTCAGGCAGCGGGGAACCTCTGGTTAGTCACATCACACAGGAACATTAAACCGAACACACATCTACCTGTGACAGGCTCCTTATACGCTCTGAGAAATACAGGAGATAACTAGAACCATACAGGGTTCCTTTTTGTCTTCCTAATAGAATCTTTTACACTTGGAAACCTTTCAGAGAGTTCTACCAAGAACCCAACATAAACGGTTATTTCTAGAACCATCTGTGAAAGGTATCACCTAGAACCCCCTGTGAGAAGTTCTACAGAGAACCCTTTTATGTTGTAATTGTTCAACAAAGAGGTTCTGGAGGTTCCACACAGAACCTTTCCACTTTCTAAGGGTGCCAACAAGAGCCCACCCAGGGGGTTTTCTGAGAACATTTCAAATCCCAAGGGTTTTATCTAGAACCCACCCAGGGGGTTCTACAGAGAACCTTTTTATATTCCACAGGTTTTATCTGCAACACACCTATGGGATTCTACAGAGAACCCTCTTTTTTTGAGAGTTACGCACCAAAGAACCTTTTTATATTCCAATGATTCTATCTGGAATAAACTTAGGGGGTTCTCCTGAGAACCTTTTTAAATCCTAAGGGTTTTATATAGAACCCACCCAGGGGTTCTACAGAGTACCTTTTTTTTTTTGAGGGTTAGGCCTACAGAACACATCCATGGAGTTCTGCAAAGAACCTTTTTATATTCCAATTATTTTATCAAGAGCACATCCAGAGAGTTCTACAGAGAACTTTTTCTATTTTGAGGGTTATAGAACACCCAGTGGGTTCTACTGTGAACCTTTTTTATATTCCATGGGTTTTATTTAGAACACACCAAGGGGGTTCTGCAGTTAATCTTTTAATACTCCAATTATTTTATGTAGAACACACCCAGGGGGTTCTACTGAGAACATTTTTATATTCCAAGGGTTTTCTCTAGAATAAATCCAGGATGTTCTAATGAAAACCTTTTTATAGTTCAGAGGTTTTATCCCGCACACACTCAGTGGGTTCTACTGAGAACTGTTTTATATTATGGTACAAAGAACCCTTCACAAAAGAGTTCTTCAAAGATTTCAACAATCCTTGAAGAACTCTTCTTCTTAAAAAGGTTCATTAGATAAAAACGGTTCTTAATGGACCCTTCAGTCTTACAAAGAACTCCTGATAAAACATTTTCTTAAAAGTGTTCTTCAGAAGCGAATGGCTCTGAGTAGAACCTCAGCCCTTGAGGAAGAAGGGAAGAAAAGTTTTGGAACCCTTATTTTAGGAGTGTAGTGTGTTTGAATGAATCCAGGAATTGGAGAATAATTTTCCTTGTTTCAGAACTTTATGAACAGAAATAAATAAAGATGTGTGCAGATGTTTATGTACAGCTGTTAATTCTGGTGCACTGAGGTGGATTTCCTCCCAACAAAAACATAATAAAAGACTTTTAATTTTAATTCATTCTCTCTTCATTCGTTAAGGAATACAGAACAGCCGGTAGGGGGGGAACATTATAATGGGATTTATTTCTTGAATAAAGATATATTTTAATTATACAGCTAATTAGGCTACATAATCTTGTATTCAGCGCAACAAAAACCATTACAGATTTTCTACATTATGTATTCTAATACTGCGACCTTTTTTGTGTCTGAAGAAGTTGACAAAATTCAAGTCCTCAGCCACAGTAGGTTTTGAGTTTAGAGCCCAACTCAGACTTTTAAGTTTTGAGAAAGTTTTACCAAATACTAATCTTTTGTTGAGACCAAAATAATGACAAATAAGGTTCACAGTTCACTGTGACTCAAGTCAACTCAAAGATTCATGTTTATCTAAAGATGAAAAGTAAATTATCTCAACTAAAGATTATAGATCGGCAAAACTTTTCAAAGTTTATGTCAAAGTATAAGAGTTTGAGTTCGGGCACAAAGCTCAAAAATTTGTTTTACAGTGTAAAGTGATTCTTAAAATAGGTAGCCTATACACCAATTTTAGTAAAAACAAAACAAAAAGAAAAAAGTTTTGATATTTCGTCAACTAAAATATGTGTCATAGCCTCCATGAACTACCTATGGATGCCAAAAAGAAGTCCTCGGGGAAAAGAGAGAATTTAATCGTTACGCTCCAGACAGATTTATTTTCTTTTTTTGGCCAAAAATGGCTCTTTTCATCATGAAGGTTACAGACCCTCGTCTATCCGGTGAGCTACAATCAGGCTCACAGTAACTCACAACCCAGTTTCCCAGAGACAAACTGTAACAGCAACGTTTCGCTGCTGAAAAGGTGTTTGCTGCCTGGACAAAATGAACAAAATATTAGAGCCTGTGAGGCGAAACAAGATCCTTTTATTTCTTCTGCACAAGAGAAAAAAGGAAAATTGAACATCTCAGTCAACTTAGATCTTTAGCTGTCAGATAAACACCAAAGACCTGTTAGGAGAAGAAGTAGAAGCTCTTTCTTTCTTTCATGAAGTCAAAAGACCTACAACATTTTTATGTTGAACCTGAACAAACCTGAAGGTTATGTAGAGAAAGTTCAAAAAGAAAAAAAGAAACAACCCTTTTTATGTGTGTTGAAGGTTACATGGTGTCTTATCTGCGTATTTATTCCCCCAAAAGGCCTGTGAATGATATATGAGCCACTTTTAGAGCTGCTTTTGTCAAGGCAGAAGATAAATGTTTTGTTTTCTTGTTGTTTTGTTCATTTCTTTCTCTCATTGATAACAAAGTGACCCTCATTTATTCAAAGAAAAGGACACTTAAACCGTTCTTCCTAACAGTCTCTCTCCTCTTCCTCTCTGTCTGTCTTCAGTTTGTGGCCCAGCCGAACTGCCAGCAGCTGCTGGCCACGCTGTGGTACGACGGCTTCCCGGGCTGGAGGAGACGACACTGGGCGGTCAAACTGGTCACCTGCTTCATCATCGGACTGCTGTTTCCTGTCTTCTCACTGGTACGTGGGGAGGAGGAGGAGGGATGGATAGTAAGGAAGGAAAGGAAAGGAGGGAGGAAGGGATGACGGAGAAATTTTATACAGGTGAGGTAAAAGAAAAAAGGGATCAAGGAGGAAAAATAGTGGACAGAAAAGACTTTATAAGGAAGAGAAGAAGTGAGCAACGAAGGAAGGGATTGAGGAAAATTCAGAGTAAGTGAGGCAGGAAAGAAAAGAGGAAACAAGGAAGGAAGTGGAAAGGATGACAAGGAAAAAACTGAGATGGAAAAAATCAGGGAAACATCGGTTGAGGGGTGGGAAAGAGATTAAGGAATGATGAAGGAAAAAAGACAAGATAAAACAGAAGAGAAGGAGGAATGACTGAGTGCAAGAATAAAAGAATAGTGGGAAAGATAGAAAGAGGAAGGAGGAAAGACAAAGGATACAAAATACATAGAGATAGAAAGAGAGTGGCATGAGGCATGAGGGAAGGATGGAGGAAAGAAACACTACTGTTTCTTCCTCAAAGTAAATTTGTTGCTAGGCAGCAATCAAGCAAAACTGTCGGTTTATTGGCTGGAGGAGCTGTTGCCAGGAGACATGAACATGACAACAACACTCGACCTAAAAACAAACAGTGAGAGGAGGAACTGTTGTTATTATTTTGAAGAGGAGGTTTGAAAGAGGAAGTAGAAGTGAGCAGACTTCTCATTAGGAGGACGGGACTTTTACTGTAAACAGCAAATGACCAGGGAGGAGCCTGCATTACTGTAATATCACGGTCATGTGATGCCCACCGTGGGGTTGAGCTCATTACCGTCATCACGGCAAATATTATCTTGAAGGGTCAATCTCATGGTGAGATCAGCACAGAGATTTATTAATACGCTAAGGATCAGTGCTGTCACACACAAGTCAGGAACACAACCTCTGATTGGTCGACCAAAGGCATCTTGGGATTGCCGATGGGCGTCTAACAGCATGCTAAAAAGCAACAACATCTATTTTCAAGGCTGAAAAATCCAACTACAGAAGACATTCAGTGTTAAAATTTATCATGATGGATTTAGTTT
Organism: Lutjanus argentimaculatus; assembly: GCA_034769285.1. Lineage (NCBI taxonomy): Eukaryota > Metazoa > Chordata > Actinopteri > Lutjaniformes > Lutjanidae > Lutjanus > Lutjanus argentimaculatus. The sequence goes on from JAWZSL010000018.1 coordinate 13,132,466, forward strand.
ACCACATCTCCAAAAAGACGCTGCAGTTCAAGGTTGGATTACTTTTGAAAGAGATACAATCGCACCAGAGCTGACGTTGTACAGGTACAATGCTCGTGTTAGCATTAGCTTAACGTTAGCCTTTCCTGCTCAGCTTACTTCAGGGCTAACCTGTCAGTTTTCCAGAAGTTTGGACATAACAGACGAGACTTTTTTTGGTGTTGAGAAGCTGCGCGTTTATTAACTGACGCACTGTAACCTGAACTGTACATTTACTGCCACGCTGACGTTTCTGCTCCGCTATGAGCAGCACCAGCGGCCTGTCGCTCGCTCTCCTTCACCTGCACGCCGCACACGTTACACGCTGCCCTTTTCCTTAAAGGAGCTATGCTACGCTTATGACAGCATGCTTCAGTAAATTCCAATAAAATGTAATTATTAAGGCAGTCGTGGTACACCGCCGATGGAAAAACAATCCATACTGTCACAGCCCTAACTTGAACACAACAAATGTAAATGCACTTGTGTTTCCAATCAGCCTACAGCAAGTAAGTGAGCAGAAACTTGGCGTCTTTGTCACCAGAGACTTTTCAGACCCTCTTTACAACTTTATTACTCAAAAGTGACTAGTAACTATCTGGTAGCAGTCAGTGCGGCGTGTTTGGCAGGCAGGAGGACGCCGCTCGCTTATGCTGACACATTCACTCTAAAGTTAAAGAGTGGGTGAGCTTCTCTCACTCTTTCTATCTAGATTGTAATTTGTTCATTGGAGCTTCTCTCTGACTCTTTAGAACATGGAATCATGGGAGTGCCATAAAAAAGAAAAAGAATTTGGAAGCAGAGATGTTTGGTTCAGTCATGTTCAGCACTGTCTTGGTCCTTATTTTCACTGTTCCAACTATCATCAGCTCTGGTTCAATTGAAATAAACCCTTCATTTTCTGAGTTAGATGTGAAAACATTTGGAGAGGAGCGGGAGAGAGGTCGAACATCAGAGTAGAAGTGGGAAGAAATGGTGTGTAGAGCCGGAATATTTTCACAACTAACTCTGTGAATTGAGGGTTAATTTCTCCCAAACCAGAGTTAGTTATTGTTGGAGCAGTGGAAAGATGAACCAAGATGGTTTTGGTTAGGTTTATTCTGTTTCTGTCAAGTTTGAGGAACGTAAAACGTGTTTTATAATAAAATTACTGCTTCTGCAAATGGAGTCTGGTGATTTTGGTGGTTTTACTCTTTTAATAAAATGTCTATCTCTGCAGGGATTCTTTCCATAATGTTGTCAGACACTTAGAATAACAATCTGAGCCTGTCACTGCCAAAAGCAATAACGTTTAGGAGGCGAAATTTGACAGTGTGCAATTGCCCCCTAAGGATTACATTGCAGCCAGTTTCACGGCTGATGACTGCAGCTCTCTCCATAAATACTGGACCTGTTTCCAAAAATTGTGATCCCATTTGTCACTTAGACACAAAAATATGAAAGAACAGGGTCCAGATTGAGAAACGCCAGTTACCCTTTGATTTGGTGACCTCTGTGGTACATTCAAGGACTCAAAATACCAAAATAAACCAGACTAAAGAGAGTACATGGCTAAACAAGGTAATCAAATCTTAACTCAGTTATGTTTACTCTGGTTTTCATTGTTAATGTGAGTGATATAATTCACTTAAAGTCTGTCTGAGTGTTGCCTTAATGTGATTAAGTTATTAATATTTTAATAATGCACATAAACACACCTCTCTGTCTCTCTCTCTATCTTTCTGTGTTGTTCGATTGCTTTTAAAGCCTCACTGGCATGACTCAGAGTAGGATGAGGTTGCCAGGAGCGAGTAGATGAGCAGAACAAGTAAACAAGCATCATAACAGCAGTAACACTGGCAGTAATAACAGTAACAGCTCTGATAGACGCAGCTTTCCAACAATAATGCGAGTGGGCGGCTGGCTGAACATGAACACCATCAGCTTCTGTACAGTCGGTCTCTGTCTTCATGGTTTGAAGACAAGTTTAAAAAGCTGAAGAGACATTAGAGCAACAGTCATCTTTTTAAGCCTCTATCACGGTCTTTCTTTCTCATTTCAATACAAAAAAAAAACCTTTGCTGTTATATAATATCACAATTTTGAGGAGTCCTGCCTCTTCTGTTTGTGTTATTTTGTCGTTATGGATCATTTAAGGACAAACTAGTTAATCTTTCTCCTGATCTCCTGTCCTTAATCTCTCATCCTTTCTGCATCTTCATCCTCAGTCCTTCTTTTCTTCTCCAGTCTCCCTCCCTTCCTCTGTCCTCATCTCTATGAGCCTGTTTACACCTGGTATTAACATGCATCTTGGGTGATCCGATCCCAAGTGGACAGCTCTCAGTCTGTCAGTTCACACCTTGCATCATAATGTGTCTCCACATATGTCTCTCTCGAGTGACCACTTGTGATTAGATCCCACCTCCCCTCTTTATATGCAAAAAAGAAACACATAGCTACATTATTGTATTTGCGAATGCAATGTTTTTTTATACAGAGAAAGAAACTTAATGTATAACATTTGCCAAATTTGCAAGAAGGGCCAAATAATTAAGAATTTATCATAGCCAGCATTTCACAAACTTTATAAAGTGCTGCGACAAACTGACTCAGTGTTTTTTAGAAAGAATTTAAAGTTTTTCATTTAACGTTGAATTGACAAGAAGGAACAAATGAATAGGAATTTGTTGCAGCCGTTTCTCAAAGTTATGTAAGTGTAAAAAAAATTTTTTTTAAGGGAAGTTTAGGATTAAACTTCACGGATTAAAAACTAGCCTTTATTGCTAAATGTTTGCTTTGTTTGCAAAATTTGACATTAATTTCTGAGGAAGTGCACAAGCATTGCTCCAAGCAAGCAGGTTTTCCTTCAGTGTAGCCCAGGACACATTCATGTACACTGTAAAGAAAAAAAAAAAGAGAGGACTCACTAAATTTTTAACTCAACTTAAACTCTTATAAAACATAAACTAAAAAGGTTTGGGCGATATATAATCTTTTGTTGAAATAATTCACTTTTCTTCTTGGGACAAACTTGAATCTTTGATTTTTAGAAACCCCCAAAAATTCTGTTTTAATAAATTTGTTCACAGTGAGCTGTTAACCCAATTTGTTATTATTTGGGTGCTTGAAACGTTTTTCACCCTAATTTTAATGAGTTTACTTTTGGAATACAACTTTTTTTTTTTATTCTAAAGCTCAAAGATTCAAGTTTGTATAAAAAAAGAATATTATCTCAAAAGATTGTAGGTCAGGAGAACTTGAGTTCATTTCAAAATTTGATCATTTAAGTTTGGAATTTTGTAAAGACAGCTGCCTTGAAATTGAGTTTTCCCAAGGTTTTTTTTTTCACAGTGTGAGCACTGCAGTGAGAATGAGGTCATATGCAGCCCAACCACCTCTGAATGTGGTCTGAATGAGTGTTATCTAACTAAATATGTCCTCAATGCGTCTTTGGTGCATTCACACCTGTGTTTAGAGCTGTCCATTTGTGATCAGATCACCCAGGACGAATGTTAATGCCACGTGTGAACAGGGCGTCTGTCTTATTATCTCCATTTAACGACGCCCTCTGTCTTCTCCTCCTCCTCGTCTCTCCTCCTCAGATCTACCTGTTGGCTCCGAAGAGCGCTCTGGGAAACTTCATCAAGAAGCCCTTCATCAAGTTCATCTGTCACACGGCGTCCTACCTGACCTTCCTCTTCCTCCTGCTGCTGGCCTCGCAGCACATCGCCCGGACCAACCTGCACATGCAGGGACCCCCACCCACCATCGTGGAGTGGATGATTCTCCCGTGGGTGCTGGGTATGTAAAACTCACGCAGAGGTGACAAAAGTTCACACATTCTTTACTCAAGTAGAAGTACAGATAAAAAAAAAGTAGAAGAACTGATTTGACTTCTTTACTGCAGTAAGTGAAAACTGCAGGCTCTGAAATGTAATCAAAAGTATAAAAGTAAAAAGTCACTCGCTGGAGGAAATTTCTATCAGCTGTTTCTGTGCAAAACTAACTGAACCTTTTCTCTGCGGTTGAGTCTCCCTCTCTGTCTGTTTCATCTTGTTACATCTTTTTTGTCTTGTTACAGCTTTTTCAGATGTTGCTTTGTTTTTATCTTGTTATGTCTTTCACATATTTCATCTTATGTTGTCATCATCATCATGTCTTTTACGTCTTTTGTTTGTATTTTACATCTTTATTTGTGTTTTTCATCTTGTTCCATCTGTTACGTTGTTTATCAACTTGTTGCATCTTTAACATAGTTTTTCATATTATTATGTCTTTTTCGTTTTGTTACATATTTTTCGTTGTTTTCATCATGTTATGTCTTTCATATAATATTTTTTTTTGTCTTGTTACATTTTTCATGTCATTTTTCATCTTGTTATGTCTTTTTCGTTATATACTTTTTTGTCTTGTTTGATCGTTTACGTTGTTTTTCATCTTGTTACATCTTTTGTGTCTTGTTACATTGTTTTTGTTTTAACATAATTCTCATCTTGTTACATCTTTTTGTGGCGTTTTTCATCTTGTTACGTCCACTTCATCTTCTACGTCATTTTCATCTTGTTACATCAAGTGTTTTTTGTCATTTTTGTCTCGTTACGTCTGTCATGCGTGATATGCACTGACTGATCACGTTCTGTTCTGTGTCTTATTGTCACATCCATTGAAGTTGGAATCAGTCTTGATGTTGGGAAGGCAGCGCGCAATGACACAAAATAAAAATGAACCAGTTTTTAAAATGTAAGGAGCAGAACATGCAGATATTTTTGTTCAAACGTAGGGAGCAGAAAAATAAATATTCAGGTAAAGTAGAGATACCTGAAAAATCTACTTTACACTCTACTGTATCACAAGTACAGTTAGGAAGTACTTTTACTTGTTTTCAACTGTATTCTCACAGCACTTTTGATGCATTAATGCAGTTCAAAGAGTTTTAGATGACATTTTAAATAATAAAACATTCAAAAACATTAAAATGAAATACACACAGTGAGTCATTTTGAGATTCACTGACAAAGTTTTAATAATGTATGGCATCATGTTACAATTTTATTTCTTTGTTGGTTTTTCCTTTGCCTTTCTTATCCGGTCTTTCTTCTTATAAATAATGTATAGTGTAATATCTCATATTTACAAGCTCTAAATACTTGATTAAATCACTGTCCAGTAAGCAGTCGTAATCTGATGAAGAAGCATCTTTTCTAGGCAGTAAAAAAACAACCAGATTTATCAGTAAAAAAAAAAAAAAACTTCTTATCTGTTTAATTTTTTTCATTTTGATTGCTATTCATCAAGAGGACTGAGAGTGTCTGTGTGTGTGTGTGGTGTATGCTGGGATGTGGGTGTGTGTGTGGTCAGATGCTCGCGAGTGTGTGGAGGAGGTGTGTGTGTGTGTGTGTGTGTGTGTGTGTGTGTGTGTGTGCGAGGGTGGGTGGGTGTGAAAATGAGTGATTACATCTCCATATTCTCTCTCCGAGCTGACACCAATCATTTCCAAATCATAACCATAATCACTTGGAAAAATACAAAACCATCTGTTCTCCTTCATCGTCTCTTCCGCTCTCGTCTTCTGTTCTTCTTCTTCTCTTTGAAACACTGAGCCACAAAACGCTCTGGATGAAAAGAAACGACACTGAACATGAGCCGGTTGTAGTTTTTTATCATACAAAATAAACTGTTCCCTCATTATTCTCGATCAAAGTGCATTTACATAATCATAAGTTTAAGTTGTCCTTTTTATTTCTTCTTTTAGTTCTACTTGTATAAACTTCCTTCGAAATATTTGAATATTTCTTTATTAATTTGTGTAGTGTGGAGGGGGCTACAACTACAACCTGATAAAACATAGCAAAATGCTTATTTTATATACTGTCGACTTTTAGTTTCACACAGGACATGAACGGTGGTCTCCTGGGTGATAGCCCTCCTCCATTTTTTCCCCACAGCAAAAACACGCTGTCCCTGCACTGTGTAAGTCAGTACAGACTAAACCACTGAAAAACAAAATGACATCGGCATGTTATTCATATACCATTTGGTGATAATACCAGGCTAAGGGGAATCAAACCAGGATCTTACTATGAAACACAGTGGAGGGTCTGGTGTCAGGTTCATGATTTATATCAGATTTTGATCTTTTTTTTTAAGATTCCCTGATGTTCATCAGATGTTTAAGTTGTTAAAACAATCAGAGAAACTCAGAAAAGTGGATGTTTTATGGAGAACAACTGAAATACCAAAGGACTTATGAATTATTTAAATAAAACCTGACTTTTTCTAAAAGTCAGTCGTACAGAACAAATGTGTTGGCTCTCTGCTCGCTGCCCCGAGCTGCTGCCAAAAGAAAATATTCCACAAAAGTTTGGTCACGGAGCAGAAACCAAGCAAACACAAACCACTGATGGATGACATGAATGTGCTCACATATGCATGACTCTGTGTGCGTGCATGTAAATAACTTCCTCTGTGTGTGTGTGTGTGTGTGTGTGTGTGTGTGTGTGTGTGTGTGTGTGTGTGTGTGTGTGTGTGTGTGTGTGTGTGTTTCAGGCTTCATCTGGGCAGAGATTAAGGAGATGTGGGATGGGGGCTTCACAGAGTACATCCACGACTGGTGGAACCTGATGGACTTCGCCATGAACTCACTCTACCTGGCCACCATATCGCTGAAGATAGTGGCCTACGTAAAGGTAAAGACCACAGTCTGTGTGTGTTGTAGTGTGTGTGTGTGGCCTGAAGGACCAGATACAGTATCTCATTATATATCCTATATCAGTGTTTCCTGAACTTTTTTTCCTGGGGACCCACTTTTTTAAAAATGACAAACCATTGCAACCCAATCAAGAATAGAACTTATCAATAAATTCTGGGAAGTTCCTGACCAATTTTACTGCCATTTCAGCATCACTTTACATTGTTTTGACATGTCATTTAAAACATAAACACATGTTAAAACTTTAGCAATGAGGAATGAATGAATTTAAGCTGAGTTAACAGGTTATCTCATTGTTTTAATTTGCTCTCATTAGGAAAACAACATAGGACATTTTAGCCTAAATGAGACAAAATAAGTTCATTTAGATGGAATTAACTCATTTTTCCTCTCATCAGTAAAAAATAATTCACATCTTAAATGCTTTATAAAAGGTGTACTGCAGGTATAAATGTTCAATTTGCAGAATTTCTTCTTTTATTTAATTGGGGACCCAAATAAATTCTCCTGTGACCCACCAATGGGTCCTGACCCAGTGTTTGGGAATGATTATCCTATATGACTGAGTTTTTGTTGGGAAACAATAGAGAATGAGTCTGAGTGTCACACAGGTTGTGTAGTGACAGATTGATGGGGATGCAGCAGGCAAACCAGATTATCTGCAGTGCTAAATTTATCAACATCAGAAAAATATTCCTTTTAACACCGTGATAATAATTTTGACTGCATTGCCAAGAACCAGCATTAGAGATTAATGTTAATTTGATTAACAAAAATCTGACAATGTTTGTCAGTGATCGTTTTTTCGTGACAAAGACGAGACGACACCGACGTCCTCGAAGTACCAACGAAGACTATATCGACATGCTATATAAAAGTTTGATTTTTTAACCATGTGCCCTCAAACAATAATGTTTGATGAATTAAGAAATGGATGATTCCATTATATTATTATGTAAAAGATTTATTTTAGAAACATTACTTTATGTTAGAAGGTATTGTTGCTACAAGCAGGGGAAAATGAATGAAAGTGAGATGGATTATATTAGGGCCAAGTTTAGAAGAAGGATGATAATGATGCCATTAGTTGTTTTTTGGTGGGTCTTTTGCTGTTGTTTCTTGTGTGTCTGTGATTTTTTTTTGTTTTGTTTTGTTTTTTGAATGTGTTTTTTTTTAAATACCATCCTGTTAACAGGGTTTTCTGCTCATTATTTGTTTATGTTTATGTTTTCTAGTTTGTTTTGTTTAAAAAAAAAATGCAATATTGTCGACAAAAGGCTAGATTAAATGTAGTTAAAAAATAAAATTTAACCTAAAACCTTCACTATTTTAATTGATAAAACAGAGGAGACGAAATATAACACTGGAGGTTTTTTGTTTTTTTCTCAGTGCAGCAGTTTGTGTCCGGCGTGCGCGCCATCGTCGGACTACAATGGCAGCACAGAACGAGCACAGTCAGAACGTTAGGAGTAACGTCATCATCAATTATTTCACAGAAAGCGAGTTAAAGTTAACAATGACAACAACAGGACTTGGGAGAAAGAAACAAGGTGATATTTGGGCCCATTTTTATAACAATGAGGCTGAGAAAAAGAAAAATGATCGCATTAGAAAGAAAGCAGTGAGGCCATAAAATAAGCTGCTAAGAAAACCACAAAGCTAAACAGACACATTAAAGCCCAACACAAAGAAACTGAGGTGGGGTAATAAGAAAAAAGTTGTTGTTTTCTTTAAGCTATATTAAGCCAACTAGTAAGGCGGCGGTGTGACATTGTGGAGGCTGTGTTGTGGATCATTTAACCTGTTTTTCATCAGATAATAAGATAAAATCCTACATGAAATAGGTGTCACATTATACCGGTGTTGACGATAACTATTATATTTTAAAATAGCCATGACCCCGGACAGACTTCTTTTTTATTATCCATTATGTGTAATTGCACTTATTGTACATTTTGTCAAGTTATGGTTACAGATTCTCTCTCCACCTCCTCATACCTCACATCTTTTCCTCAAAGGAGACAAAATCCACAATAAATAGAGTTCAAGATGAATTTGACTCATAGATTTTTCTAATTTTCTATCTGTTGATGTAATATCGTGATCGTGAAATCTTCTGGCAGCAATAATTGTAGCATGACAATCTGACATCTTGACAGCCCTAATGTGAAATAAGTTTGACTAAAATAAGACTAAAATGTCAACAGTATTTATGACTAAAACTAGACTGAAAGCAGTTTAATTAAGTAGTTTTTTATGAGTAGATTTTCAAGTCTGTACTTTTACTTGTACTTAAGTGTTCATTACACCATGTAATCTACTTATTTACTTTCAGAATCATATTTGAGTACTGAGTACAAATTGAATTAATGTCCAAATCCTTTGTTTGCATTTTTGTAGCTAATAAGGGGATCTGATTGCAAATGGACCAATGAAAACCAGAACATGTCGATTAAAAAACGAAAGGATATTTAATCAATAGACCAGAAATGGCAGTAACTGCACCTCAGTCAACATTGTTTTGTCTGGCAGAATCATTTGATGAACGGGGAAACTAAAACTTAAAATGAGATAAAAAGGACAAAAGAATGTCTTCTAGTGATAATGTGTTAAACATCAACGTAAAAAGTAAGATGACGCTTCATTTTCCAGGTCCCATAATTTCATGGTAAATAGGTGGTAATTACCAAATTACATATTTGAAATATCTCAGAAATTACCCACAAATTACCCACAGATTTCATGGTAAGCATGTGATAATTCACAAGTGTTGTTTTTATGCAAGTAGGTGCTAATTACCATTTCACATATTTGAACTTTCTTTGAAATTAACTACAAATTTGATACGTTACTCGGTGAATACCGCCCACTACATGGAAACGGTACTTGCTAATTACACAATCATGAAACTGGGGGGTAATTTCTGAGAAATTTCAAATAGTACTTGGTAATTATCATCTATTTACCATAAAATTATGGAACTAAAGTAATGAATACTCTGAGTAGTTTTTGAGACAAGTATTTTGTACTTTTACTCAAGTATTTCTCTAACACCAGTATTTTTACTTGTAATTGAGTAACATTTTAATAATGTAACAGTATTTGGACTTGAGTAGACATTTTTAGGGCTCTTTCCACCACTGACTAAAAGAGTTATGGTTTTCTTTGACTAAGATAAGACTAGAGTGCCCAGACATTTAGTCAACTAAAACCTCATTTAAAAAAACAGGATGAGATTGATTAAATATGATAAAAACAACAGAACTAAGACTAAATTTAAAAAAGAACTAAGCTGACAAAATTAACACTACAAGATGAAATGGGAAAAAAATAGTTTTCATGAGTATTATTGTTGTTCAAGCTACTACAAAGACCTTTCATATTTTGTTGATTTTGGAGCCCCCTGTGGACAAAAGTGGAAGTGTTTCCACTACCATAACCACAAAATATAACTTCAAAAATACATAAATCTAAATAAAATCTCCTCCAGATACTTTTTAACCGGCTAATCTACTACTCACTGTGGCTTTTCCAAGGAAAATGTAAACACAGGTTTGTTTATCATTAAGAATTATTATATTAAAATCAGCCAATCCTCTCGCTGATGGTCTCGTTTGCTTATGTAGGTCACATAGCGACATCAGTATTGAACTGACTGTTTCATGAGCAGTTTAAAACTCCCTGCAGTAGCTTTAATATGAACTATAAACCTCAGATATGACCCTTGTCCTTTAAAACAGCGCCTTGAGTCTTTGAAGGTGACATGATTCAACAGTGGGTTCCACTTTAACGCAGTAATTCTCTCACTTTCACAGCACGGCTTTCAGCTTCAATAATATTTTGTATGGCTGCACACTCCACATGCATACAAGATTTATCTGTTTATTAAGAGCGAATGGTGAAATCATGCACAGACACTCACACAAAAACACACACATACACACACCAGACGGCCGGGCCATCTGCAGCAGCTGTGAGTCACTGATGGTGGCGGGTGGCCCTCCTACACAGGTCCCACACACACACACACACACACACACATATATACACAGTTTTATAGGTGGAGACATACATATATATATATTCAGATATGCACAGTGTGCACATACACACAACTGTATCCTCACATACATACACAAGCCCATGGCTACACACACGCACACACACACAGAAGTAGCTGCAGGCACAATATATTTTACTTTTTTGTCTTTTTCTCTTTTTTCCTTTAAATATTTATCAACATTTAAAATCCTCTGGAGAGCCCTGCAAAATTTCTGCTCTGTCATTGTGTGTGCATATGTGTATAAGTGTGTATGTGTGGTGTGTGTGTGAGAGAGAGAGAGAGTGAGACAGTCAGACAGACAGACAGAGGGAGGGAGTGCATCTGAGAGAAGGTGCGAGAGAGTCTATAAATTAATGAGTGTGCATCTGTGTGCATGTTTCTGTTTCTGGCTGTTCCCCGTGTGGTGTGTGTGTGTGTGGTGTGTGTGTGTGTGTGTGTGTGTGTGTGTGTGTGTGTGTGTGTGTGTGTGTGTGTGTGTGTGTGTGTGTGACGATGGTGAATGCTAATAGAGGCAGAGTTAACAAGACAGACGTCCTGTGGAAGTCTAATGGCTGAATTTAGAATGAGGAAGAAGCCAAGCGTGAGACAACCGAGAGAGAAGATGTGGAGAAAGACGGTGGGAACGGAACGGGACGGAGCGAGAGAGAGACGGACAGATGCATGAATAAAGCAAAAAAAAAAAAAAAAGTCACAGAAACAGAGGATGCTGGGTAGAAAGAGCTTGGATGACAGTTGGAAAGAAAGACAAATGACAGAAAAGGAGAGGAAGGTGTGTAATGTGGGATAAAACAGGATTGAGAGGAGAAGCCATGAAGTCGACTGTGAACTGTTGTTGAGTTTCAAAAGATCAGCAGGGAGCTTCAGGGGGATTCAGGGGATTTATGACGCTTGTCTTTCAAGGAATACTCTATAAATAAATACTCTATAAACAATGAATTTTAATGGGAACGACATGTTAGAGTTAATATTAAAAATTACTGGCTAAAAGAACAGAATGTCGACTGTTGGTAGGAGATAAGAGTGATCTCTGCTTTTAATGTCAGGTGCTTGTTGACCATCCAACCCAACCCTCATCCCGAAAGGCAATCCAAACAAAGCATTTTTGATGTCTGCACATTATTTTTGTTTTTTGCAATTATTATATCACTCATTTCAAGTTGATATACAATGGCTCTGCTCAGAACTTCTCTTTTCGAGAGCGATGAAGACGGCAGGCCGGGACGGGAGAAGCGTGAAGCGGACAGAAGCATCAGGGAGGTCTAGCATCAGACAGATCATGGGGAGCCGCAATATTTTTACATCTAACACAGTGGATTAAGGATTTATTTTCAACCAAAGCAGAGCTGGTGAATGTCAAACAGTGGAGAGGCTAAGAAAAACTTTTTGGGCAAGTGTTTTTTACGGACAAGCTCATCTTAGTTCAGTAAAAGAGAGAAACTTGAATTCAGTTGTACAGTTGTTGTACAGTTTAGTACAGACAACAGGAGTTGACATTTTGTGAATTTATTTTGTTTCTTAGACTATAAAAGACAAGAGCTTGTGAAAGTGGCAGAGTCGCTGTTCGCATACATCGCCAGCTGAGACTACGAAAGGACTCTTTTTGAGAGAGGGGAGGGCATCAGCACTGTAACCTACGTCACTGCTTTTGCTAACGGCTGAGTGGCAGTTTGGATTTGAAAAACCCAGAAAAGACCAATGATGAAGTCGTCAGAGCAGACAGGTGTTGATCAGAGAAGAGAGATTGAAGTTTAGCAATGAAGTTGTCTAGTGGCAGTAAATGTACAGTGAAGGATACAGTTTTCCTGTTAATAAACACTGCAGAAGAAGTGTCTTTCTTCCCAGCTGCTAAGCAAATTGAAGGATGAATCTGTGGTATTAAACTGTAGCACACTGTGCTCTGCCTAGGTTACAAAATGTGGATATATTTATTCAGTGACACAAAAGACGCTTTTTATTTGATACATTGAAAATAGACTTGAAGCATAAATAATAAGCACTGCAGGACGCATTTACACCTGTGAGGCACAGCAGACGCAAGCTTGCACGGAGCTGGTGCAGACAGCTGCACAGGTTAAAATGAGTGAAAAACACAACTGACCTTCTGGCAGTCGAGACAGAGGGCACTTGATTTTAATCAGATACAGAATCACAGTGAAAGTAGGCTCGTCAGTATGCACAAAACAGCAATGAAGATAACGAGGTTGAAGGAATATGAGCCCATACAGAGCCTATACGAGCAGACAGACCCTTGCTGACCCTTAACATCCTGTCTTGTCTGAATACGAACCTCTGCCATCAGGAGGACGACTCTGTGTGTCAAAGTGCAAACCGCTGGAAGCTATCATTCATCCCAACCTCCGATAAGCTGCTGACCTCTGAAGTTAAAGTTCTGAAAGTGCACAAGCACTTTTGCATTTTAGTTCTTATAGCTGCTGTGTGGTCTCTTTATCTTTTATGATGCCTCATATGATATGAGTGTCTAGCATTGTGCTGAATGCTTCTTATGACTCTATTCTGTAAGCACATCCTAGTCACTTACTTAAAGTAGGAGCTAGTTAACGATGTAAATGTATACATAAAAACAAAATGCGACAAAGTGTTTTCCACCGTCTTTTTCTTATGTCGTCTCCTTGTGTACTCTCCTTCCACAATGATCTAATGGCACAGACTGAAGAATTATTCACTCTTTTGCAGATTGTCTGGAAATTTGTTTAAAATGTGCATGGAAACTTGGCCAGGGAGTCTTAGGCATTTGAACAAACGACAAATATTGTCATTGCCGCTGAGGAAAGACTTGTTTTATCTCTGCGTGTTCACATTGCACCAGAAGGCGTTTAGCCTAACTTTGCACACAAAGACTGGAAGCAGATGGAAACAGCTTGCTCCATTAAAGGTGCCTTCTAATAGCTCCAAAATTATCTTATTTATAGATTCGATCTTATCTTAGCTCATCCATTTTTAGTGAAGGAGTTTGTCTCTTGTTTTTATTGTTTGTGCTAAGCTAGGATAAAAATGTCCTCGACTAACCACTGTGCTGGGTGCATAGAGATAAAATTTCTATCACTGTTCTCATCTGAGTCCTAATTAGACAGAAAATGAGCATATTTTCCACAATATCAGAGTTCCTCCCTCATTATAATTCAGAGAAAGAAGCTTGTGTGTGTTTGTCGGAGTCTTTTTCATTAACAGTTCTTTTGTTGCCGCACTTTTCTGACTCTCTAAATAGTCGTTCACGTTTACTAAACTCTTCATTATGTCCATATCTCTTTCTTTTTTTATCCTTCTCACCCTCTCCTGCTTCCCTTGCCCCTCTGCTCCTCTCTTTACCTCTCCCTCCTCCAGTATAACTCCTCTCGTCCCAGGGAGGAGTGGGAGATGTGGCACCCGACACTGATAGCCGAGGCCCTGTTCGCCATCGCCAACATCTTCAGCTCCCTCAGACTCATCTCCCTCTTCACCGCCAACTCCCACCTCGGGCCACTGCAGATCTCACTGGGGAGGATGCTGCTGGACATCCTCAAGTTCCTCTTCATTTACTGCCTGGTAAGAAGTTTCAGTCCAACTCAGATGAGACACTAATCTGGTGGGGGGGGGGTCTTTTTTATATGTGTGTCAATCACAACAAGCTGCATGGAGGCAGAATTTGGTTTGGATCTCCCACACAGAATATTAACGTGAAGGTGAAGTTTTGTATCCATTGAATCAGTGTGTGTGTGCTTGCATAGCATTTGGTTTAAAGTTAGCTTCAGAGAAAGTCAGTTATGGTTATTATGCATGTGGAAAACTAATTTGTTGGATGCATTATTTGTAGCACTAGTGAGAAAAGTGAGAAAAGTTTAGCCTGCACAGTGACAATTTTGGGTGTGTCTGGCTCAGTTATAGTATTTCAATCAGAGGAGACTCATTCAATGCAACGAATTTTATTGATAAACACAAAGCTTTGAGTAAAGTCTTTGGCGTTTAGACCCCATGGTGAAAAGCTCATGATAAAAGGGGGAACGTGAATTATGAATATATTAGATGCCCCCCCCCATGGGGTCTAGACACTGGTGGTGGTAATGAGGAGAGAAGATGATGACTGGGCTGCGAGGTGTGGTTCTGGATGAGGGGAGCGCCGCCAGCTTGACGAGGAGGTGCCTCGGTGATGTGGAGAGGGTGACTCGGAGAGGAGTGGCCGCGAATGATTTCCGGGAGTCCTGCCCAGACTGCCGCGAGCTTGGAGGAGCCTGGGGTGGAGGAGGGATGCAATGAATCTGCGATGACAGCTGACAGCAGGGGAGAGAGAGAGAGAGCAGGTTAAAATTTGCCGGCTACGATGTGATTGGTTGAGAGATAACTTGTGTCGAACGAAGATTGGTTAGATGTGAGGAACGCCCCGATCCACTGATAGGTGGAGAGCTGGAGAATGAATGAATAGTGAATGAAATAGTGAATGAAATGTGAAGCGGGGGGTGTCTCTCTGATTGAATTTACGCTGAGCTTCATATTAGCAACAACTGCTAACAGTTAGCCTAGCAGTTAGCTTGTTAATATCCAGGTTAAGCAAGTTGTGGATCTTAAATGGGTCCCTATTCTTTCTATTATCTTGCAGACCTGTTATCATTAATACCAAAGTTTAAATTTTAGCATTGCTCATGTGTTGGACAAGTGTGGAAAGTATGTGGTGTTTTTGTTGCTGCAAACTTACAGAGGAAGGATTAAACCTCCGGGAGCTGTTTAGAAAAGACCCATTTCCTCCTCAACGGACAGCTAACCATGAGCATAATACACCGTTAGCGTCGTAGCCTGTGACTGTTGGCTAGCAACGATGACAACGACTTGACAACAATACATTAATTGAAATACATGCAGACAAGTCAGTGGTGAACAAACACGCTGTGCATTGTTTATATGTTTATACTGAGTTAGATAATAGCCTAACGAGAATTAGTGGGACAGAACATGATAAACTTCTCTGTAAGTGCCAAAAACAAGCATAATATTCTAATTATTATTATTTTTTTAAAAGCCTGTTGAATGTTGAAAACTGGGACATTTTAGTGTTTTGCATGTATTTATTGGGACTTGGAACACCCAGCTCAAAACCGAGGCAATCCCAGACAAACCACAATGTCTGGTCACCATATTAGCAAGCTAACCATTAGACTAATCTTTTTGCAGTTACAATGTAAACTTCTATGTTAAACAACTTGTGGATGTTAGTGAACTGACTACTGAGTTCCTGTTTTTTCCCATATCTAACATATTCAATGTAGCATGACAACATTTGACATTTTAACATGCTAACAATCTCAGACTGGAGTACTGGAGTAGCTGAGGTGTCGGACGAGTTTAAATTTTGACCTCAACAAAAATCAGGAAATCATCAAACTAAAATAAAAACAGGGAAAAATGAATATCTATCAAATTCTGTGATGATGCATCATGAAATCATAAAGATATTTTACTTTGGAATAACGAACATTGTACATATATTAGCAAGCTAACAGCTAGCCTAACCTGTGTATATTTAACATGTTAAACAACTTGTGCTACTTAAATATGTTCTCTATTTCTTGTAATATCTAACATATTCAATGCAGCATAGTAACATTTCACCATGCTACATGTTAGCATTTATCTCAGACTTTGAGTTTTTGAGCAGCTGGTAAGTGGAAATTTTAACTTCAGTGAAAAATCAGGAAATAATCAAACTCAATAAAATCTTCCTCGGGAGAAAATGAAGATTTGTATCAAATTCTTTCAGACTTTAAAGTTTGTCATTGTAACTGTTACCTTTTCAAGTTTGGAACATGGTTGAATTTGGAATATACCTGAAAAATGTTGATGATCCTGACATCATATTTGTGATTCATAGATAAGTCCTGTGTTGATCCTGTACTCTGGAAATTAGGAAACATTGATTAATCATGAACAAAACATGCAATCAAAGTTAATATGAACAGCTGGTAAAATAATAAACAAACTGACAATGATTGCTGTGGCAAATAAAGGACATTTGCAGTTGCATTTATAGCAACAGATTGGATGTTATGAGAAAGCCTGCAAGAGTCTGCAAATCTTTGGTTGAAAAGTTATTGCATTTTACTCTTAAAAAGCTGTACAAACCCTGTTTATATGCATTTTCAAACTTCTTCTTGATGATGATGAGAGCAAGACAATCCTCAGCACCCTCGGTATCCTTCACTGACAGTAGAAGGACATTACAGGCCGATTTCATTACATTCAGAACTCATTAACTCTTTCTCAAGGGAACCCCTAACCTACAACACAATCCACATGAGAACTGTTGAGCTCCCTGAAGTCCTAAAATCAATCCCAGCGAGCCCGAGGCACAGAAGACTCGGTGCTTCATGCTCACGCTGTAGCAGCTTTACGTAACACTATAGTGCTCGTGTCCTGTTTTGAGAAGTGAGCTGTTTTAAAATACCCTGGAGGAGCAGAGGGTCAATCCCTGTAACAAAATGTAATGTTCGGTCCAGAACTACTGAACAGCTTCATTTCAAAAGGCTCATATGAGAAGTTTTGTTCCCTTAGATGCATTTTGTATTGGGAGTTATCTTTCATTATTCCTGTGATATATATGTGAACAAGGCCACGTTTAAATTGGAATGATGTCCTTCCTGTGTAGGTCCTGCTGGCGTTCGCTAATGGTCTCAACCAGCTGTATTTCTACTACGAGACCAAGGCATCAGAAGAACTCAACAACTGCAAGGGCATCCGCTGTGAAGGCAGAACAACGCCTTCTCAACGTGAGTACCACCCATAATAATATAATATACACTGTGTGTCCGTGTGTGGTGTGTTTAATGGTCTGTACAGTGGTGAAACACTACAATAAAGGTGAACATGCACCAGGGTTTTATACACAGATATGTGCTGTTTGAGTAAAGTGGGCATTTGTGAGGACTTCATTGGAGATATCAAAGGGAAATAAATACATTATTTGAAGGTTTTTAACCTTTTCTGATGGTGCTATCTGAGGCCATGTTTCCACGATGTATTTTTATGCACGTTTTGAAGTACTGCATAGAAAAAAGTACATGTTTCCATTTTGTTTTCTGTTTTGCATTTCTCTACATGTTGAAGGTGTGCAGGAGGCTCTGAGAAGAGTGATACTTGGCTTTCTGAGTGTGGATGGTGGCGTCTTTTCTGTACTCACTCAAACACGTGAAACACAAGAGCACACATGTGGTGAATGGATTAAACTCTGTCTTCATCTGCTCTAACAAAAGCTGCAAACGTTAGCATGTCCGGCTAACTAAGACTAGTTTACTAGCTGCAACTTTACCCTCAGCCAAAATTGTTAGATTCCACTGCATCTGCATTTGTTCTGTGGGGGTTTGAGGAGGAGGATGTGGGCAGATGCAGAATCAAAGTGGTTCGACGATGATTCATCTCACTCTGGCTCTCTGTCTCAGGTCTAAGCCGAGTTAGCTTAGTTTGTATCCCAGCTGTCTTCTGCAACGGCTTGTCTGGCTGAGTGACCTGTCTCAAGGTCTGCTGCACTAACCTAGTCCCTTCGTTTCCTTTTCTCAAGTTAATGAGCCATTTCTGTCATCTATCATGTAGATATACCTGCCGCCTTTCACCATCCGACCAGTGTTTGCTGAGATGTAAGCTAGCCTTAGCCTCAGTCTTTTAGCATCAACATTATACCATGTGCGCAGCTGTCAGGAAACTTTACATTTACACTTTCACAGGGTTCTTATTTTAAAACGTCTCAGATGGAAACATTAAAACAGACTTTCCGGCCGAGTCAATGAGTTAGCAGTAGCTTACATCAGCCAGCTACACTTATGAAATCTGCTTGAGTCATTATTTTAGCCGACAAAATCGACCGTCGTCAGCTAGAAATGAGAAGCTGCTTTTGTTTACTCTCTAAGGATTCAAAGACCTTGTGTTTCAACAATTAGACCCAATTTTGATGTTATATCTTCCACCGTTATCACTGTAAACTGAATAAATGCATTGCGAGAATGGAAAGTTTGGCAGGCTTAGCAACAGTGACCAAGGAGGGCGGGGCTTAGCAAAGGGTCAGTTGACAAGCTGCATGTCAGAAAGTCAGCCACACAGACTGACACTCTCGTCTAGTTTATATAGTGTTGGTCTCCCAGCTGCATCCCAGTGATTGGTGGGACTAACGGTAGGCTAGACAGGACAGGAGCAGGAGGATGAAGTAGGCCATGCCCCCCCAGCTGGAGCCAACCACAGACCCTAATCGACATAAACAGAACTACATGGCAAAAGAGTTAAACAAAGAGGAGGGCACCAGTGGCTGTAACAATTTGCATTTGCTTTTGCTGATTTACTAGAAATTGGTTAAAATTTGCCAGACATTTGGATGGAAAAATGACTTCTGTGTTTTATCTCTTGCTCAGGGCAAAAATCTAACAAATTGTGAGTTTACTGAGACAGAAACTTTCCGAGATATGAAGTTCAGTCATTTTATGATTCCTGCTGATCCCTAAAAAGTCTCTAAAATAATTAGTTTTTCAGCCCTCTGGTCTAAAAATGCCTTTAAAGTGTTGCTGGTCAAATTATCATGTACGTTTTTCTTCTTTAAATCTTAAATCTCTACATTGCTTTATTTGTCAGTTAAATAACTCTGACTGTGCTGTACTGCTTCACCTGGAGCAGCTGTGATCCTTGTTGTTTTCTTGAGAAAGAAGGCAGTATTTCAGATTTTCCACCTTCCAACAGTTTTACAATGAAAACTGCATTATTTATGTTTCTAAACTATGCTGGCGGCATGACTCTAGGCATTGCAATGTTGGTCTATCAGCCTGTCTGTTGATCCACTTTGGTCCAGACTAAAATATCTCTGCCTCTGCTGCTTCGATTGCCATGAAATTTAGTGCAGACTTTCATGGACTGACACTGGTGATTCTTTAACTTCTCCTGTGGCGCCGCCAACAGGTTGAAATGTGTTGTCTTGTCTGAGTGATTTATCCCTTCAACAGATATTTATGTCGATCTCAGGATGAATTTTAATAACCTTGCTGATCCTTTAACCTTTCTTTTCCCACCATGATCAGGTCACATTTTTAATTTCTCCACTAGTTTGTAAGCAGCAATCCCCAGGTCTGAAAAATGACAATGAAGAGCCAAAAACTGTTTGCTGTTCCTCAGATGGCGACTTGACGCTGGCTTCAAAAGCGAGTTAATCCCCATAGAGCCCCATGTTAAAATGTCCAACTTTATAACAAAAATAAACATGTTTACAGCCTGGTACCAGAAACAGTTTTGGTCTTTATAACTAATTTCCCCGTTCATGACAACTATAGGGGGATGAATTGTAATATAACATACCTGTTAAAACTATATTAAAGGGATAGTTCAACTTGTTTGAAGTGGATGTAGTTTAGTGGATGTGGGTGTTTGAGAGGTACCTATTGTTTAGAGAAGCAGCAGGATTTTCAGCACGGACGCTAAGGAATGTACTGCTGTCAGCAGCAAAATGTTTTTTAGCCACTTGAAAAAAGGTCCACCTAAAAAAAAAACCCAATAAGATAGCTTTTGTATGCTATATTTGGAGTATTGTAACTGCCTTACCCAGTCGTCAGGCAGCCCTTTCCATTGCCAATATGTGAACCAAAGCCACCAAACTCCATCAGCAAAATGAGTAATTTTACCTCACAGAACACTGGAGTTGCTGGCCTCGATCAGTTACTTTTATTTGTGTAATTTTGTGACTTCTCTGATTTAAAGGGTTAGTTTGGATCCAGTAAAGTCACACAATAACACAAACAAACTACGATCGAGGCGCCAGTAGATCAGCGACTCCTGTGTTCTGTGAGATAAAATTATTAATTTTGCCAAAGGAGTTTGGTTGAGTGAGATATTCGGTTTATATCAAAGTGGTTTCCCATCAGAAAAGACTGTCTGTCAGCAATGGAAACCAGTTAAAATAATCTAAATATAGTATACATTTAAATTGATATTGATTTTTTTTTTTTTTTTTTTAGGTTAGCTTTGCTGCTGACCCTGTCCACAGCAGTACAGAACAGAGCTGCTAACATGGCTGTCGGCTCCTAGTCCTGTTTCTTTAGGAAGAATAAAAAAACTATGTGTTATTATATTTTAGTTTATAGGTCATGAAATGTCTGATTTTGTTTATTCATTTATTCACTCATTCATTCGTTTTTAAACAAAATCAAACCAAGAGCCCTGCATGTAGTTAGCTACTATCGTTTGAAACATTTTTCATACCGTGGGGAGACCTTGACTTCAATACTGGTTCCTGAGCAATACTTTTATAAAATACTAATTTCAAAAGTAATGTTAATGCAATGAAAAGTACATTACAGAATTACAGCAAATTTACTTTCATTTTTTAGCTCTCTTTTTCATTGTCATACCAGTTTTTATAATCTAAAAAATGAGCCGATTTTCCACAATCTGGTTAAGCTTAAGTCGTCTGCTTCAACTTGCCGCTTGCATTTTTCCACTCAAAGCAGCTTCACAGCGTAAAAATAAACCACAACTTGGAGATTTACAGAATTTAAGGAATAACAAGGTATTTTTAGATACTTTATAGTATTGAAGTTTGGTACCCAGCCCTACCTGTAGTGTATCATCGGGTCTTTTATTTGTTCCAAAGAAAAACTTTTGGTCAGTTTTGTCTCTGACGTTTAGGAGAAATAAAGTTTTTGTTTGTTTGTTTTTGGTGATATGGCCATGTTTGCTAACAACAGCTGTGATAATATCAGTCAGCACTGACCCAAACATCAATCTAAATGTTGTCTGGATCGATGACTGAATATTTTATCACACATCACCCTGACAATCAAATCCTGTCCAACCAGTGTGTGTGTGTGTGTGTGTGTGTGTGGTTGGATATGCGGCATGGAGGATAATTTAAACTTTCACACAGCCCCTTCACTTCTGCGTCGTTGCACCAGGTAATGATATGGAAACGATTCTCGGCGTCGAGGAGGAGCTCGGGCTCGTTCAGCAGACGTGAGGAATATTAATGTGCTGTATTTTTCATGTGAGATGGACGAAATTTGCAAACGTGGAGAGCCGGTCAGACGTTTAGCTTATTGAAAGGTTTGAATTATGGCTCATATGGCAGCTCTGCAACACACACACACACACACACACATGGAGCACAGATCCGGTGTGTCTCTGCTGAGGGAGGCAGAGTGCGAGCCAAGTCGAGTCAGTGGGACGAATATTGATGAGGCGTGTGGTTTGTTTTAGATAATAGCTGTATTGATTTGTGATTGATTCCATTACAGTAAAGCACCCGGGACAATGATAGGGCAGCGAGAGAAGGATGGACGCCCAAACAACAAATCGCACTTTTAACTTTGAACTGAGTCTGTTTTCATTAAAAAGTGTTGGAAGTTTTAAGATAAATCTAACCATCAGCAGATTATCACGCAGGTGAGATGTGTCTGTGTGGCTTTAATGCTGAAAAGATGCAAGACAGTTAGAAGTTTTTCTCTTGAACCTGAACAAAAACCTCAGTACACTAACTTAAAACAAAGTTGTTTTGACAGGGTAAGTTGTCAGCCGAAGGGATTGTTACTTTTCTTTGGCAGAAATGCTATAAAAGAACATTTTAAGTGTGAATTTTTCTGGTGTTGGTTGAATTAAATTTTAGATCTTATCAGGAAATGTTTGCTTGTAAAAGTGAAGGGTTTTACAAGCTGCACGTAGCCCCAGGCTAAGAAAACTTTCACACTGGTGCAGTACTCTAACAGAGTTAGTCCAGAGTTTGCAGGTTTGTCTCCTGAAAATCAACTAAACCCAGGCTGAAGTGTGCCAGTGTGAAACGGCAATACAGATTGTTAAGGAGCTGTCGCACGTCATTCTAAGAAGTAAACATTAGTCAATGAACAACAGTGTAAAATATGTAACAAAACAAAAAAAGTGATGGACTAGCAAAAACAGCATAACAAGAAAAACAACGTAAAGACAAAAACAACTAACAAGACAAAACAACTAACAAGACAAAAAACAACGTAACAAGACAAAAACAATCGTAACAAGAAAAAACAACGTAACAAGAAAAAACAATGTAACAAGACAAAAACAGCTAACAAGAAAAAACAAGTAACAAGACAAAAACAAGTAACAAGAAAAAACAACGTAACAAGACAAAACAGCGTAACAAGACAAAAACAATGTAACAAGAAAAACAACGTAACAAGAAAAACAATGTAACAAGACAAAAACAACGTAACAAGAAAAAACAACGTAACAAGACAAAAAAAATGTAAAAACACATGTTACAAAAATTTCAAATTCCATTAAAGATGTGACTGAAACAAAAAACGTCCATAAAAGAGTACACAACAAGACACAAAATGGACAGACGGAGACTCGACTGTGGAGAAAAGGTGATGTTCAGGTAGCTTTGCACAGAATTGTCCTTCAGAGGACAACTTTTTACTTTTATACCTTGAAACATTTCTGTACTTTTTCAGTTTTACTTGAGTAAAGACATTGAGTCAGTACTTCTACTTTTAGTAGAGTCTTTCTTTACACAAGTATCTGTACTTCTACCTGAGCAGACGTGTGTGTGTGCCTCCTCTCTTAACAGGTAGTAATAAATATATGTTTATACTGTGAAGGTTTAAACGGTAAGTAACCAGAAGCTAAGTAAGCAGCTGGAACTAATGCAGCAGAATAAACAGTACCAGTAAATATAGTATCAGTGTGGTTGTACATGTAGTAAAAAGAACGAAAACATGCGACAAACTCAATTTGAATAAACAGAGTAAAAAAATATCATGTTGATCATGCTAGTGTTTCTCATCTGTACATCAACCTGACATGCTGCTGCTGCTGCTGGCTGGATCAGAGCCTGCAGCACAGAAATCAGCCTCATGCTGAAGCTAAATGAGCGAGCAGATCGCCGCGGTAACGCATCACATGATGCATTATGAAAACAGAGCGACCGCAGCCCCACGGGTACCACAGGCTGCATCAACATTCATGAGTTTACAATGCAAGGATTATTTCCTCTGCGTTGTGTGTGTGTGTATCAACATTTATGAGTTATTTTCACGAGATCATTTCCTGGTTGTGCTCAGGTGTCTCCCCTCCGCATCTCCTCGCTCCTCTTCTCACTCATCTGTACTTCACACACACTTATCACCATTAATGTGTTAGATCGTTTTACACCATGCAGGTCGATTCTGTGTGTGTGTGTGTGTGTGTGTGTGTGTGTGTCTTTTATACCTTCACACAAACACTGTAAACACTCCTTCACTTTCTTTCACACTTCACACACCGCAAGTCTATTTTCTCTCTCTCTGATTCAGATGAGGCCTTTTCACCCAAATCTAACTTAGAGACCCTTTCAACCAAACAGTCACAGGAACTATAAAGTTGAGATCTAAAAAGTTGGTTCAGAGCTGGCTGGCTGGTTCAAAGCCTAATGCAGTGCCTAATTTTGAACCAGTTCTTTGCGTTTCGACCACCAAGGCAGTGGCTCTCGGCCGAGAAAACTGGTTAGAGAGCGACAGCACTCACACTGTGCTGGTCGGGAATCAAAAACTATTTATGTCAGAGGCTTCTGGCTGGATTATCGTGACAAACAGCACTAAAACTTTTGACAGACATTTATAAATCACAGAGCTAATGTAGCATCGAGTTTGTCTGATCCAAAGAAGAAAAGCCAGAGCTTCAGTGCAGACATGAAATCAAATATTTATTGGATTTCTGTAAATGCAACATGATTGACACCAATGTAGTGCTAGTCAGCTAGCTAAAGGCTAATGCAAGAAAGGCTAAGTGTTATAACCCTAAATCCAAAAAAGTTGTGATGTTTTGTAAAACGTAAAAGAACTTTTTGACCTATATTCAATTCAACACAGTACAAAGACAAGATGTTTCATGTTCAAACGGATTGACTTTATTGTATTTTGTAAATATACACTCATTCTGAATTTGATGCCTGCAACATGTTGTGACTGTCACAACAAAAGTTGTGACAGAGTCGTGTTTGTCACTGTGATACATCACCTTTTCTTTTCACAACATTCAGTCGAGTGTTTGGAAACTGAGGTCACAAATTGTTGAAGTTTTGAAAGTGAAGCTCTTTCTAATTTTTGCTTGATATACGACTTCACGTGCTCAACAATGCGGGGGTCTCTGTTGTTGTAGACAGGTCTGGACTGCAGGCAGGACAGTCTATTACCTGAACTCTTTTACTACAAAGCCAGTCTTGTCATCATCTTGCTGAAATAAGCAGCGACGTCTCTGAAAAAGATGTCGTCTGGATGGCAGCATATGTTGCTCCAAAACCTGTATGTACCTTTCAGCATTTATGGGGCCTTCACGGATGAAGTTAGTGCTGGTAACAATCTGGATGGTCCTTTTCCTCTTTAGCCTGGAGGACGCGACGTCCATGATTTCTGAAAACAGTCTGAAATGTGGACTCGTCAGACCACAGCTCACTTTTCCACTTTGCGTCAGTCCATCTCAGATGAGCTCGGGCCTCAGAGAAGTCTGCAGTGTTTCTGGATGTTGTTGATATATGTCTTTCTCTTTGCATGGTCGAGTCTTAACTTGCATTTGTAGATGCAGCAACAAACTGTGTTTAAGGACAACGGTTTTCCAAAGTGTTCCTGAGCCCATGTAGTATCCTTTATACAATGATGTGGGTTTTTATTGCAGTTTTTAATGCAGTGCTTCCTGAGGGGTCAAAGGTCACAGACATTCAGTGTTGGTTTTCACCCTTGTGTGAAGAGATTTCTCTGGATTCTCTGAATCTTTTGATGATATTTTGGATTGTAGATGGTGAACTGTTGGACTATTGCCCGACCTTTTTGAAACATGTTGCAGGCATCAAATCAGAATGAGTCTATATTTACATTAAAAGAGCAAAGTTTATCAGTCTGATCATTAAATGTCTTGTATTTTTACTGTATTCAATTGAATTCAAGTCCAAAAGGATTTGCAAATCATTGCATTTTACCCAACATCCCTTTCTTTTTTTGGTATGTTGACCTGCAGCTGCAGATAAAATTATAATTTCACGATTGAGACAAATATACAGAAACAACAAATGACAGCAGCTGTGTTGAGCGATATTAACATTTCAAATATTCCATTTTAAATGTCAGTACGGTATATTCAATATTGCAAAAAAGGTTTTGCTGCCCCATGTAAATCAGCTGCAAATGTATATTTATGCTTGTAAAACTATTCAAAACTATATTAGATATGTGGCGGCTGAAGGACAGATGCTCCTCTTCTTGAAAGGTTTCTATGGACTCTGAAATCTGAAGCCTGTAAGAAAACAGAGAAAGGAGAGAAAACAAAGGAAGGAGGAAACAAGGAGACTAAAGGAGTGGGACAAGGAAAGGAAAGGAAAGGAAAGGAAAGGAAAGGAAAGGAAAGGAAAGGAAAGGAAAGGAAAGGAAATGAGGAGATTTAAAAAATGGGAGGAGAGGACTGGTGAGGGAAAGAAACAAAAAGAGTAGACGAGTGGGACAAGGAAAGGAAAGGAAATCAGAGAAAAGGAAAGAAAACAAGAGGGAAGCTAAGGAGAGGAGAGGAGAGGAAAGAAATTGAAAGGAAAGAAAAGTAAACGGGAACCAAAGGAAAGGAAAGGAAATGAGAGGAAAGAAAACCAAAGGAAAGGAAAGGTGTGAGGAATGGAAAGGACACAACCAGATGATAGGAGAGTAAACAAGCAATGGGAGGAGATTTAAAAAATGGGAGGAGAGGACTGGAGAGGAAACAAGAAGAGTAGATGAGTGGGAAAGGAAAGGAAAGGAACAACAGGAGGATAAGAAAGTAAAGTTCCTGTGGTTACATTATTTGACAGGTCGCAGTGATCCACTGTTTCTCTGTATGATAAAGTGTCTGCAGTTGATCATAATCACAGCAGGCTGCAGTGATTTAACTGTACTGCACTGACACACACAGAAAATCTGCCATAATCATAAGCATGATGAGCACTATAGGAATGAGTTAATTGCACATTGTCAGCCTGCCATTTCTCTGTTTTCTCACACAGAAACCCTGCAAACAATGTTTCTGTGTCACACACTAACACACACGAATACACACCAACACACTCACTCTCTCTGCCTGTCTCTCTGCCGTTGTGCCTCCCACACAGCTGTAGAAGTCTAACAGTGAAATGACTGAGTGGCTGTGAGGATCAGCTGTAACAGTTTATGACTCGACTCAGTGGAGAGAGAGATGAAGAGAGGAGAGGAAAGGAGGAGGAAAGCACATGAAAGAAAAGAAAGCAGAGAAACAATGAGAGAAAAGGAGACGGAAATGAGGACAGGAAACAAAGACTGGAGAGTAGAGGAGTGTGGACAGTATACGAGG
The DNA here is from genome assembly GCA_034769285.1 of Lutjanus argentimaculatus. NCBI lineage: Eukaryota > Metazoa > Chordata > Actinopteri > Lutjaniformes > Lutjanidae > Lutjanus > Lutjanus argentimaculatus. The sequence continues at coordinate 13,159,540 of JAWZSL010000018.1, forward strand.
AAGAGAGAGAAGGAGAAAGGAGAGAGGAAACAACAGGAGAGGAGAGGAGGAAAGGTGAGGAGAGATGAGAAGAGGAAATGAGGAGATGATACAAGAGGTAGGAGAACAGGAGAGGAAAGGAAACAACGAACAAACAAAATTTTATTTATTTATTTTATTTAACCCTTATTTAACTAGGAATGCTGGTGCAGTGGTTAGCACTGTCACCTCACAGCAAGAAGGTTCTGAGTTCAAATCCCTCACCCGGCTGGGGGGCTGGGGAGTTTGTGACTGGGGCAGGACCTGTCTATGCATGTTCTCCTTGCGTCCACATGGGTTCTCTCCTGGTACTCCAGCGTCCTCCTACAGTCCAAAGACATGCAGTATAATAGGTTAATTAATAACTCTAAATTGCCCCTAGGTGTGAATGTGAGCATCAGTGGTTGTTGTATCTTTGAGTCAGCGCTGAGATGAATTGACGACTTGTCCAGGATGTACCCCGCCTCTCGCCCAGTGTCAGACAGGCTCCAGCCCCCCACGACCCGTCAGGATAAGCGGTTACAGACAAGGGATGGATCAGACCAATATGTGCCAAAATTAATAACATATTGTAATAAAAACATTTGTTACATTTACTTTAAAACTTGTCAGAGAGATGAGGGAGGGTGGACAGCCTGCAGGTCGTTCCAAGACGAAGGGCTAAAATAGAATCCTTTTTATTATTGAACATATTATTTATTTATTGATTCATTTATAGTTCAGAGCTGAAAAACAGTCACATCGTGTTCATAGCAAATGCTAATTTGCAGCACCAGTCCCTTTACCAGTCTTGCAGCCTGCATGTAGCAAGTAAAGACCATCTGACCAAAACTTTGGTGCATCCTGTTACAATCTGCTTCTCTTCTGAAAGACTTAAGAACATTTGCCTGTTTTCTCACCTCTTCAATGATAATTTATGTGACCATTTTTTTTATGTATTGTCCCTTTCTTTTAATTCAATTTAACTCTGGAGCTGCGACATATGTGAAGAATTGTGTCTGTGGGCGCGCTCCATTTCAGCGCGCCGCTGCTCTCAAACACCAACGGCGAGGGTCGTGAAAACAGTAAATGGAGTGTAATCTGTCAGCCAGCAGCGGCGACCACGTAACCGTCAGCTGACAAAACAAACAACAGTGTCGTCCTGCAGGGCCAAAAGCCGTGGCAGCTTTGCTGGTCGACAGATAACAGCCTGTGTGGACGGTGATGTTCATGACATGATTTTATGTCAGACTGAAAGACATTCATCACTCCTCTGTCTTATCAAGCCCCCCCAACTTGTTTGTGTTTGTCATCCAACAAGTAAAGTTTTTCTGACATATAATCTTTTCTTGAGATATTTAGTATCTTTTTCTTTAGATAAACATTAGTTGGGTGCTTGAAAATTTAATGTTTGCAACTGAAAATATTAACCATTATTTACCTTCACCTCAATGAGTTTTATTTTTATTTTTTTTTGTTGTTTTTTTTCTGTCAGCTTAAGATTCAAGTTTGTTTTTGTTTTTTTTGGAAGAAGTTTAAATCATCTCACCAAAAGTTTATAAGATGGGGAAACTTTTTACGTAGTTTATTTCAAAACTCAAATATTTAGTGAAGACAGCTGCCCTGAAATTATGTATTTTGAAATGAAATACATAAATAATATTTTGAATATGAAATTATGGGTTTTCTCTCATCTGACATAGTTTAAATGGTGTGCAAACCATTTTCTGACTTGTCAATAAAGTTGTTTTTAAAAGGAAGAAAACAAGGAGAGCATCCAAGAGGAGGTGGAGAAAGACAGAGAAGAAGAAACGAGGAGAGGAAAGGAGATGAGGGAGGTGATGGGAAGGAGTTTAGAGGGAGAATTTAAGGGATGGAGACGAGATCGGAGAGGAGAGAAGAACAAACAGGAGGATAAAAGAGGAGGAGGGGGAGAGTAAACAAGAGACAAGAGGAAAGAATTGCATTTAAGAAAGAGGTCTTTTCATCAAAAGCAACAGAAAACAGGTATAAAATGCTAATTTTCTCTTGTTAAGTGAAAATATTTACATATACCAAAACACAACATAACAAAGAGGAGGAGAGGAGGTGAGATAAAAGCAGAGTGGAAATAAAAAAGAAAGCTAAAATGTGAGGAAAAGAAGTGAAGTAAAGGAAAGACAAAAGAAAAATGTGTTTAAAAATAACGGATCCTTGAGATTAATTAAATTGTGCTTGATGAGGTTAGAAAAAGTGATTTATTTGTCTTCGCTCCTCTCTCCTCTTTTCTTCACCTTCGTTTCTCGTTTCATAACTGCGACACAATATCACGCTCCGGCTTTTGCTCCATTCATCGCTGATTAAATTCACTCTCTCTTGTCTTCATTTACACACTCACCTCTGGATACACACACTTCACCTCCACACACACACAACTACTGTGTACACTGGCTGATATAATGATCATTCACAGCCACACACCTTATAGAAAACACACACAACACCTCCTGCCACCACACACTGACAGTAAATGTTGGTGTTGAATATTTAATGCAGCACAAATATAAATAACAGCCTGCAGACAAACCCTCCTCTCCCTCCTCTGTGTGTGTCTCTTCTGTTGTGATGCTGCGTTGTGCCAATTGTTGCTTCATCAAAAATTCAATAACCTCCGTTGTAACTGTGACTGTCACACGAACACAAGACTGATCGGAGCAGAGAGGAGAATGAAATCAGAGGAGGGAGATGGAAGGAAAAGAGACAGAAATGAGGTCTTGCGTCACAGGACAAACTCGGTGACGGGAAGAGAAAAGTCAGCGGAAGGCGGGGAAGAAGGAAGAAGAAAGTCAGGCTTCTCTCTCGTCCTTTTTTGTTGAAATCTTGAATAATTTATTAATAAAATAATAACTTTTAATTATATAGCACCTCTCATATATCACATGCAGCTCAAAGTGCTGCACTGTGTGGCATTACTGTAAAAACAACAACATGGTGCCAAAAATAAAACAAGAAAAGAAGCAAATTCACAAAATAGAATGAAAATTAAAACAGTGTTATGGCCTGGCACAGCTGGGCTTGTTGGAGAGAATAATGGCTCTTCCAAACCCTCTGTTACTCTGTGTAATTGAGGGAAAGAAACTGTAGATCAGTGGACAGTTTTCAAGGACAGCAGCAAAGCAACAGGACGTCTAATCGCTTATCAGAGATCATATCATTGATTATAAAGGACTTTGTGATGAGTGATCCCACACATTGTTTCAATAGGCTTACACAAACGTCACAACATTTGTTTCTGTCCAGAGCTGCATTAATTTTTTGCCAAGATCGCCAAGAGTCAGCCCGCTGTGTAAAGTCTTCTCCAGCACATCCCAAAGATTCTCAGTGGGGTTCAGGTCTGGACTCTGTGGTGGACAATCCATGTGTGAAAATGATGTCTCACGCTCCCTGAACCAGTCTTTTCTGAATCCTGGTATTGTCATCTTGGAATCTGCCTGTGACATCAGGGAAAAAAAAATCCATTGATGGAAAAACCTGCTCATTCAGTATATTCAGGTAGTGAGCTGACCTCATTTTTTGGTCACATAATGTTGCTGAGCCTCAAACCTGAGCGACTGAAGCAACCCCAGATCATACACTGCCCCCACAGGCTTGTACAGTAGGCCTAGGCATGATGGAGCATCACTTCATCCGCCTCTCTTCTTACCCTGATGCCCCCATCACTCTGGACTCATCAGACCACATGACCTTTTACCATTGCTTCAGAGTCCAATTTTTATGCTCCCTTGCAAATTAAAGACTTTTTTCCAATTAGCCTCACTGATAAGTGGTTTTCTCGAGGCTACACAGCTGTTTAGTCTCAATCTCTTGAGTTCTCTTCACATTGTTTGTGTGGAAATGCTCTTACTTTCACTATTAAACACAGCTCTAAGTTCTGCTGTTGATTTTTAACGATTTGATTTCACCAAACGTTTAAGTGATCTCTGATTACCATCGTTCAAGATTTTTTTTCTGACCACATTTCTTCCTTGAAGATGATGGTTCACCACCATCCCTCCTGGTTTTAATAATGTGTTGGACAGTTCTTAACCCAGTTTTAGTAGTTTCATCATCTCCTTAGTTGTTTTCTTTGCTTGATGCAAACCACTAATTTGACTCTTCTGAAACAGAGTAACGTCTTTTCCACGACCACAGGATATGTCTTCTGACATGGTTGTCTTCTAAACTTCCAAAAAGAAACTTTCACACCTCAAAATGTAGAAGTTTAGAGGGGAAACATCAACAACTCATTAACAGCTCTTATGCCAGGCACAGACTAGAGCTGTCGCTGACTCAGTCTAATTGTCAGTCGAATCAGATTTGGCTGTTCAGTATGAAGATTAAATGATTTGTTCCTTTATTTTTGTTCAGCACCATATTTTTAACTCCTCTATCAGCCTGCATGAGTGTGTTTTACCAGCAAGACTCATGTTTAATTCCTTTTTTCATCATCTGTGATGTGAAAACATATTTTCACACTGTCAAACACAAAGTACAAGTCCCAAAGTCTGATTAAAAGTCTGCGTTCTCCTGCTTATAGTTAGGGTATAAAATCCCAGCATACTGCAGAGTGTGCATCGCAGTGTCTCGACGTTGCGCTGGGGTGGCTGACAGCGCATCACCTGTGCTCCGTTTCTATCACTCTTCTCCTCTTCTATCACAGTTAGTTTTGTGGTTTGTGGTGATTTAGAGACTCAGTTTGTAAAGTTTACAGCCTGTTACGCTGTTGCTTTGCTCTGTGTACAATGACAGCCCAAAAACAAGAACTGAAACTCATTTGCCAAACACTCCTTTCACCTTCTCTCACCAATTAATCCCCAGCGCATGTCACAAGGATTTGTTTTTAATAAATGTGCCAGTTAATATAAAAATATTCTTATGATTCCCCTTATTTATAATTCCTCATTTTGTATGCTTCTATGTGTTTTATCTTGTTACTGTAATTCACACTGACTGACAAAGGAAAAGCCCCCAAAATCATTGCTCGATTTGAAGAATCTCAGTCAACTACCAACACCTGAATTTTGCTTTTTGATCAATACTGAGCACTGATTCGATACCAGTACATTAAATATATGTATATATATTTTGGTGGACCAACAATGCCAATCCCACTGTGTGTTTGTACCTTTCATACAGAAAGATGAGGCAGAATAATGGCAAAATATTTTTGCCTTAAACAGGTTGTGTAAAAGGGGATCATTTTGGTAACTTGTCATCCTGTCATTGGATTTTGATGATTGAAGGAGTCTAAATCAGTCTTGTACTGTAGACAGTCTTGTGATTTAAGCTGAATGAGAGGCAATTATCTGCTCTGTTTGCTGTCATTTACTGGTGTTTACTGGTGTTTGTAGCAGTAAGAAAGACATGAAACATGAATGTGTTGTGTTTGCTTTGAATCACACATAAACAACCTTATATGAGCTTAGTCTGTAACCATTTGAATGTCTATGAACAGGTTAGTCAACTTAAAGTTGTTGTTCTTGTTTGTTCATGAAGAAACCCTGAGAAACATGAGGAAACAAAACTCACAAATTCACTGCAAACTTGTAAATAACTCTGCTCAAACTCAGTGTTAGATACGTGTCTTTAAAGATAAAAGTTACTTTTATGTGTCACTTTAAGTTGTGTTTTCCTCTCCTTCCTCTGATTTATAATTAATGTCTGTCTTTGTTTGTTTTTTAACCAGCTCTTTGTTGTGCTCCTTAGAAGGATCCTTCACAATAAAAGTCTCCTCCACCTCCTCCTCCTCTTCTTCTCTTCTCTGTCCTCAGGTTATTTGAGACTCTGCAGTCTCTGTTCTGGTCCATATTCGGCCTGTTGAACCTGTACGTCACCAACGTGAAGGCCCGGCACGAGTTCACGGAGTTCATCGGTGCGACCATGTTCGGGACGTACAACATCATCTCGCTGGTGGTTCTGCTCAACATGCTCATCGCCATGATGAACAACTCCTACCAACTCATCGCTGTAAGTCTCGACACTGAACAGAGAGCTGATGATTTTTAGATCGGTATCCAATAAATATTTGCAGGTTCCAGCCTCTGCAATGTGATAATTGTTTACTTTTCTTTGTTTTTATCACAGTACATTGAATTATTTTGACTAAAACAAACTACTGAGCACTTTGCAGACATCACTCTGGGTTGTGAGCCTGTGATGGGCTTAATTAATCATTTTCTCTATAAAATGACAGAAAATATTTTTTGCCACAACCCAAGGTTACATCACAAATCACTTGTTTTATTAGATTGGACAGCCAGTTTGCATTTTTCAAACTTATGCAGAGCCCTTAGATTTAATATATAAACCTTGATAAGACATTGTCACTCGGCTTTGCCTCCAAATCTCAATCAATCAAGATAATTTGCAGCCCTGCTAGTATGCATATCTTATCTTAAAGTCTCCTATTCTGCACTAGTCCTAAATTAATAGCTAAGTAATAGTTATAAAGCATTATGTCTCTTTAATTGTATTCGTTTAGAATAAAAAAAAAAATCACCTCTCAGATGGTTACGTGACCTGGCGGATTCAACAAGCTGTCCTCTCTTTGTCCTGCAGGATCACGCCGACATCGAGTGGAAGTTCGCCCGCACCAAGCTGTGGATGAGCTACTTTGACGAGGGCGGCACGCTGCCGCCCCCGTTCAACATCATCCCGAGCCCCAAATCCGTCTGGTACCTGCTCATGTGGCTCCACAACAAGCTGTGCGGGAGGGGCCAGCCGCCCGGGGAGGACACGCACAAATGTGAAAACCTCCGGGAGTTCACGGTGAGTGGAGACACAGCAAGACGGCAGCTTTATCACTGCTGTTCTCAATTTTTATTTATTTATTTTGCTAACGTTTTATCAAGTAAAGCTGCTATCTGTGCAATATTTATGTGATTACAGCATCTTTCAAATTTAAAATAAAAAAAAGACACTCCTGGTCAAAATGCAGGTGCAGGTCAGATCTGTGACAGAATGGGGTTTTTTTAATAATACAATACTATGAATCAGATTTGTTTAAATCCTACTCATAGGATTCACTGTGTATTTTTGCAGAGAACTATAAACATCATGCAGATAAAACAGGCAAGACCCCGAATCTCTAGATGAAGCATGGCTGCATCCGTGCATGACAGACTCGTGTGCCTCGCTGCTCACGCAGGCTGTGCGGCTGCTCTAACTTGTTAGTATGGATTCCAAAATAAAAATAAGTATAAATGAATCGAGTTATTGGTTGTATTTGAAGTAAAACATTTTATATCCAGTCACAGTAGTAATGTGAACAAATAAATCAGACAGTACTCAGGTAAATTAGTGATATCCCTGCGATTGTGTCAGTCTTGAAATCACATCCAGAGTCTTCTTTAGGTCCTCCCTTCCATCTGGTCTTGAGACCAAGTGCTACAACACGACCTTGTGTACTGATGACCTACATTTAATTAAAAATCAGTATGATGTTGCTGCACACTTGACAGGAGTAGTGCAATAATGCAACACAGACTTTGCCCGTTCAAGGTAATTCCCGTAAAAACAACCTTTCTTTTCTTCGATTATTATTCACCTTATTTTTCCAAGTCGTATGTTTTCCTTGTGGCTCACTTTTAAATTTTCCAAGGCCGGTCCAACTCTGCAGCACAGGGGTTTGAAAACATCTGACACAGGGTATTTAATATTTATCGTATTTTGTCCAGTTTAACTTCCACTTTTCATGAACAGCAGGCTTCTCGGGGACTGGCTGTCTCTGGTTTTCTTTGCGTTTATTGTTTGTGTCATCCGTTTTACGCTCCCTGCGCCTCAGCCCCAGAGAGGAATGACATTTCATTCATCTGTATGTGGGGAAAAAGTGGCAATAAAATTGAAGTTGAACTTGAATTGGATTGATTGTGACAAGACAGGATGCAGCTGCCCGGATCAGACCAGCGAGCGCTGCAGTTAAGGGACAGTCGGTCTAACTTACGAGTCTCTCGGCTGCTCCGCTTCAGACAAAACTCCCAAAGTTCAGAAGAATAAAAACAAGACGTGAAAATGTTTTATTTATTCATGTGTAGTCTAATACGCTGGCGTGGCCATATGCCTGTCACTGAAGAGTCATGCAAACAAGCCGCGCAAGCCTCAGCCGGGCTAGAAGGCCATATGCTGATATTCATGTTAACAAGTCACTGGAGGATTTACAGGCTTTACATGCAAACTCTGGGCTGCTGACTGTCAACTGTAGGTTTTAAAGCAGCTGCATGCGTTGAAGGGATGTGCTTTATCTGCAAGGAAAATTCAGTTTTCTGAGTTTGAGGGGCACATGAGAAGATCAGATGATAACAAACTGTTTACCAGAATGATTTGGAAGAATAAAGCTTGGTATTGAACCACGACATTTTTTTGAGTACTGACTAATATGGCTCAAGTACTGTCACTTAGCATAGATTACATATTCTTTGACCAGATAAGCCAGTGCTGCTTCTGTTAAATGTTGCTGTGTTTGAGAACCTCAGTTTGTCGTGACAAGTCCATGTGCTGAGGCAAATTATATGATTAAAAGCTCCAGAACGGCTACCTGATAACCGGAGATCTCGCCGGCTACTGCTTGTCTGGAGATTTCTAGATGCAAAATCGTTTATATTTTTTTCAAGGACACGTCTTACCAGAACGTCTGCATGTCACTGCCTCGATATGAAGGGCCACGCTGAAGACCGCAGTGTGCAGTTTTGTTTTTGTTTTTTTTTATCTCCAGTTGTTTCCACCCAATTTTGACAGTAAAAGCTGGGACATTGTCCTCAGCCTCTATTGAGCAAAGTGTTTAAGTGACTGACTTGTGAGTTTAGCTACTGGTGATGCACACGTCGACCCACAACCAGTGGGCGTCTTTGGTAAAATCTTTAGTCTGTGGCAGCCCTTGTAGGAATGTTGTCCTTCTTTGAATCAGGGCAAAAACCATAATATTTTGTGTATGTAAAAGGGCTTTCACATGATAAGAAATTTGTCCGAGACTCACCATGAGGTAGGGCGTAGAGAGGCAAAACACAGCACTACAACCCTGTCTGGTATACAAACAGCTGAGCTACCTTCAGCTCTGGATGTCACTAGGTTCATAAACTATATGATTCACAAATCTTAAAGCCCGACCTGACTGTTCACATTTCACCATGCATTACGTTTACTGGTGAGTTATAGAGTTTGGGGAACCCTGAAACATTTTTCTTCAGTCGTTTCTGGAAGGGAACCCTTGATTTGTGAAACTTTTGTGAGATTTATGTATTGTTCCTTTATCGTGATGTTGCACGTCACTCTCGCAAGATCTCAAAATACGTGTAAGGCATCGATTGAAATAACCCAGTACCAAGTAGTATTGAGACTTATCCTGTCAGATGATACCTGCGTTTGATCTTTTTTATACCCACAAAAGATTTCACGTGTGTTGTGTCTGATAAAAATAAATACATAAAATGTTGGACGATTATTTCAGGAAAAACTATGAACTAACATGATGAGCACAGAATAAAGCATGAAGAAAACTTCAGGGGTGTCACTGTGTCACACCTTAAACGTAGTCACTGACAGGCTGAATGGAGAATGAGAAGCCGGTGAACAGGTGGATGTGGGAGTCAGGTGACTGGGCCAGGTGGGAAAGTGTGAGGACATCTGGTGGACAGGTGGAAAAAGGCATGTCTGGAGACTTCCTAAGAAATGCATGGTGGGAAGTGAGAAATGTCTGGAGACGGAGCGAAATAAAAACAACATCTGTCGTGGCAACGCTAGCTTCTAAAGAAATGTAGTGGACTAGAAGCATGAAGTAAATTGAGAGCCCACAATCAATCAATCAGTGAGAGCAGAAGGACTTCATCGACCAATCAGAGGACTGAAGAGGCTGCGTATCGTTCTCCAGCCGCAGCAGCAGCAGCTCGGGGTCGGACATCAGCTGTGTGTCTACGAGCACAGAAGGAACATCAGCGGATAAACACGTCCTGATAAACACATTTAACCGTCCAGTCATCTGGAGAGAGACAAGCAGTGCAGAACACACACGCACACACACACACACACACACACACACTCAGAGTGCAGCTGCCATGTTCACCTCAGCTGAAGTCGGCTGAGTTATATAAGCCCACCAGCCCACATAGGTTCACAGAGCCACACAACACTGCAGAGATCTGATCATTGTGCGTGTGTGCGCGTGTGTGTGCGTGTGTGTGTGTGTGTGTGTGTGTGTGTGTGCGTATGTGTGTTGACAGTGTAAGCAGATAAACAGCATGAGATATGGACAGCAATGATAGCTCTGAAGAGGGGAAGAGTTAGATTGTTAAGGAAGATGCAGGAAAGATGAATGCAGGTTTGTGTGTGTGTGTGTGTGCGTGTGCGTGTGTGTGTGTGTGTGGACAGCAGGGAGGAGGGTGAAAGACGAATTAGCAGCGTGGTAGAGTTAGGCAAGTGTGAAACATGATGAAAGGGAAATGGAGACAGAAAGGTGAAACACTGAATACGGGAGTGAGATGGAGAATGAAATGAAAATATGGAGAAGAGAGGATATGAAACAAAACAACAGAAGAAGAAGATACGAGGATGATGGATGTGTGAATGGATATTGTGCAGAGCGCCACAACATCCAGTATATCTGTGAAAAACACACCTTTGAGTCAGAAAATGGTGGAAATTTAACAATCAGGATTTAACAGAGTGATTAATCCTCTTAAGAAAGGAGGGAAACACTGAGTCACAGCTGACCGGGGGTGGAAAGTAACTAAGTACATTTACTCAAGTACTGTACTGGATATCAAAAAAGGTATTCCTTCACAGTTACAGATAAAAAGACATAATCAGATTACAGATATATTTAGTAAAAATAGGGATTATTAGTAGGATTACAGTTTTAAAATGAAGAACGATATATGACCATGCACAGTGCACACACAGCTGTCAATTCATTGTCATGGCCTCTAGTGAAAAAAGGGTGGAAATTTCACAATTTTTTTATCTTTAAATCAATCAATCAATCATTAAATTGAACACAACAAAGGAAGGAACAGCTGGACGAACTAATAAACCAAACAACAAACATAAAACACTTACAGCTGCAATGATTGATCTATTTTTAATTGACTATTAAATTACTGTGCATCTATTTTGATAACTGATTAATCATTTTGAATCATTTTGTATTTAAAAAAAAACGTCAAAATTCTCTGATTTTAGCTTCTTAAATGTGAATATTTCCTGGTTTCTTTACTACTTTCTGACAGTAGACTGAATATTTTTGAGTTGGGCACGAAAAAAGATGTTTGAGGACGTCATCTTGGACTTTAAGAAACACTGATCAACATTTTTCACAAATTTCTGACATTTTATGAACCAAATAACAAATTGATTAATGGAAAAAACGGTTGACTGATTAATTGGTAATGAAAATAATCATTACAGGAAAGAAAAAATCAGTCCAAACATGTGAAGCACTTGGACGTAGACCTTTTAAAACACAGAAGTCACACAATAACTCAAACAAACTAACAGATCGAGGCAGCGGCAGATCAGCAGCTCCTGTGTTCTGTGAGGTAAAATTACTGATTTTGTAAATGGAGTCCGGTTGGTTTTGGGAGAGCTGATATAATTTTTTTTAGGTGTCTAAAATATGTTTTGTTCCTGACCCTGTCCACAGCAGTTCATTGCTTAACTTCGTACACAGCTGCTTCTCCAAACTGACAGATAAAATAAAATAGAACTTTATGAATCCCAAAGGAAACTCTGGTGCCAGAAGTTGCCTCAAAATTACAGTAACATCAAATAAAAACGATAGAATATTGAATATAAGGTGATATATATAAAAAGTGTATGAGGAGTAAAAGCAAAGAAATAATGTCTGATAGCATAACAATAGAACTTATATGACTTAATTAAAAAAGTAACCTAAAATAGAAAATGTAGTATTGGCAAAGTCATTGAAAGTAATATTAGCAGTGATACTGAGTAGTAATAAAAAGTTAAATTGCACCAGATAATTAATCTAACGTTGCACATAAACATAAACATAATATTGCACATGATGATAATAATGATGAAAAATAATATATTGAATGAATAAATTGTTTTTGTGTGAAAACATTGAATGCTTACAGGAATAATAAACTTTGTTTATACAGTATTTTACTTTTCTCCAAAAACTGACTGGTAATCAGTGAAGAGAGGCTAAAATTGGGCTCGTTTCTTCTAGTGTTTGATAAAAGGAGATCAGCCATGTTAAAATGAAGAGAAACAGGGTGTGCACTGTTTTTATTTTAATCAGATTTTCATCTTGACTATTGTTGATTAAATGTGATTTTCACTTTATTTAATATTCAAAATAAAGAGAAATAAACTCCTTATTCTCAAGCAATACCAAAACCTAATTAGTCTTTATTTTCAACATTCAGATTGACGTGTAGCAGCACCTGAATGCAACACGAAATCTGATTTTGATGAGTGATGTCGACGAATACAAGATCAGACTGTCACGTAACCAAAAGTTCATCAGTGTAACTGATGAAGTGTCCTCGAGCAGGACAGTTTACCTCCTACCTCTGTCTAGGACAATCAAATCAGCCATTAAAATGCATATTAAAGCTTCTTCAGCCGCACTCGAACATCTCAGTACCGTGGCCTCAGTTTATCATTTCATTCTTTGTACTGATGAGCCTGCGTCAGAGCAACAAAGGAGACTTAACGTCCTTTTTTAGAGAAAAAAAAACACATCATCCACTATGTGGGAGGCAGTAACTTCAATAAAACTCACTCTGATAGATACTTTGATAGAGTGATTCACAGGGTACGTGCACCCCTGGAGGTAAAAAAAAATTGTGGAGTAGCTCAGTGAATTTGAAAAGAAAAGAATTTATGATTTGGTAAACATATTTATATTTACATGCCTGTGTTTAGAAGGAAAATTTGATATAATTGCTGTGAAGCCTTTGATGTAAATATCTCAACACATTTGTTTGCAATGGTCCTTTAGCTGAACTAATACTTATAATAATACTCTAATTATCTCATTTGAATGTTTCTTTTCTTTTCCTCCTTTGTAAAGTGTGTAATAACAAAAAGCTGCACACATACTGGAGCTAACTGCACCATCAGTTGCGGAGTGAAAACAGTAAATTATATAGGTCTGGTCTGATGCTGCAGCTCTCTAAAAATAATCATTCCATCATTTGATGGGGTTTAGAAGAGCTGTAAAGAGAAGAAACTCTCATTTTTTGCTCATATCTGTCACTCAGATGATTGTGATTCGGGATGAAAGGCCTTCAAATGTAAATGAAGAGCAGAACTTCTCCCTCTTAAAAGTCATATATCCATTCTGAGAGGAGGGGGGAAAAATTATTAACTAGAGTTCATTACTCAGCATCCCTCCAATATGGAGGATCTGGGCTGTAAAAGTGTCATCCTGTCAGCCGGAGGCAGTTTGTTACCTGTTCTCTTCTGTTCTAGTTTGGCGCTATTAATCATTTTTCAGAGGAGGGTGTCAAAGTTTTAAAGAAAGAACTGTGGATATGAAGCGTATTTATCAGGTTGTCGAGGGTGTAAACAAGGTAAATGAGAGCATGGGAGATGGACAAAAATGAAAGGATGCCGGGAAAGAAAGATGGAGTGATGTGTGGATGATTGCGGAAACATTTAACATGATCTCTTTTTGTCTTCGCAGGAACGCCACGCTGACAGTCTGATACAGAACAAGCATTACCAGGTCTGTACACCCGTCAGAGCAAGTTTGTTTGTTTGTTTACTCTGTGTGGAGGTGTGTTTGTGTGCATGGTCCTCAGAAGAACACAGCCCCCCATGAAACGACTACCATGAAACAGGCAGCTAGGGAGGGACTTGCTGCAGTCATTGTTTGGCGTTTTCAGTAGCCAGTAGCGCAGAAAGTGCCTCATACCATCCCGCCTAACTATAACGTTAGGGTCCATGGATATATTGAGGAGAACCGTCCCATTATCTAAGTCTTCCTGAAGTGATGAAGACCAAAAATAGCCTCTGAGACCAACAGAAGCCAGTTTGACTGCAAGGAATAGGCTACGGTACTGGGGTGGTTTTATCTCCCGATTTGGCTCCTGGCACGCCAGGCTAAGCTAACAGCAGTTAGCTACTTTAGGAACAAATAAAGCTATCTTTCCATCAGGAAACTTAGTAAATCACCTCAGTGCTGTATTCCTCATCTGTCTCGGACACTGTGTTTGGTCCCCGTCCAGCCATCTTCACTGAGAGGCTACCCGCTAATGACAGCTAACAGTTAGCAGTTAGCTACTTTAGCAACAAGTGAAGCTATCTGTACATCAGGAAACTCACTAAATCACCTCAGTATTGTATTCCCTGTCTGTCTCAGAGGCTGTGTCCAGTTTCGGTCTGGATGTGGCCATTGAATGATTGCTGAGCCCAGTTCTGTTGCCTGCTAATGGTAGCTAACAGTTACAGTTAGCTACTTTAGCAACGAGAAAAACTGTCTTTACATCAGGAAACTCCATAAATCACCTCAGTATTGTATTCCCTGTCTGTCTCAGAGGCTGTTTTTGGTTGTGGTCTGGCCATGTTCACTAAGAGACTGCTGAGCCTGGTTCTGTTCCCTGTTAATGGCAGCTAACACTTATGGTTTGCTACTTTAGCAACAAGTAAAGTTATCCTTACATCAGGGAACTCCACAAAACACCTCAGTACTGTAGTCCCTTTTGGCCTTAAAGGCTGTGTTCAGACCAGGTCTTGCTATGTCCACTTTTCGGCTGCTGAGCCCAGTTCTGTAGCCCACTAACAGCAGCTAACAGTTGCGATTATTCATTTTAGCAACAAGTGCAACTATCTTTCCATCAGTAAACTGAGTAAATCACCTCAGTACTGTATTCCCTGTCTGTCTCAGTGGCTGTGTTCACTTTTGGTCAGGACGTGTTCACCAAGAGGCTGCCTAGCGGAGTAGTTCTGTTGCCCGCAAATGGTAGCTAACAGTACAGTTAGCTGCTTGAGCAACAGGTGAGCTGCTAAAGCTATCTGTTCATCAGGAAACTCTGTAATTAAAGGTGACATATAGTGCAAGAGGCCGATATGTGATAATAACACTTAAACAACCGTTTTGACTTCATGGGAACTTTGAGGATTTTGTTAACTTAGCTTTTCATTAAGACTGGAAACAGCTAGCTTGGCACATTATATTTAATTCTTTATTTAGTACAAGAAAGAATGTGTGAAAAAAAGACAAGTTGTGGTTTTAAGGAGGGTTATGTGCTGGACCATTTCTTGGCTGGGTGCAGTTATCACCGTGAGGCAACCAGTGAAAACTGCAGGAAGTAACTTCTGTCAGCGGCCCAAAAATAATCCGCCACACAACCGCCTGGAGCTGTTTAATGTGACTTAACCCAGTTTAATTGTAACAGAAGAGACTTTCCAGACACTAGTGAAACCATTTTCTGCATATTTACACCCATTTCCCTTTACTGTCGCTCCTAGCTAAACACACACACACAAACACACACTGAACAGATTGCATCTCCCCCAGCCGTGTTTTTCTGGTAGTGTCCAGGCTGGAACCAGCTCCCCGTGGGGCCACAAACTGCCGCTTTGTGTGTTTGTTATTTGATGTGTGTTTAGCCAGCTGTTCCTCCTAAAAACATCCATATTCATCCGGTTTAATAGTTTTCGGCTGAAAACACTCTCTGGTTTAAAGTATGTGGTCAGGTTTGTGTTTTGTTGTAAGTCCCGGTACACCTGTACATCACTGTAGCAAGGTGAAGAGGAAGTCAGCAAAGTGCTTGTTTTTGCCACCAACAGGTTCAGATTGTTATGTTGATTGTCTGACAACATTATAGAAAGGATCCCTACAGAGACAGACCTTTTTAAATAGTAAAATCCTTTTTGTTTAACCAGAAACAGAAATTTATCGCTCTCGTCAAAGCCTTGTTTGCATTAATGTTTACTAGCTTGCATGCCTCTTTTTCTCTGCTTTTGTTGGCACATTGCTGTGTTTCTTGGTGCATTCCTGCCAAGAGGAACTGTGTGAAGCCATTGGTAGGACTGCCAATGTGAAAACTGGCTAAAAAGTAGTGCTAATAGAGGTCAATCACTTCTTTAAGTTAAGTTAGGTAAGTCTTGCATTGTTTACATGTTTTCCAGCCTGCAGTCTTCTTCCTCACTGGTACATTGCTTCATGTGTGCAGGATATAAACAAATTGGAAGCCACTCATAAAGACAAAGTACATTTTAACAGTGCAAAAATTGAGCAGGAAACACTATACGTTTATTGACCTGCATAAAACATGAGTCTTAAACTCTACAGGCCACAGAAATGTGTCTGTCCAGATACAACACAGTGCTCTATACAACACTCTGAGTTCTTAAAGTATCATCCACACTAAGAATGATAATTATGACGATGACTATAAATATGTTGCTTTAAAGATTGTTCTAACTCAAGTTAATGGAGTTCACACCACAACTACATTGTAAAAAGTTGAGAAAACTCAAAATTTCAAGGCAACTTACTTCATTTTATTTTCATTTAGTTGAGCCCAACTCAAACTTTCAGTTCTGAAAATGAAAATTTTACTTTTTCTCTCACTGAAAGAGAGAAAGAGTTCTCACTGAGAACTCACTGAAGTGAAAGTGAATAATGGTTAATTTATTTTCGGTTGCAGCTGTTTAATTTTCAAGCACCCAAATAATGAGAATTGTCCAGTTTTCAAAAATACTGTTTTGGGCATTTCTAAAAACTCAGAGTTTAATCTAAAGAAGAGAAGATAAGTAAAAGATTATAGGTTGGAAAAACTTTGTTTAGTTTATTTTAAAACTTAAGAGTTTGATTCAAAACTCAAAAATCTAGTGAAGGCAGATGCCTTCAAATTATGAGTTTTCTCCATTCATTTTTTACAGTGTATAACCACGACAGTGGTTTATCTTATCGCTGGGATCACTTTCACAGTGATTCGATGAACAATAGAAACAGTTTTACAGGATACAGCTTAGAATATTATGCTGCAAATTACAGATAAAAAAGAAATGCCTTTTATCTGAGACATACTGCTAAAATGAAACAGCCACAGACAATAACAACAAAAAAATAATAATAACAACAAAACAAATAATCATTTGTCTGACAATCTGAGCACACTGATTCTAAGTACAAGAAACAGGAGAGGGGAACGTTGACAGAGGTACAAAACTTTAGCTCAACTGTTATTGGGGCACAGAGCAAAAAGGAGCGTGACTTAAGCTGCAATCCAAAGTACACAGGGGAAAAAACAACGTCCAAGACAAGTGGAAAACTCGGGCAGGATCCATCTAGCCTGAGTTCGCTCATGGCAGCATAGCAGCGCACACAGTGAACAACAAACCTTTTAATCAATTTTTATTACATTTAGTGTTTTTTTGTTTTTAAAACAATTTCTGTTTAGTTGATTAGTGCTTGACAGAAGTTTCTGCGAACATGTGGTACTCGCCTACTCCTCTTGTCTCTTATTAAGTGTGCTAATCAGCTGCTGTAGCGATGCTTGTGAAGCTCAGAGAGTTGCCCTGCAAACATCAGTTTGCTGCAGGCGTCCATGTTTTCCTGAGCAGATTCACTGGGATGCATTTAGAATACTGACTCAGAAACTATCAGTTTACAATTTGCAATGGATTGCAGCACTAGAAAGGGTAAATTCTGTGATGGTTCAGTGTTGAAATTGGACCAGAGTCCCTGCAGGAGTCACTGACAACATCACTAACAACTTAATGAAATTTTTAAGAGATTTTTAAGGAAGGATTTATATTCTGTTTTTTTCAGCAGAGAGTGAGCTCATGTCTTTTATAATCTCAGCATTGAAAGTGACAGCAGAAGTGTGATATTAGGTTTGACTGACCAGGCGTATTTGTATTTTTAGACTTTTTCCAAAAAAAACGTCCTCTAAGTCGAACTGAGAGCAAGCACCTTTTTTAAACTCTTCAGGAACAGTGTTTTGTTTTTGGCAGCCACAATTGTAATTCTGATGTCCAGTTTTTTGGGTGATTTTTGTCAGAATTTGTACATCAAATCAAGCGAGACGGAGCTCTTGTATTTTGACACCTCAGCACTGGCAGCGACTACAAACGCAGGAGCGCCAGTACTTTGTGTTTGGCAGCGCTGATTGTTACTTTGATATCCGTCCATGTTTCTGAGGATTGTTGTAGGAATCTGCCCTTCACTTTAACAGAGTGTGTGGTGTGTTTTGGCAGAGGCGGAGAGAGTGACAGCATGCCAGACCATCCCGTTTGGCAGTCACAGGTGTTGACTGTGGGAGGATGCAGCGTGTTAGTGTGTGTGTGTAGTGTGTCAGGGTTTGAATTGCCACCCACTGAGCACCAAATGCTGGTGAAATTTGTCTGCGCTCTTTAAATCAATAAGGGTCAGCCGCCTCATTGGCTGATTACTTAATGAGACAATAACATTTAAATTCATCAGTTAGCTGGAATTATTCTGCATGTAGTGACGAACCAGCAAGTGAACGAGTTTAAAATGATTACACCCGTTTTATTCATGATGACCATTAAAAACACTGACAACCATGAATGTAAATTGTTCCTTGCAGGTTTTTTTTAAACCCCAAATAATGAAACACAAAATATTGTGTCGCACTGTAAAGTGACACGAATTTTCAAAAATTTACTTAAAAGTTATCTTGAGAGATTAATGCATGAGGTTTTAAGTGTAGAGAATTAATAAGAAAAAATAAGAAAATGATAAGAAAAACAGAAAAAGTGTGGATATATATGTGCATATGTGGAAAATAAATAAATCAGAAACATAAGGAATATGTGGAAGTATATGCAATAAACAACTCTGCTGATTTTTGATCATTTGTACACCAGAATCTCAGGGTTTTGTCAAGACATTTTATGTAAAATTTACTGTCTTATATCACCATGCAAAAGAAAATGAAACTCATTTTCAAGCTAAGTATTTATGATTCTGGCAAACTAAATGCTAAGACTAAATACCAGCTCACAACCATGCAGCTGATATTATTCTGCATTTAGTGACGAACCAGCAACGTTTTATTCATAACCATTAAAACCACTGACAACAATGAATGTAAATAGTTGCTTGCAGGTATCTTTTTTTACCTTCAAATAGTTGAGACATAAAATACCGTGTAGCACTGTACTGTGACACTGATTCAAAAAATAAAATAAAATAAAATCCTTAAAAGTTTCCTGAAAAAAAAAAAGCATGACGTTTTGATATTCTGTCATGGAACTCTGGCAACCTGCATGGTCTTAAAGGACACCACAAATTCCAAAAGATGCATATGCAGTTTCAAACAGTACCATCAAGAGCTTAAAACAAAACTCAGACCCAATGTGTACAACAAAACAAAACAACACACCGAAAATGATCAAAATCAGAAACACTTAATTGATCTTCGGTGGGAATTTGGGCCACTTTACAGTTGCTCTTCTTCTAGAATAGAAATATATTTATATAGATAAATAATAGGAAGAACAAATAATAGGAAAAAAAAGAGGGATGGAAATATATGTGCATTATACTACAATATACAGTAAAACAAGAATATGTACTATATGAAAAAAAATCTAAAATATAAGAAATATGAACAAATAAGCAATTCTGATTTTTTATCATTTGTGCACCAGAATATCTCAGGGTTTTGTCGAGACATTTTATGGAAAATCGACCCTCTTAAATCATGATTGTATGAACAATACAAAGAAAGAAAGAAAATGAAACTCATTTTCAACCTCAATATTTCTGATTCTGGTGACCTAAGTGGTAAGACTAAAAATACCAGCTCACAACCGTACAATCAATATTTGTTCTTTAGATAAGTGAGATTTAACTTATGATTCAGGGCCAGAGTTGTTTTTAATATGCGCATGTGTTCTTAAAGGGACCCAAAATCATAAATGCATATTTTTCCTCTTATGTTTAGTGCTATTTATCCATCTAGATAGTTTTAGTTTGAGTTGCAGAGTTTTGGAGATATGTAGCGATGTCTGCCTGCTCTCCACTATAATGGAACTAGATGGTATTAGTCCTGTGGTGCTCAAAGTGCCAGAAAAATCATTTGAAAAAATACATATATTTTATTTATTTAAATGTTCCCTTTAATAGCTTTGACAAGACATTTTTTCTTTTAACTTGAATAAAATCTGACTTTTAATGGATTTAACATTACGTTGATTGTGAGGGAGGCAAATAAAAGTAAAGCTAACACGTGGAATAAAACAACTAACCATGGCAACCTGTCTCCAACAGGAAGTGATCAGAAACCTGGTGAAGAGGTACGTGGCGGCCATGATACGCAGCGCCAAGACGGACGAGGGACTGACGGAGAGAACTTTAAGGTGGGTACTGTAAGGTGGAGACCTGGGAGAAGCAGCTGTTGTCATGGTGATGACTTATATAGGTTATTGTTTACACCTGACAGCAGCGTATCTGAATCCTCTTGTGGTTTAAGGTTGTTTGACTGTTTCTGCTCAAACGCTACAGAGTTTAAACAAGTGTTACGTAAATCTGTGACACTTTATTGGAAGAAGGGTGCATAAGACTGACATGACACCTGTCATGAACACAAAGCAGTCTTTATGAATGTTTATGACTGTTGCCATTAAGTGTCATTTTGGCAATTATGTAATTTCTAACGCAAAGTTGACATTTTTTGAGATGCCTTTGTTATGAAAGCTTGACATTAATCAGGATAATAATGTCTGGGTTATGACAGCTTAGCATTAACTAAGACAACATAAACTGTCAATGTCTTTGTTATGACAATTTGACATTAATTAAGACAACAATGTCTTTGTTATGACAACTTGACATAAATCACACAAACAGTTTCTTTCTTCATAATAGTCAAGTCAAAAATGTATTTGTTATGTCAAGGTGACATTAACCAAGACAACAAACTCTTTAATATGACAATTTGACATTAACCAGGGCAACATAACTTGTCAATCCCTTTGTTATGTCAACTTGACATTAACACAACAGTATTAACACATTAAGACAGTATAACTTGACGGTGTCCTTGATATGATAACATGACATTAAGTGAAGACACCATAACCTGTCATAAACATGTCATAGCAAGCTGAATACTCAAACTTAAATAAACTGTTTAGCTTTATGTGTTAGCGGTGCATTGATCTGAACTGAAACATTTTGGACCTGTCATAAAGTGGTCATTAAGTGTTATTACACATTGTTGTAATAGTGTCACGGATTTCCTGGACCTCAACTAAAGTGCTATAATTGTCATAAAGATATGTTAAATGTTATAAGGCCCATTTGACAACAGAGTACAGTACCAAGGTGATTTACAGTTTCCTTATGGACAGATAAGCCAGCTTAACTCCTGCTAAAGTTGGCTAACTGCTAACTGCAGTTAGCATTAGCTTGGTTAGCCATGCAGCTAGCCATCCTGTTAGCTGACAGGAGCCAAATCTGGCAAGAAAACCACCTTGGCACTGTATTCCCTGACAAACCAGCGACCGTGGTCTGTGTTTGGTCCCAGTCCAGCATTCATGAAGATGCTCTGATGTTTTTGACAGGTGTCATGACGTGGTTATGATGGTGTTAAGTCAGTCTTGTGCACACCCCTTCAAATAAAGTGTTTCCCATGAATCCTCCTGTTGTTTTACAGTAAGTGGTGTTGGTCTGTAGCTGGATGACCTGCAGAGCTCAGTCTGCAGAAACATCAGGTGTACACTGACTGTTTATTTGTGTTTGTATTTTAATAAACTGCTCGGGTTTTATTGATACCAACGGCGGAGCAGTGCCTACAAAGATTTATTAAAAGATTAAAAGATTTTTAATAACTACCATCTGCAGACTCTCTAACTCTTCTCCTGCTCATCTGCTGCCTAAAATCTACAGCTCTGATCAATACCAACAGTTCCCAGTCGATAATCCTTGAGGAGAGTTTCTCCGCTTTTTCCAAATCTTCTGAGCCGTAATTTATTCTGAGCTGTTTTAGCTCCCGAGCCTGTTTCCCATGATGCCTCTGGAGCCCAGCCTGGCCTTTGAAGTGGAAAGTTCCTTTGGGCTTTTCAATACAAAAACAACATCAGGTGCACATCGAGCTGAATCACTTTCACACCCTGAGTGTTTTTCTTTGTGTGTGTGTGTGCATTTATGTGAGAGATGAGTGGTCACAATAGGCAGAGTGTTTCTGTGTTTAAAATGTGTAACTAACATCAGGTGCACGTTGACGTAAATCGGTGTTTTATTCTCTGGGGAGTAAAGCAGCATGTGCCACATTTGGATCCCATATGGTGAACGAAAAAGAAAGAAGACGGAGTAGATGTGATCATATTTTTAAAAACAAGAGGATTCAAGTTTACTGAGTTATTTGGTTCAACGCTCGTAGTTCTGTGTCGGTGAAAAAAAAACAAACAAGCAGTTACAGTAGAAGTGAAAAGAGTGAATGGTTATGTAGGCATTTATGTTAACTTTCTGTAAAAGATCCAGGCTCAATTCAGTTTGTTTGTGGACTGAATCAAAATCAAAATCAGTCTAAAGTCTGAGAAAATAACCCTGATGTCTTGTAAATTGCTATAACAATCTGCCTCTGCTGCATCAATTTCAGCAATTCAGTTCAGCTATAGGAGAAAAAACACCCTTCCTTGTTTGCATTTCTTTAAACCAATCACAAACGTCTTGAGCATCGCTCACCCCAGGATGCAGCAGTGGTGCTAATGTCCAGGGTGAACTTGCGGTGGTGGAACATTTGCACGTCAGAAGGTGAGCCCTGCTATTAAAATGAAAATCCCTGCAAAAGAAAAGGTAACAGCTGTTAGCTCTAACACCAAATGTCTTCTGTAGTTATTTATCCATTTTTCCATGTTGAAAACAGTTGTTGTTGTTGTTGGTATGCTGTTAGTGGCTCATAAGCAATCCCCAAGATGCCTTGGGTTGAGTCTGTTGACCAATCGGAGGCTGTGTTCCATAGACGTGTCCTGATCCGTAGATGTATTCATAGATGGATGCGATGATCTCAACATAAGATTGACCCTTCAAAATAAAATTAGCAGTGATGCACGGTAGGCATCACGTGACAATGGTATTGCTGGTAATGGGATTATCGTCACAGCACTAATGAAAAGAGCAGAATTTTCCCTTTAATGACCTCAAACACACCTATGCCTTTTCTGTAGTTATGTACTTATTAGGCACTATACTGTATACACTGGTGCGAGTGCATCTGTGATGAACTAAAATGAGATTGGCCATGCTAATGAATTAAATTTGGATTGCACACATCAACGCATGCCTACATAGACAGCTGTGGAGACTTTCTTTTGCAGCAGATTGGCGTAGTAGCCACGTGGGCAAGTCTGCACGCTCACAATAAACTGGGGGTCTGCGGAGATGTGCATCATCTGATGGAGAAATTTACAGCACACTAACCCTCGTGCACTCACAGCAGTGGAAAGTGTGATACCACCTTCAATCAGGCTCCATTTCCTGTTGCTTGTTTTGTCTGAACCAACAGAACAAAACCCAGAGGTATTAAATTTACAATTAGGCCGGTAAAAATACTGAGAAGGCAGCAAATCCTCACGATTGAGAACGTCTGGTGTTGATAAAGGACTTTAAAAGACTAATCAATAAATAGACTTAATTGTTTCAGCACTAATCATGAAATTACTGTAAATAAAGACAGTGAGTGTGAAATGACACTCATTTATAATGATGTCCTAGCATGTTATTTATTAATTAAACGCTGCACCAAATTAGTTCCAGAGTGGATTTTCTTTCATTATTATTTACCTTTTTTGTCATTCAAATAACACTGCACAGTAAAGACTTCAAAATGAGCTAAGTTTAAGTAAATTAAGCATATTATATAGTCATTTAAAGTGGTGTCTTTTCCCTCAGCAGACCCCTCTCTCGTCAATCCCACATTTTTCTCACTTTCTCCTCTTACCCACCTCTCTCTTTCTCTCCTCTGCTTGTCTCTTGACCTCGATCTCCCTCTCTTCACCACCATCCTCCTGAGTCCTTACCCTCCTCTTCACCCTCTGCCTGTACAAATTGATGTCTCACCTCCCCTCTCTCACTCTGGCAGCAGTCTCATCTCTTCCACTTCCCCTCCTCACCCTCTTCCTCTTTTCCCCTGAACATCAGATATTTATTCCATTTTAAAGCTCAAGAATAAACTTTGCTGCCTTCCTGCTAAAAAATTCAAAGGTTTCATTTCAAAGGGAAATTTGACTTTTAGTTTGAGTCAAACTGTTTCTTTTTTTGTTTTTATTTTCGATAGACCAATATTGACTTTCTCCTTTCTTTATTGGCATTTCTTAACACTTTAATCTCTGTTCTTCTTCAAATCTTGTTGCTTGAAACTCTTTCAAACGCCGAAGAGAGATTTAATTTTCCTTCACAAAAACAGCAGGGCTCACATGAAATCTTTTTACCCATAACTGACCTGTCCTAAAATACGTCCTGCCCCTTTTGAAACCAACTTTCTCCTTTCCTGTTTCTTTTCTCAGATATGCTATGTGCTAGGCTAATCTATGATGAGAAAACCAAATTTTGAAGATGGTTAAAAGATGTTCCTGGGGGACCTGTAAAAACTACATATATATAGTCATATCTGAAGTTATCTAATTGTAGCAAAGTCCTAGCTAACTAACTAGGTAAGCTAAGATCAATCATTAGTTAGCTAGTTACAGCTGATAGCTAATGTTAGCAAAACACTAGTCAACTAGCTAGCTAATCTAGCAAATTCAATCTTTGGCTAGTCAGTTAGCTAGTGTTTTGCTAATGTTAACTAACTTAAGATGTGACTATATGTCGCTTTTCATGGTCCCTCAGCAACATTTTAAAGTCGAGCTGAAATTAAAAATGCATGTTGAACCCTTTTAGATCTTATCTTCATATTGCACACCTAATTAACAATATATTCCAAAAAAATACCAAAAAAATCATTTCTTTGTACTTTTATACCAAAAAATGTAGAAAACATGTTTTTCTTCCTGTAAAACTAAATCTGACAGGTTCTTACATAAGCTAGAACTAACCACTTTCAAACAATCATATCACAATATCCACCTGTCAATCAACCTTCAACTTTCAGCGGTGCAGAGCAACAGAGCCGATTCATTACTTAGCTTGCTAGTAACAGTATGGTAAATTGGTGTGTCTTCCGAGATGTTCACCACCTCAGACCTTGTTCTTCTTTACCAAAATACCGTGGTTACAGGCCCGCTGGCTGTATTCACTTTGGGCAAAGTGCTGAGACAGCATATTATGCTGGAGGCATTTTACAGTGAACTGCTACAGCTGCTAGCTAGCATTAGCTACATGGAGCATAAATGGGCTAGAGACTAGACCTCACCGATTAAAGTTACTGCACAAAAGCACGACATAATGACTTTATTTACTGATTGGGGTAAAACTGGATCATATTTTATAGAGAAAATGCTGTGTGGTTTTCCTTCCGATGTCCTCCGGCTGCTCAGCTTCAACTCTCTTAACAGAGATTCAGCTAACTTAGCTGCCGTTAGCGGGCCCAGCAAACCAGGCTCAGCAGCCTCCCTGTCAACACAGCTGGAGCAGGATTGAACACAACCTCTGAGACTGAGAGGGAATACAGTACTGAGATAATTTACAGAGTGTCTTGATGGTTTCCTGAGCATCCCAATCGCTTTTATCTCAGTTAGCTGTGCAGCTAACACTAAGCTGCTAGGAGCCAAACCCCTTCTGCTGTACTGGATTCCCTGTCCATCAATGTCAGAGGCAGCTTCCAGTCTGGGTAGAAGTCAGCAAAGTTAATGGACTGCTTTGCTGTAGCTATATGGCAGGTGGGGGCATTGCTTCACACACATTTAGCGGTAATGGCTACTACAACAGGTCCCTCCCTAGTCGTTTTTAGAGGAAACACAAAAATATGCAGAAACAAATAGCACTCTGATTTCCATTTCATGACTATTTAACAATTTACAAAATTTGGTTTTCTTTTCAGCATAAATGAGCCTCACGCATACCATAACCAAGTCCAGGAAACAGGAAAAGTTGAGCAAGGTTCCACCGGCGTACCAAACTTACTCCACTGTTATTGGAGCAAGGAGGAAAAAGCGGTGGGGCTTATGGCTTATGAAGCATCAGTTACATTATTGCATTCAATTCTCAACAGTTTTCTCCCTGTCTTTTTCAGGAGTTGAAGCAGGACATCTCCAGTTTCCGCTACGAGGTCCTGGATCTTCTCGGCAACCGGCGTCCTCCCCGGCGAAATTACTCCTCGTCCAGCGAGACAGCGAAAGAGGATGGCGCCATGGCCTCGGAGGATGACAGCGAATCAGGTGACGGCTGTGGAGGTGGAGGCCAGAAGTCAAAGGGCGTGACCTTCATGACCCCGCTGGAGGACGACACGAAGCCAACGCCGACGCTTGGCGTGTCCGCCTTGGTTCGCTCCATCTCTGGAATGACCCAGATAGAAAGAGGGGGAGGGGGTGACGAAGGGGAGCTGGAGGAGGGTGTTGGATGGGGGGAAGAGGAGGAGGAAGAGGAGGGGAAACCAAAGAGCAACGGGCTGAAGACAACCGTCATCCCTCCGTCCTCCACCACCGTCCTGCCCTCCCCGTCTGCATCATTCTCCACATCGTTCTCCTCATCACTCGCTCGCACAAGGAGCCGCCTGCAGCGCCTCTCAGCTCCGGGAACAAAGACGGACTCTTTCAAGCGACTCTCCTATCTGTTCTCACGCTCCAAACGCAAAGCCCCGCCCGTGCCTCTCCCATTACAGTCCCCGCCCTCGTACACCATCTCCGATGGGTTGCTCCGCCCCCTGGGGACCCACAGCCACTCCGACTTCGGACTCAGTGACGTGACCAGAAGCGAGACTCACCTGAACGAGGTGGGCCGCTCAGTCGACATCAATAACCCCTCGTTCTCGCCGCGGAGAACGAACGGGCGGGACTCGCTCCTGACGCTGCCCCTCCCGCCCCCGTGCCCCTGCCAATCCCTGCACTGTGCTTCCAACATGTCCGAGTCCAGCTCGCGCCTCCTGGACTCCAGCGAGGACGTTTTCCAGGGCGGAGGCGTGGGAGGAGCGGGCGAGGGCGGCGTGGATGCAGGAGGGGGAAGAGGAGGGATGATGGTGATGGGCGGGTGGGTGGGACCGTGCGAAGATGTCATAGAGGACAGCTGTGAGGTCATAGAGGACTCTGTCACCACACAGCTATAGGAGGGACAGACAACCAAACTGTTTTTCTTTGTTTGTTTGCAAATGGCTGAACACATTCAGAGGGAGAGAGACAGAGAGAGAGGTGGGTGTGGAGGATGGGAATCCAACGGAATCTGTTCCAGTACTCAGCTGGATGGATTCCGGAATTCTGCGGTGGAATTCTAGAATGCAACATTTTCCGAGAGCGGAGCAGGTTCAGTGATGGTTCCGGTAACACCTGCAAATACTGAAAGGATACTGAAATGGCAGATGTTTATAAAGACGGTTTGATGTGATCTGGTTGTCTGGAATTCACTCTTGCCAATTCAAAAAGAAAGTCCAGGAGCGTATCTATGTTCCCAGAGTTCTTTGTTCCTAAGCTCCGTGTCCTCTTATTATGATACATTAGGGAGACGTTAGGGGTTTCATGTTATCAGCAATGCTCTTTTATTTCCCCGGGTCAGTATGTTGAAATCACCCACCTATGGCTTAAAATCTATTTATGTTATACTCATCGAAATCTACATCCTCAAGAAACAGTTTTAACTTCTTGTCTTTTAAAAAGTATGTCTCCTTAGTGTCTTAACATTATTTTTAGCATTCAAACTGCCCTTCTCTTACAATGTCAGTTTATTTCAAGAGACACACATTGCTGGGAGCATAGGGCCCTAGGAATATAGGGATGAGCCCACCTCATAGCCTACAAGTTGGCCAGCTAGCTAAATAGCTAGTGAGCATTATAGCAAACGAGGTACCAAGCTAACGAATAGGCTAACTTGCTACAGTGTGAGGAGGCTACACAAGTAACCTGGTATTGAGCTAACACACCTAACTAGCAAGAGAGTGAGGGAGCTACCAAAGTAACCTGCTAGTGAACTAACACACCAGTAAGTTGGCTAACTAGCTAGAAAACATGGGAGCAAAGTAACCTGCCAGTGAGCAATGACACAACAACTAAGCTAATTAGTCAAACAGTGAGGGTGCTATTAAGACAACCTGCTTGCTACAAGTCTAAGTAGAGCTAGTAATCTGTTAATGCGCTAACACAACATTAGTTAGGTAACTACACAGTGGCTTTAGGTCCTTAAAAAGTCTTAAAATCTCTTTATTTATTTAATTCTGTATGCATGGTCTAAACTTCACCGCAACCACAAAAGGCCTAATCTTTTGATAAATCAGCACAAGACTAGCTGTAAAAGGCGGGGCAATCATCAGTCCAATCGGCAAGAGGAAGTTGACCAGATTATTATGACAGCAGACGTCTGTAGGCAAAATGAGACAGGAAGGCATCTATCTACTTATTTAAAATCTATAAACATATTTGGATAAGTGTTCTCTAAGGGAACCAGAGAGATCTTTCAAAGTAACCTGCCAGTGAGCTAGCTAACTTGTTAGACAGCAAGGGAGCTACCAAAGTAATCAAGAAGAGTCCATCTGTGTCCTCACAGCGTACAACACACCCACTTAATACATGACAAACCATCTTCACCACACGACACACCCGTGAGATAACTTTGATTAACAGATTTATCTGATGTAGTAACCTGCCTGTGAGCTGACACAACAATGAATTATCTTACTAGCTAGAGAGCAAGGAAGCTACCAATTTAACCTGCCAGTTAGCTAACACAGCAGTGAGTGAGCTAACTAGCTAACAGTCTGCCTTCAGGTCAGTTTTCAAGTCACTCAGCAAGACTGTCCTCACTTTCATCAAGAATATGAGGTTCATGACATCCCTAAATTGTATTCTATTGTAAAAACACGATCGTAGGCTAATTAAAATTTGCTCCCACTGCATATGCTCATTCCTGTCTCTTTGCCCGGGCCTCTCCTACTCTAGACTTTACATGGCGATAACATCACACACATAGACACAGCTTTTCTAGTCTCTGGGAATGTTTTACACTCATTAAAACCTCACAGTTTAAAAATTCATGACACGAAGAGTCATAATTGACATGTCAGCAGTTTCATACATGTCTCCTTTTTAATCGTGGTCTGCAGGGAAAATGTTCTCGAGCTTCAGAGGATTTTTTTTTTTCTGCTGTGTTGCAGTGGACGACTGGAACAAATCAGCCGAGGTAAAACGGCGTCTTTTCATGGTCAGCCTGTCTTTATAAACATCTGCCTTTTTGTTTTTTTAAAGGAGAATAGAAGTGTTTCTTCTTTCCTTCTGGAAGATTCAGACACGCATGATTATTATGGAATTACAAGAAGCCAAAGTGACTCTGTTTTTCCAACACAAACTGCTGTCTTTCCCTTTAACCAAACTTCAAATCTGGGACGGATTAAAAAAAAACAAAAACACGGAATTAACCCCTCTGGAATTTGACTGGAACTACCCGTAAACTCAGTTTACCATCAGCCAAGTGGAACGGACTGACTCCCGCTTCAAAATGAAACTTAAAATTTTACAGGACAAACAGAACAACCTCCCCTTTAACTGTGGAATCTGATGGATTTAACTCTGACCGAATCACTGGGATGAATTCAAGGGAACGGCGTGATGGAACCATTGCTCTGCTGTCGATAGCCTGCACCCTCTCTCTCTGCATCAACAAGGGCCAAGGAACTTTATTTTATCCTAATAACAGTTATACTAGTAATAATAATAACGATAATAATAATAATAAGAGACTTCTAATAATAGTAATGAGGACTATTCTGGTTTCTAAAGACTGTCTTTGCTTCTATTTGAGTTGCCGACGATATCCTGGCTTCTCGTTCAGCTCTTCCTTAATAAGTACACTTTAACCTGATGAATAAAAATATACGGTGAAATTTATTGCGAGGAGGAGGAGGGATTGTGGATGTGTGAATGGGTGGAGAGGAGGAAGAGGAGAAGGAGAGAGGAAGCGGCAGGGAAAGATGAATGGGAGTGAGCGATTTCTGGATGAAAAAATAAGGAAAGGAAAGGAGGTGAGGAAGAGAGGAAAGGAAGAAAATAAGAGGAATGAAGGGAAGATGGAGACGAGTTTGCCTTTCTATCTGGGAAATCTATTTTAAAGAGAAATTTCACCAGAATTTCATCATGATTTTTTTTTTCTTTTTTCTTTTTTTTTTCTTCTTTTTTGTCCTAATTTCTTGAAGTCGCTCCGCGCGGCGACTTCAAAAGGTTGGCATGAGCAGAGGCTGTTGAATTTTACTCTGGTTAATATACGACTGTCAGCGATGAAGTAGAGAAATTATGCATGTTTGATCAAAAAAACCACCGTTACCTGCAACACACACACACACAACACACACACTCACATACACACACTTGAAATATCAGCTTGTGTGATGAGTTGCTGCCGGCCAAATGTTTTGCCCTTTATCAAATCTCTCCAGAGTCCTCCACTGTCTCCGTCCTCAGCAGGATGACATCAGCTGTACATCCTCTCTGTCTCTCCCACCCTCCCTTTCTCTTGATTGGTTTTCTTTCTTTTCCTAACCCTCCACTAGACAAAACACACACACACACATGCGGCATGTCCCTGCGGCAGGCGCTGTGACCTCACCACCAGCTGTCTTGGCAGCGACGGCGGCACAAACCCCGTCGATGAATCAACGTCCCGCAAATGTCACAGCGTAACCATGGCGACCCGATCACCCGCTCAACATCCTGCAATAACAATGTCACGTCCAAGGGCCGGGAAGATCTGCGCGGTGCAGTCGGGCGCTGCCGGGCTTCCTGGCGTTGGCGGCAGGGGTGCAGCTAAATAGTTAGTGATGATGACACCCGTCTCTTTTGTATTTAAACACAATTAATGCCATTTAACAAACCACCAACAACACAGACACCCTTATTTTAAGCATGTGACTGTCCTAACAGGAAAAATTATTATTTATTTGTGGGGTTTTTTCAAAAGCACTAAGTTGCCTGACAAAGTCATAGTCGTCATAAGGTGTTACTTGAAACATGAGACCATTTTTGTTTTCCAGTTTCATAATCATTGTTTTGTCATGTCTAACCAAACCAAACCTTTAATGTAACGTACTTTCCTAAAGACTTGGTAACCTGTAACCTGACATTTTGTCCTGAATGGTCACTGATCGTAAACCAAACATGGTGGACATTTTAGACTTTGTTTTACAGACCACACAGAAAGACAGATTAGACAATTTGAATAATAGAAATTATTATGGAAGCTCTTTCCAAGGGGTATTATCAACAAGCACAGATCAAAATGCCTCTCGATGCAACGGACCCTTTGCTAAGCAACCGCCCTCCTTAGTTACTGTTGCTACGCCAGCCAAGCTTTCCATTCAGTTTACTGTGATAACTGAAGCAGATTTAAGATGGAAAGTGGGATTAATCGTTGAAAAAAATGGCATGTGGAAACTGTCTGAACAGGAAAATTCAAATGCCAATTTTCTGGTTCCCAGGCTAAAAACCAATAGCTTCGGTGGCAAAAATACAAAATAGATATTTGGTTTTGGTTTGTGGACAATCTGAAGTTTTGTAAAAAAAAATTCCTAATTAATCGGTGAGGGAAAGGAAAACAAACAATATCAAGTTCTTGTGTTTTCTGAGTTTTAAAGCAGCTGAATTTGTAGAGAAAGAAATTGAGCATCATTTTTCAAAGACTTCAACAATGGATCAAATGACAAACTGTTAAATCTGTGGTCCCCCTGACCTCTACAAGCTTTCTGAATTTCTTTTAGCTCTTTGTTTTGTTTTTTTCCAACCTGCATTCTCCACACGCTTCAACCATGTTTGTCTTTATCAAAAAAAGCCCCATTAAATTCACTGCACTGAACAGCAAAGTTAGCAACTAGCTGATGAACAAAGCACTAAAAGAGCAACACATTTTTCTCCGAAGATCAAAAGAGAGGTGAAAGAAGAGTGAATATTGGACGTTAAGTTGATCTGTGTCTGCTGGATGTAGAAATAGGCAACTGTTTGCGAACCTTTTCCCCCAAAAAAGTCATAATGTGAGTCCGTATTGTGTTTTCAGCTTGTTGCGCTGCCCCCAAGTGGCCAAAAAATTAATTAATCATCTTTAATCCATTGGGATATTAGAAAAAATTGTGGATTAACATTTAGATTACCCGTGATCCTCTGCAAGGCTCCAGGCATTTAATAAATCAATGGTTTGATCTGTTGGCTGCGGCTCACGCTGAGCAAGAGGGGCTTTGGGAGTTAATTGATTTCTTCACAGATCACACGTAATCAGCATTAATGACAAATTGTAAGTGAAGAAATTAAGCTCTGCAGTGAGAGTTTAAATTTTTAGATCGCAATTAAACAACTAATGTTCATGCAGGAAAGTTTGAGGCCACAGATAGGACAAAGAGCTGTGGTGTCTGACAGAGAAAGTGGATAAAGAGAGGAAGTAAACGCAGCACAGTTTAACAGTCAAGGTGACCTGTCCTGCTCCCCAAAATGATTTCAAGCCACACTGTAGTGTCTTTTTAAGATATTTCTGAGTCATTTCCTGACAATGATGATTAACCACACTGTTCAGCAAATACATTTTGACAAATAACTTAATTTTCTGCCCAAGGTTAGAAAATTTAAGCCGTGTCTAAAATGGAACTATGACGGACAACAACAGTAGAAGTTGCAAGTCATGCATCATCTTTCAAGCTTCATAGGTGCACTGGGGGACGGTCATGACTCTTTGTCACCCTTTACCCTTTACATGATATTAATCTGAGAGTAAAGCACTCTGAGGCAATTTGTGTTTTGCGATTTTGGCCTAATGATATATAAATAAAATATGACTTGACTCGCTTGCTTGGGCAGTTGCCACCATGGACCAGTTGCTCCTGCGGGAATGTAGCGTTAGCTTGTTGGTTGTGCATGAAAAGTCAGAATTTTGAGTTCCCAGTTGGAAATTTCAACAGTATGTTGGTGTTCAAGTTTGCAATTTGCTGTAGTGTAAAATGTTCTCAAATTGTTGTGCATTGTTGTTAATAACAACAATAATAATCACAATCAACAATAATCACCTCACCAGCGAGGGTTAGGGTTAACCAAATCTGGTTGCCATGGTAATGGATTATGTCTGACTATTAACCACATCCCTATTCTATGATTGAGAAAGTCTACAAACGCTAAACATGTGTTAAATATATTAAACATAATATATTTTGTTAAATTGTATACTGACTAAATGTTTCCAACAATGTCCAAAGTGAAAAACATAATTTTTTCAAGGTAACGGCGTGTTTTAGGCTAACCCTAGTCGCTGTTAGTTATAAGCAAACATGGGATACATCAGATACGTCAGGTACCGAGGACGGAAGTCTGCAAACGTGACGCGAATAAAACTTAGATTGCTTATAGGGATATGATTTCTGCCTTGTCTGGTAGATTTTCATCAGCTACGGCAGTTGTTTAAAAGTGAAGAAAATCAACTCCCATGATCCCACTCTGCTCCATGACATCATCAACTACATCTTCTGTTATTGTTTTAATGTGAGAGAGACCTCTAGTGGCCAAAATTTACATATTGTATATTTAACCTTGGATGGAATGGGGCTTTAAACTTTGTTGCTGTTGAACAGAGCAAAATTGCATTTTTGTCACATTTCTGAACAGAAGGTGGAGCAAAATGAAATTAAAAACTCATGATTGTCCTATTTTCTTTATTTCAGCTCGGTGTAGCATTCACGCAGCCTCTCTCTTAGTTGACAAAACTCTGCTTAATTAAACTACGCTCCATTAAAACTAAAAAAAAAATAAATCTCACAATTATCTTAATAAGCTGGAAACAATGCTGCTGTTCCTCAGTGTATCCAGTATCCACTTCAACTCAACAAAACACATGGAGACTGCAGATAAACCAGAGAGCAGGAAGGAGAGGAAAAAAAAAAAAAGCAGCCTGGATTCTCTTGGTTACCAGGGCAACCAGCCTGCATGTCACCACCCCATAATCAGGGCCGCGCAGTGCAACGCATGCACCGAGCCGGAGGGTCTGATAATCAATCACACTTCATCAATTGCCGTGACAACAGTGAGCGGACGCAGTTAGATGATGCTGGAGAAGATCTTAAAGGGCGCTTCCACCCAAAATTAAAACAACATTGTTTTTCTTGTTTTTGTCTTTTTTTTGTTTATTGTTGCACGAAACGAAGAGTTTTATTTTGAAAGAGAGGAAGTGGACACATGGGTGCAGACAGGAGAGTATTGATTTATTGAAAGGATAGTTTGATTGATACTGCAGGCAGGGTCACCGCTTGTTATTAACACCAAACACACACAAAGTAACTTGGGAGTTGAGGGGCCAGACATGCTATTAGACTGAGAAACACACACACACACACACACGCACAGGACTGATAGTCAATCACTCTGATAGATCAATATTGATAATGCCTGCCTTTTCAACCCACCCAGGGATTATCGATCCAACCAGAATCCATAATTACATTCTGTTGATTGATACGCATTTAATATCAGACTAGTACACAACACAGAGGGTGTGTGTGTCTGTGTCTGTGTGTGTTTGTGTGTGTGTGTGTGTGTGTTAGAAGATTGATAAACTCTAGGATCGTTATACGCTCTTAGAAATAAAGGTGCAAACTACAACCATAAAGAGTTCTTTGCCCTGTCCCCATATGAGAGCCCGTTTGTTTTTATCAAGGTTCTATTTAGAACCCTTTCAGAGAGTTCTAGAACCCATCCAGGTGGTGCTACCTAGAACCCTTTTATGTTACAAAAGTTTCACCTCAAACCTACCCAGGGGGTTCTACTGAGAGCCCTTCTATATTTCAAGGGTTTTAATAGAACCCACCCAGCAGGATTTATCAAGAACCTTTGTACATTTCACGCGTTTTAAGTAGAACCTACCCAGGGGGTTTTACCCAGAACCATTTTAAATTCCAGGGGTTTCATTAAGAACCAATCCAGGGAGATCTATCAAGAGTTCTTTTTATATTACAAGGGTTTCATCTATAACCCACCCCGGGGATTCTAACAAGAACCCTTTATATTTCAAGGGTTTTTATCTAGAACCTACACAGGTGGTTCTAACTTATATTATGTTACAAAGAACTCTTGACAAGAGTTCTTTAAGGATCCCAACAATCCTTGAAAACCAAAAAGGGTTCTTTGGATGAAAAGGTTCTTAATAGAACTCTCAGTCTTACAAAGAACCCTTGATGAACCCCTGCTTATAAAAAAAAAAGGGTTCTTCAGAAGCAAATGGTTCTGTGTGGAACCTCTGCTCTTCAGGAAGAACCCTTTTGGAACCCTTGTTTCCAAGAGTGTATCTGAGGAACGAGGGTTGAATGAATGGACAGGAGGGTGTGTGTGTGTGTGTGTGAAGCAAATTGAGAATCATTGAAGAAGATATGTCTTATAAAGGGACAGATGGGACAACACACACACACACACACAGAAGATACACTGTGATAGCAATAGGCATGAGGAAAAGAAAGCCACACACTTCATCTTGTGCATTATTCACACACACACACACACACACACACACACACACACGCACACACGCAGACATATGACCAGTGACCAGCTGCAGGTTTGACTGTAAATAGTTTGAGGCGGCTGCAACCTCCAGTCCACTTTAATAACCCTGTGTGATCTCTGTAATGTGAATCTCACACACACACACACACACAGACACACCTCCACACACACACACACACACACACACACACACACACACACACACACACACACACACACACACAGAGCAATAATAGTCCTGTGTGGCTTCACTCTGCCTCCAAGGCAACCGAGGACAACAGCCTTGTCCACTAGTATAGATCTTAGAAGTGTGTGTGTGTGTGTGTGTGTGTGTGAATGTGTTGCTAATGCTGAATCCATCAGAACAGGCCGCCTGCAGAGGTAAAAACACACACAAACACACAAATGTTCTGCACGTTAATAATGCTCAAAGATTCGTTCAGAAATACAGATCTAATCCCTGAACATCACTGAAACATTAGTCATGTTTCCGTCCAAATCTGTCGCAAATTTTAACCGAATTTCAAGTAAATCGGCAAAAGAAAATGCAAGTGAATGCTTGTTTCCATACACTAATGTTACACAATCATTAGGAGTTCCCAGTGAGCATTTTTCTGTTGAAAAGACATTTAAAAAACGACAATGGTCACAGGTGAAAAGAAGTTCAGAATTGGTTTAAAAGTTAACTTTTTTTTCGCTGATTATTTAAAGACATTGATTGAATGTTCATTGTTGTTGATTTGTAGCAGTGACATTTTTCATCCTCCACCTCTACAAGGTGCAAATAAAATAATTGTCATTGTGGATCCTCAAAAGGAAACTATATCCGTATATCCATGTATATATGTGGGGGTTTTTTTGTCTATAATTTATTAAAGATCAAAAGCAGCTTGTTCCAGGGAGAATAAAACCACACTCTGTTCTGAGTGTTCTTTGTAACCTTAACAAAGAGGCTCAGGATTACAAAAATTCTAACAAAATAGGCTTTGTTTGTAAACCTGTGGGTGGTTCGAAGCTCAAACTCAAAACAGCAAGCACAAAATTATAAAATATAAAAGTGCACAGAGCCTTGTGTTCTTTTCAGTACCCACGACAAAATAAAAAAGCAAATAATAAAACATTGAGTTGGTTCATTGAGACGTACGTGTATGACGTTTGCGTGGGAGACTGCTGCGATTGGTGGGAAGCTACGATGACTGATCAAATTTGCGGAAAAGCTGCGATGATTGGACAAAATTGCAAAGTCGTGCAGAATTCACAGGGATTGGTTAAAATTTGTTGTTAATTACTACAATCGCAACTTCCTGGAGGGATTGGTTCAATAAAAATCCAAAATCAAAGCGTCAAAGTGGAAACGTTCTGGTCAAGAAGCCTGAGCAGCTGGTGGCGAAACGTTTCAGTTATTGGTATCGATCAATAACCAAATCATGCGTCGTGGTCATTTTGTTCCTAAGGGGTGGTAAAAATCTGATTTACAAAATGATTTGGCTCGGCTGCTCATCACACATTCACATATGCGCGCACACTGACAAACACACATACACGTACAGCACATATGTAAGACATCATTCAGGTTCCCCTCTCACCTTCTAAAGGGATTTTGAGCTTTAAAAATAAAAACCTGTCCTTGTTTTTCTTTGTTTTTTTGGGATTTCCACATGGATGAATGTATGACTGTGTTATTTTTCTAGAACCGGACGGCTAGCGCACGTTGTTGACTCTTTAATAAAGGCATCCTTAGAAAACTGGGCTGTGGTCGGACTCTTTTATTTGACTTCCATTGTTCCTTGTCTCTGGTATAAAAAAGTCATGATCGGTCTACTGGTTCTACTGTTTTTTTTTTCATTATTTCAAATTCAGCTTTGATCACCACTGATTATTGATCCTTTAACAAAAGAGATTGGTAGCAGCTGTGTCTCGTCTCCACGTTCTCTGGGCTTTACACAAATCTTAGAAATATAAAAATAAATTCGCCAAATAGAAATTCCAGTTATCTGTTATTGTGCCGGCATAGTTTCTTTTTCCTGCTGTCAGTTAAAAGGTTAAAAGGTTATTCTTTAATTTACTGCAGAGGAGCGTATCGTTGTTTATCTGGAAAGGTTGACCACACAGAATTTTTTAAAAAAAGACCTAAATAACTTGCTGGAGTGGTCCTACCCAATTTTATTTATTATTACAAGGCAAGTTTACTCTGGATTGAAAGAGACCTGGCTAGTTAGTGTGAGGCCTGAAGCCAAGTGGTCTGTCGGTCAGTTTGCAATTTCGGAGGCAATTCAAGTTGAAGACAACATCGGTGCAATCTCTGTGTTTGGAGTTTGGCCCTCGAAGGGTATAAAATCTGTTTCCAATTTATGTGGTTGGCAAGTTTGGATCGTTTGCACAGCTCTCCCAATTATTTGATTTGCCAAAAAAAAAAAGAAATGCTCCCTTAAAGGCAAAGTTAATGTCGTCATAGCATTTACCTCCCTGATTGCCAGACGTCTCATTCTTCTCTTCTCCTTCTAAAGTCATTGCACTTTATTGTAAATATTCCTACTGCAGTCCTTTCTCAGACACTTCAAAGGACAATCGTCTCTGTGAGGATTTGGACCTCAGGAGACAAATGGGGACAGTTGAGAGCAGGGAGGGATGTGTTTTTTTCATAATTATAATTATTTGAATAATGCAGCTGTTCTGTTCCTTCCAGAACGACTGCAAACAAATGTATAGTGGGTCTACTGGGAATTCAGTAAAAATTATTTGCTGGGGCACTCGTGAAACTGATTTTACACGAGATGATGAAGAAGTCGTGGTGAGTTCAGGTGATAACATCAGTCCTGTTCTTTTAGCTTCTACAAACACTGTAGCTTACATATAATTAATGAGATCAGAGAGATGGAACAAACTGCTTTATTGTGCTGTTTTTAGTTTTGAGTTTTTAAAATGAATCCTTGTTGACCTTCAGAGGTGAACTGTTGCCTGTAGCAGCACCCTCCATTGCTCCCATCATTTGAAAGAATCATCCCCGTATTCCCCGACGCGTGTTACAACCCAAACACCTGCTCCAAGTCTTTTAAGAGTAGCTGTAAATTTAAATTGCCGTTGACAAAAAGTCACTTCTAACAGGAACGCTTTGCTTTGTCTGCTCCGGCTCTGCAGCTCTGCGGGTTATTTTTAGACGCGTTTTGAGACGAAGACTCACTCTGAGATGCCTGACTGTCTCCTCTGACAGAGCAAGCGAGCGAGCGAGTGCAGCGACTTGTAAGGAACCTGCTCACCATAAAACTGTGAGAATGTGGTTTCTAACGCCAAATATAGGCTGGATCCATGTAAATCAGGTCAAGTGCAGTGAATTTTCTTATGTAAGCAGTGGGAGGTTTGCACACACTGTGCTGTGAAACTGTTTTTACTTATGATAATGTATATGTACTAAAGTTACACTACATAGCCTTTTGGTCTCGGGCTGCTTTTCAGGGTAGGTCTCCTAAGTACCATTTAACATACATCTTAATGCTACAGTGTACTGTATTTACTCAAATAAAAACCAGTGGTCAAATTTGTATAACTGTGTCTATATGTGTATATTTTATTCCTTCTTGGGATAAACTGCTGGCTGTCATATTATGTGCATGTGACATAAGCATAATATAAATTTCCTTCTCTTTAATTCAATAAAGTCAGCAATATAATCATGTTATTTTCAGCTCTTTGTTGTTCTGGATTACTCATCTTTTGTCCGATTTCAGTGACTGAGGGTTTATGATGACCCTGCAAGTCAATGAGTTTTCTACAAGTTTCTGCAAATGTTTCACAATAAAAGCCTTGAAAGAAATGAAGGAGTCTGAAATTGAAACACGGTTTGTATGAATGACTTAATGCAGTAACTGTAAGAGTGCAAATTGGAGCGTCTCAAAACAAGACTTTGCACTAAATTATAAACAATTATACTTATTCATACTTAAACAGAATGAATTAGAAATAAATATGTGTCTCTAATATAAGGATGCTTCAAATGAAGGCTTGTTACCTTCTGCAGTTTCTGACTACTGAAACACTAGAGGGTTTTTAATTTGAAGTGGATACAGGAAGTGTTGAGTTTGTAGGAACAGCATGATGTAGTAACTTTAGCAGATAAACCAAAGCATTGTACTAAGCACAGGGAATTAGAAATAAAGGCCTGCCTCTAATAGAAGCCTGCTTCAAATAAAGGCCTGTTAAAAAAGTTTAAAAATTCATGGTCATTATTTGAGGAAACAAGGTACAATATTTTAAACAATAGTGTTAGCCTGGTCTTTTAGCACAAAGTCATGTTTGTAGCCACTGAGTGCATATTTAATACCCTTTTTACAAGAGTCTTATTTCAAAATGAGTGGTCTTCCCTGGTCTTCTGCTCCCCCTTTGCAGTGGCTCCGCTCCCCCCTAGGGGGGGCCACCTCGTAGTTTGGGAACCACTGTGCTAACATATAGCATCAGCTTTTACACTTCATTTTTGCATGTAACTACACAACAATGATGACATCATATAAAGCAGCGTACAGGCATTATTATTTGTGCAGCACTGGACAAACATATGGGTGTCATCATCAGTCCATCTCTAATTTTTTTCTGCAACTCTGTGTTGATGTGTCAAAGCACAATTAACAAAAAGTAAACTAGTTTTTGGCTGCAAATTTTTAAAAATGGTGGCTAAAATAAAATGCTGCAAGTACTCAGTCCGTTCGTAATTGTATGTTTACCTGTGTGCAACATGTCTTTTTTTTATATTTGTATATGTTTGCTTCTGTATTTTTATATTTCTATATTCTATATTTCTGTATTTCCATGTTCGCATCTTGGGCTGTGAGAAACAAAGTTTAGTTCCTGAATACTCTGTATGTGGAAATGACAAATAAACAACTTGAACATTAGCTTGAACCAATCAGAAACATTCAAGCTCCATCCCCAAAGTTTCTTTACTTTTGGACAGTACTACCCACTAAGCAGGAACTTTTTGGGGGGTAAAATAATGTCCTCAGAACTTAATTTAGATCCTGGTCCCTGCAGTGGAAACGCACTGAGTTCCTCCAAAGCTTCCTAGTCCCTGGGGAAAGTTCCTGTGGTAGAAACGACAGCTAAAGATAAATGTCATCACATTTTCCACATCGATTTCCATAGCTCGAGGTTTGACTGGTGCTTTTTTAATTACGTCATCTTGTTGCACCACCTAAAGCAGCTGGTTTAATGGCACCCAAGTGTAGAATCAGCACCACCAAGTGTTTATCCTAATGCACCTAATATTGGTATAACTGTAGTTGATGGAAACACACGCTATAAGATTTTAGTTTGCCAATTTTCTATAAATTCTGTTAAAATGTGCACTACATTTGGATGGCCATTGTAAACCGCAATACCCGAATGGAAAGTTTGTGTAAATATAAGAAGATGTGTGGTAAATTAGCGATGACCAGACTGATGCAGACTTTTTGGGGGGTTATGTAAAAACCGAATTGTGACCAGAGAAGTGGAGGAGGCAGATTTTCAATGTTTTTCAAGTTTTTGTTGAAAAATTGTTTTGTTTGAATACAAAGCCTCTAATCCCACTTCCCTCTATTCTCTCTCTTGTCTGGGATGCTTTTAGTGATAAGGTCGGTTTCACTGTTTCAGTTTAGTGTTTGTGTACATGCATATTGGTTTAAACTGTTAAAAGCTGCCTCTTTTCATACTGTATGCGTTGAAAGCGGGAGAGCTTTTCAACGGCCTGCTATATTATCTGAATGTATTATTATTTTATTCAAGGAACAGCTGAAAAGGAGAGCAAGGGAGAGCGAGATATAGAGAGATGAGAGTTTTTTAACAAAGCCCTCGCTTGCCCGTTGTGTGGGCTGCACTGCTGAATAAAAACCGGCTTTCATCTCTCCCTCTCTCTCTACATCAACCTCCCCTCCACCAACTCAGTGTCAAGTTCTGCTATGAGACACACAGTGATCTGCGTGTGTGTGTGTGTGCGCTGTGGAATGAGAAGCTGGCTGTCCTTTTGGCAGGCAGCGGTATACTGAAGCACCTCTCAGAAAAACTGGACTATTATTGAACTACTGAGAAACACTCTTATCTTAACTGTGAAACACATTGCTTTATTCTCTCTCTCTCTCTCTTTCTCTCTCTCTCTCACACACACAGACACACACATAAATGCAGTCAAAAACATTCAAGCACAAAGACTCACAATATTTTAGGATACGTGTGCACAAGTGCACATATGTTACTCCTCTACAGAGAATAATCTGTAAAAGTCCTGCAGGAGAGTTGAGGACTATGTGTGATGGAGTTCCTCAGGGATCATACTGAGGTCCTCTGTGGTTGACAAGAAACCTTTGACCTTTACCAGATACTTAATTCAGGATTTTTTTGAAGTAGGGTTGTATGAGTTACTTACAACAATCAGCGTATTACCTACAGTAGATGGTGGTCGGCACCCCCCCCCCCCCCCCAGTTTGGAGAAGCAGCAGGAGTACTTGTATAGGAAGCTAACCAATGTACTGCTGTGGACAGGGTCAGCAACAAAACATATTTTAGCCACTTAGAAAAAGTCAATATCAAAGTGTGAGCTATATGTAGAATGTTTTCAGAGCTTTACTTTGCCATGAGACAGCCTTTTCTGATGAGAAACCGCCATTTTATAAGTCAAAAAGCATTCTCACCAAACCAGCCAAACTCTATAGGCGAAATCAGTAAATTTACCTTGCAGAACACAGGAGTTGCTGGTCTTCGGTTGCCTTGATCTATAAGTTAGTTTGTGTTATTGTGTGACTTTGGTGTTTTAAACGGATAGTTTGGATTAACCAAAGTCAAACAATAACACCAACAAACTAACAGATCGAGGCACCGTTAGACACAAAACTCCAGTGTTCTGTGAGGTAAAATGACTAATTTCACTTATGGAGTTTGGTTGCTCTGGAGAGAGCAACATTTGGCTTGTATAACAGTTGTTTCCAATTAGAAGAGGCTGTCTGACAGCAAGCCAAAGAGTTAAAAATATTCTAAATATAGCATACCCTTAAACTGATATTGATTTTTTTCGGTGTCTAAACACATTTTGCTGCTGACCCTGTCCACAGCAGTACATTGCTTAGCTTCCTACACCAGCACTCCTGCTGTATACAACCCCACTTCAGATAATCTGAATTATCCAGAACGCAGGTGCTTTATTCAATAAAGAGAGATTTAAATTGGCCTTCTCAGTTAGATTGATTTATGGCGTAGAATTCATTAATTAGCAGCCAATCAGAGATCCCCCACTAAGGAGCCATAGATAG
Organism: Lutjanus argentimaculatus; assembly: GCA_034769285.1. Classification (NCBI taxonomy): domain Eukaryota; kingdom Metazoa; phylum Chordata; class Actinopteri; order Lutjaniformes; family Lutjanidae; genus Lutjanus; species Lutjanus argentimaculatus. The sequence continues at coordinate 13,202,367 of JAWZSL010000018.1, forward strand.
GGTCATGACACTTCATTTAATGAGAGATGATTCAAGGTCAGGCTCTAGATCAGGGGTGGGCAAACTTTTTGATTCGTGGGCCACAATGGGTTCTAACATTTGACAAAGGGGCCGGACCAGGAGCAGATGGATGGAGTGCTTTGATAACCCCACCTCATAGGAGAAAAATACACATCTTGGGATATGAAGAAAACATGTGCTTTAATTTCAAATGAAAATGAAGAAAAGCATTACAACAAAATATCTGACTTTGGAATGAGTCATAAAACACTGAAAATCAAACGAATAAAATGTGCCTTTTTTTATTACTAACCATTTCTATTTTAAAGCACTGAAAGTTCTGTTATCCTTCAGGATATCACCATCACTCTCCTCCTGACTGTCTTTTTTTTTCAAAAACGGTAGGAGATGCAGATGTAGCCTATTTGTCCTGCTCCTTCTATTCAATTTGTTTCCCCGGTGCCAAAAGTCAACAACGACCAGTGCAAGGACGAAACAGTGGCAGCAAGTCAGTCTGTGGAGCGGAGTTATATTTGATCTGCGCGCACTGTTTATTTTGAGAACGTGCGCATCACGGAGACACTTTTAATTTTAATGGGAACAGTGCTGTTGGTCTCCTTTTTTAGCCAGCGCATCAAAGTCTGGAGTTAGTTTTGTTGTGGCGATTCTCAGAATGGATCTGAGGTGTTGGTCTGTTAACTTGGATCTGTGGCTGGCTTTGTTGATGTTCATGATGCTGAAAGTCTGTTCACACACGTAGGTCGAGCCGAACAACGCCAGCATCTTCTGCGCTGTCCGCCGGAGCCTTGGAAACGCTGCTTCATTGAGTGAAGCATAGAAGTCATTTAGCTTTAGAGAGTTGAACTTCTCTTTTAAGACAGGGTTGGACTGAAGGTCGATCAGTTCGAGCTGCAGCTCCTCTGGAGCTGTTTCGGGATCTTGTGACAGAGGACAGGCCACCAACTGAAGTGACTTGTCAATTTTGTCGAAATCCGAGAACCGACGGCAGAATTCTCCGTGCAGTGCATCCAGTGACTCACTGTATTTCTTCACTTTTGCTCCGGCCTCTTTCAGCGTGGCTAGTGTAGGAAAATGAGTGAATGACTTGTTCAAAATTTGCCTGGAGAATAAAGCCAGCTTGGATTTGAAGGCTTTCACGTTTGTGTACATGTCGTGCACAAACTGATCCCTCCCCTGCAGTTTCGTGTTGAGCTCATTCAAGTGTGAAAATACGTCCGTAGCAAACGCAAAGTCACAAATCCAGCTCTTGTTGCTCAGCTCAGGAAATTCATCAGCCTTCCCCAGTCGCTCCAAAAACACACCAATCTCCTCTTTGAGCTCCCACACGCGTTGAAACACTTTGCCCAAACTCAACCAGCGGACACGGGAGTGATAAAGCAGGTCCTGGTGATCCGCATCAGTTTCCTCCAGGAACGCAATAAACTGACGGTGCTGAAGTCCCCTTGCGCGTATGAAGTTGACGAGTTTCACAACAGGATTCACAACATGATTCAGCTGTAATACCGATTTACACAGAGATTCCTGGTGGATGATGCAGTGGAGGAAAATGACATCCTGGTCAGGGTTTTCATCTTTCACTTTATTCTGGATTCTCCTCAGCAGACCAACGTTTTTCCCCGTTAAATTCGGAGATCCATCTGTGGTGACGTTGACAAGCTTACTCCAAGGAAGCTTCACATTTTCGATGACAGCAGACACCCGGTCAAACAAGTCCTCTCCCCGTGTTTGTCCTTTCAGAGACTCCATAGTCAAAAACTCCTCTGTTATTTCAAAAGTGTCACTGATACCTCGGATAAAAATGAGGAGCTGAGCAGTGTCTTTGACATCGTTGCTTTCATCCAGTGCTAAAGAATACAACGTGAATGACTCCGTCTTTTTATTTAAGCTGCTTGTGATATCTTCATCTATTAGTTCCACACGTCGAGTCACTGTCCGCCGTGATAAACTGATTTTCTCAAATTTGTCTTTGCTCTCCGGGCACAAAATACCTGCTGTCTCCACCATACATTCTTTTAAAAACTCGCCCTCAGACAGAGGTTTGCTGGCCTTTGCTATTTTGAATGAAAGCATAAAACTGGCCTTGGTACTTGACTCTTGAATGGCAGTTTGACGGTGAAAAAAACTTTGTTGAGCCTTTAAATTAGCTGCCAACTTCTGAGCAGCAGCTTCCCGTTCTTCTGTTGACAGCTTGCTAGCATAGTTAGCATGCTTTGTGGCAAAGTGACGGCTAATATTATACTCTTTAAAAACCGCCACAGTTTCTTGGCATATGAGGCAAACAGCAGATGATCGGTGTTCAGTGAAAAAATATTTAGTTGTCCACTCCTTATTGAACACTCGACATTCTTTGTCCACTTTCCTTTTCTTAGGTCCGCTCATCTTTACAGAAGGGGTGATGGGTCAGAGGGTAAAGTGCAAACGTGGAGTAATAGGCCTACGCTTCACCTCAACAAAGCCAATGTATCTACAGTGCGCCATCTAGTGGGAAAACATCAGAATTGCAGGGAAAATAAAACATTAACAAGGTTTATTCATTTAATTTTTTCAAGTTCGGCGGGCCGGATTAAAACGTTTAACGGGCCGCGTGTGGCCCCCGGGCCGTAGTTTGCCCATGCCTGCTCTAGATAAAGGACAATGAGATTGATTTATTGTGTTTATACCGTGATCAAAACAAAAACAAAAGCAACAGAAAATCACCATCCATTTTTTAAAAGTTATTCTATGCATCAAGATACCATACTGCTAAGTTTCAGGTTGTAAGTTGTATAAATGTGCACAGTCTGACAAATCACCAACCCCTGATTGATCAGCAACTGAAAAGACGATCGAGAGTGAAAATCTGAAGGGACATCGGGCCATATTTCAACCTAAAACAACATAGTTGATAACCCATTAGCTACTGTTACACAACAGCTAACATTAGCATTAAGCCACATCCTAGCTTACACTACTGACATTTATTTCTGCCACACAAAACACACACAGCCAAAGTGCTTGCTACACACTTTTGTGATGGATGCAATCTGTAGATATGAGAGATATGTGTTCCAGTGAGATTAATGTCACATTTTATTATTTAACCAGAATATTTCTGAGGTCAGTGAGGACATAGCCAGACAGTTAGCTAACGTTACATTGCAAGCTTGATTACATCCAGCTTGTCTTACTTCCAGGCTTAAATACATCTTGTTATGTTGATCTTCCAGAATTAATTCAGCCCTTTTCTATCATGTAACACTATCAAACTGTAACGTTAGCTAGGAAGTGTTGCTCCAGTAGCTAATGGGTTATCAAATATGTTGTTTTAGCTTGAAATATGGCCAGATGTCCCTCCAGATTTTCTGATTGCTGGTCAATCAGTAAGAGATGATATGATTTGTGGATTTAACAATTTGTCAGATTCCCCACATTAATACAGCTTCCAACCTGAAGCACTGCAGTGACTGGTGGACAGGGACAGCAGCAACAAATTTAGCCACCTAAAAAGATATATATAACAGTTTAAGTGTATGTTGTATTTAGAATATTTTCACCGCTTTACCTTGCCGTTACCCAAATATCACTCTCCAAAGCCACCAGATTCCATATGCAAAATCAGTAATTTTACCTCACAGAACACAGGAGCTGTTAGTCCACCGCTGTTACGGCCGGCTCGTAGGCCATAGCAAACGAGGGAAATGTAGGCGGGTGGCTCCAACAATTACAAAAGTTTATTAAATATATTAAACAATAAATACTGCAGTGGGGTGTGGAAGTCAGTATCAGTAGTGTGTGAGAGTGCATGGGTGTGTTGGATGATGTGAGGTGCATGTTGTCAGTGCAAAACAAAAAGACAAAAACATCAAAAGTAGAAGTAACATGGCTGGCGGAGGGGACCGACGGGAGCGCGGCTGCAACGACTGCTACTGCGATTGCCGACGCCCACGGTGACTGGGCAGGCGGGGTTAAGTAGCCTGGGAACACTGGCCAGGTGTTCCCAGTTACTTGATGACATGCCAGCGACACCCAACTGAGAACCTGCAAGACAGAGCACACACACAGTACCACAGAAGGACTAAGGCCCTGGGGCCGTCACAACCGCTGCCTCGATTAGTTAGTTTGTTTAGTGTGAATGTGTGACTTTGATGTTTTAAAAGGCTACTTGGGACTCACCAAAGTCACACAATAACACAAACAAACTAGCAGATCAGTGTAGTGGTACAGAGAGAACTCCCGTGTTCTGCGAGGTAAAATTACAGATTTATTTAATGAAGTCTGGTTGAGCAAGAGGAAGAGCAATATTTGGCTATTTCCTGATGAAAAAAGCTGTCTGACAGCAAAATAAAGCGGTGGAAAAACTCTAAATCTAGAGTACACTTAAACTGAATAATGGGGCTTTTTTTGTGTGTGGTTAAAATATGTTTTGCTGCTGATCCTGGCCACAGCAGTGCATTGCTTAACCTCCAACACTGTCACTCCTGCTGTATACAACTGTGCTTCAAATAATACTCATTTAACAAGAACACATGCTTTATTTGATAGAGAGACTTTGATATTGACCCTCTCAATTAGATTGATTTATGGAGTAGCATTCATTAATTAGCAGCCAATCAGAGTTCCCCCCCTGAGGAGCCAAAGGTTCATGACACTGGCAGCGGCGAATGAAGCAGTCAAGGCTGCCATGACAGCAGAGAGACAAAACAGGTAAGACATCATCTAGGGATGGTTGACGGGGAAATCTGCCAAGAGATCCCAGAGAAATCATTAAAAAATAATTGCCTGATTAAAAAATTATAATCGCAGTCATGAAGGGCTGGTTCAGATTGTCATTTAATTAGAGTTAATTTAGGATCAGATTGAATTCATTTATTGAATAACAAAAGCAACTAAAATCACCATCCACTTTTAAAAAAACGTATTTTATCTGTCAAAGAGGACTGAATATATTCACATGGCAGCCATTTTGCTTGACACCACCCTCAGGGGAGCATGTGCGTAGAAACGTTTTAAACGTATAAACGTATAAAATCTTAAAAATTGTTATCCTTTTAACACTTTTCGATTGACCTGTGACTGAAACAACAATGGACAGTGGAAATCTGGAGGGATATCAGGCCATATTTCAAGCTAAAACAGCATATTTGATGATCAGGTAGCTAGGACAACAGCTAACGTTAGCATTAATCACCTCCTAACTAACGATAGCCTACTGTTAGATGTTGTGTCAACAAAATAATTAATTTACACCTTTCCTATCATATCATCTAACATCAAGCAGTAAGCTAATGTTAGCTAGGAAGTGGTTGAATGCTAACATTAGCTGTTGGCAAACATCAGCTAATAGGTTATCGAGTATGTTGTTTTAGCTAGAAATATGGCCCCATGTCCCTCCAGATTTGACCAATTGTCAGTCACATGTGAACGATTGATCAGATTTTGTATGTTTATACGACTTTCAACGTTGAACACAGAAGCACGACGTTATCGTTTTGATAACAGCGTTTGAGCTCCCCACGTCAGTGTGATGTCAGAGGAAAATGGCCACCCTGTGAATATGGTGAATTAGGTGTCAAAGCATTTGTAGCATTGTTGCTATGGTTACTTGCAGTCTAGCCAGGCTACATGTGTACCATTTTAAAAAGAGATTAAAGAATATTGACTGGATACTTGAGCTGTTTCTGCTTTAATTACTATTTAGTTTTATTTTGTTGGTCTTTTAAGGAATAGAAATATTATAATTCATTGCAGTGTACAGTGTGTAAAGTGACTAATTTATTAAGCAATTAATGATTCATGTCATTGTTGAATGTAGCACCTCTCTCGTATTTTATACATCCATGTGGTGTGGTTTCTTTTCTGTTTTTCACACATGTTAAACACTCACTCACACACACAGACCTCTCTGTAAGTGGTGTGCAGCTGGTCAAAGGCTATTGGCTGAATAATCATGTCCAGTGATCCCAATCCAATCAAATGTCAGCAGCAGCATCACCGTTGGCAACAAAGCAGCCTTGACATATCACAACTCTGGTAACTGTACGTGTCTCAGCTGAACAGAGGGGTCATGCTGACACAGCAGCACACACACACACACACACACACGTACACACACACACACACACACACAGTTTGCATCAAATTAATGTTGCATAACCACCTTTAAGTCACTGTGCTTTAGGTGTGTGCATGGCTCCCTCTGTTGGATGAAACTGAAAATTGCAAAACAACCAGTAACACTGAAGCCGAAGATAGTTTACAGACAAGATGAATCACTCATTAGCAAAGAGCCTGGCACCTTATGGTCGTATGGAACTCTGCAAAGGCGCCGAAGGGTTCCTGTTACTTTGTTCAAAGGAAAAGAAGGAAGAATACTTAAAGGGACTGGGCATAATTGGGGTGGGCTGGACAAAAAAACTGTTGTTCACTTTATAAAACAAACTGCAACACCCTCCCTCCGATATTGTAAGATAATATAACAGTATTGAGTTGACACATTGCAGTTAACTACTAAAGGTACATAAGAATTAAGAATTATTATTATTTCTGTATTTTCTTTTTACCTTTCATAATGCATTTCTGCTTAATTATGCAAATGAGGGGGCTGTCGTGTTATGCTGGTTGACTCTTTACATAAGGTAAGACCAGGTCTATAGTGATTTTTTATTTGTATTATTTTTTATTGAACATATTGCACATTCTACATTTTGACAATAAAAAACTAGTGCAAAATTCAGACCCTCAGACATAAATGCATAAAAATGTAAACGAATAATACTAACTGCAGAATTTGTAATGTTATAATTTACACACACACTTTACATGCAAGACAATCCCAACTGTCTTTATAAGATTTAATTGTTTAACGTACAGCTCAAAGTCTTTGTAAAAAAAAACAGTAAAATGGGGCTTTTGGCTTGCAGTTATGCATATAGAACTTGGCCAGGATAATCAATTGATTCATGACATATGTCTTTTCCTTAATTTTTCTGTCATACTTTTAAAAAGTTACAGTATAACATGTTCACGAAATAATGCAATCTTTGTACATAAAGTCAAATATAAATTCAAAAACATATTTCCATAATTTTACTCACAAGATGTGTTACAGTTTATATTTACGTATCTTTAAATGTCTTGAGGAAATGCTCGGTAGTGCAAAACTGCAAAATGTGAGAGGAAACCTCGCTAATCCTTTTAATAATAAAGTATTTGTGATGCAATAACCAAACTTTTAACTAAGGAATATTTTTAGCAAAATTCCTCTAACATGTTTGTAATAAAAATGAATTAGATGTTCACTTCCTGTTTGGCTGTGTAATAAAATATGCACAGAGTGACACCTCTTGATCTTTTTTCCGTCTCTGTGGCCCTCCTCTGCTTCTGATTGGTTTAACTGCTGCCACTTCTACCTCTCTGATTGGCCCGGAGCTCAGCTGCGTCGCGCCCAAAGCGGAAGTGAATACTTTCAGATTTTGCAGCTGTGATGAACCACAGGAGGATGTGGAGACCGATGTTTAACGGTCTTCTGCGGGCTTTTTAAGTACAAAACCACTTTTTTAAGTAGATAAAGAGTCAGACGGAGCCGACGAGATGATTTCTAGCGGGATACTTGTCGTTTTTATGGATAATTTCGTCGGTGGGAGCTGCTAAGACCGGAGGAGACGATGACTGGGTTCATCTTCCTAACAAATGTGAAGGTAACTGAGCCTGATTGTTCTCAATACGGGGTCCGAGGACCTCCAGAGGCCCACAGCACAGTGAGACATGGACACAAATCAATATCATTTCACTGTCTGGTGGCTGATTATTAAGAAAAAGGCCCGAGGTTTGTTAAAATGTTGCTGTTTACATTCTGCTTGATCATACATGTTAACACCATCCTCTCACTAGAGCTCAAGACTTAATGGTATTATTGTAATATTTCTACAGATGCAGTGATTAATCGATTAAAAAAAAATAGTTGCAAGCCATTTTGATTATCGATCAATGGCTTCAGTCATTCACTGTCAAACATTTGCTGGTTCCAGTTTCTTAGATGTGAGGATTTGCTGCTTTTCTTTGTCATTTATGACAGTAAATGAAGCGTCTTTGGGTTTTGGACTGTTGGTTTGATTAAAAAGAAGCATTTTGCAGATGTCTCTTTGGGCTCTGGGAAACCGTGATGATGAATGTAATTTTCTTTTTCTTTCTTTCTTTCTTTTTTAACATGCATAAATATAGTTTTAAGTTGCAGCCCAAAATATTTAGGTGTTTTCAATGGAGCCACAGTTTCACTTTTCATTATATCTTCAGTTTGCTCTGGAAAAACTAAAAATCTGCAACAAAAAAAGGCAAATAAATCTTTCATGAAGCTGTATCCAGTAAAATCTTGGCATTATTATATTGATAGTATTAATTGTCAAAATTATGATGTGTATGTCATGAAAGCAAATTTTAACAATTATAATGAGAGCAAGGTAGACTGTAAATGTAGTAGGCCTGATATACCGGTTGACTCATACTTTTTGGTAATCGGTAGAGATTTGAAGGTTCAAAAACTCTGATGACAAATGATGATGAATTATCATTAATTCTTTCACATAAACACACATTTTTTACAATGATCCTTAAACTTGGTTAATAAACAGTTGACCATTTTCTTAGTGGGACATTTTACAGTTGAAAAAGTTTTTGCTTTGATACAGTGACTTTTATGGATTATTTTAAGCATATTTTTTTAAAATGTCAAGACTATAATTTACTTGTATGTCAGCAGATAGTAAACACACACACACTCTGTCTCCTTCTCGTCCAGTGTGTAAGTTTGTCAGCATCGAGATGAAGTCAGCGTTCGAGGAGACGGGGAAGACCAAAGAAGTCATCGACAGGAACTACCGCTTCATAGACAGCAAGGGGGCGCCGCCGATCAAATACGTCAAATCGTAAGTGTGTGTGTGTGTAGTGATATATGTTAAGTGGTGATTTTTACATCATTTCACAGTTGAAACTAAACCTCCATCCTGCTGTGTGGGGAAGGACAGAGTCTGCTGGGTTGATTCTGGATCTTTCTCTGTCTCGCAGCGGCAGCAGGGGACAGGAACTTGGTCAGGTCTCAGTTCCTGTGGAGGAACTTATTATAGAACAGGGAAGCTGCTGAACTGATGTTGGTGGTGGATGTGTGATAACAGAGCTCAGTGTCGTCTTAGAGCCTTAAAAAGTCTTAAAATGGATAGTTTACCCAAAAATGAAAATTCAGTCTTTATCTACTCGCCCTCATGCTGATTTGATGGTCAGGTTTAGTTTTTTTAGTCCACAAAACACTGCTGGAGGAAAAACAGTACTGCAGATCTCCCAAACAATGTATATGAATGTTGACCAAATGTTTATTTTACCTCACTAGGAGGAAGTATACGTTACTACATTCATTATTACTGCATTGAAAGTGTTACTTCAGTAAAAAGTTTTACAATCAGGAAAATGTACAATAAGTTTTAAAAGTAAAAGTACTTGATGCAGAAAAATGTTGCCTGTGACTGTTCTGCTATTACACAGTATATCATTAGTCTTTGGTTGAGGTGGAGCTCTTTTTCAATTAGTTTGCATATGACTGCAACTAATGATTCATTTCCACTGTGGATTCATCTGCTGATTATTTTCTGCATGAATTCATTGATTGTTTGGTTTGTAAAAATTCTGAAATATAATAATGTTTCACAATGACCAGAGACTAAGTGACACTGACACTGTTTGTTTTGTCCAAACATCTTTCCAAATATCAACATAATTAAGAATAAATAAAATTATTAAAGTCATTTAAAGTAAGTCTTCACGTGTGTGAAGCTGCAGTTTTTTGGCCGGTTGAAAAATATTTCGTCTGGTAAATTTGTTCTGTTTACCAGTAATTGGTAGAAACCAGTGGCTGCACACACACGTTCTCACTCTTGCTTGCGATGAGAACTACTTGACATCATTCAACCAGAAAACTTTCACTGGAGAAACTTTATGAAACTATGTTCGCACTAACTGTTTCTGCCTGTCGAGATACAGACAGAAACTCAGCTCATCTTTTACATCCACGGAGCCAAACAGTAATAAGGAGCAGAAGGCTTGAATCAAGTCAGTTCTTTTTTAATGTAGAACTTTACAATCTGTGTGCGACTCCCTCTGTCCTTAGACCCTCGGTTCGGGTAACCATAAACTCCCCAGAAAAAAGAGAAGTTGAGGACTTTTTGCACATTCATGAATCCTTGAAAACTAAATGAAGTCAAGACGTAGAGCTGTATGTAAGACATTTTAACAAGGTATTTGAACTCATTTTGCAAAAAGAAACAGCAGACACCATCTGTTATTTCTTGCAGAGAATTTTATATTGTTTTAAACATGACCGGTGGTGGACTTTAAGGTATTTATTTGTGTGACGTTTCGAGCTCCAGGCTCTTCCTCAGACTGCTTCTCATATGTACAGAGTCGCCATCTTAAGCACCCATAATTCATCACACATCCACCGCATGATACACGTCTCTTAGATATAACAAAACCCATCAGAAAAATACTCCTTTCAAAAGAATATATCTGTATTCTACATATATATGTTCATGGTGCATATCCACCAGTCTATAGAAAAATATCGATCTAAAGATTATGAAAAGTGAAGAACGGGGGTCCAGGAGGATGTTGAACGACTTTAGGTGACACCAGTGGGACCTGAGCCAAACGACCACCTCTCTAACATGGAGATCTAGAGGAGGACAGGCTGCATAGAGAAAGAAAAGAGAGACTCACATAGCTTAGAGGCATGAAACAAAAACAAGAGGGTTAGAGACAGTGCAGCTGTTATTAGAAAGATTAGAGTTTTATTCTCGCTGGCAGGACAAATATGGACTTTAAGCACTAGAGTTAAGGTCTGACAAGTTTGAAATGTGAAACCTGCAGATATCCTGATCCCTCTCTCCCTCTTTTCTTTTTCCACAGAGACCTGAGATTCATCGAGGTTGTGGAGAATGTGTGTCAGAGGCTGCTGGAGTACAATCTGCACAAAGAGAGAACTGGTAGTAACCGCTTTGCCAAGGTCAGTCTGTTTCTGTGCATGTGTGTGTGTGTATGTGTGTTGCCTCTGTCTGTCTGTCTGTCTGTCTTTAGTCTAGAAAGATTTGGTGCTGTCATTTTATGTGCCTGTTGTGTAGTTTCTGCTGTTTGAGGTCAAGTTTTTAAGTTGCTTTAATAGATGTCAACACTGTTCAGTTTAAAATGATATGATTTATTCATGGTTCTTTAAGTCAGGGGTAATCAATGAATAGGTGTATGTTAAATGGTCTGAAGGCACAACGTGGAGACCGAAGAACCACCCGACGCAAAGTGACTTCAGATGTTTAACACACACCAACAAGTTGATCATCCAGCGTCTACTATGGTCATTTGCCAACAATGAAATAAAAACATTCACAGATTTTTAATGAAAGTTTTGGACTCATGAAGCAAGACCTTACTGTTGTCATGACAAAGAATACTTCTTGTCCCTTTTACAGCCAAACTCGGCTGGCCGGCTGCAGTTAATAACGAGCAAACACCGCTTCCTAATCAAAAGCGATGCGAGCAAACAGCTGTCCACGTGTCTGGGTGATGTTGCAGCAGCGCGCTCGAGATTCCTCCCTCTGTAGATGAGTAAATTAGGTGTCTTGGTTATTTATTCCTAACTATTATAATTTTCTTAAATCAGCCTTGTTCCTATATAGTTGGAGGACAGTTACTTGTAACTCCCAAAAGTTTGCTGTCGGCCAATCAGGGAAGAGCAATCACCCAGACCATGGCATAAAACACACTTAATCAGTAGAATAACTTGGGAACCCTTATCTCTAACATGATCCCAACAATGTTAAAGCTGTTGTTATTATCTTTGAATTAACAATTGATCAAATGACGACCTGTATTGGGGTTGTTTGTAGTGATGAACCCACAGAGACTTGTCCCCAACTCTTTTTTTGTTTTTATGTCTTTCAGCTCTTTGTTTTGTTTTCCACCAAACAGCTGTACTGGTTTGGTTCACTCTCACAGCTCTCATCAACTTCATTTGAATTGTAATGAAGTACGTTCATCCGCTCTAATGTTCCAGACTGTTTAACTGACAAAATAAGTTGTCCAGATTTAGATTCAGGAGGTGATCATGCAGAGCGACGTCTCAAAGAACGTGACATCTGTAAACCACCATGTCCCATGGTGCAGCGCACCTGCATGTAGCTTTTAAGTTTTTGTTTTGTCAACTGTCCAAGTAATAAAAATTATTTTCACATTTTTTTCTGCATTTTGGCCAGTGTGGCTTTTTGATCCGGACCAGCTTCTGTGTGATCACTTTATTAACAAAGTTGTACCAAAATAAACTACTAAAATAAATCTACACGAAAGCAGTTCGGAAATTATGAAATGCTTCATGGTGCAAGTTTTGGAAAGTTTGCTTCCTGTTTGACGGCACTCTTACATCTGTGTGTCTGTCTGTGTGTGTCTGTCTGCAGGGCATGTCAGAGACGTTCTCCACCCTTCATGGTTTGGTGAATAAAGGAGTGAACGTGGTGATGGATATTCCCTTCGAGCTCTGGAACGAGACTTCAGCAGAAGTGGCTGACCTGAAAAAACAGGTGCTTTCACACTCTCTGAATTCACTGAAATGTCCGAAAATCCCACATTCTGGTGAAATCTTTAGAGTTTTAAATCAAGCTGACTTTGCCCTGAGATTTTTGCATCCCTTTTCTTTCATTAAAATCACTACTTTTATGTTAACATCAGAAAACACACAATTACAAAGGAAAACTGGGCAAAACAAATATATCTAAACCAAGGTCCTGATCACGTATCACAGGGTCTGTTTGCAACCTTGTTCTAGTTATATTTAGTAGTACATGAACATAATCACGTTACTTAGGTAGTTTGAGGTACTCAGGAACCTGTTGTACAAGAATATGGTTTAGTTTACTGATAACAATTTGGTAAGATTTTTTTTTTAAATAGAATTTTGAAAATCTGCCAATGTATAAATGAATGGGATATTGTTATTTTATCATGGAATTATTAAAAATGCTGAAGTGAAACTTCAAGAAAGTAATGACCGATTAGGCCTATGTTTTATAACAAAGGAATATGAGAAAAAAAAAAGAGAAATTCCTGTTTTAAACAACCTTCATGGCCAATTGAGTATAGATGTCCAAGTTTACGAGGTGTACTTGAATGCACCATGAAGTCTGTCAGCGTAGGCTTCACCTTTGAGTTGTTTGCAAAACATCTGACATCAGAGGACGTCCAACTGGGCTTTGGGGAAGTGACCCAAATTTTCACCATTTCCTGATATCTCGTGGTCCAAACAACTCATCAATTAATCGATAAAATGATCGACACAGTAATTCAATAATGAAAAGAGTCATTAGTTGCAACTCTGCCCTGCTGTTTCAAATCAATATGGCTGCTGTGAAAAAGTTTATTTTGGTGGCAACATTTACTGGCTCCCTAAACAGAAAATCTACCAACATTTTGCACCTGGCGCGGTGGTAATTTCAGATACTGATCACACTGAATATAAGCTGGTAACAATCAGTGGCTGATCAGTCGGTGCACACTTTGTCTGAACAATCTTTAACAAAACTCCTTGAGAACAATTTAGAAAAAGTGGTTTTCTGATATGAATTCTGCAAACAGAATCACAAACAACAGATAAAATATTGTGGATCGTGATTTATAATATTTATTGACACGTGTACTAACTTGTGTGTGTGTGTGTGTGTTGTGTGTGTGTGTGTGTGTGTGTGTGTGTGTGTGTGTGTGTGTTTTGTGTGTGTGTTGTGTGTGTGTGTCAGTGCGATGTGCTGGTGGAGCAGTATGAGGAGGTGATTGAGGACTGGTACAAAGGAAGCCAGGAGGAGGACCTGACCACTTATCTGTGTGAGAAACACGTTCTCAAAGGACAGGACATGGGTAAGACACACACAAATACAAATAAAAAGTTTCTGTTTTCTCAACATGCTTTTGTCCTCCAACATTCATTCATTCATTTTTTGTAACCGCTTATCCGTGAGGGTCGCGGGAGCCTATCCCAGCTGACATTGGGCGAGAGGCGGGGTACACCCTGGACAAGCCACCAGTTCATCGCAGGGCCGACACATAGAGACAAACAACCACTCACTCTCACATTCACACCTACGGGCAATTTAGAGTCACCAATTAAACCTGCTGCATGTCTTTGGACTGTGGGAGGAAGCCGGAGTACCCGGAGAGAACCCACGCGGACACGAGGAGAACATGCAAACTCCACACAGAAAGGCCCTGCTGGCTCAGGGATTCGAACCCAGGACCTTCTTGCTGTGCGGCGGCAGCGCTAACCACTGCGCCATCGTGCCGCCCGTCCCCCAACATTTCCTGTTAAATTCTTTTTTCTGTATTTTTCATTGCCTTGCCTCCATTTTTCCTTCTTCCCTTTCTTCTGTTTTTCCTGTTTGCCATTGCCTCCATCCTTCCCATCTCTCAATTTTTTTCAACCCCTTTCCTCCTTGTCTTTCTCCGTCCAGCCTGCCTGAGCGAGGAGTGGTCAAGGAGCAATAAGAAGGGAGACCAGGCGGCCATCGCGGAGGACAAGAAGAAGAAGAAAAAGAAGAAGGGAGGGAAGAAGGGAAAGGGAAAGAGCGAGGAGGGAGAGGAGGGAGGAGACGGCGGCTCGGAGGGAGAGAAGACGACCAAGAAGAAGAAGGAGAAGAAGGTGAAGAAGAAGAAAAAGAGCAAAGCTCCGGTGGAGAAGATGGATGGAGGCGCGTCGTCGGACGAGGAGATCCAGCCACAGAGGCCTCTGTCCGGGCAGAAGACGGAGCTGTGAGACCCGCCTCCTGTCTGGACCTGATCAGCTCTCCTAAACAGAAGTAAACTCTTAGTAAAGGCAAACCGCAGCTTCTTTAAACGTCTCCAGCTGTCGTCAAAACTGAGGTTTAACTCGTTGAATTTGCTGAATCTGATCTTGTATTGTTAGATTTGGTTTTTAAAGTCTTTATTCCAGTTTTCTGGAGGTCAGAAACATGTTGCATTTGTCGCAGTTGTTAATGGGCGTTAATGGGTTTTTCAAATTTAGGTGAATCTTGGTGGGACTTGCAGGCACCCTTAAGAACAGTTTATTACAGAACGTGTTATTTTCATACTCTTGGCAATTGTTTTAATTGATTATTAAATTAGCCACCAACTGTTTTGATAATCAATTAATCGTTTTTTAATAAAAATGTCCAAATTCGCTGATCCCAACTTCTCAAACAACAAAATATTTTCAGGTTTCTTTAGTCCTCTTATGAAAATAAACTTATTATCTTTGTGTTTTGGACATAACAAGACATTTGACGTCAACTTGTGCAGCATTTTTAAACCGTTTTCTGACATTTTACGGATGAAACCACTATCGATTAATAATCGGTTCATTGAGAAAATAAGCAACAGATTAATCAATGATTGAAGTAATTGTTAATGGCAGCCCTAATCATGACATCCGTGGCCATGAATAGAAGGGAACCCTTGATTTGTGAAACTTTCTTGTTGTTTTGTCATTGTGCACGTCCTACAGACTAATTTGTTTTATATTGTAATATTGCTGTGGTTAAGATCTGGATAGCTTTAGGGACAGAAAATACTTGGTTAGGGTGAGAGGAAGATCATGGTTTGGTCACTCTCATGAGATCTTTCACAGGTCCGGGGTTCCCTTCCGGACACAACCGACATCCATACATCAATCAATCTTAAGGTTTTAGCAACAAGGAGCTCAATGTGCACTTTTTAATGTTCAAATCAAGTCAATTCGATCCTCCAAACATTTTGTCCCACCCACCTATGGTTGAGATCAGTCATACGTCACTTCCCATGACCACGTCCCCTTTTGCGGTGAAGAAGACCACAGTTAAAGTACCCGCTCATTATGTTCATGTCTGATCCAACCTGCCTTGTCTTGTCTTTGCTTAATCCGGGTTGGAAATGAGGTACAAACAACCTGTTTCCTACCATAAATAATAGTAGGCTACACATAAAAAATTACAGTCAAAAAGAAGAAAGTCACTAAAAGTTTAATTGATAAGTTTATTATGGCTGACTTTAATAGGTGCTTCAACCCCGTCAGTGCTCCAACTTCCTGTGTCCACCAACCAATCAAACACTGGATTCCTCCTCTGTTAGACAGCTGCCTGTTGGGTCTTGCAGAGCTGTAGGCCAACATACAGTGTAAACCTGTACCAGTATCAGAGTACTTTTGAATTTGGAGAACTTGACCCTCAGCAGAGCTCCAGGTCTACAAGGGACAGTAGCTTTCTTTCTTTCTTTTTTTTCTTTCTTTCTTTTCTTCTTTCTTTCTTTCTTTCTTTTGTCTTTTTTTCTGTCTCATTTGAATGTTTATGTAGATTTGCAGCTTTCCTATGGTGTGGACTCATAATGTGAATTTGTATGTTTGCTCGTTTCTCTGCTGTTTTAAAAGTCTTTTATTTACTGAAATAACCATTCAGTCTGGAAACTGGGACTTTTCAAGAATTGTTTTGAGCTAATTTATTTGTGCTGCCTGAGACAGTTAAAAGTCTACTGTCTTTATTGTCCCCTATGTTGTTTTTTTCATTTTTTCCAGAAGTCTCAGATTCAGTGATTTTCCCCTTTAATGAGTGAATACAACGTGAGATATTTGTTTTTTAATGTCAGTGATTTGTGTTTCTGTAAATTGATTTTTTATCTTTTTTTTCTGTTAATTTTTTGTGTTTGTGCTGTACAAAAGCTGCTATTTAAGGTGTGCGTGTCTGTGTGACTCCTGAGCTGATGATGATGGTTTGTATGATGTTTTTGGCATCTGTGTGTGCGTGTGTGTGTGTGTGTGTGTGTTTTTACAGATTTTTATTCAGAAGTAAAATGCTGGCTGTGTTGTCTTGGACTTGCTTTTTTGAAACCATGAGCGGAGACACATCAGTGGATCAATAAACACAGGTTTGAAAACTCTGGAAACGCATCACAAATGACTCATCATTTCCAGGTTTAACAAGTTATTTTTAAATTTATTAAAGACAATACACTAATAATAAATTGTCCAGTGGTGTATTTGCAATAGTTTGCAGTCAAATATGCATGGAGGTGAAATGTGCATGTCAGACCACTAGAGGGAGGCAGAGTTGTAGACTAGCTGGAGTGATGGTTGTTCAAGTAACAAAAGTGGATGTTTTATTCATTTTAATCAGGGTAAATTTATATTTTTAATATCATACTTTGATTTTCAAATCTGAAGTAACAGTCTATTATTGTACAGAACTGATCTTTACTCAGAATCCACTGCCTGAAGAGTAACAGAATAAAAAAAAATAAATAAAATGTATGTATGTATATATATATGTACATTTAACATCCCAGCTTTGCAGTTTGTACACAGAGCTCAGAATATGCACATCGCCACAGGCCAATTATCCAGGTTCATAATAAGAAATAACGTTCTGCTATTACCCACATTTTGAGTGTACTTTAGACATCTAAGTTGTCCGTTTCTCTTTATGCTAAGCTAAGCTAAGCTAATCACCTACCATCTCCAGCTACAATCTAACTCTCAAAGTTAATTATTACCTAAAATGTTGATCTGCTCCTTCAAATAAGTAAATAACATGCAGAGTTTGGTTGGTGGTTAGTCAAAACTTGTAATAGGTAGGCAGGCTTCTATAAAAACAGATGTTCCATCCTAAATCACATACTATGCACTATGTGTAATTTCGTTCAACACACTAATAATGTGTAAATAATCCATAGTGTGTATCTTTTTCTAATGTACTGCACACATAACCATAGTAAATGTGCCAACAATGAACTAATTTAAAAATACATAATATGTATTTTTTTGCGTAGGTAGTGCATAGTATGGGATTTTAGATGGATTACAGATGCAGCAATACTGCTTTAGTGTCCTAAATAACATGTCAACATGGATTTCAGACACAGGCAGAGGAGTTAATAAATGCTATGGTTGACTAGCGAGCTACAACTGTTCAAATTTCAATTTAGTTGTTGCTAAAACTGCTTATAATCTCTGTTTGAAAACAAAATCAAGGTTCCTATTGTATTAAAATAAATTTTCATAGTTATATAGTTTTTTTTTTTTTAAATTCTATTTTTATTTTTGTGGTGAATCTGCAATTGTTAACTGCATAATTATGCCAGAACTGAAAATTCGCAGGCTAGCAACCGTAACTAGGGGGCGGGGCTTAACGAAGGGTCAGAGGTGAGTTGTTACTGTCAATCACCACTCAGCAGCACAGAGAGCAATGGTAAATTAAAGCTATTTAGCTGCTTCTAATGGGATCTAGAGTTTATATGGCAAAGCTTTTATCAAGGCTGTCACAAAACTGTTTCGCAAGACGGAGAAGAAGAGTTCAAATCACGTGAACATTTTCAGACGACTTGTTCCCGCGCTTCTGTTCCGAGATAGCTAACGTTAGCCAACATGGCCGCCAGTTAACGCTAGCCCGTCAAGTTTCAAGTGCTGAGGTTTTTGTTTGTTTGTTTGTTTGTTTGTTTTTGTCTTCATGTTGGTTTACAAACCGGTCACACAGAAGAGGGACTGAAGTACCGTGAAACTTCCCCAGTGATACTGACTTGCTGAAATTGAATGTGTCCTGGGTCGACGGGGTCCATATGATCATCGGTGCCATACTGGTCCACTTAAAACTAAAAGAAGCAGAAGCTGACTGTCAGTGCCATGCAGTCATCAAAGGTGAGACATGTAAGCTGTTTTTGGGTGCATATTTCACCTGATCACGACAGGGCGGAAAAATGTTCAGACATTTACTTCGGCTGAACCACAAAATAATGAAATACTGAGGTAAAAATAATGCATTTAACATCTGGATGTTCATCGATGCTTAAATAAACGTGCATAAGCACTGGGATCAGATATAGCTATATAAAGTACCAAGGAATCAAAGTCATTAAGTTATCATTTCAGACACAGTTAAGCAAAGTACTTTTTATACAAAATAACTTCAGGGAAAAAAAACAGTTATATTACTTGGCTAATTTCAGTTACTATAAACTGCTGGGTAGTTAATATAGAAAAATATATCTAATAAGTTAATAGTTGATTGTCATTGTTTTGTAGTAACTGAAAGCTGTCAAATAAATGTAGTGGAGAGTAAGAGTAAAATATTTGTCACAAAACATTGTGGAGGAACTTTACAAGTATAAAGTAGCACAATATGGAAATTAGGGCTGTACAGTATGTTAAAACGATGTTATGTTTTTGACTAAAATTGCAAAATGCGGTACTATAGTGGGAATGATTATTTTCATTTCTGTTCAATTTTCATTTTTACGGAAAAAAAAAAAAATTAGACCAGGGTATCTAAGCAGCACTACAGTACTTCATTATTTTTGTTTTTTTCAAAAAATTGTGATTTAGTCTGGCTCTCTCTAATACTAATATATGAAAATCTGTTCAGTTTTGTTGAGTAGATAAATAGTTAATAGTAGTTGCTTTCTCCTTTTGGTACTTTATGTTGTCTGAGTTTTAGTAACAGTCTTATGATGTCAGTTTTCTTTTCTGATTTTGTTGTTTGATGTCTTATAGAGCTGCAATGGTTAATCGATTATTAAATTAACTGCCAACTATTTTGAGTTTTGATCAGTTAATCGGTTTGAGTAATTTTTTTAGAAAAAAAGTCACAATTCTCTGATTTTAGCCTCGTTTCTTTCCTTGTTTCCTTGTTTCTTTCCTCCTCTACGACAGTAAACTGAATATCTTTGGACGGCACCTTAGGTTTTGGGAAACACTAAGCACAATTTTTCACCATTTTCTGACATTTTAAACAAACAATTATTAATTGTGCAAATAACTGACCAATTAATCAGCTATGAAAATAATCATTAGTTGCACCCCTAGTGTTTTAATTTATTAATTTAAAAAATCAACACATTAATCAACAAGGAAAATGATCAGTAGTAGTAGTTTCCTTCTTTAAAATCAAAATGTCTGCCAAGAAGAATAATCTATGAGGGGTATGTTTTGATAACTTGATGAGCATGAATTAACAGAAAAGAAAACAAAATCTTTTATGCCCGATGATGATGATGATGATGAGCGATGGTTAGCTCAAACACCTTGTCAGTGTGAGCAGACCAGGTAGTTCAGTGCAGTACCTCAACAGACCTGTAGGTGTCAGCCCATCATTGACTGTAACAGCAGTTTCTGGTTCACCTTCCACTGAACTGACCAACAGCCAAATCCACTTAAGCTGAGACAAAATGAAATGGCCTCTCTGTACATGTGTGGTGTGGTGTGTGTGTGTGTGTGTGTGGTGTGTTTGTTTCTAAAGTGAATTCAATCCATCAGCCTTTTTCTCCTTTTAACAATCAAATCCACACACTTTTAGATTTGTGTGTGTGTACATGTATGTTTCATGGTTGAAGTGTAGTACCAGTTATCTCTTGACAGATTTGCGTGTGTGTTCATATAGTGAGTTGAATTTATCCATCTTTAAAATCTGTATTTTGTCTGAATATGTGTGTATGTTGCCTGTGTGCATGTGAGCACAAACGCAGAGTGTGTCTGTGAGGTGTTGGATGTGTTTATTTGTTGAATAATTCACAGCTGGGTGTTTATAGAAGACTCTGTGGCCTCAGAGCTCCAATAACACAGGACAAATATTGTGACACACACACAACGCACACACGCACGCACACACATTCTCTCTTTATCAGCCGGTCCAGGGTTGACAGTTTATTTGGACACTGTGGACGGTGGAAATGGAATGTACCAGATGTGGACAAGCACACGCACATGAGCACACACATTTATGTTACCTATGGAGACCCTTCAGTGGCCCCATATGTTGCATATCTTCATCTTTTTTTCATCCCTGTGAGGACACCGAGTTCACACATACCAGTACACACACACAACACGCACGCACACGGTGACAGTGTTGTGTTTGGTGGTGGGTTGGTGATGGAACAGAGAGAAACAGTCTCCTCTAATCTGGAGAAAATGAAACAGACGTTTGAATGGAAATATTGATTCTTCCTCCCATTTCAATCTTCATCTGGTATTATCTGTCCCACCGCTCGCACTGTGTGTGTATCTGTGTGTCTGTGTGTGAGTGTGTGAGTGTGTGTGTCTAATATACAAGCTCACCTTTCTTTCTGTCTCTCACACGCCCTCTGAAATGATTTTCTGTCCCATGGAACAAGTACACAGTAACTAGTAAATTATATATGTACAACTATAAAATGCTACAGACCTGCTACAGTATGTGTCCACACAGTGAAGTGTATTGAGGGGAGAGCGGGTGAACCCGTCTGAATGAACAACTACATGACTGTTGAACTTATCTGTAAAGCTACTGGATTAAAAACTATTAAGAAAACAAATTCTGCAGCAGAATAAACAAAACCATCATCATTAAAATAGAGTGTAAACTCTAGGCCAAAAGGCATCATAACATCCGACTAGAGCTGATGTTAAAATAGTGATTCCCAAAGTGTGGGCTGGGCTCCACTGATGGGCTGTGAGAGGTAATAAATATAAATTTAAATTTAAATTTTGTAAATGTGAAATTACCATAAAATATTGATTTTAAAAAGTAATCAGAACTAATAAAACAAAGCCAAAAATTACATGTAATTCATTCATTTTCTGTCCTAGCTTAACAGATATTACACTGACCTGTAATGTCATGTATAAAAGATGAACTTATGGTATCTATGTTTGTTTCATGTCAAAATTTGAGAAACATCTGTCTCCCCAGTGCTCCACGAGGATCTTACTCTGTTGTAGGCAGCTATTAGCCTATATCTTGCTTCAGTAGATGTTTCCATTGCACTTTGTCACATTTTGCTTTTATTGTTTAAAAAAAAAAAAAAAACCTGAGTGGAAATGCAGTGTTCGAGCTGAGGTGGAAAAGTTTGTGTATGTGCAAATAGAAAATGCATATGGAAACATGTGAATGGAAACCCACCTGTGATAGAAAATTTAAACTCTAATTTTTGTAGAGTATCTTGGACTGTTTCAGCTTGTTGATAATTTCTGCCAGGAAGTTGGCAGACTTATATAACTGTTGTGAAGAGTACAACCCACATCATCTAACCCAACAAAAATTCTAAAAGTTCTCTAAAATTTCTTATAGTGTATATACTGTATACTGCTTTCCAGCAGTTGTTTCCGATAATTATCTGCCCCCTTAAAAAGGTTGCTAACTTATAAAACTTTGTTGTGTACTCAAGACAAACCTGCATCTGTATGTATCGAGGCATCATCCTCAACCCAGTCATTTGTTTATCTGCAAGACGCAATGATTGTTCTTTTGTGCTTCAACTCATATGTTGTTTTAGAATTGACCACAGATGTTGTAACGCTGCTTGCGAAGCGATGTCTGGAAAATTATTTAAATGAAATTACTTTTTTCCCTTCTACTTTTATGAGCACCGACCTGGCTGGGCAACTGGCTTACTGTATTTACTGTCCTGTAGTAACTTTTTACTGGCCCTAAGGCCATCGGGCATCCTTACTGTTGGATGATGTAGGTTATGTATAAATGTACTGAAAATTGGGGGGACTTGGAGAAGTGGTGCCAAATCTGCACCAAAAAAAAAAAAAAAAAAAATCCATATCACACAAAAATTGTTATAGGCCTCTACAAATTGATGCATCATTGAAGTTGTGTGGGAAAAACAAGTATTGGTTCAGTTTTGTACCAAACTTTAAAAAATACCAAATACTGTAGAAATCTGTAGAATTTTCTGAGATATTTTTGCAATTAAATCCCTGCATTTTCCTGTAAAAGTGTAAATGATCACAGTTAAGATACATTTTTTAGGAACTTCTTTCTTTACTGTAGGCAGTGACTACTACAGTAGCACCCAGTTAACAAGCAGTCCGATTCATAAACATGATAGTTTTAGTTCACATAGTACTCAAGTCTGTTGTAACGATTATCTTAGATGTTGATCCACCGACTACTTCAAAGTTGTTCACATCAACACTTTGAAGCTGCAGCAACAAAATGTCATCCTGCTCCCAGCTTCCTCTGATCTGACCCGAACGTGACACTAAGAAACAAGACCATGAAAGAAAAAAAAAAGAGGTGATGGAAATGACTAGAGAGCGGGAAAACATTTGAGACTGAGAGAAGAGAGTTAAATGAAGAAGAACGAGATATGTGTGGAGGAAAAAGAGGAGATTTGTAACCCTTGATGACCTGGAAAAACAAACACCATCATGTCTGGAGCTGCAGAGGTTAAGATTTAATCTTTCTCTGGTTCTGCGTTAACTGTAATCCATTTTCCTCTATTTTGTTTGGCGGTGGTGTGTTGTGTTTCCATGTCGGCAGGTTAAACAACAGACAATCTGCAATGCTGTTTGTCCAAAACCTCCCTGTGAACCTTGAGCTGACCTCAAACACTCCATTACTCCGATCCAGAGACAGAGAGGAAGAGATGGACAGAAAAAATGAAATGCAGAGAAACAGGCAAATAGAAGGAGAGAATGAACAAACATTTAGTATCCATCAGTTAGTCTTCTGCCTTTTCCATGAGTGGACAGCCTCGTGCTCCAATTCATCTTCGTTCTCCTCACAGCTGGTGTGTTCAGGGAAGGTCAAAACCCGGAAAATAGGCTACACACCAGGCATTTTGTCACCAGACACCCTTCACCTGCCTCCCAACACCAAGGAGCCGCACACAACTGGGACACAGCCACAGCCAAAAATACATCAGGTGGAGCGGAGCAGCAACACTGCATGCATTTACACCGCATTCGTTCTGCATTTACGCCGCATTTGTTGTCCTTTTGGAGGAAGCAAAAGACCGGAACAAGGTGACATTTTGTGTTGTTGTTGTTGAATGGCACTGAATTATTGTGTTGCTCACATGTGTGGCAGAGCTGAGAGACACTTCTGTCTCATCCTGATTTCTCCATTTCAACAGAGACAAGTTTATCCTGAACAGATTCATTACTATCCAATGTAGCCAATTAACAAGATTGTTTAGTGGGAAATTGTTTTAAAGGGACAGTAATAATTGATCCATTGACTTCACATAGTGCTGGGTAGTTTGAATATTTTGTTTATTTTGGACATACAAAAGAGTTTTTCTTTAGCTAAACATAGTTGTTGAAAATATGAAATCACTGAGAACGGTGTTGTACTGAATTGTGGAGTTAGACTGTTAAACTCTTGTTGACGATTTCTGTGTTCAGGATTCTGTGGGTGGACCTGAATGTGACGTGTCAGAGCCATGGTCCCCCAACACTATATAAGCCCCACAAACCGACATGTGAAAGACACCGCCTCTCCCTCCCCTCACCCTCTTTAATGTTACAGACGTACCTTCAGTAACTCTCTCAGTCCAAATCAGACCAGCAGTTCACTTCGGCTCACTTCAGTTTCAACAAAATGTCACAGAGGAAAAAAAAAAAAAACCACCCTGTCACCGTCCTCTGGCTCTGCTGGCTCAAACCTGTCTGGACATGTACAGTAAAGCTGCTAGACGGAGCGTCCATGTTTCGGTTGTTTTCAGGTTATAGTGGTGTTTGACACTGAGACAGCAGAGTGGACATGCCCCATGCCCTCTGATGAAGACATCGCCTCACGCTTGTTCATTGGTGGCAAACAGCGTGCAGTCCAGTGTGTAAGATTTAAGGGGATCTGTTGGCAGAATATGGCAGAGAATATAATGTATAATTCATAAGTATGTTTTCATTAGTGTATAATCACCTGAAAAAATGAATTGCTTTGTTTTAATTACTTTAAAATAGCCATTTCTGTCTATAGAAGGCATGGGTCCTCTTCCATGGAGGCCGCATCAGCAAATGGATGAACAAAACACTGTTTTTAGATACAGCTATTTTTAATAAGCACCTATTTTTCATAAGTTTTTGCAGCCACATGAGGTTCTCCTGCACATTTGAAAGCAAGGGATGAAGCAAGCTGGTAGCAATCTGAAATTTAACTGCTAGATACCATTAAATTGTACACACTGGTCCTTTAACACAACTCTCATATTTCTGTTCATGAAGCAGTAAAGTTGGGTGATGATACATAAAAGCTGGTGAGTGAAAGTAACTGTGCACATGAGAAAATGCTAAGCTTTTGAGATTTTGAGGTTTTCAGGCCTTGTCTGAAAGTGTTGTGGGCCTTTTGGAGGACATTTCTAATAGTTTACTTGAGGTTTGTAGTCTTATTTTTATGTGCATATTAACGATCGGTCCAGGGGACACTGAGATGAATCATAATCAGAAATACTTTATTGATCCCCAGGGGGAATGAGCTGACTGACAGAAATGTTAAATCTGTATTTAATGTAACTTTGCTGTTCTGTTCTGTACTCATGGCATCTGTTGCATGTCTGTCCATCCTGAGTGGGGGAATCCCTCCATCTGTGACTCTTCCTGAGGTTTCTTCCATTTTACCACATTAAAAGGTTTTTTTGTGGGGGAATTTTTTTCTTACTCTTTTGAGGGTCTAGTGGACAGGGGGTGTTGCACACGATGGAGACTGTAAAGCTCTCTGCGGCAAATTGTGATTAGTGATATTGAGCTGTGTGAATAAAACTTGAATTGACTTGATTGTACCAAGCAGGAGGATATACATTAACATTCAAAAACATGCACTCCATGTACTGGGGCTATCAGTCCTTTGCAGAGGTCCTGGTTT
The DNA here is from genome assembly GCA_034769285.1 of Lutjanus argentimaculatus. Classification (NCBI taxonomy): domain Eukaryota; kingdom Metazoa; phylum Chordata; class Actinopteri; order Lutjaniformes; family Lutjanidae; genus Lutjanus; species Lutjanus argentimaculatus. The sequence goes on from JAWZSL010000018.1 coordinate 13,228,010, forward strand.
GATTCAAGCCTGCAGCCCTTTGCTGCCAGTAATCCTCACTCTCTCTCTCCCCACTTTACTGACAAGGCTTCAGCTGTCCTATCTAATGAAGGCAAAAATGTCCTCAAAATAATATAAAGTCAGTCGGATGGCTGAGAGGACTACTCAGTATTTTGAATGGTCTTTCATGGTTATATAGAGTCCTCCTTTCTGTACAATGGTTCAACAAAACTGACAATACAACGGGCACAAAGAGACAAAAAGACTTTATTGATCTCATATGTTCTTATTTAAGTGTTGCTCAGTCATTAGTAAAAGAAATCGGAGGCTTATCTTAAAATAATAACAGATCAGAATCAGAATCAGAATCAGAACAGAGGTTTAGTCTAGAGTTGGCCCTAGTGGAATTGGATCGCCTAATATCAGTTTAACATACTATGTCTGACAAATCGTAGTTTAAACCTGCACAATCTAACCGCAGAGTAGACTGCAGAGGACCTAAAGAAAAACAGATACATATTTAGAGACCAATTGCACTGTTGTGGTTCTACAATGATTGACGGTAATTTACGCTTTTCCACTGGATAGCAAATTCGAGATTGAGGGGTATTTGGGGGTATAATTGTTAGAACAGTATTTTCATCCGTCATGAAACACTGTGGAGACATTGACTAAGTGGAAATTTCAAGCATTTAATTCTTCTTTTGGAGCCAGAATTATTTGGAATGTAAATAATACATAATTATGCTGTTTTTATGTTAAAATAGCCATTACTGAAGGAAAGAAGAAAGGGTAGGCAAAGTATAACAGGTGGTTCCAAGTTTGTGTACCATCACAGTATTTACATTACACAATTACACAAAAGTTATACACATATATAATAAGGATAATTTTGATCAGAAACATAAAACATTTCATTTTTTGCTTAGTAGAGTTGATGATAGAAGGCTGTGATCAAAGATGTGTTTTTTAAAAAATATCTATCTAATAGAGATGAAATTACACTCGTACTGTATGCTTTGTAGAAAAGCAAAAATAAAAGCATTGTACTTAAGATGGAAGTCAGACATGTGTCTCCTCCTGAGCAGATCTGATCTCAACAACAGAAAAATAAAACTGCTCATGTTGTAGATGGAGGCACTAAAGGGAGCGTCAGGTCAAATTTCCAGACGCACCCTGAGCCTCCAGCCTCGTGGGGATGATACAGCAACGACACTAATGGCAGGCTACATGGCATTTAGAGCAGAAAGGTGTGACATGCAAGCCTTCACACTCACTGTCTGTCTGTCTCACACACATTTGCATACACACACACACTCATACACACACACTCCTCAGGGCCTGCCATTAATAACAGCTGACCTTTGCACGTTTAGGCTGTGAAATGATAGTAAAGCAGACCTGAGGATGGCATATCACACTTTCCTTCATATCTCATCGCTTCATCCCTCCATCTCTTTCTCTCTCTCTGATTCCCTCCATCATCTATCTGTCTGTCCATCATTCCCTCCCTGTGGAGACATTGGTGTCTGCTTGCTATTTTTGCATCACTGTCAATCTGTTGTACAGTTTGTTCATAAGCAAGCACAAGCTTTTAACCTTTTTATAACCTCAGTTATAAAAAGAAAGAAAACTTTCTTTTAAAATGTTCCACACAGTGCGTCACCAGGGGAAACAGAGTTATTCATTTCCTCTGAAACAATTAGCTGATTAATTTATAAGTAAATCAACAGATCACAACTGATCACAAACTCAATAGATCAAGCAAAAATACCAAAAAATGAAGTGGTTGCAGTTTCTCAAATGTGATGGTAAATTCAGTTTTGGACAAAACAAGCATTTTTTCACCATCTCACGTTTTATTGGCTCATCAGTGAATCAGTTAAATGAATAAATTATTAGCAGATTTATATAGATTATTACACTGCTTGCCAACTATTTTGATAATCAGTTTGAGGGACTTTTTTAAAAAACAAAAAAGTCCTAATTCTCTGATTTCAGCTTCTAAAATGTGACATTTCCTGGTTTCTTTCCTCCTTTACAACAGTGAACTGAATGTCTTGGCTTGTGTGCGAAACAAGACATTTGATGACATCATCTTGGTCTTTGGGAAACAATAACTGGTATTTATCACAATTTTCTGGCATTTTATAGATCAAACAACTCAAAAAGCAAACAATCAATTAAACAAGAAAATAATTGACAGATTAATCAACAATGAAAATAACTGTTAGTTGCAACCCTATGGCATTCGATAAGATGCTTAAAGTATGCACGTGACTCGAGTATGTTTGCAGTGTGGAGGCTCTTTTGAAGTGTCCACAAGGATAGCAGTGTCGCTTTTTGCAATGACTCTCAGCATAGGCCATGAGAGGAGGAGCCAAATCACATTCCTTCAACACTACAACTTTAATTACCCATGTTAAGAGCCGTCATCCGGCTCATTACAACGAATTTGTGAAGAACAAAGAGAAACAAGCAACAAGCAAAAAAAATTAACTGTCAGCAGTTGTTTTCTTATTTTGCCCAGTGAATGTGAATGTGAACATTTTGAAAAAGTATTGTATTTTATGTCTGCAACTGCCAGTAGGTCATCACAATAAGAGGCATAATAACATGTTAATAACTGCAGGAGACACTTGATGTTGTCTGCAGTGGAAAAAAATATTTGCATATGGTCAGCATCAGCAATTGGCCAAAATAAGTTGGAAAATATCAGCAAATTGGATACCCACAAAAAAATCCAAAATCGTGCATCCTTATTTGCAGCCCTATAGTTCATTCTTTCAAAATGAAAAGTGGCATAAATAATCTCTTGTTAATCAACAAAATTCAATTACAGACATTTAAAAAAAAAATTACTGTTTGGCCTCTATATTTGGAAACCTAGTTTATAGGGGTGGGAATCTTTTACTATCTCACGATTCGATTCGATTCCGATTTTTGGGGCCACGATTCGATTTAAAATCGATTTTCGATTCAAAACGATTTTATTCATAATGATTTCTGATCATGATCTACTCCCATCTGCTTTGCAAGACAATGACAAATGGAGACATTATAGTGTCTTTTTCACATTTATTAAGTTTTAAACATTTATCCATGCTTAGATGGAATTGTTGGAACTGTTACATAAAAGCAATATCACATACTGCTTAACCTGTTCATCAGGGGGCCTATTTTTTCTACCTTCTGTCCGAAATGACTCACCCAAAATAAATGGAGGATATTTTCACAACTACAAGGGCTATATGTATAATCTTGGTGTCAAAATAACGGTAATAGCTACATGTGAGATTACTATAGAAATGTCAGAATCAAGATATGTGTTACTGTGTCAGAGGAAATTCGCCTGGAACACAGAAACAAATGTGAATTTTTATCTATTAAAAAAAAAAAAAACACACTGTTTAGAGTGAAAAACACTTTTGAATCATAGGATAGTAGCCCGATTCATCTAGGAATTAGTAAAGTGATATCTGATGAGTTAACTGTGCAAAACTCGATGCTAAAAAAGTGAACCTGAACAGATGTTTTAACACAGACATATCCAGGCGAAACTGCACCAAATGTGCCATTTGGGCATCAGTCACACTGATGTTTGGCACTGTGTTGTTAGTATGTTGGCACCACTATCTGATTCAAACAGTCAGAGAACCACCTCTGCTGTATATTTCTCCTGTTTTCTCCTGACCGGGGCTAATAAGCACTCTGCTAAAAGAGTCTGAAAGTGTCAACAAGCTGCGTCCTGTAAACTCACTGAAGCAGTCCAGGGGACCAGCTCAGCAACCCATTGGTCAATTTTAATGATCGACACCTCTTTAAACCAATCAGAGTCAGGAGGTTCTCATCGCTACCACCCAAATTTACCTTAGCAACACCAATGACGATACAGAAGGACGTGCAGCCAAAGATAAAGTATTGTAGTGAAGATGCGTTACTCCGCTCGAAAAAAGCCCTTGCTCTTTATGAAAACAACCAGGACCATCGCGATTCATTTCAAACTCCTGAAGAGTCATAGGAGTAGACATTAGCAGTGTTTTTTCAAGCTAGAATATAACTTTAGGCCACAAAACAGCTAAAGTAAGACATATTTTATGATTCTGTGAAGGTTTTTTTTGCGACTATTTGGCATCTAACTCTCAGAGTTTTTGTCGCACAGTGACGAGTGAGACCTCTTCATAATCAGTAGGATCTCTGTTTTCATCTGACACCTCGCTTGTGTGGTTTGCCTGTAGTGGTGAGAGTAGTAAAAGCACTCAATGGGGGGTGGGCTGATTTCACGTTTTTGTTAAATGCCCCTATTATTTCTTGTGGTTTAAATTGTGTTTCGTTTAGGTGGCAATGCTTGACAGAGGCTTTTAGCTGCCCGCTCGGAGCTGGCCTGGCAGAGAGCTTCGTGAAGCACTGCAGTGTGCGTTGGTTTGCAGCTGGCGGCTGACTCTGCTCCGTGTCCGTCCCGCGTAGTTACAAAATGGAGGTGGACAGCGGATTTTTTTTTATTTTTTAAAATCGATTTCGGGACATTTTATATCGATTCTGAATCGCAGCAAATTAGAATCGCGATTCTTATGTGAATCGATTTTTTGGCACACCCCTACTAGTTTATTATTTTTATTTAGGGCTGCATGATATGTTAAAAAACAAAAATTAAAATCAGTTGTGATTATTTTGACAGATATTGCAATTGTGTGTGATTCGTGATTGGTGGAATGGTCTTTTTTCATTTTTTATTGGAATTAACTATTAAAATCATGATGTTGTGACATTTGTTGAGGTTTATACTAAATTATGTATGTATTTTTTTTTTCTGGAGAGCAACATTTGTAGGCCAGGGTATCTCTGCAGAACTACAGAGTTACTACAAAGTTGATAATATTTTGATTAATTGTGCCACCCTTTTTTTTCTTCTTCTTTTTTTTTTCTTACATCTGGCAGTGACTATAGACTGTCTGGCTTAAATGAACCTGTGCACTACAAATGCAGTTTTTTATTGATTCTTGGCTTTGGTACCAGGTCTGCACTGGTCGAGCATCAAGTAATTCTGCCCTCTAGACCAGATTAAATACGTGTGATGTTGCCTTGTACTCCACACCCCTGAACTACAAGGTGATGGCATGTTCCCCCTGATCTGGATAACATCCACCATCAAGTCCTCTAAAGACAGCGTGTTCAAGCTAAAATGGGTTATTAGTAAGCTGCTATTTAAGACTGCAGCTTGTGTCCATGACGGTAGCCACTTGATGAGATCTACCCTAAATAATTAGACATGTGCAAGAAGTTTTTTGTCCAAAGTCGAGCAGCTCTAACTTCCTGTGAAAACTCTTCCTTTCAACTAAATTCAAAGTGTTTTTTCTTGGCATGAGTGTTGAAAGAAAGCAGCTCAGCCAAACTCACAGTTTACTTTTCTCTTTCTTCCTCAAGCTTTATTTGGATGAAAGACTAACAGAACAAAAAATAAATATTTGCCAAATTCATTTCTCTCAGTTCAGTTGAGCCATTCCGGCCTTTTCTCTCCGCTCCTTTTCCTTTCCAGAGAGGTCGATGGATGACAAAATTCTGTCGCAGCTCCTCTCTGTCTCCCTTCCTCCATCTGCTTTTCAGATCGCTGTGGTCAAACCAAAACACAAACCAAACTTAAAGCTGTAAGAGGCGACCAGCTGCTATCTTTGTAAAGGTCAACAAGGAATCCAAGGCCGCCCAGCTAAAACAACACGCACTCCCCAAGGATCAATTTCACCACACCAGCCCTCATTCCTTTTTTACAGTTATTTTAATTCCTCCATCCATCCTTTCCCTTTTTCTTTCTCACGTTCCTTCTCTCTCTGTATCTCCCTTTCCCCCTCCCTCCATCTCTCTTTGCCTCTCATCAAGTGTTCATCCCGCCTGCCAAGCTCCTCTTCGTCTGTTTGGGAAAAAAAACAAAAAACAAAAACTGTTTCTAATTTGGTATCAATCTGAAGAGTCCAGTTTTGTCATTACCCTGTGTGAGAGAGTGTGTGTGGCTTTCTCCTTTTATTCCCATGGCACCATATGGGCCACACACACAAACACACAAACACGTTCCCACCCCCAGAATCACAAATGACAGAAATAGTTGTTCCGACGTTTTGGCTGATGATATTCACATCCTGTTGTCCATGTTTACATCAGTGTCAGTGTTTATCTGTCTCTTTCTCTCTGTGATGATTTTTGAAAATGACCCACTTCATTATTTTTTGGCACTGTCATTATTTATGATGATTTATCCATTCATCACCCAAATAGTTTAATTGCTCTTGAACATTGTAAATTGACAGAAAACGGCCTTGATGTTGTATTTCAAGCTGCACTAACACTTTGAATCCTCAGCTGTTTTTGCTCTGTTTTAACTCTGTTTATCTAAAAGCTCTACTATGTGCCACATGTCATTTTCAGGATTTCATAGGCTGCTTAGAAATGCTGGTTTTGATAATAGATCATGTAAATAATTAGTTTTTATCTGTGCTAGAATGGTGGATCCTGCCAAACCTGTTCAAAAATCTCTCTTAAAAAAAAGAATCAGTAGTCAAATATTTACATTGAACAGCCAAATCCGAGTCAGGTACAGCCGTAAAACCTGCTGACTTTGATAGTCCCTTCACTTGACCAGTAGTGCCACCAGCAGGTTTTCATTTATTCCGTGAAATATCTCAAGGTCTGTACAGATAGTCATGTCCACAACAGGACAACTTTGGTGATGCCCTAACTTTTCCTCTGGCACTGGCCTCAGCTGTAATTTGTATTTAGCACGCTAACACTCTAAACAAAGATGGTGAACCTGGTAAAAATTAAACCTGCTGCACATCATTCAAGTCTTCCATATTTTTTTCCTCTGTTGTTCTGTCATTATTATCCCTGCCATGCTTGTGTGTGTGCCTGCATGCATGTGTTTGTGTGTGCCTGAACACCGGACCTGCCTTTTGTCTGGAACTAATCTCGAATTCAATTGTGCCAATCAGCCTGATTGTTTTTGTGCACATTCATGACTGATGGACCTCTGTGATTCAGAATTTTTGAAAAACTGACCACGCCATGGCCACAGCAGTTATGTTTTCAGGTCATCCTATTCTTGTAAACGCAATATCTCAAAAGTGCCTAGAGGCGATAATTTTCAAACTTGGTACAATTGTTCACTCAGACTCAAAGATGAACTAATTCCTGTATATTTTCTTGGGAAAGTAAAGGCAACATATTTCTCACTGGAAATTATTTACTGGAATTACACATACATAGAGATAACTTCTATTTAGCCAAAAACACACTTACATTTCCTCTAAGTTACAGGTCAATATAGTGATAAGTTATTTTTAAATTCCTTCAATGTCTTGACTACATCCATTATATGAGTCTGGACAGACAAACATGTAAACTGTAACTTGACTGGTTGGTGGAGACATACAACAGTGAGGCAGTAATTCTATTTTTTTAATCGCTCTGTTTTATGCGACCATTGACAGCTGATTTCTCACTCTTCTTTCAGCTTGTTTATGTGGATTTAATGCTAATGTTGACGTAGTCTGACTCACCAGATGCACGCTGCTGGTATAAGTCCTGTCATTGGCCGCTTGTTTCAAGCAGCATTGTGTTGTCCACTATCTATGTTTTCAAAGTTCCTGGGAAGCAAGAACAATGTCCGAGATACAACCTACACACTGAAAACAGCAATTTAGCACCTGGGAAGCTAATGGTACGAACATAAACAAGCCAACAGCTGTTACCTTTTCTTTTGCAGTCATATAGCCATTTCAGTACCAGAGCTCACCTCCCGATGTGCAAATGTTCCACCAAAACAATTTCCCCTTCAACACTATTTTGCAGCAACACCACTACTGTATCCGGGGTTTAGTTCTGCCCAAGACGTTTGTGATTGGTTTAAAGAAATGCAAACAAGGCAGAGTGTTTTTTCCCTTGTACCAAGATGTGTATGCGTGCAGCCAGTCTTTTCTCCAGTGCTGAGCGCTGTGGAGAGAGGTCTGGCTCTGCGAGACTAATGTTGGGGGAACTTTGCAAATCTTCGCTGGTTTCATCTGGCAGTTGTGGTAGCATTGCAGTAGGTGCTTTATCTGCTGCCTGCCAGGGATCTGCAATTTTTCGGTATCTAAACAAGCTGACAGTTTCACAGACATCTAACCCCGAACCCATCACCATATCTTGGTTGATAAAGTTGTTAGGGCTTACATCTTAGCCAGCAGTTGTTCCACGTTCACTCTTTTCAGACTCTTGTCTGGTCTCCACCAACTTCTGTGAACAAATATTTTGCTCATTAGCTGATAGAAATCTTGCTCATGGGCTACTTGGCTGGTAGTAGTAGAGGAGATCGGTGCTCACATTTCCCAGAAGCTCTTGGTGGGATTTGAACCGCAGCCTCGGGGTCACATCCTCCTCTGCTCCTCATGTTGTCTGTGCTGCTGCTGCTGTCCATTTGTCCTCTATGGAGATAAACTGTTGTTTATACTGCAGGCCACATAGGAAGTCAACCATGGCAGAAGGAATCTGTCTGTGCACCCTCATGGTGTGGACCGACTGTGTGTGTGTGTGTGTGTGTGTGTTTGTGAATCTTCATTTAGTCCTCATAAGAATAGAAAAAAAAAGAAAAAGCCTGGTTGGTTTCTCCTACTTGTCATTTTTCCAAGAAATTAGTTGAGGATTAGGTGAGTGTTAGGGAATGAATATTGCGAATATAAACCTGTGTGTGTGTGTGTGTGTGCTTTGTGTCCACATGTAAATATGTTTGCTTGTATGACCTTAAATGTTGTGTACATGTTTTTTTTTTCAAATCAACTATTTGCCGATATGCAAAAATATCACTTATTGTATGTTATTCTTTTGTGTGTGTGTGTGTGTGTTGTGTGTGTGTGTGTGTGTGTGTGTGTGTGTGTGTGTGTGTGTGTGTGGCAGGTGTTTTGCGTCACCACCCACCATCCATCAAGTCAAATGGGCGAATGACAGGAAGAACAAAAACAAATCCCTCGCTCCGGCAAGAATAAACGACTGATGCCGACCAATGACAAGTGTTTATTGTGTGTGTGTGTGTGTGTTTGAGATGAAGGTATACATGTGTTAGTGTGTGTGTGTATTTTTGTCTGTATGTTTGTGAGTGTGTGTGTGTGGGTGAAACTGAAAGAGAGAGAGAGAAGGACAAAGCAAATGAGTGTGTGAGAGATGAGAGAGATGGAGAATAGGCTGGTGTTTATTGTTTTACCAGTTCAGTAGGCGGACACAATCACACACACACTTATTATCCTGCTCAGTGAGCATACAAAGTAAATATTTCCAAGATGACCAACTCAACCACTCAGTCCCAGTTAGGCTCTAGATAAACTTGCTTTTACCTGCCTGCACCTGGAGGAGTGAAATCCACCAGTCAGCTGACACCAAACTATCTTCTCTGAGAACTTCTGATTTTACACAAAATTAAAGGAGAAATATGTTCAAAAATGAGTACTACAGTCCAGATATTGAATTGGAGCCATAAATGGTACATTGAATACGTTGAATCTATTTGATGTATGATTCATGGTTGAAGAGAGTTGCTTCCCTCCACCCCTCCTCCTCCCCACACTGAAGCTCAGGCTGTTTGCCTGCAGGGACACTGAACACAACAAGATGAGTGCAACATTATGTTTTGACAATAACACGCGTCAATGAGTCCTCCACTGTAAGTCGATCAGCTGTTCATAACTGTCAATTGTCTGTCAATGTAAAGCTGAGCCCATTGTCCCGAAAACAAAAGCCCACTGCTCTGAATATACACACTCTGGAGTTAGAGTTCAGTCAGAGTTCAGGCAAACCTGCCCAAGGAAGGTCTAGTTGCAAAACGTCACAAATAAATGTTGTATTGCAAATTGGACAGTGTGATGGCGTCATTTTGCATCTTTGTTATTAAATTAAAAGTTGTCAGCCATGACCTAAACATATGTCAAAAATTAGCATGAATTGTCTTTGGCAGTAAATGTTTGAATTAATGTCTGTGCAACTGCAAAAAAAAACCAAAAACGTTTGTTAGTTAGTAGCAGTCCTTTTATGAAATGTAATTTAAAAAAAAAAAAGATAATTAACAATGTAATATCACAGATATTATTGATATTACAGATGCTATAGATATTGTCACAGTATGGTTTTATCATGATACTAGATATATTGTTTTATTCCTAAAAAACCCAAGAAATTTGGCAATATTTTCTGAAAGAAACATAATGCACCTGGATTATTTTTTTATCACTTTAATCAAGAAACTTTTACACTAAATGTGTATGCAAACAGTTTGGGTTATTTTGTTTTTTTTAAGATGAGGAAATTTTGTGAAGCTTAAGATGTTTTTTAAAATTGATGATTTCACTTTATGTAAGGATATTTTGAGAAGTGAGAACATTTTTTCCTCAGGATATTTGTGGAAAAAGTTAGTGACAACAGCTTTGAAAGAAGTTAAAGTATTTGGACGTTTTAGGAAGTAAGAGCATTTAGGGAAGGTGGAAAATAAGAAGTCCATGAAATGTGGAGACCATGCATATTTTGGGTGATTTTGGGAAAGTGGGGATATTTTGGAAAACTGAGTAAATTTTTCCCTAAGTAAGGAGTAGAGCTGCAACTATTAGTCAGTCGGGAAAAAAAAAATTGCCAATTGTTTTGATTATTAACCATTTCAGTCATTTTTCAAGCATAAATGTCAAACATTTGCTGCTTCCAGCTTCTTAGATGTGAGGATTTGCTGTTTGTTTTTTTTCCATTTATGGCGATAAATGAATATTCTTTGGACTGTGGGGACATTTGTGAAAAAGTGAAAGTGTGCCAGTCTTTTTTGTCAGTTGACATTCTTTTGTAAGATACTTTTTGAAAGTGTGGCCAGTTTTGAAAGACATTAAAATGTTTTTGAATGTGAAAACATTTTGGGAAGTGAAGACATTTTATAATTTATCTTTCTGTTCATTCCTTTATATAGCTTTAGAATCTTGTTGTATATGTTCAAGAGCAAGAAAGGTATTTATATTCATATCAAAGTTAGGGTCAGGGGCTAGAGAATGCCTTATGTCAATGAGGGTCCTCACAAGTGTAGTGTTGTGTGTGTGTGTGTGCGCGTGTGTGTGTGTGTGTGTGTGTGTGGTGACGGGTAGTGATGACCTCCTCCAGCTGTCGGTGGATAATGAGAAGCTGTCAGCAGCAAGAGGACAGGACACACACACACGCGCGCACACACTCACGGTCACAAAAACAAATGCACATTGTATTTGCCCACTAGAAGACACACAAACACACCATGTCACTTTTCTGTCTTTATTTTAGGGCAGAAAGGTTGTAGTTGTGTAAAGGTGACTCATTTCAGCTGTGATGTCAAGTTCTGGAGAATCTCAGGATGAGGCTGTTTGCGGAGACTTAGTTTTGTAACAGGTTTATGAGGACTGAGAGCCTCCAGTCAGTGGTCCAGTCTGTCAGGAACAAGCTGTGTCAGTACTGGATCATCTGATTTACATGACCAGATCATGAGTGTGAGTCCTCAGTTAAATGGACAACATAAGGAGCAGCAGGCAGCAGGATTGTGGAGGACTGTGAGTCCCTGGGAGCAGAGAACAGTCCTCTGTCTCACCGTATGTTCGGTTTCTCCCAAACAATCCTCATACTTCAATCTCATTCTCCTGCCTCCTCATAGCTCCATCAGAAGCATATTTGGAAATTTAACGTACTGAACATTTAGATCAAAGGCTCATGATAACATTATGCTGGAGTGGTTTGAAAGTCGCCTGTACAGCAGGTGATTTGGCACAATTTTTAACTCGCCTGGCTTTGGGATCCATTGTTACCGCTGTGAAACATGGCTGACTGCACCTGATGGCCTACATGAAAGAGCAAGCTGTAAACTTTTCATCAGTGGTGGAAGATATATTCATTTATCTGAGTAAAAAATAGCACAATGAAGTCCTGCATTCAGAATGATTCTTAGGTAGGAAAATTGCTTAATTTCTTCTTCGTCTTCCTCTTTACTGCATCATGCGGTACAGACCCAAGTCAGAAATTTTTAAGCGGTTAGTAGGGTGTTGTAGTTTACTCTGGTGACGTCTTCAGATATCTTGTTAAGCCAACAACCCAGAAATATTCAGTTTACTGTCATAAAGGAGTAAAGAAACCAGAAAATATTCAAATTTAAGAACCTGAAACCAGAGAATTTTGACTTTATTTCTTTAAAAAAATCCTCAAACAGATTAATTGAATATCAAAATAGTTGTCAATTAATTTAATAATCGATTATTAATCAATTAATTGCTGCTACAATTAAAGAGAAATATGTTACCTGTAAAAAGTCAGCTGTAGTGCTGTGCAGTAACTCTACTAACATTAGGTTTGTTCTTTTAACTTAGCAGAATGTAGCATGCACTAATGTGGTGTATCCCTTGTGTTACTTTGTTTTACATCATTTCCCTCACACTTTTCCAGCTTCCACTTTTCCAGCTTCTTTCTATCTTCAGACATTTGTTGGACACTTTGTTTTTCCTCTGAAGAACTCCACCCAGAAACCGTGGAAGGTTTCCGGAGGAGATGGGCTGCTGCCACATGGATGGGTGGAGATATGGAAAAGAGCTTGAACGTGTTGTAGTTTTCTCTCTCTCATCGTCCACTCTTCTCTCCTTATCATGACTGTCTGCCTGTATGTATCAGACTTTTTTTTTTTAGACCACAACTACCCCTCCTCTCCAAACACTCACACTTCCTTCCTTGAGCTACTGAACCCCATGTAGAAATTAACCACAATTACACACACACACACACCAGCAGGTTGGACCCCAGGGCTCAGTTTGGGAGGAAACTCCCTTTCTAATTTTCCTCATAAAGACTCTAATGAAGACTAATGACGGAGCGAGAGGTGTGTGTGTGTGTGTGTGTGTGTGTGTGTGTGTGTGTGTGTGTGTGTGTGTGTGTGTGTGTGTGTGTGTGTGTGTGTGGTGTGTGTGTGTGTTGTGTGTGTGTGTGTGTGTTTTTAACAGCCTGGCTCTTCTGTCTGGGAATGTCTCTGTTCTCCTCTCGCTCCTTCCTTCCATCCCTCCATCATTTCATTCAGCCCTTTTTATTCTTTTTTCCATCCCCTCTTTTTGTTTCCTCCCTCTTTTATTTCCTTCATTTGTCCTTTCATGTTTACTGTTGTTCCACTGCATCTTTTCAGCCTGTTTGTTCTTTTCTCTCTGTTTTCATCCTTATTGTGTTCTCTCTATCTTGGTCCTTTTTGATCTGTCATTTTATCCCTCTTTCTTTCTTTTTTCTCCTACTTCCTGTTTTTACATCTTTCTAGTTTCCTTTTTTATATTACTCTCTTTTCTCCTCTTCTTCTCTGTTTCTCCCTCTTTACAACCCAGTCCCTAATTAATACCAGGGTGCAAAATTAACCGTTTTGTCCACCATCCAGTTGGCTAGTGAATCTTGAAATTTTACCAGCCACTCAATAGATGACCATTGTTTTTTTGGCTGCTGAGTGAAGCCAGTCTACCAACCTCTTGCATATTTTACCAGCATTTGGCTGGTGGCAATTTTGTGCCCTGATTTACACTGATCTATTAACACAGATAGTATTAGTTGTAATGGAAATAATGACAGCTAATGAGAAACCAGAGACATTAGGAGCAATTTTACATTTTGTGTTGGGGCAGTTAGTGTGATATTTGTTGTCAAGCTAAAAAGCAGATATGTCTCTAGTCAGTAGTAGGGCAAATTTGGCTGCTGCAGTCAAGTGTTCGGTGGCAAATCACAATAATGTTGTCCTCATCAAAAAAATATAGTTGAAGCCCAAAGAGTAGGGGTGAGGCTATTCGTTGACATAATCAACATCATCGTTACGGAAATTTGTCGATTTGCATAGTGTGTTGACATGCTGCTGTGAAATGCTGTGCCTCGTCAAAGCACGGATTCACCTGGAGAACAAGCTGCAGAGAGCCTTGCTACAACCATCTAAAGAATGGGAGTATTTTAGACGGACGCTGTCTTTAGCTCCACAAACGTGTTATCACAGCAGTGAACTGCTCCGCACAAATGCTGGAACAGGTTTCTTTTAGTATAAGTCACTTGAGATAGAGTTTCTAGATGTTTATTCATCGCTCCTGTGCTAAAAGTGATGTCTGCACCACTGCTGTTAATTTTACACCATGCATGATCTAATGGTATTATTTGGCTGTTTTATACTTTCTGTTCACTTTACCAACCATGCTTGAGTGCGAAATGGCTAAAACTAACATTACAGACAGTCTGTAATTCATTTAATTTACATGGTTTCCTTTTGCCCCACAGTGTTATAACCAGTTTAAAACACAGTTGGTAGCAGCATGCACCTTTAAAGTTGGTCTGTGACCCACAAATAAAAACAGATAAGGCAGTGTGACTGCTTAGTCTTCAGCAGGGCTACAATGAATGATTATTTTCATAATCAATTCTGTTGATTATTTTCTTGATTAATTGATTAGTTGTTTGGTACATAAAATGTCAGAAAATGGTGAACAATTTTGATCGCAAAGCCCAAGATGATGTCCTCAAATATCCGGTTTTATGCACAACCCACAGATAATCAGTTTTGTCACAGAGAATAAAGATCCAGGAAAATTCACATTGAAATCAGAGAATATGGACATTTTTTCATTAAAACAGACACAAAACTGTTAACTGATTGTCAAAATAGTTGTCAGTTAACTTAATCATTGATTAATAATCAATTAATCATTGCAGATCTAGTCTACAGATAAAACTTTTGTCTACAGACTAAGCCGCCATAGACTTTTGGTTCTATAAAAGCCTTTTGTTTTTTATTTTTGTATTGAGTAAAATAAATAGCCTACATTGACACATCTGACTTGACAGATTGTCAAAACATTTAATTTGAATTCTTACCCAAAATGCTCTATAAAACCCAAAGTATATTGTGAAGTTTTTTGATGAATTTTACTAGAAAAAAAGAACATTTGAAGAGTCAGAACTGCTCTTTGTTTTTGTTGTTATAGGGATGTCAGTTAGGGTTAGGGTCATCATCCAATCATCCATCTTTGCTTGCTACATCTGAGCATTTCTTACCCTCAGGTGTGCATAAACTACAGACCATATAAACCTATTTTTAAAATACAAACAAGCTATCGTTCTCTCTTTAAGAGTTAAATGAAAAAAAAAACTTTTCTAAATGGAACTCTGTTTTGCTGTGTTTCTTCCCTGTAAAAAAAAAAAAAAAAAACATGACATGATGCATTTTCTGTTGTGAGTTTGTTTGGAGCAAACAGTAGAAGAAGAAGTGAGTCGTTAGATCGACCAGTTGCAGCGGTTTCAGGTGGATCTCCCCCTTTTAAAAATCAATGATAAACCTCTTCATGATGGGTCACTGTTTGTCCCAGACATGTTTCTCACTTTTTATCTTTTCATTACCCATCATCCCCTGCCCCTCTCTCTATCTTCGTTCTTTAAACGCACATCATTTCATCATGTTACACCTCTTTTTCTCTCCACCTTCTCCCCCTTTTTTCCCTGCATTTTCTCCAACGTCGCCTCTCGGATCCTTCAATCTCTTTTCCCCGCGCTGTCACCTTTTCATCCTTCCTCGTTGCCTCCTTCGCTTTCTATCCATCCTTCTTCATCTCTGGCTATTTCTCCTCTCTGTCCATCGCTCTGTGTTTCTGCCTCCATTAGGGGGAAATGGAAAAAGTGACATCAGCTATTTGGTAAACGGAGAGAGATGGAGAGACAGAGAGAGAAGGATGAAACAGAGGATAGAAAAATGGAAAGCAAAGATCAAAAGAGTGACATGAGGAGTGATTGTGAGAGAGAGAAAAGGAAAACAAGAGAGGAGAAAAAAGAGTGACAGAGGTGGGAGATTATTAAAGACAGAAGTATGAGGAGGAGAGAGGTAGAGATCCATTAGAGACAGAGAGAGTGAGAAAGAGGGAAAGGCTTCACCTCATTAACCTCGTAATGCAGAGTAAATATACAGTCTAAATGGAACATAGACCACGTGTGTGTGTGTGTGTGTGTGTGTGTGTGTGTGTGTGTGTGTGTGTGTGTGTGTGTGTGTGTGTGTGTGTGTGTGTGTGTGTGTGTGTGTGTGTGTGTGTGTGTGTGTGTGTTGTGTGTGTGTGTGTGTGTGTGTGTGTGTGTGTGTTTACTCCCAGGCTTCTGTGTGAGAGAGTGTGTGTGTGTGTGTGTCCACGAGATACATTACCAGAATACCAGAGTGCCTATCTGTATTTGTACTGTGTGTGTGTGTGTGAATATCTTCTGAAATACCACAGTATGTGTGTGTGTGTGAGTGTTTTACAATCCAAGACAGATCATTTTACATCATTGAAAGATAATATGTTATCACCTAGTGTTGCAACTAACGATCATTTTCATATTTGATTAATCTGTCAATTATTTTCTCGGTTAATCAATGAATAGTTGATTGTTTTATGTCAGAAAATGGTGAAAAATCAGAGTCCAAGATGACGTCCTTAAATATCTTATTTTGTCTGTAACTCAAAGACATTCTGTTTACTGTCAGAGAGGAGTAAAAATAACAGAAAATATTCACATTTAAGGACCTGAAATCAGAGAATTGTGGCTTTTTTCTTTGAACATTATTCAAACCGATTAATTGATTATCAAAATATTGACAAACCTGAATTTTTACATATGAGAAAAAACATAATTTATGTGAGTTTAGCAAAAACTGATGAATTAATGGATAAGGCTGGTGTACTGTATATATATTTTTCTGAGGCTGTTTGTAATGAAAAGACATTTCCCCGTCTGTCTGTGGCTCTCAGTGCTAAGAATATTTGTTCTGGGAATGTATAACTTTAAAAACTCAGCAATTTCCTAAAACAGCTGCTCATTGTGGTTTTAGCAAAGGAAGAAATAGTGCATTTATTAGAGGGCTATTTCCAGCAGTGGACTAATAGAGATTTGGTACTTTAGTGAGTATTTGTGGTGACAGGACAGTGTATGTAGGATTGACTTAAAATAAACTACGCTGTGTGTGTGTGTATGTGTTCATAGTAATGAAGGACCCAGTGCAACAGTGTGACTCACCAGTGTGTTTGTAGTCATACGAGCATAGCATTAGCGATGGCAGTGTCAGTCTGTCGGTCCACTACTTGGGTCCAGACTGAAATATTTCAACAATTATCAAATGGACTGCCATTAAATTTAGTAAAAACATTGATGGTCCGCAGATGATCAAACCTACTGATGTGTCATCCCTTGACTTTTCATCTAGCGCCACTGTGAGGTTGATATTATGGATGCACAATACTGGATTTTTGCAGATAACAGAGATGCTGATGATTTTTTTTACACCTAATGTCAGAGAACATAAAGTCTCTCTTGTAGCGGAGTAAACATTATTATGCCTACTCTTATCATGATGGCCAGCTGCAAAAAATATATATTTTTACAAAATCCACTGCATCCTGTGCACAGTATGCAGTTCAACTAGCACAGCCGGTAGGAACCTACGTCCTGTTAGACTTGAACTTTGCTTTAGGGCGTTTACGAATGTTGGTCTTTCCTGACTAGATCCTTGCTTGTGTTTTTTCAGCTCTCAGATATATGTTGCTTTGGGTAAAAGCTAGAGATACACAATTTTCTTGGCCGATTTCCGATTTTTTTAAAGGGTCTGACCTGCCGATTCCGATTTTGGCCGATTTTCAGTCTTTCTAAGAAATATAATTGACAGCATTCACAAATATTTTTGCAACTTTTCTTGTAAAACTAAATTGGATGTTCTAATAGAACACTGACTATTAAATAACATATATTTTCTCCAAAAGTGCCCCAGATTTCAGCCCAGCCTTATTATAAGATTAAATTAATATTGTGTACTAGAAGAAACGTGATCTCGCAAGATTTCGCGGGACGCGATTTCACGTGATCTTGTGTAGAAGACGATGTAAACAAACCGGAGACAGATGCAGTGCAACAGTTTGCTGTAGTAAAACTTTGCAGTGAGAAAAACAGAAGAAGAAGTTTAACGAGTCTGGATGAGAAAATGTTTGAGAGACACATCAACACAGGTTGTTGATTCTTAAGCCAGAACAGGAGGTGAGATTTTATCTGTCAGTCTGTGAACAGCAGTCTGCTGCTGGCTAACATTAGCATGAAGAGCTACAAAGTTTACCGCTGGTTGGCGACACCGTCAGCTGTTCTGTCTCAGTGTAGATTGTCTGTTTTCTCTTTATACTGTTCTTGGAGTCTGTCCCTAACACTGACTTCATGCGAGCATGTGTCTGAGTGTGTGCTGCTATGATCAGCACTGTGGTGGGTGTGACATTACGGCCAGTGTGTGCTACGCGCATGACGTGACCATCATGCAGAGTGTGTGTGCGAATATGACGGGCACAGAATCGGATATGTGGCTCTGACCGGCCGGTCACCGGTCAGGGCCAGTCACGCTGAAAACCAGCCGGTTCCGGTCTCTGGCTGGTCAATCGGTGCATCCCTAGTAAAAGCATCTGTTTAATGAAATTGCAAATTGTTGTAACTGGCAAATGCAGACATGGTGACAGTTTCTCTTTGTTCTTGACAAATTTGTTGTAATAATTGGCATGACAACTCTTAAAATTGTAAAACTACATTTGTAGAGTTGAAGGAATATTATTTGGCTCTTTCTCGAATGACTGATGCTGAGCAATCGTATTGTATTGTATTGAGCAATCATAGCAATTGTCATTGATCCCCTGATTCTCATGTAGCACTTTTTATGACTAAAAGGTCATAAAAGGTGCAAAACAAATTAAATTCCCATCGGCCTCAGCTGAATCACTCTGTGTTGCTGTTGTTTGCTCATGTAAAAATGATGTTTTTTAATTCGGCATTAGTTAGGTGTAGTGGCACATTATCTAGAAATTCGGTGTGGCCTTTTTTTGTCTGTGTGAGGCACGTGGTTCTCTGTAAAAATAGACAGTGAAAATGTAGAAAGATAGGGCGGGCAGTAGCAGCACCTCGGCAGCAACATTGTCTGTTCAGAAACTGTGCATGTGAACTGCAGCTGTTCAGCAAGATAGCGGTCATGCACAGGTAAATGTAGTCAGTGTGGTGTGGACTTTCATTTAGTTCCCCTGGTTTCATAGTTCCTGGAACTATGAATTATGGTTTCATAGTTCCTGGAACTATGAAACTTATTTCAAAAAGGGCTCTAAGAGCCACTGAATTCATGGAGTTTCATCAGTGTGCAGTGCTGTTTACCACACTGTTTGTTTTTTTAATATCATCACCAGATGGTGACAAAATCCAACAAAAGCTAAAAGTTTGTATTACTTGATTGCTATTTTTTCACCCTTTCTTTTTTTTTTGCAAGCAAAAATGTATCCCATCAGAATAATTTGAAAGACTTAAATATTATGTTTGTGTGCGTGTGTAAAACACCAGACAGCAGTCATTATAATACTGTATATTTGCAGTCAGCTCAAACCCAGAGAACAGTGACAGACTGAGAGATCATCAGGAGAAAAAAATAATAAAACAAAAAACAAGAAAAACGCTGAATGTTGTTTCTATCTACACGGAATATCCCTTTAATCCCAAACCCTACCCACCCCGGCCCCACCCACCCCTTCCTCATCCCTCCCGTACACATTTCAAATAGTAATCAACAAATAAACAAACAAATAAAACACGCAGTGGAATAAACAAAACTGCAACACAACAGTCTGCACTCTTTAGTAGTTCAGAAAATGAGGGGAAGAAAAAGTTTCTTGTGTTTCATGGAGCTGAGGAGTGCTTGATTTCCACACCTGAAGCACTCTTTGTCACTTTTAGGGGGAATGATCAGGGATGGGTTCTCGAATTCAATGAAAAAGGAATAAAATTAAGTTTGATTTATTAAGGAAAGTCATGATTAAGTTTCCATCGGCTGACAAATCAAGCACTCCTCGTCTTTTAGTTTGACACACTCCAGAAACTCGACTATTACTTCCTGGTCACGGGGGAATGGGGGTCAAAAGGTGAAAAGGTCCAAAGACGAGGAAGAGAATTCAACGTACCTTTAGGATATAATATTGTGTCTAAAAATCACTCCGTTGTAATAAAAAAAGGGTTTGTTTTTTTGAACTTTTGCATCATTTGAGAAACTGATTTCACAGGTTAAGGGTGATAGAAAATACTTCATACATTGAAAAGCTGCATCCAACATTTTCAGAGTAATGCCTCCTTACAGAGAGATAGAGAAATAAAGAAAAGGAGATATAGAAGAAGCAAGGAAAAGGGCAAAAAAGTGAGAATATATAAGGGGAAGAGAAGCTGATTTGTAGAAAAGAAAATATAGAGCGAAATGAAGCAAAAAAGAGCATAAGAGGGGAAGGAGGTAAGGAGTGTACGGAGGATAAAATAAGCCAAATGACAACATAAGAAAAGTTTTCCCATGCATTTTTTTCAGTCCCTGTACGGAAAACAAAAATGAATGAAACATGAGAGACAGAAATAGCCTCCCAAGTTGTTTTCCTCCTTTTTTTTCTTCAGTTTTTTTCCACTTCTTTTTTCTAAACCCCTCTTCTTCCTCCAGTCCTGAGCTCCTCCGATTAAGCTGATTACCGTCCAACCAGAGGGTGTTGACAGTCAGCCAGAAGAGACACAAAGTCCATCCCCTTCTGATGGACTACCATGGGTCTTTATTTCAGAAAAAAATAGGTACGGAAGGTAACGGTGAGGGACAAATATGTTTTTGATCCTGTTTGAATTGTGCCATGAATTACACATATGATGTTTGTCAATTTTAAGATATTTTTAAGTCAAGAAAGTAGCAATTTGTCATTAAACTCAAAGTATAACCTCTTGTCTAGACCACAAACACCATACCACACTGAAACATCTGTCTATATGCAGGATCTGTCTTGTCTGCATTTCAAAGCATTGAGCAGCAACTTTCTGTGCAGTTTTTCTTCACTATCTCTGAATACTCCTGATCTATTTTTCCATCTACACAATGCATGTGATTGTAGCATAAGCACCACAGAGTGTGTACACACAGTGAATGTGGCTGAGCAAAAGAGTGTCACTGACTGCGCTCAGAGCAGTCAGGTGTTGGTGATCAGAGCAGAGAGATAAATGTTAATTGGTAAAGTTGTTGAGTGGCAGTAAATGTACAGTTTGCCTGCAGAAACACTACAGAAGAAGTTCTGCTGTGTAAAGTGTAACGTCTGTGGAATTCCAAAGCAGAGCAGAGGCAGCTGTTCTGTGGCTTGGCCTGGTTAATATGTTTTCATTGCCTTTTTACTAGACTTCAACCTCACATTCATGTGCGTGTTGTTGAAAACATAAACTTGTAGTCTAAATAAATGCTCCAGGTCGAATTTACACCTGTGAGACACAGCTGAGACATGCAACACAGAGCTGGTGCTGCATGGATTAAAATGAGGTGTTTCTGTTGCATGGGATGTGCAAGTGAAAAACACAACTACACTAAGACTACACAACCAAAAGTTGTGTAAGCAACGTCACAACTTTCTCTGTCCACAAGCTAACATTAACTGCTGAAGCCATGATGTCTGTGTGTTTTTGTACAAAGATGCAGTCACACAGGCAATAGGTCTTACTTGTTCTTTCACTTCCCATCTGATAAAAAGACCAGGACTTGCTGGATAAACACAGCAAGTAAGATAACGTTACATGGGACAGCGATGTTGGTGACATATATTGTGCAAAATGAGAAATGTAGTTCACGGAACTGTAGGCCTGCAACTAACGATTATTTCCACTATTGATTCATTAATCGATCACAATCATTTAGTCTAAAAAATGTAAAATAAAAAATGCTCATCACAATTTCCCAGAATCCAAGTGACATCCTCAAATTTCTTCATTTGTCCAACCAACAGTCCAAAACCCAAAGATTCATCATTTACTTTGAAGTGATGAAGAAAAGCAGCAAATTTTCACATTTAGGAAGCTGGAACCAGCAAATGTTTGACATTTTTGCATGAAAAATTACTGAAACAGTTAATCAGTTATCAAAATATCTGGCAACTAATTTTCCTTTGATCGACTAGTCGATTAATTGACTAGTCGTTGCTGAGCGGTCTCACACAAAACTAAATGGTACTGCGACAAACCACAACTTTCTGGTCTTGTAAAATTATCTTTTAAATTGACAAAACATCATATGTGTAATTAATGGTATAATTTGAATGGGACCAAAATATTTGTCTCTTGCCGTTGACTACTGTTTATATTTCTTTCGAAATACGGTCCCATGGTGGCCCGTCAGAAGGAGAGGGACTTTGTCTCTCTATGACGTTGACTGAAGTCACGTCAAATCCAGAGGGGGGTTGTAAATAAGAACATTTAGTCTGTTCATCGAAGCTTTCTTGTCTTGATGGCACCAATCAGAAAAACACTCCACACCTGTGGATCCCATCGTGTTATTGGACCATTTTAAGTCTTGAAGTCTTTTCCAATCAAATTGATCCTTGATGTCCCCACTTGATGTCCCACCAACATCTGTCCAAATCTTAGAGCGCGTCCCGTTTCCTTGGTGATGACTTTTTTTTCTCCTTGTTCCTCAGGAATGATTTTTATTTTTCAGTTTTTCTAAACAAACGAGGGATGACGGAAGTCCCGGTGCAGGGAGAGAAAAAGAGGAATGAATGGAGTGAAGTTTGTCTAAAAAGAAGAAAGAGAAGAAAGAAGTAGAGAGACAACCCCCCCTAGTTTGTCCAGATCAAGGGGCGTGTCTCCTAGTAGTCTCATTGTTTCATAGCAACATCAAAAAGTTTGCATGTAGCAAAGATAGAATCCCGCCTGGGGAGGTTTGTTGCCGTGGTGATCCAGGCTGCCGTGGAAGCCGTGGTTGCTGTGGAAACGGGCTGGTGGAGTTCTTCTGTGCAGGAAGGGAAGGAGAAAGGTGGGAAAAGGGTGGGGTTTCTGGAGGCGGAGCCCTTCTTTCTAGAACATCATGGGTGTCTTCAGAAACGCCCGGGATTCTGGATAAAAAGCAAAACAAAAAAACACACAGGAATCAGTAAATATACAAAGTAAAAATAAAATTGACTTGAGTGACTGTAGTTAACTCAGGCTGCTGCAACTAACAAATGATTTTCTTCATCCATTAATTAATCGTTTGTTCTGTGAAAAGTAGAGGTTGACCAATTAATCGGTTTGGCTGATTTCAGTGCCTATAGGACATTTTACAAACTATCAGTATCAGTGGAATTTGGCTCTGATAGTGGCTGAATACTGTGCAGCTTCCACCAGTCACATGGGGAAGCAGGGTTTCCCCCAGAAAACTTGCTAAGCCTGGTGGTAGAGAAGCCCACCGGCGGCCTACCAAGTTTTTGTAAAAAAAAATATTAAAAGCTGACAGGAATTTTGAAATGATGACTATTATGTGTTATTATAATCCATTTATTAACAATACTTAAACGTAGTCTCACAAAAAGTCACAATCTTGAAATACGGTTTTAACAAACACAAAAAAATACAATTAAAATAAATAATATCAATTGTTTTCACTTAAGTTAAATCCTAGTGAATCTTAAAACAAGCCATTGCTGGTCACATTTAAAAGTAAAATAAATTAACATAAATAAAAAAGTGCAAACATGGCCAAGGGATAAAACCAGGGAACTCAGAGGCTGAAGAGGTATGCTGTGCTGTGCAGTGTTGGGCACGTTACTTTAAAAAAGTAATTAGTTATAGTTACTAGTTACTTCTCCCAAAAAGTAACTGAGTTAGTAACTGAATTACCCCACTATAAAAGTAACTAGTTACCAGGGAAAGTAACTATTGCTTACTCTTTTTTTTTTTAGTTTAAATATGTCTAAGAATTTGGATTTTTTTCAAAGCAGGTTTCACAAGCCAGTTGCATAGAGTAGAATTGCATAGACAGGTACTAACACAGAACTTTTAATATTTATTGATTAGAGTTGCTTACAACGGACGTGGACAAACACTTCGCTCCGGGACATAATGTACACTTCATATGTACGTTCTTGCCTTTTACCTCAAGGAAAATAAAGTAGTGTCTGTACTTCGACTTTGAAAACGGCCAACTTTCCCTCCAGACTCGCCATTGCTGCAGTTTACCTCTGCTAGTTTGGGTGTGTGGGGCTGCTGTGTGTGTGTGTGTGGTTTGTGTGTAAACTGAACACTGCCTCTGATTGGCTTACCGTGAAAGCTTACGCTACCTTAGCCAATCATCATCACTTATGCGGTTGTCCCGCCCCTCCCTCCTCCCTCACCAAAGAAAAAAAATAAACAGCTGTGCAGCTCCTGTTGCTGAGAGACAAGTTGGATGACAAGAGCTTCGATGAGTAGCTATAGTTTATAACGCCCCCATTTAATTGTCGTAAAGATAACAACGTTTTAACGATGGAAATAGTAATTAGTTAGATTACCCGTTTACTGAAAAAAATAACGCCGTTAGTAACGCCGTTATTCTCATCACTGGTGCTGTGTGACCTCTTCTACTTTTTGCTGCACATGGTGCAGGTTGGATCAGTGCAAGCAATCCGTCTGGGCTTTTCAAAGAACTCTTCGTGCTTACCATACTCGGTCTTGTAGAGCCATCCGCTAAATTTAGGGTCAGCTAACCATTTTGGATTAAATCCGCTAGTTCGATGTTTACCATCGCGGCTCGCAGGAGGCTGCTCCGACGACGTGCTAACATCCGTGCTAACTCGCACTGGCTCTGCCTCATCATCGAGCCGCGGCTCGGTCGGCTCGCCGGGGATGCACTCCCTTGGCCTGGGGGTGAACGAGTGGGCTCATCGTCTCCTCCAGTGCTCCTCCGACATGACACGTAAAAGTTGTTAACGTGTAGACAGGTAGAGGTTTTGGGCGTTCAGATGATGGAAAATACACCTGACCTCTCACCCCCTATGTGTTTACGTATCGACCATAAGCTGTCGCCATTGCGCTTTCAACCGTATCACCAGATGCGGTTAAAAGCTCTGTATACCGTCTTTGGTATCACTGTTTTGGTGCATAAAAAAACCTATTTAAAATAAATAAACAAGTGACGCTTAGCCTGGCGGGGGGGCAAGAAAAGCCTGGCGGCCCGCCAGGCCTATAAAGCACTGGGGGAAACCCTGGGGAAGTATATAATCATCCATGATGATGAGGATGTCATGATATCAGCAGTTAACCAGCTATTGGCTTTTTCCTGCTCCAAACTATCTTTATTGTATCTGCTCTCACCCTCCAGTAACATAACATTTGATAACGTTTCTGTTGATCAACTAATCGTTTCAGCTCCGTTGTAAATTCACTGAACCAACTGTAGGATTTCTCAGATTCCCATGTGGGGGTTGGTGTTTCTCAGTGGTACGCTGATATGTAACAAATCTCAAAGTTCTATTGAACTACAGAGAGAAAGTGAAAGAAAAAAGATACAGAATTAAGGGTGGTCCAAACAGTATTTTTAGGGCCGATCACTGATTACTGGAAAGTTTATCTGTTGATCACAGGGTCTATTTGAAGCCTTCCATTTATTGTGAAGTGTTACTCATTTAACTGTTAAATGTTAAACTGTTAGCAACATGATTAAATATTAAAATTAAGAAGATGAGAAACTCTCACGAATTGGTGACAGTTTATTTATTGGCAGGCAATATGTGCAAGATATTCAGCTCTCTCTTAGTGACACAACTTAAATCATAGCAGCCTACACTTAGTTATTGGGAGCAGCTTTGAGCTTAGCAATTTAGCCTTCCAAGTCCCGCCCCTTTTGTTCTGTGCTCTAATAACAGTTAAGCAAACTTGTTACCTTTTCCTGCTACATAGCTACGGTTTTGCTAACATGAGCTAACTTAAGATGTGTGCCTTTATGTTGTTTTTTCAGGAAAAGGAGAAAGTTGACAAATGAAAGATGTGGATTAGCTCGCTAGTTCATTGGCAAGCTGAATGTGAATATATGTCGCTTTTACAGATGTTCCAGTGACATCTTATAATCATCTTCAAACTTTGTTTTTCTTTTCAACATAGATGAGCCAAGCACATAAGAGGACAGGACATACAGGAAACAGGAAAGGAGAAAGCTGACCGAGGTACCAAACTTGCTCAACTGTTATTGGAGCACAGAGCTAAAAGGAGCAAGACTAGAGGACTAGAGAGGGCAGATAGAGATCATTATGATTCATCTCTCGAAGCTAATGTCTTAAGCATCTATGGCAAAGTTTTCTTTCTAAGTATAAGCATCTCCTCATTTTGGCATGTGCTTCTTATGGGAGAGCTTTTAGTGTCCCGTCAAGAAGTGACTCGTCTGTCCATTTCGTTATGTGATCGGCTCTTCTGATCAGCCTTTATAGAGACCACTGATCAAACTAATTAGAACAAATATTGGCCAATAACGTTTGGTGGCCAGAGCACCCTTATATAGAGAGAGATGGGAAAAGAGGAGTCGAGCAAAAAAGTGAGAGGATATAAGAGGAAGAGGACATGATTTACAGAAAAAAGAAAGAAAAGAGAGAGGAATGAAGTAGATAAGTGTTTGTTTGTCTGGAGACTGAGATCTGTAAAAATTTCAGTTTACTAAGAACCACCAAAGTTTTGTTAAACTGAGATTAGACTCATGATATCCGTAGCAGATATGTAGCTGCTCATTATTTTAAATTAGCCTCACATTTTAAGTCTTGTTACCATCAACTTTGGGCACACTGTCACTGGTGTTTTCACCTTCACACACCGCTGTGCTACATCACTGTGAAACACAAGGCCACAGACTAACATCTTCACACATCCTGCACCATCACCTCATCCACATTATAAGAAAATAGTTTAAATCACCACAATTTCAAACTCTTGTCGCTGCCAACCTGCAAACTCTGCTAGCGCAACTTTAAACGCATTTTAAAAAGTGCAAATCTATTAAGCTCCACTTGTACAGTAATTTGATCATGATTATTGCAGCAGGACAGAGGTTTTTAGCTGAAAGTGTTGTCTTGTTCTCTCTTTATGCAGCATCCGTTTATGATAGAAATCTCATATCTCCAATTTTGCCGGGGTCGGCTCTCCCTCTCCCTTTTCTTTCTCTCTCATTTCACCTCCGTCGTTCTCCTTCCGCTCCCCGTAGTGCTGTTGCTGCACCCACCCACACAGGAGCACGTGCACACACACACATGCATATAACAGAAACACGCTCGCA
Source organism: Lutjanus argentimaculatus (assembly GCA_034769285.1). Lineage (NCBI taxonomy): Eukaryota > Metazoa > Chordata > Actinopteri > Lutjaniformes > Lutjanidae > Lutjanus > Lutjanus argentimaculatus. The sequence goes on from JAWZSL010000018.1 coordinate 13,255,077, forward strand.
TGCACACCTTCCTCTCCCTGCGGTGTCATTGTTTTCTGCGAACGTTGCAAAGTGTTTACATTTCTGCATAACAGCAACCATAAACCTGCCCTCCCTCCTCTTTCTCCTCTTTCCATCCTGCACCTCTTTCTCTTCTTGCCCTCCACGACTTTTTTTACTCCTCTTCCTCTGCTCTTTGTCATCATCTTACCCCCTCTGTTTTGTCCTCTATTCATCATTCTTTGTGTTTTTAGATATGAAACAGGTTCCAGGTCTCCGTGTTGGAGTAAAAAAAAAAACTTTCTTAAATTTTCTCTTTCATCTCGCGCTCGCCCCTCGTTTCCTCCTTCATATTCCCTGCCTTCCCTCCTTTTCATCCCTCTCATCTCCTGCCCTTCCCTATTTTTATCACTCCACGATCCACTCAGACCCCCTCCTCTCCTCCTCTTTCATCCCTCTATTCTACATGCATCCCCTCCTCCTCCTCACCTCCCCTCTGCTCCCTCCTGTCCTCTATCTGTTACTCTCATATTATTTTTATCCCGACCCATTCTTCTCTCTGTCCTCTCCTGTCCTTTCTTTTTCTCCTTTAGGCAGCAGGTTTGGCCTGCTGCTTAAAAAACTGTCCTGCAACTTAAAAAGTCGCAGCTTTGATCGCCCCAGTGCTGTCCTTAAAACTTAAATCTGTAACTTCACAAACTCGTGTCATCATGGTCAAAGGTTGTTAGACATTCAGATTTGTAGATTGTCTGTAGCTAGATTCATTTTGATCTCATTGTTCAAGCCCACGGCCTTTCTGTCTGTCAATTAGGGCTGCAACTTATGATTATTTTTATAGTCGATATGCAGAATATATGTTTTGATTAATCGATAAATCTAATTTGGTCTGTAATATCCCATAAAATTGTAAGAATTCCCAAGTTGACATATTTAAAGCTGGCCGTTACAGCAGGGAGGGGAGGACTGCAGTGCTGGCTAGTGGTGTGCAGCTGTGTAACATCTTAGAGGCAACAGTTAACCAGTGTTATAAATTAAATATATAAGCAAATACTAGTTGACTAATCACACACCCCCCTAGTTATGAGAATGCTTAACCAGTAGATTTTCTTTGATATTGCGACAAAATTGTAGGAATGACTATGGTGTTTCCACAAAGTATTAACCCAATGAGATTTTTTGTTAAAAAAAATCATCAATAATGACTAAGTGGGAAAAGTCAAATAATAGAACAGTTAGAACAGTCTGATAAGTTCAGTAGATTACATCATGTTACTGTATGCAGCCTTTAAAACCAGGAAAATATATATACCATTATCACAATGTAATGATATCCAAAATATCCAAAACGATAATATTGCCCAATATTTCCTGGAATTTTATAAGCATTGCAGCCCTACATTAAACATGACAATTAGGCCAACTTTAGTCTTTGTTGTTTTTAAATAACCACCAATGAAATATTTTTTGTTGAAATTGCCTTGACTGAAACAGTTGTGGTGTGATAGCAGGGGAGAAAAATGATTTCTTTTTCATTATTAGCCTAATTTTATTTCTTCTTTATTTCTTCTTCTTTAATCATTTTCTTATTTCCCTTTTTTTTCTCCTTCTTTACTGTTTTTTGTCACTATTTTGACCTGGCAACCCTGTTTCCTCCCCCTCTCACCTCTATCTGTCACTATAAAATACACCTCCAGCCTGGCTCGCTCTGTGTGTGTGTGTATGTATGTGAGTGTGTGAGTGTGTTTCCTGTCCTGGTTAAAAATGACACTGACCTGCCTTGTTAAAAGTCTATCAGCTGGGTGGAGGAAATGTCACCAGGTCTCGGAACAAGGTCACATTTTTCAACTTCCTCTCGAGGAATCTGCACACTCCTCCTCCTCCTCCTCATCCCTCTTTCCCCTGTCCTCCTTTTTCTCTCCCACCATCCCATACATCCCCTTTTCCCTTTCCTTCTCTTTCCTCTCTTGACCTTTTTTCTCCTCTTCTGCCCTCTCTTTTTAACTCTCCATCTTTCATCCCTACTTTTCTTCCTCCTCGTTTCCTCTCATCTACCCGTTCTTTCCCCTATCTCTCCATTTTTCTTCTTCTGACATATCTTACTTACTCTCTTTCCTCCTCATCATTTTCTTTCCTTTCTTCCCCTCCTTGACCTTTTTTTTCTTACTCTTCCTTTTTCCTTCTTCACCACCATTCTTCTTCTCTTCCTCCTGTTTTCCCTCCTTTCTTTTTCCTCATCCTTTTCTTTGCTCACTCTTGCACTCCTTCATCACCTTTCCTCCACAGTTCCTATTCTACTCTTCATTTCTCCACTTTCTTTTCTAACATCCTCTCCTCTACCCTTTCTTGCTTCCCCTCTTATTTCCTTTCCTTTCTCATAATTTTATTCTTCCCTTTCAAGCTCTACTCACACTTTCCCCCCTTTTCTCCCCACTCCTCCTCACCCTTTCTTACTCTTTTCACTTGCTCTTCATCTTTCATTCTCATCCACCCATATCTTACTTTCCTCTCTTTTTTTTTAAATTTCCTTGTCCTTTCCCTCTTTACCCATCATCCTCATCTTTTTCTTTCCTTTCCTCTACTCCTTTTCTTTTCTTCACCACAGTTCTTCTCCTCCTGTTTTTCTCTTTTCTCTCTCCTGTGCTCTGATGTTGCCCTGATGACTGACAGGCTGCAGATTGTTGGGACAGGTTTGGGAGGGTTCACGACCACTTTCTCTTCCTCCCCTCACCTCATCTGTCCTCCATGGTTCCTCGTCTCCTCATCATTACTCCATTTTTCTTTCTTTTTTGACTCATACAATCTTTCCTCTCCTCCCCATTCTTCCTTTCTCTACTTGCATCCTTTCCCTTTCTCTCCATTTTATTCTTTCCTCTTTACTTTTTAATTTTTTCTCACTAGTTTCCTCCTTTTCCCTTCTCTCCTGCAGTACAGTTCATATTTGAACTGATACAGTACTGATTTTGGTACCTAACTGCACCTTTTTCGGTACTTAGCTCAAGCAAAATGTAATTTCAGTTGCCCAAACTTCTCAACACGGTTATTTAATGAGACTTTTTTTAATTTGTTTTGAATGTTTTGTGATTTATTTAGAACATTTTACACACCACACAAGATAAAATCCCTCCCTACCTCTCTCTCCTCTCCCAAACCCATCCCTACAAGCTGCAGACTGTCAGGCTGGACCACATGTGATAGGTTGTTATTACTATTGTAATATTACTGTATTATTCCCTTGTAAATAGTATGTATTTCATGAGTATCAGTTTCATACTAAAGTTTTGGACATACTATAAATCTCATGCACAGTTGTAATGTGCTAAATGGCAAGTTGGTAAGGAGATTCAGATGCAGGCAGTGGCTGAGTGTTGGCTAATGCTAGTAAAAATGCTAAGCTAACATCCACAAAGACAGTGAAAACAGCCCAGGTATTAGTGTGGTTCAAAATATTGATTTATTACTACATATAAATAGAAAATAAATTATCGTCTATCCTGGGCATGCAAAAGGCAGAAATTTGTCTTTCCCTACATGTGCTGAAAAAAAAAATCTTTTACATATTATTATGATTCTGAATATTTGAAATGCTTTCAATAATCATTTTATGCAGTATTGAAACACCGGTACTAGCTGTGTTTTCTAGCTCTCTTTTCTCTCCACTGTCTTTGATGTTGTGCCTTAAAACCCAATAATTAACTGTTAAATACTAATCCCGTGACATCAATAATGGTATGGAAGACAATATTTTTCAAGCTATTTAATCATAGTTAGAAATGCCAGTATTGTAACTAGGGCTGCAACTAACAATTATTTTTATAGTCGATTATCAGTGGATTATTTTCTTGATTAATTGATTAATAGTTGTTGTTTTAAAATGTCTGAAAATGATGAAAAATGCCAATCAGTGTTTCCCAAAACCCAAGATGACATCCTCAATGTCTTGCTGTGTCCACAACCCAAAGATATTCAGTTTACTGTCAGAGAGGAGTAAAGAAACCAGAAAATATTCACATTTAAGAAGCTGAAATCTGAGAATTTTGGACTTTTTTCTTAAAAAATGACTCAAACCGATTAATTATCAAAATATTTGGTGATTAATTTAATTATCAATTAATAAGTTGCAGCTCTTCTAGTAACCCTACTAGTTATCTCAAACAACAGCTTATCCGACTAGCTAATTAATCACCTGAAGATGCTGATGAAGTTGTTGATGCCTCACTTAAAGTTTTGTTGTCCATAGAGGATTAAGTTAAACTTCTTGTGTGCTGGCTGTAGGTATGCTAACGTTAGCTGCAGCTGCTGCAGGGGTCGTGGCTTTGTGTTGGGACAGGTGTTTCCTCAGGTTAGACAGGCTGCCCTCACCAGCTTTGTATTACAAATACTGCAGCGAGTGATGCCTGGGATGTCTGAGTTTTGATGCAGTCTCACTTGTCATTGCCTTGACTCTCTGCCTTGACACATTACTCCTCCTCTTTCCTCTACTTTTTATTTACTCTCCTCCTTGCCTTTTCTTCTTCTCCTTGCCTCATCTTCCCTTTCTCTCTCTCGCCTCTGTTCTTCACCCTTCCTCCTGTTTTTCCCTCGTCCGCCCCCTCCTTCTCATTTTCCCACTGCCCCCTCTTGTGCTTTCCTCATTCCCCCTTTCTTCTCCTCCTCATCTCATCATTCTGTTTTCTCCTCTCCTCCTCTTCATTTCTCCCTTTGTTCTGTCCTCTTCCCCCCGTTTCATCCCTTCTTCTCTACGTGCTCTACATCTTTCTTCTCCTCCACCTGTTCCCCAAATCTTCCCTCACTTTCCGTTCTTTTTGTCTCCTTACTTCTCATATTTTATTCCCTTCACCCTTCCTGTCCTCCACCTGTTCTTCCTCTTCTGCTCATTTGATTTCCTCTCCTACTTTTTGTCAATCTTTTTTGCTCTTTACCTCCTTTCTTTCCTGATTTCTTCTTCTCATCCATATTCCTCCCTTTTCTCCTCCTTCTGCCCCACTTCTTCTGCTCCACCTCCCTAACCTTTCTACCACCAATTTTAATCATTTGTCCTCCATCCTTTCCCCTTCACACCCCCCCCATTCTTTCTCCTCCCCCCCCCTCACTTTCCCTCTTCTTCTCACTCTTCCTCACTTCTTCTTCCATCTCTTCTATATTTTGTACGGCCAATTAGTCGAGAGAAACCGATCTCACTCCTTTTCTTTTTAACCCACTACTCTCTTTCCTCCCCCTTCTCCCTCTATATCTCTCACTCTCTCCCCTGCTCCTCATTTCTTCCTCCCCTCCTCTTCCTCTCCCTCTCTTTCTGATTGTAATGCGATGTCTTTCTTTGTATTCAGCAGTTTTCTCCTCACTCGTTAATTAAGAGTGTGGAAGGTGAGAGAGGCAGGGGAGGTGTGTGTGTGTGTGTGTAAGTAAACCACCGTAGGTGCAAAATGCTTTTATGGCAGGAGGGATGAGTGTGTGTTTGTCAATGTGTGTGTGTGTGTGAGAGAGAGAGAGCAAGGCAGCAAAGGGGTCCTACTGGGCCAATCAACATTAATGAAATCAGGTGGGTCTGTGCGTGCGTGCGTGTGTGTGTGTGTTTGTCGGAGTGCTTGGCTTGCAGAAGAGAGGGGATCTAAAAGGGGTCTAAAGAGGAGAGAGAGCTAATTAGAGTTCCCTGTCTCACCAGAGTGTGGATCAAACACACACACACACTCTAAAATGCACAACTACAGGTACAGAGTGCACACGCACACACACACAGAAGGGAGTGTGTGTGTGCCTGTAGATATTCATTTATACACACGCAGAGTTTCAAGTGAAGGTTTTCAATGTCAGGGAGGACTGAGCACAGCTGGTGGAAAGAGGACGACACATGCATACTAACACACACACGTCAGTACTGTACTTGTGAGGACCCTCATTGGCATAATGCATTCCCAAGTCCACAACTGCAACCTAAACCTGATTCTGAGACTTAACCCTCAAAATGTCTTTGCAGGAGGTGCAGACCAGGTATGTGTACGCTTTACAAACCCGTCCTCACGCTCCTAAAATAAAACTACTTTTTAAACCAAACTATCGTCAGTTTTTCCAAAAAACAATACTTAAGAAAGTGTCCCAACATTGCAAAAATATACTCAATTTCCAAAAATTCTGCTATTTTTCAAACTGCCCTCACTTTCTAAAAATGTCCTCACAATCCAAAGTGTTGTGTTTTTCTAAACTGCACTAGAGCTGCAACATCAGTTATTAATTACTATTTTAATAATCAATTGTTTTGAGTCATTTTTTGATAAAAAATTCTCTTGATTTCATCTTCTCAAATGCAAATATTGTCTGGTTTCTTTACTTCTCTTCTGAGAGTTAACTTAATATCTTTGTGTTTTGGACATAATAAGACATCTGAGGACATCAACTTGGGCTTTGGAAAACACTGATCAGCATTTTTCACCATTTTCTGTCATTTTACATTCCAAACCACTAATCAGTTAATAATCAATTAGTCGAGGAAATAATCAACAGATTAATTGATTTAAAGCTATTGTTAGTTGCAGCCCTAAATTAATCGCCGCCTATTTTGATAATCAGTTAATTGATAATTGAGCTACGTATATATATAAATATAATATATATATAATATATATATATAATATATATATATATATATATACATAATATATTATATATAATAAAAATAAATCTGATGTTACCTTCTTAAATGTGACTGTTGAGTTGGGAGTAAAACCAGACGTCATCGACTTTGAGAAACACTGGTTGACATTTTTTCACCATTTTCTGACAACTACTGGCTATAAAAATAATCATTAGTTGCAGCCCTACACTGCACTCACGTTCCAAAAATCTTCTCATTTTCCAAAGAAGTTCTTACATCCGATTAAGGGTCCCCATTTCCAAAAAAGTCCTCAGTCACCAAAAAAGTCCTCACCATTTTCCAAATGTCTTCGCTTTACAACAATGTTCTCACCTGCTAAACATGTGCCGACTTTCCAAAACACTGCCCAAAAATATCTTTTATTTTATACGCATCACCCTCCAAAAAGATCCTTGTTTTTGAAACATTATTTCCAGAAAATGTCCTATTTTTTCGAAATTCACCACTTCAGAGAATATTCTCATTTTTGAAAATGTTCTCCTCAAATAGTCCTATTTATCTAAATGTCCCTACTTTAGAACAGTGCTCTCATTCTCCAAAATCTGTCCTTGTTTTCCAAATTCTTCTCTTTGAAAAATGTTCTTACTTTCACAAACATCTTCATTTTCCAGTGTTCTTAGTTGCAAAATATGTGCCTACTTTCTGAAAATTATCCTTGTTTTGCAGGTTTTCTGCATTTAATATTCTCTAAAATGTCACTTTCCAAAAGTATCCTTATTTGACATCATTAAAATGATATAATTCTTCCAAAATGTCCTATTTTGTCAAAATTCCCCACTTTAGAACAAAAATCTAATTTTTCCACAAGTCGTTATTTCTAAAAGAAATCATCGTAATCATCATACCCCAAAAAATTCTTCACTTTGTACTCGTCATATTCAGAATGTCCTGTTTTACCAAAATGTGCCCACTTTAGAACAGCGTTCACATTTTCCAAAAACTGCCTTTTGAAAATGTTCTCACTGTCCAAAAGATGTCCTCTTTCTCCCCAAAAGTCTTCATACAATTTGACACACATGCTTTTTCCTTTATGTGACTATTCTCTAAACAGCACTCACTTTCTAAAATGTCCCCTCTTTGAAATAATGTTCTCATTTTCTAGTCTTCCTTACTTTGAAAAACAGCGATTCTCAAACGTTTTCTAGCATGCTTTCCCTTCCGAAGGCCAAAAAAGTTTGCTTTCTATAGTTTACTCATTTTCAAAAAAGTCCTCAGTGACCAAAACCATCCTTACTTTCTTAAAATGTCACCATTCTCTGAAATATCTTAACTTTCCAACAATGTTCTCACTTGCAAAACATGTCCCAAAACATCCTTGATTTCCTTGCTGTTCAAAATATGCCCCAGTCTTCCAAAATGTCACCTTCCAAAAATGAATGTCCTCAGTCGCAAAAAATGTTGTGATTTTCTTTAAAGGCTACAACTTTCCATTTTTTCCCTTTTCAACGGTGTTCTCACTTCCAGGATTTCTGCATTGTCCAAAATATGTCCTAATTTTCCAAAATTTCCCTTTCACAAAAGTTCTTTGTTTTCCAAAACACCTTAACCATTTTCCAAAGAATGACATTCTCCAAAACATTTCTGTTTTTTTAAATTTCCACTTCATAACAGTATATTCAGTTTCTATAAGATGTCCTCATTTAAAAAAAAGTCTTCAATCTCCAAAAATGCATTCAAAGTCATCAACATTCAAAATGTCCTGTTTGTTAAACATTTTCCCACAGATGAATATTCTCATTTTCCAAAAATTGACCTTGTTTCGAAAATGTTCTCACTTTCCAAAAAGTCTTTACTTTAAAGTGATATTCCACCGCTGAATAATAGTCCACTCAATATGTACTCACCCCTATGTCGATGTGATGATGGGTGAAGATCTTCAGTTCACAAAACAATCCTGGAGTTTCAGCAGAAAACAGGGTTGCAGCAGCTAATGGCAGTGAATGGCGACCACGGATAAAATGTTTAAAAAAAGAACACAAAACAAACACAAAATGTCTCCATCCTGCTCGTGTGGTGTAATCCAAGTGTCCGCGAGCCACGACATTAAAATTTAACCACAAAAGACGCCATTTACACCATGTTTTTAGCTGAAATGTCAACTGTAGCAAGTTAAGCATGTAGCAGGTAGGATGAAAACATGGCGTCGATCTCGAGACTTCTTATATCTCTTAATGGATGCACGTGTGAAAATATCGCGAGATCGATGCCATGTTTACATGCTACCTGCTACATGCTACAGATGACATTTCGGCTAAAAACAGGTGTAAATGGCGTCTTTTGTGGTTAAATTTTAATGTCGCGGCTCGCGGACACTTGGATTACACCACACGAGCAGGATGGAGACATTTTGTGTTTGTTTTGTGTTCTTTTTTTTTTTTTTTTTTTTACATTTTATCCGTGGTCTCCATTCACTGCATTCTGCCATTGTACTGGATTTGGCTGCAACCCTGTTTTCTGCTGAAACTCCAGGATTGTTTTGTGAACTGAAGATCTTCACCCATCCTCACATCGGCATAGTGGTGAGTACATACTGAGTGGGTTATCATGTAGTGGTGGAATATCCTTTTAAAGTGTCCTTAATTAAGAAAAAAGTCCTCACTCACCAGAAATGCCACCATTTTCAAAAATGTTCTCACTTGCAAAACATGTCCCTGTTTTCCAAAATAATTCCAGGATCACTGTCCAAAATATGTCCTAATTTTCCAAAGTGTCACCTTCCAAATATGTCCCTAATTTCCAAAAAGTGTCCTCATTTTCAAAAATGTCCTCAGCGGCCAAAAATGTCCTTAATTAAAATGTCACCCTTTTCTCTAAAATGTCTTCACTTTTCAACAATGTTGTTACCAGCAAAACGTGTCCCCACTTTCTGAAAACACACTTTGTTTCTCAGAATTTCTCTGCTGTCCAAAATATGTCCTAATTTTCAAAAATGTCATCTTGCAAAAATGTCCTTAGTTTCCAAAACAACTCACTATTCTACAAAACTGTCCTCTATTTTTTTTTAAATGTCCTCACCCTCAAGGTCTACAAACTCACACACAACCTTAAAATAAAATACAGTCATGTTGACACACAAATATCCACACTAACACACACACACTGACACACACTGAATGAAATATTTCCAAACACACACTCACATGTGTGTCTGATAAGGTACACATCAAAGGGAGGCCACAGTGTCTCTGTGTCTGCTTAATGTCTCCACTAATCTAGCCTGGGCCCCAACACACACATGTGCCCACCACGTGTGCGTGTGCGTGTGTGTGTGTGTAAAGACTTGTAAGTCTGCCTTTGAACACGCTTGTGTACAGTGTCATACCTGTTAATATGTGGCATGTGTGTTGGTATCAGCATGACTCTGCATGCATGAGTGTGTGTCTGACTGTGTGCCTGTGTGTGTTTTATGATGTTTTTTATTGTGTGTGTGTTCAGGTACCTTGTACAGCGCCGTTGTCTTGCTGGTTTCCATTAACTTCAGGTTTATCCTCGGCTACAGCAGCGTCTGGTATGAAACACAAAGACAAGACAGAGTCTCAGTGGGTCGGCCAATAAAAAACAAACAGCACCTTGTAACTGTGTGCGGGTCAAAAACAAACTGCATTTACAAAGAAAACAAAGACACAAACAACCATTTGTCCAGAGAATTATATTTTTGGATGCTTTTTGTATTTTTTCCTCTTGATGTTAATTGTCAAAGCACTTCAACTGCTCTGTAAAAAAATGTTTTGTATTAGAAAAAAAACAAAAAACATTTGGCTGCTTCCTCACAAAAAATTCATTACTGTGCCAGAGAGCTTTTTTGGAAAACATGAGGTCTGTTATATTTGTTACAATTCCTATTAGTTACAAACAGAGATTGATCGGATGATAATGCACCCAAAATACATGGAGAAACACTCATCACTGCAGGTTTGAACAGCGGCTTTAAAATGTTTCTTTTGTTGAGCTGCAACTCATGACTGTTCTCATTATTACTTAGTCTGCCAGTTATTTTCTTAATTAGGCTTAATTGTTTATGCCAGCCACACTTTCCCAGATCCAAAGTTGACATCTTCAAATTGCTTGTTTTGTCCAAAACCCAAATATGAAGTCAGTTTACTGTCATATAAGACAAAGAAAAGGCTCTTCTTCTGGCACTCTTATGGCAGCTACTTTTTTTGGAAACCCTGTTTTATCCATCTTGCCGTCAAACTTAAGACAAAATGCACAGTACGTAGTTGGAGTTTTGTCCAAATCCTCTAGCGGCATCCCAATAAACTCATGTTGCAAGTACATGTGCTGCCATTTTTGTGCAACTGCCCAACTGACTTTTCACTAAATCTTTCCTGTAACTACGACGCTGCACGCCTGTCAAGCTTGTGTTGAAGCCATGTGTAGGCAGCTTTAACAGTTTCACCCCGGAATCAATAAAGTATTTCTGATTCTGATTTGAGACCAGCAATACTCAGTGTTTCACGAGTCTGGACGTCTTTTTTTGTTCAAAAATGTAACACAAAAGAGCACACGTGGTGAAAGGATTAAACTTTGTCTTTACCTGCTCTAACATGGACTGCAAACGTTGGCTGTCTGGCTAACTAACGCTAGCTTACTAGCTGCAGAAACGTTAGCCCCAGCCATATGTGCAGTGTGAGGAGGGAAAGCTTGACAGGCATAGCAACAGTAACTAAGGAAGGCAGGGCTTAACAAAGGCTCAATTGGTTCTGCATATGTACAACTCTCAACAGAGATGAGAAGAAGCAAGATGGCTCACTCCTTAGCTACTTACGTCATCAACTCAAATGTATTTAAGTTCCTAAATTTACAATGCTGACATGGCATTTTATTTTGCCATGAACTGGGCAGTCCTTACTGTTGAACCTTATGTGACCATTTTTTACTACCAAATATACAGTGGTGGAAGAAGTGCTCAAATGTTTTACTACAGTAAAAGTATAAATACTACAGAGTAGAAATCTGTGTTAAAAAGCTAAAGTCCTGCATTCAAAATAATTAAAAGTACAAAAGTATTGGCATCAATATGGAGAATAATATATATTACTTGATTATAATTAGTGATGCTTTCATGTGTTTATTACATCAGCTGAATCTATAATAATACTGCACATCATCATTTTATTAGTTGATTCATATTTTGTATTAGTATACATCTTCAGTAGTAAATGAAGCTGAAAAGGTAAAAGTAGTAAAGTATAAAGTACAATATCAGCCTTTTAATTATAGTGGAGTAGAAGTATAAGTAAATGTCGCAAATTGTACTTAGGTTACTTTTCACCACGCAAATATGGAAGTACATGTGCAATATTGTACAGTGTTAGTCGACTGTTCAGGTTGTTTTATTATTGGTTTGTATTGAAGCTCCACAGACAGATTAACTGCACATTTACTGCTGCTGGTGATTACACCGAATTATATGGAAGAAAGACAGAAAACCAGCAGCAGCCTGTTTAAAGAGTCAACAACAGCTTAGATACAACAAGTGTTAGTCGGGGTAAATACAAGGCTGCAGAACCATGCCAGAAAGACAGAGGAAGAAACATATCCAAAACATTTAAATCAAAGACAGTAAGAACGGATAAAATCAAGAAAAAAAGAGAAACATGTTATCAGAACCTGAAGATAAAAACTGAGCTACAAAAGTGCAGATCAGCAAAAACTGAAACAAAGAAGCTGAAAAAGGAAAACAAGACAGAAGAAAAACAAGTAACTATATTAAAAAGACACTCAACAAACAAGGGAAAAAAAATTAAGAAAACCAAGCGAGCAATAAAAAAGATTTCAAGAAAACAAATGAGGCTGTGAGATACATGGCAGAAGGGCCAAAGGACAGAAAGACAGATGAAAAACAAACCAACAAACATCCCGTCGTACCGTTCTTGGTGTTGTTGTTGGCGGCGTGCAGCGGCTCAGGAGAGGGGGAGGACGAGGACGAATGTTTCAGAGCGTCCTCCACTCGCTCCCTCCTCTTCGACTCGAACTCCAGCGCCTCCTGCAGCTTCCTCTTGGCCTTCTTCTCCTTCTTCAGACGCTTCTGGATGGAGGCTGAGGAGAAAATATGATCGAGTGGTGTTATTTCAACCCCTCTGGCTGTAAAACAGTAGATTTCTCTGTGTATCGTTGTTCAAAAAGCTTGTTAAAACTGGCCGTTTATGTGCGAGTCAGACCTCTGCTCTGTAGTTCGGAGGTGAGCTGTCGTTCCAGACTCTCTCTCATCTCTCTTTCTCGATAGAGCTCCATCTTCAGCTCTCTTTTCTCCGCCTGGATCTGTTTGTCCTGAACCCGGGCGTTCTCCACCGCCACCTTCAACAAGCCCTGAAAAAAGACATTTGGTTGCATGTCTGGTTTTAGAAAAATAACCCTAAAAGACACCAGTTCTAGTATTTTGGATAGTTTGCAGATTTTGATAAGATGAGCCACGTTTTCAGGTTTAAACCAAAGCTCCTGCCAGGATTATTTCATCTGTTTAAAAGTCTCCAGTTTTAATTTCTGATGTTTTAATATAATTTTTTCCCATAATACTGCATCTTTTACTGTAATAATGAAGATGTTTGAGGCACTGCAGTGCAGTACTAACAGTCAATAATGATTTTGACATTTGTATGCCACAATTAAACAAATTGTGAAAGACATTTACTGGAATTAGCTGCACAGTTGTTATGTGTTTTAGTGCTGACCCATAAATTGTTTTCATCGTCACTGCAGTATGAACATACACAATAAACACACAACAAAAGACTGCCTGAAATGGGATGAATAAGAAAAAAAGGGTTGCAACTAAGTATTATTTTCATTGTTGAATTACCTGTCAATTTTTTTCTCGATTAGTTAAGTAGTTATTTGGTCCATAAAATATAAAAAACAATGGTGAAAATTGTCAGCCAGTGTTTCCCAAAGGCCAAGATTACATCCTCAAATGTCTTGCTGTTTCCACAACCCCAAAGATATTCAGTTTATTGTCATAAAGGAGTAAAGAAACCAGAAAATATTCACATTTAAGACGCTGAAATTAGAGAATTTTGATTTTTTTTTCTTTCTTCATAATTGATTAATTGAGTAACCGTTGCAGCTCTAAAGAAAAATCATTTTATTTACACAGGCCAGTGTGACAAAAATTAACCCCCATCAAACACCAAATGCAGGTAGATTTTCTCTTTGGCGCCACACTGGCAGGTAAATGTTTGCACCAAACTATGCTGAGAGTCTCCACCATGTTTTGGTGTCATTTACGGGCAAACCTCTTTTGTCCTCCACTGTCTGTGTCGAAGTTTGACACAAACACACAGCGACTTCATGGTGCATTCAGGTTCAACTCATAAACTCATCAACTTTTTATTTTCCATTGTTGAAATACATAAGCCTACACCTGTCATTACTTTCACTTTGTTCTTTCACTGCCACATTTTCAATAATTAGATACTAAGATCATAACAATATCTCATTCATTCTACACAGGCAGATTTTAAAAAAATCCATGCTGTGACCATAAAGGCCTTTAAATTATTTTAAAAGAGAGTAGCTTGAAGTTTTGTGAATTCTCCAAAGAGAACCTCAAACTCTGTAGTAGTAAAGGAAGTGCTCCCACCCAAATATTTTTTGACAAATTAAGAATGTGTTGTATGATAATATTGCTTTATTGTACTCTTCAGCAATCCTTATTGATGATATTGTAAAACTGTAATAAGCCAACGATACCCATCGAAACTTCTGCTTTTTCCAGACAGTGAACACAACCGTTTTTATAAACTGAGACTAGTTAAAATCAGGATGTTACCTGTATGTTGGTGAGCAGGGTCTCCACTGACGACAGGCCATCAGCGAATAGAACGGAGCAGGGAAGCCGGGGGGCAGGGCTTGTCCCAGTGAAGACTCTTCTGTGTGGAACAAAAGACACAACTTTAAATACTTTAAATTAAAACTTTAAAGTTCTTAGGGTAGCCTTTTAAAATTTGTATTTTAATTGGAATGTTTTTTTTGTTAAGTAGATTTTATTTCTTCATTTTGAGCCATCTTTAATTATTAGAAAATTTAAGTTTAATTATTATTATTGTTTTAAACAGACAAGGAAGGACTACTGAGCCATTCATGAACTCCAAAACAGCCTCTCAAAAGTTAAAAAAAGAATTGCTGCAGCTATCGAAGTGCATCAAACGTTAGCTTAGCTTAATATAAAATCCCCATTTCCAGTCTTTATGCTAAGCTACATTAATGCTAATCTCCAAAAACAGCTTTACATTTAACGAACACACAAGAGACTGACATCAGTCTTCTCATCTAACTCTCAGCGAGGAACAGAATGAGTGCATGTCCCAAAATGTGGCACTATTCCTTTAACGTGCTAAATTTAAAAAGACGAGTGTGTGTTTTCCATCAGCGATACGTCGTCATGAGCTTGAAGTGAAGTTTATGAAATGTTGATGTTTACTAAGGTATAAAAGGCAACGAAGCAGCATCAGAGAAATCAATTACACACACACACACACACACGTAGAGGTCGTTAGTATTCAGACAATCATGTGGGGTACTAATTGGCAAGGATTAAAGACATCCTTGATTTGTGCGTGTGTATGTGTGTGTTCATTGCGAGTGCGTCACAGTGTCTGATCAGCCCTTAATGCCTAACACACTGACAACTGGGTTAACTCTGCTGTGAAATTAACGCTGATTAAGATGCACTCTAAACACACACACCACACACACACACACACACACACACACACACACACACACACACACACACACACACACACACACACACACACACACACACACCATCTCTATTCCCTATCTGCCACTTCAACCATACATGCCTTTACTCCACCTTTCCTCTCTCATATCTTTCTTCATCACCTTTTCTCCGTCACTTCCACACTTGTTTTTCCGTCATCTTCATCTTCCCAACCATCTTATTTCTGTCACTCATTTTATTTTTCAGTCTTTTCCTTCTTTGTCTTTCCAAATAATACTTACTTCCTTGACGTAATTTTTCCCTAATTCATGCCTGAATTTCTCTAAAGGAAGAGAAGAAACGAAGCCTCCTTTTTTCTTTAAGTCAAGTCAATTTTATTTACACAAATTTGCCTCAAAGGCCTCCTTTCTGTGCTTCTCTCATCTCTATCTTTCCCCGCAACTTTATTTCCTTAAATCCCTTTCCTCTCTCCCTTTCTCACCATCCCCTATTCTCTTCTGTGATATATGATGACAAAGCTTTTTGGAAATTTCATCTAATTGAAGCAATAAAAAAATCTGTTGGGCTGAAAAAATAATTTTCATTATCAATTAATCCACTGATTATTTTCATGATTAATCATTTAGTCTATAAAATGTCATAAAGTTGTGTTAAATGCTCATCGCAATTTCCCAGAGCCCAAACTGACGTCTTCAAATTGCCTCTTTTGTCTAATAATAATTGATTCTTATCGATTCTCTCTGACATTACAACGGCCTGTAAAAATGTTTAAGACCAGACTACAATTCTTGCGGCTGAAATGTAGCAGATATAAATGTGTGCGTCATGTTTATGTTCTAAACCCGGCTACAGCTTGAGTTTTGGTGCGGATGGTTGAGCGTGAGCAACTGCAGGTGGATACAGTTGAATCGGCACCTCTCTGGCTTAAAGCTTAAATTTTTGATGCATCAAGATTAAGGCTGCAACTAACAGTAATTTTCATATTTAATTTTTTTCTTGATTAATCGAATTAATAGCTTGTTTGTTTTTTGTCAGAAAACATGCCAGAAAATGGTAAAAAGAAATGTTGATCAGTGTTTCCCAAAACCCAAGATGACATCCTCAAATGTCTCCTTTTGTCGACAACCCAAAAATATTCAGTTTACTGTCATAGAGGTGTAAAGAAACTAGAAAACATTCATATTTTAAGAAGCTGAAATCAGAGAAATTTGACTTTTTTTTTGATTAATAATCAATGAATTGTCACAGCTCTAATCAAGATGCATCGATAATCATTTTATAATTGCATCATAGCCTTCAGAAACAAATCATGAACCAGCAGCCCAAACTTCAGACTCTTCATTTACTATCATATATTACAAAGAAAAGCAGCAAATGTTTGATATTTTTCCTTGAAAAGTGACTTAAACAATTCAATCTATTATCCAAATAATTGGTAACTAATTAATGGACTAATTAATCGACTACATGTTGTAGCTCTACTTAAGCGAACAAGGTAAGAAGGAGAAAGATCAGTGGATAAGTGTGATAAAAGGTGAGCACAGTGCTGGACAAATGGTAGAAGATGACAGAGAGAATATGAGGAAAAACGAGGGAAAAAATGGAGGAGGAGGGGAAGAATACGGAGAGGAGGGAGGGAGAAAAGACGGAGTGTTTAAAAGGATTTTTTTTTTTAAAAGGAGAAGAGGGAAGTCAAGTGATTAAAAAAAGAGACGAGGAAGGAGTAGAGAGTGAAAACAGGAAAAAGGAACATGTCGTAATAGTGTCGTAATGTTTCATGCTCAAGTGCCTTTATTTTGAAAAAGGATTTATCAAGTTATCAAGTTATACAGTAACTTTGATTCTGTTTGTGATGAAATAAACAGTCAAAAACTAGGCAGATGTTTTAGGATGCTTGTAACTTGACGTTTATGCTCATTTAACAATTTAATGAGTCACTCACAGTATTAAAAACAACTGAATTGCTAGATGTAATTCATACCAAACACCAAAAAACTGAACCTCAATATTTGATGTTTCCACTGGTCACAAATTTGAAAGAATCGACAATGTGATTTCAGCACAAACGGGGTATAAACACAACATGCAACACAATCTGGAGACCAAAAAGGAAACAAACACACAAAAACCGACCGAGGAGGATATGACACACAGGAAGGTCATTTTCTATCACAAACACAGGTTTAGTTTATTATGTAATTCTGCTACAGTAATTGCTCCAATATACCTTCCAGATGGAGGGAGGCCACAGAGAACATTTTGTTGTCTGTTATTTTCCCCTGAGATGGGCAGTAAAGACTTTTAAAAGTTTTCTAGTTATGAACATGACTGAAATACCCTGCATGTTTTTAATGAGTTGTCCACAATTGTTTTAGTTCAGTATCTTTGAATCATAAGCAGCAGATTTCAACCTACACAACCAACTCACGCATTCCCACTTTAGACACAGACAGACATGTTTCCCAGCAACTAGGAAGTGTTCTACTGCAACATTTTGTGTTTTAACTTCCTTTTAATTTTAAGTTTTTAGACCCAAGAGCTGCACAGGCCAGACAGAATACAAAAAAAGCTCAAAAGCAACTATAAATTCAACTCAGATGGGTCCGTGAATCTTTCGGTCATTCGTTTTTCCTTTCAGAAACTGGTATTAAAAAACAAAGGTGAGCGGTTATTTGATTTTTGTTTTAAAATACAAACCCTAAAATTTAAATACAAGGCATTTTTCTTTTTCATACATTTTGAATGCTCACACACACGAGCACTGGTAGCGTAACAGCATGAATAGACGTGCATCAAAATCCAAGCAGCAACTGACTTGACCGGGTTTTTGATTTCTGTAGATGAAAGGGCTTCTTGTTTTGCCATGTCTAAAATCTTATCAGAGTAGGGCTCCAAACACATTTTAGCCTGTCCTAAAGCTATGGCCGAATGATATATCAGCATTATGTCAATACTGTGATAAGAGACATCATGGAAATCGTCTTAGATTTTGTATATTATGATATCTTGATATGGCATAAATGTTGGTTTTAAGTAAGTAAGTAAAGTTTATTTGTGTAACACCTTTCACAGACACAAAATCACAAGTTCTTTACATCAGTTTAAAAACAGGCTTTTAAAGGCTGCATTATTGTAAAGTAGTCATTGTTGCAATATTGATAGAGATATTTGATCAAAAATATTGTGATATTTGATTTTGTCCATTATGCACAGCCCTACTTTATATATCGTTGGGTAGTTGAATCTACAGCAATGCATCATATTCTATAAAACTGTCACAATTTGAGAATTTATGGTATGTTATTTTAGAGAAAAATGTATATATTGTATATCGTGGCATTGCCTAAAAATATAGATATAAGCCATATCGTCCAGCCTTAGCTAAGGTCGTACTTTGGCACTCTTGTCTTGTAAAATGACCACAACCAGCCTCAGAATAAGAAAAAACAGACTGTGTTTTGTTCATGTTTTCTCGTAATTTTATATGAAATAGAAAATAAAAATCTAACCATTTTTTAAAATAATGGTCATCCTCTTTTGGGCATGACAAAGATAATCACTTGTTTTTTTGTTGTTGTTTTTTAATACCCATTTCTGAAAAGAAAGTCGAATGACCAAACGAATACACAGACCCAAATAGCGCCGTGTTGTATATAAAAGTCAATTTCTCTAAACGAGTTCAACAGATCTAATTTTATTCTTTCACTGGCCCACTTTGCACACCTGAACCCTTTCTCCACTGGACAAAAAAAAACAAAAAAAACACCACAACTCGTCTCCTGGCAATAAGAAAGGAGTCAGTCGCCTATTTTTTTTAGCAGATTTAGTCAAGTTAAAAATAAACTGCTCATACATGCTAATTGTGGTGTAAAAAGGAATTTGGTAACAAGTGCATTTTGTTGGAGAGTGTGTTTTCCCACCCTACATGCAGCTAGAACGTGTCACAAAAACCACAAGTTAAAACCGTCACTTAAAAATATCAATAAATAGCTTTTTTCTCTTTTCAGTGACCTCACACTTCAAGTTAGAAAAAATGGCGATGTTCTTTATATTTTTTCTGTTGTGTCAGGTTAGGGTGAGGTTTTTAAATTCAAGTGGAAGTCAGTGACATTTGGACACTTTGACTTGCACGTACGGTCAGAGAAGCTCAATTTTTTTAAGATCTGTGCTCCTCAGAGAGGCAGCAACAGATTCTCTTCTTTTTTCGTGCCCTTATTGATTTTGAAGAAAGTGTCCCCTCTGCTGCTCCTGCTGATGTCTGCAGCGGAGCTCCAGGAGTATGAACGGAGTGGAAGTGAAGGGAAGGAGGTGGAGAGAAGAGAAGAATTAGATGAAAACAGAATGTGTTATAAGAACGGAAAATACAGAGAGTGTGATGGAGGGAGGAGAGGCCCCACATGCTTTTAGTGTGTGACCTCCTGACCCCTTTTAGCCATGCCTCCTTCACTTAGCCTCCCTCCCTCACCCCCTCCTCCTTGCCTCCATCTATCTATCTATCTCCCCCTCCCTTCCTCATTCTTCTGATTGATGGCTCAGAGACAGGTGATCAATAGGGGGGGCAGAACATCCTGACGCTTCTGTTTCTCTGTTTGTGTGTCCGTGTATTCGTCTCTGCAAGGGTGCGTGTGTGTTTTCAGTCCATCTGTGTGTGTGTATAAATACAGTAGATGAGGAAAGCCTTCCTAAGTGAGGACCAATTTGTCAGTTGTCAGAACGAAATGGGTGAGGGTTTAGATTAAGGCGGGTAATGGATTATCCCCACTTATAGAAGCGTGTGAGAGAGTGTCTGTTCTGTTGTCGAGCAGTAAACAGGCAAAAGTGTTCATGTGCATTTATGAGAATACCTTTCTGTGTGTGTGTGTGTGTGTGTGTGTGTGTGTGTGTGTGTGTGTGTGTGTGGTCCAACCTTTGTCCTTTGTTATTTTCTTGATGGGTGTAGCAGGGTTGGGCAGTGCAACATCTGCATCAGCTGACACCAATCCTGTTGAAAGAAAAATCACAGTGAGTTTGAGTGTGTGTGTGTGTGGTGTGTGTGTGTGTGTGTGTGTGTGTGTGTGTGTTGTGTGTGTGTGTGTATTGGTGCATGAACACACAGCATGTTTGCCTCTGTGTGTGTGTAAGTATATTGGCTGATGCATGTGTACCTACATGTTTGTGTCTGTATGATACAGAGTCGGCGCACCTTTAAGTGTAAGTTTTTACATGTAGAAGTATTCAAATGGGTATGCAAGTATATGTTTAATGGATCTTGATGTACAGCATGCACACAATAGTTGAAGGCAGATAATTTTGATATGTGGCAGTTTCATAGCTTTATATCAGGTTATTTTTCTCTACATAATAATCTCTGATTTAACATTTGGCCGTATTTGGAAGTTATTGTATTCTGCCTCTGCAGAACTTACCAAAAAATGTTGGGTCAAAGCAAAAAAACTTCAATTTTCAATCACTTTAGCTTTAAAAAAGCAGTATAATGACAAATATGATAAAATCCTTAACCTGGTAATGATGTAAAATGAAACTGCACCTTTTACTGTAGGGTAGAATAGGTATGCTAATTAGTCTGTATGTTTAGTAGGACTACAAGTAACTATTATCTCTCTTTTTATTAATTTTAATAAGTGATTAAACAGTTTATTGTTTTCTCAATTTATCAGTCAAATGTATGGTCTGATTGGCAATCACATTTTCTAAAGTCTTCAAGTTAGAACCACATTGAAAAGTTGATTTAAAGAAAATTAGTTGCTAACTGTTTTGATAATGGATTAATCTAGAGGCGGGCCTCCATAGGGAAGACCTGGTGAATGTAAGTGAAGGAGGAGGTCACAAATAATAGTCTAAATGTGTAGAAATTGGTAAAAGTGAGTCAGAGACACAGTATTGGGGATTTTCACTGTTTTTTGCAGTCAGAAAATGTCTTTGGACAGACCTTTTTTTGTGTCTGGCGTAGTCTTGAGTTATGTAAATCATCAATATTTGGCTATCTTCATATAATTGTTGAGTGTGGGATCTATGGAATCAAAGAACATAATCATGATCCCATAGACATACAGAAATTGAGTGAAACTAAGCAAGTAACATAAGAGGGGGCATCTTTTACCAAGTTTTACTAGACATTAAAAAACCTCTGAATAGTTTGAGTCATGTTCAAGCAAGAAATGTCAGACATTTGCTGGTTCCAGTTTCTTAAATATTGTTATGTTAGTAAATGCAGAGGCTTTGGATTTTGGACCATTGTTTGGGCAAAAGAAGAAATCTGAGGACGTCACTTTGGGCTCCAGAAAATTGCTATGGACTAAAAGATTAATCGTGAAAATACACAGTAGATTCATTGATAACGAAAATTATTTTTGCAGCCCTACTTCAAAAGTGTTTTATCTGACCAACAGCCCAAAAGTCAGATATTCAGTTTACTATTATAGACAACTGAAGAAACTTGAAATTATATACATTGAAGAAGCTGAAACATTTAAATATTTGCCTCACAGTATATGATTAATTAATGACTAAAATAGTTGCTGAGTAATTTTCTTTTGATTGACAAAGTCGCTAATCATTTATGTTTTTCACTTCCGTCATATTGGTCTGTGCATGTGTTTGCGGTCGGTGTTGGCGTTATACGTGTGTCTGTGCGTACCGAGTCTTTCGGGCGAGCTGGAGGCTGAGCTGCTGGGCTGCGACTGCAGAGGAGTGTTGGCCTCATCAGCAGATGGAGAAAGAGAGGGACTGTCACACACTCTCTCCTGGATAGAAAAAGAATGAATGAATGAGTAAGGTGTAACTGAGTGTATTGATACAATAGAGATTCCTCTAAGATCTGAAGTGAATCATTAGAGGTCTTACTGTGGACACTTAAGGTTACCAGTGACTGGCACTGAGTAAGGAAGAGACACTGCCATGCTGAAGATATATCATCAGAATAAACAAATAAATAATACATAGAAGAAAAGAAACTATACCTGTATTTTAAGTATTTTTTAAACTAATTTTGCAGATTTTAGCTATTATTTGTGGGTTTAGAAACACCAAATACGTGTCTTGCTGAAGTTTATTTGATAAACATCAGTGATGTGTTTTTTAGACTAAATAAATGACCAACACACTTTTCCTCAACATTTTGAGAATTCATCCATCTCATCATCATCATATCATGGCATCTAGTGAGCTACATCTGTTTGATTGGCTTTGCTAAAACCTCCAGTTTCTTTTTATAACACTAAAATGTACTGTATAGAGGAAAGGCAAAGGCAACTGAACTCTCTGCTTGGACTTAAAGATGCTTCTTCACTTATTCAAGAGGCTTCTTGAGCTGATAAACTGGAAAACCTGATCCAAAATACTTTTTAACTCACTATTTTTTACTTTGACATTAGTCCTCTGGTAATGACCAGTATCCACACATTCTGAAAGTAAACTCTAAATTACTTCATGCAGACCTTTTTGGAGAAGTACAGCAAAAAAGTTCTTTGAGGTGTTCCTCAAGGAACCTACTTGGGTCCTCTATGTTTGTCATTTAAAAAGGTTTTTGTGTTTTACCTTGATGACTGGCGCGCGGTGTACATGAGTATGTATCTGCTGGGCTGCGGCGGCCATGTTGGCGATGGTGTTGAGGTGGTTCATCTGTGACATCGCCATGGCTACAGAGGCAGGCGGCAGCCCCATCGGCAGCAGAGGGTGGGGCATCATCATGAAGGGCAGGTCCAACCCTGAGAGAGACAGAGAAAGAGGACAAGAGACAGTGGGTTAGGAAGAACAGTTTCTGTGAACTGAAGGGCAGGTCCACTATTATTATTATTGTTATTATTAGAGGGTAGACCAGGAGCTCCTGTGTTCTGTGAGGTAAAATGAAGGAGTCTGGAGCAATATAACAGCTTCAGTTCCCCATTAAGTTGGCTCAGACTCAAAGAGGCAGATTAATTGGAGCAAAGAGGTTTTTGTTACACCTGTTTAGTGGGACAACTGACATGAATGTTTTATGATTGGTTCACAGAATTAATTACACGATTTTCATAATAAATGCCCACACCCAGTTCATACCCAGTATCAGGAAAGTGTCCAGAAACTCAAATGACAATATTTTGGATTTGGATTAAAACTAATTTGCTCTGAAATGTATTCAAAGTATAAAAGAAAAATATTGTTGGATTTTCATTTTTCATCTTGTTGTGTCTTTTACATAATTTTTGTCCTGTTATGCTTTTTTCACGTCTTGGTTTTGTTACGTCTGATATCATTTTGGTCTTGTCACACCTTTTATGTAATTTTTGTCTATTAGTCTTTCATCTTTTTCCATCTTCTTACTTATCTTTTGACTTACATCCATATCATCTTATGTCTTTTACAGCGTTGGGCCTTGTTACATCTGTTGTGTGTGCAATGTACTAAGGGCTACACCAAGGAATTATCTTTTCTATGTGTTACTGTCCCATTGATTTAGTCTTGATGTTTGGAAATGATTAATTTGATCAATGATGAATGATCAATGAATCAATAATTCCCCGTTTTAAAAATATTTTAAAAAAATACAGATATTTGTGTTAAAATATAGGGAGAAAAAGTAAAAACTAAAAACTTGTCAGAACAATAAATATCAACAAAGCACAGACACCTGAAAACTCTACTTATGCACAGTCACAATGTATTAGTACTTAGTTACTTCCTCCCTCTGACATTAACACCCTAATTTACATAGTGAAAAGGCAGTTGTGGATTTGGGTTTCCAGAGGCTTTAAAGCAATAACTTTTGTTAAAGAAATGTTGACATTTCTTCAATGCCAAAATAACAAGTGTTACTCTCACTTTGTAGCTGCTCTTTTGAAGCTCTTTTGAAAGTTTTTGGGAAAGTATTCTTTTTTTTTTTTCTTTTTTTTTTTTTTGTTAATACATTGCTTTCCTTTTCATAATTTTTTCTTCACAAAATTGCCAAATTTAGCTTGTTTTTAGTCGAATGTAAACACGTCCACATTCTGTCTTTTGTACAGTCAACAAACAGCAGAACATGACAAACCATCAGTCATCTTGATTGCCAGACTGTGCAGACTGTCATTACTATTTAAAATGTGTCAGCTGTTGTATTGTTTTGTTGTTTGTTTTCAATACATGTACCAGAGACTCCCTGGAAAGAAGTATTGATACTGGATGGATTTTACTGGTGAAATGAGACATTGATTGAGCTTCCAGATCAGCCACCTCGACTGTGAACAAGCTTCATACTGCAGGTAGCATCAAATCGAATCCTTCTTTTCTTTCTCTCTGCTTTTTAAAAATGTATTTTATCATTTCTTTACATTTGTCTCTTGGAGAAACTGTGACATGACGCCTGTGAGAGAACAACAGACAGAGAGAAAAGAGGACTGGATGATGGTATTGTGTCTGTGAACTCGTGTTGAACTTAACCTTGAGGAAAGAGAGAGGCAGAGGTGTCATCTGAGTGTCAAATGTCTCGCTAATAAAAGTTGACAAAGCAGAGGGAGGAGGGAGAGAAAGAAAGGAAGAGGAGAAAATATGGAGGTCAAAGGGTTAAAGGGTGATGAGGCGAAAGAAAAAGGAGGTCATTTTTTTTATTCTCTGCTTTTTTCTCCCTTTTCCTGATTGTTTGTCTTGTCTTTTTTTTTTATTTTGCACTGTCTTACAATAAATTTTGTTTCTATTCCCTTTTTTTGTTGCTCTCTTTTGCTTTTATCCTCTCCTCTTCTATTTTACTCCTCCCTTATTTTGTTTTTCATTCTGTCCTTAACTTCTTTCATCCCTAGTTTCTGTCTCTCTGTCATTGTTTTTGCCTTTTTTCTCCAATCTTTTTATACACCCTTTTAGTGTCGATGTCATGATGACGTCAAAGTGTTACCCCGGGGACACACAGGAGGCGAAAGCGCTGTGAAGCCCTGCGACACGTCAATTCTGGAGCGAGCAGCAGCAGCCAGGCTGAACACACCGTGAGCGCATTTTCTCTGTGGCGGTCCAAACATATTTAAGCTCCACTGCTGTTTTCTAATCACACATAGAGTCATCTTTATAATAGCCTCATTAATTTAAAGGTTTTTATGTGTTCCTGGAAATAAAATGGATCCTGTCTCCCTCCTGCCTGTCTGCTGCTCGTCTCTCTCTGTAGACACAACTGATGATACAAATGTGTGGACTAAGTGTCTAAGTGTCTCAAAAAACACAGTATTTCTAATAAAGATTTTGATATATGAACATGCGGAGGAAAAAAATCAAGGTAATTAAAGGAGCTAAATGCACTGAAGCTGAATGCGACTATGTAACTGTACTTAGTATGGTTGTATTTGTTACAATAAAATTAATAATAATAAATAAATAATAATAATAAAGTTGAGCTTTACCTGTACCACCTGTACCTGTACCTTTAGCTGCTAAAAATCATATACATGTGGTCGAACGTGATAAAACGAAAGGATTAGACTGAGGTGATGATCAGAAATGTTTGTCTTCAGAGCGTACATTTAATATTAAAGTTAAATAAAGTATCGTCTGTTGTTGTGTAAAGGTTTGTCGTGCCAACCTAATCACAAGTTGGGGAACAAGGAAGTAAAGAAAAGTTTATAATACTAACTCTTTCAGCTCATTAACTAACTTAGCTAGTTGTTAGCTCTGTATTGCCTGAGCCAAAACATAAAGGAGACTGTTGAAGCATTGTTTTGCATTTTTGCAATCATAATCGATCCTTCCTAAGTCCCGCCCCTTTTCACTCTGTGCTCCAATAATAGTTAAGCAAGATTGGCGCATCAGTCAACTTTCTCTTTTTCTGTTTCCAGTACTTAGATATGCTATGTGCTAGGTTCATCTCTGTTGAAAAGAAAACCACAATTTGAAGATGGTAAAAAATGTTGCTGGGGGACCTGTAAAAGCCATGTATATTCACATCTTATGTTAGTTCATGTTAGCTAAATTCTAGCTAACTAGCCAATTAATGTACATCAGTTATTAGCTGGCTAAGTAGCTAGCATTGTACTAACACTAGCCAGCCTGTTAGCTAGCATTTTGCTCACATTAGCCAAGTTAAAATGTGACTATTTGTTGCTTTTACAGCAGAAGGGAAAGTTGGCCGAGGTTCCAGGTTTGCTCAACTGTTATTGGAGCACAGAAGAAAAAGAGGCGGGACTTAGCGTGTACCGGTCAGCCAGTCTGCTCCCATTGGTTAATGATATTTTTTCAAGTGACACTGGCGGTCCTGGAGAGTGAGGGACCGTACATATTCAGGAAAACTTACATTTTCTACAGCTATTGTTGAAAAACAAGCCAACAAAACTTGCTGGTGTTAGCTAAGTGTTTAGAGAATTATTCTGCCTCCAGCTAAGCTCCGCCCACAAAAAATGTCAATGTTTACCAACAGAAAAGGGGTCTGATTCCACACACCCTCCATTTTATCTTTCTTTCCTTCATCCATCTCTTTTTGCCTGTTTCTTTACCTCTTTTCCTTCCTTTCTTCCTCCCTCCTCTCTTTTACACACACACCAGCTACATCACACAGCACTGCATTTGTGAAGACGTTCCATTAACTTTGATTCATCTTTTAACCCTGAACCTCCTAAAAAGCATAACCTTGACCTTTAACCTCAGACCCCCCCTTGACCTTAGAATAGCCTCCATTTTCAAAGGCAAGCTCCCACAAGATGTACACTCTGGAGACGAGTCGCCTCAGCTGTCAAACGCGCGCACACACACACACACACACGCTAAACACACACACACACACATGCAGAGAAAAAATGGCAGCGGCTGCTTTCATTCCAATGAAACAATAACACTGATTGCTGTTGTCGTGACGACTGAAGTGATAGAATAATCAATGTGAGTGTTTGTCGCCTCCCGCTGCCCAGTCTGTGTGTGTCTGTGTGTGTGTGCAGACACATTACTTCTGCAATAAGAAAAAGAGCGAGTTTGAGTGTGTTTCTGTTTGTTTATGTGTTTGTGCATATGTGTGACTGTGTGTGTCGTGTGTGTGTGTGTGTGTGTGTGTGGTGTTGATAAATTGAGTCATTTAGTAGAGTGTGTGCTGATTAATCCAGGCAGAGTGTTAATACAGGAGATGGGAACAGATTAAATGGTGTACATTAACAAATATTGCCACCCCTTTAAACACACACACACACCCACCCTCAATGTGTATGTGTGTGTGTGTTTTCCTGCCCTTTTCCCATGTAGTTTGTCAAAGTGTGTGTCTTTTTGGATGTATATCTATCATTATATATGTGTGAGAGTGTGTACTCACTGTTGGCCAGTAGCTGTTGTTGCTGCTGCAGTTGTTGTTGATTGACAGCTCCGATGGCCGGCCCCCTCCCTCCTCCTCCTCCTCCTCCTCCTCCTCCTGCTGCACCACCTCCTCCTCCAGCTGCTGCTCCTACTGGTGCACCTCCTCCTCCTCCTCCACCTCCCGGTCCTCCGCTGTGGGCTCCAGCAGGGGGGCTGGTCAGACGCTCCTTATCCCAGGAACACTCACTCCCTCCTGGGCAGAGACAGACACACACAGGCCTGGATATTTAGAACTAATCGAAAAATATGAACATAAATTTGTAGAAATATTTTCAAACAAAAACTCCATTTCAGACAGAAGCAAACAAAATCAGTCCTTTCATTTCTGTCTGACCTTGTTTTTGCCCGCTGCTAGCATATTTTATCAAGACACTAACAGCTGTGTTTCCACCTAATTGAATTGAAAAAGAAGTCACAAAATGAAGAGCGCAGTTTTGTCAGAAGTTGGCGGTGTAGGAGGAGTAGAGGTCGCAAACCAGGGAAAAAAAAACAGTTGTTTGTTGTCAAAGACAATGAAGAAACAAAACCAGTCACCTTGGCCTTCTACAAGAGAAAAATAGAGGAAGGTCTGCAGATTTTCAGTTGTAATTATCCCTTAATGGGACAGTGGACGGCAACAGTGGAAACATTCACGACAGAGAGCTTATGTGGAAATAGTATTTCCCATCTAAAAAATGCAGAGGAACACTTTTGACTGGACAATCGCTGGTGTGAAGTCAACACTGTGGAAGCAAAGTCCATTATTTTCTGAAGCCCCATTTACAACTGGACAAAAAACCCACCAACACACACTAACATCTGGCTTTTGTCCCTATTAGAAAAGGGTACAATCAGTGTTCAGCCCCGGGTCAAATGACTCTGCTGTCGTCACTGGTATTTATCAGCTCCAGCTCTGATCAGCAGTGATGTAAACAACCAGGTGGACACTAATTTTTGCCCCTTTTCTGGTGCGATGCTATAAAGGCTCGTTGTCTCTGTCGGTTACTTCTGCGACTCTTTTGCTACTTTTCGATACATGTGCTACTTGACTTGACTCGGTTTGACTTGGAGCATCAGACCAGCACAGCAGAGTCTGCACCTGCTCGAAGGTGTGTATGTAATTGATACACAGTTGTCTTGAATGAAGCAGCTAAGCTGTGGATAAACACAAGTCCCCTGTTATTTTGTTATTCAAAAGCTTTTATTGTGAAGCAGCGAAATCAGGAAATATTGGATTTTTATGTCAGTAACTTAACACGACTCCTATACAGCTGAGAGCGAACATGAAACAGTAAACTAAAGCAAATACTTGAACGTACAAACAGCGACACAAGAAAGAAACTAAACTTCAAACCACAGAGATTCAGTTAAAAAGTTACAAAAGTTCTGAGAGCTGAACACACGACACTTAAAAACGCTTTTCTCTCTGCTCTCCTGCAGAGACAGGAGATCAGTTTCAGCTTTCTGATGACACAAATGAGTCAATCATGTATTTTAATGGGTGTAACCACATTTTAAAAACTTGCATATACGCACTAATTTGTGGTGTGAAGGCCCCTCAGAGTGAATTGATCACATTTACACCACGGCTACTTGTAAAAGGAAACAACAGAACATGATTAGTGTTTAGGAACTCAGTCTGGTTTAATGTCCAGTTTATTGGTGAGGTTTTTAGGGGTTTATGGTGCTGTTAGACACTGACAACAAACTCAAGCTCATTCTAATAGTCTGAAACTGAAACTGATCGTAAAACAGGGGGCTCATTATATATTTTTGGTTTTGAAACTGCATGGATTTTGGGTTGAGGATTTATTTTAGGGATGTAACTAATGATTATGGTCATTATGGATTAATCTGCTGATTAATTTCACAATTAATCAATTAATCATCTAGTCTATCACGTTTCCCAGAGCCCAAAGCAACGTCTTGTAATTCCTTCTTTTGCTCAACCAACAGTCCAAAACTCCAAGACTCTTCATTTACCTCATAACAAAGGAAATCAGCATTTAACATCACATTTAAGAAGGTGCAACCAGCAGATGTTTAAAATTTTTGCTTAAAAAAAACTGAAACAATTAAATGATAATCAGTATAGTTGGCAATTAATCTTTTTTTTTTCAGTTGACTAATCAATTAAACAACCAAGTGGTGCAGCTTTAGTTTACTTTAGAAAACAAAATGAGTGGAAATATAACAGAAATGATTTTTTTTATACCATTTTTAATTTAATTACTTCAGATTCTTCTGTTACCTACATACATACATTATACACAAAATGGTTATTTTAATTTTTGCATTTTTGACCTGCACAAGATTATCTTATTTACCGTAAATTGTTGTTAAAAGTCCCTTCTTACAGCAGGAAGCTCCACAACTTTTAGATACATGACGAGACTAAAAATCAATTTTGAGCGAAAGACAAAAAAGTATTTGTAAAAGTAGCGTATTTCTTTTGACAGCAAATCCTTATTAAACTGTATAAAACAGTGTTTACAGTAATTACAGTAGGCTAAATCAAATTACATAAACATATTTTGTCAGTTAATACAAACTTATTGTAGAGCTTTGTTTAACAGTTAAAGCTGTTGATTAGTCGGTTAAATTGATTTGTTGTTAACTATTAATTTATTGCCACTATTTAATAATCGATCGATGGTTTTGATTAATTTTTTAAGAAACAGTGTCAACATTTTCAGATTTTAGCTTCTTAAATGTGAATAGTTTCTGGTTTCTTTACTCCTTTATGACAGTAAACTGAATGTCTGAGTTTTGGACAAAACAAGACATTTGAAGACATCATTTGCGGTTTCGGGAAACACTGATCAACATTGTTCACCATTTTCAGACATTTTATAGAGCAAACAACTAATTAATTCATTGAGAAAGTGATGATGATGATTATTATTATGGTGAATATTATTAAACCAGTTTCTTACCTTCAGGATTAAGTTTCCTATTTGAAAATGATTGTTGTCACTTTCTCTGTTTACACCTTCATTCCTGCACTCTTCCTCCTCCTCCTCCTCCTCCTCTCCTCCTCTCCTCTCTCTCTCTGTGTGTGTACCCCTTCCTCTCTCATCCTCCACATCTCTCTCTCTGCTCCCTCGTTCCCTCTCTCATCCATCTTCATCTCCCTCCATTAGTTTGAATTAGCAACCGTCTCTCTCTATTATTGCCTACTGAATTCCCTGCGCTCTGCGTGTGTGTTAGCGTGTGTGTGTGTGAGAGTGTGTGCGTGTGTGAGAGAGTGTGTGTGTGAGTGTGTGTGTGTGTGGATGACAGCTGGGCCTCATCCCCTCTGCCATTTACACCAGGGAAGAAAAGAAGTATAAACAGATGGGCAGATGTTCTCTCTCTCTCTCTCTCTCTCACACACACACACACATCTCATTTTTTCCTTGGCCTTGTCCTGTCCTCCTCTTTTCTCTCCTCCGTCACTTTATTTTCTCTATTTAATTTTTTAAAAATTCTTTGCAGTTTCCTCCATCTCTCCATCTAAACCTCCATCCTCTCCTCCGTCTCACAAACCTGCTGTTTTGCTCTCAGTTCCACTTGGGTTCAATTCTGCTGAGTTTTATTTAAATTTTAGTTGCTAAAATATAGCTCTTTAGTCTCTCTACTTTAGTACAAGTCTACAAGCTTACATCCACATGTCTATTTGTCCATTTTGTCACCAAACGCAACCTAAAGTTGATGATCAAACACTTCAGACACGACACCATAAAACTAGCTGTCTTTCAGGTTTTTAAATACTCCTCTGTTGAACTCATTATCAAAAACATTCACAGGGAAGTCTTCCAGAAATGTCCAATGTAACAGTCTAATGATCCTGGACAGCGTCCTGCACACAGACCCTGTGGCAGCTGTCGGAGTCACAAAAGTTTCCGAACAACTACTGAACTGTAGGACAGGAGTTGGCAGGATAAAATATGTCAACAAAATCGTAAAATCTATTTATTAAAAAAAAAAAAAAAAGAAAGAAAAGACAGAAAGAAAAATGCTGCCAGACCTCATTACAGAGAGTCTGTGTAAGCCAAAATTTGCGTGGTGAGGAATACATGCACATACAGACAAAAGTCCAAACTCTGTGATAACTACGCCATACGCAGACAATAATGACACAACTGCAAATAATGTGAGACTTTGAATTTAAGCAGCTAAACTAAAGACTGAAAAACTTGAATAAAATATACTTAAATCTTTTATTTTTGGTGGTATTATCATACTTTCAGTTTTTGGTATCATTACATCTCTATTTATTTTACTTATTTGTTTTATTTTAGTTTATTTTTGTATCATATTTAAACTCAGAATAAGGCAAACAAATGTTTGCGGTATGACTAAATATGTCAACAATATCATAGAATCTGTTTATTAAAAAAAAAGAAAGAAAGAAAATACTGCCAAACCTTGTCACAGCGAGTGTATAAGCCAAAATTTGTCACGAGGAATATATGCACATAATGATAAAATGCCACAGGCACAACTGCAAACACTACTGTAAATCATGTGAGATTTTGAAATTAAGCAGAAAATAAAAACTGAGAAAGAAAATACTGTAAATCACTTTTTTCCCCACATTAATACTACTATATTGGTCCGTAAATCCTATCAGGAGCATAAAAACCACAATTTGTGTTGCTTTAGTTGATGAACATCTTATCTGAACTGCCCTTTGTTCCGATGACCCATTATTCCGAAACGCCAACAGTCCCAAAAGTCCATTTGTCTGACAGCCCATTACACCAAAAACGAACGCCCATTGCTCCAAAAATACTTGAACTCCCTCCAGTTGTTAGGTTATGTGTGATACAGCAGGGAGAGAGTGTATTTTCTGAGAAGCTGGGATTTGTTTTGGGGACAACAGACTGTTAGAAAAATGGGCCTTGGAACATTGGCATGGCACCGATCTTTCATGTATGTTGAGTTTAGTCTCTTTCAAGAAGCAAGAAATCAAGTGACAGAGCCTGAAAGCAGGTGTTTCATGCCAAAAACAATATGAAATCAAAACCCCAGTAGTCCAAAAAATGTTCAGTTGGACAGACCGTTATCCTGAGAGGGTTTTGCCCTTAAAAGATTTTCTTCCTGGCCTCACATCAAGCGTTATTTCAAGCTCTTTCACCATTCGTCACAAACTCTCAATGCTGGAATAAAGTTTTCCTGCAGTTGGTGAGTTTCGGTCACGTATGTATGTGTGTATTTTTGGAGCAATGGCCGTTTGTTTCAGGATAACATCAGATAAATGGTGTTTCGGTCCAGTGGGGGCATTTATTTGGACTATTGGAGTTTCCGAAAAATGGGCCGTTGGAACAGTGACACAAGCATAAATTAAGATAAATTATGTGTAGGAATTAAAGGAATGGGTTTAATTAAATCAAGCACAAAATTTACCATTTTATTGAATTCTCCATGACACCGTCTGAGCTGTACATTTATTTTTTGGGATGTCACAATATATTGAATATCATCCTGGACTTGTTCTTTTATTTTATTAAAAAAAGAAACCAGAAGCACTTTTAAGTTAAAAGGAATGAATGCTGTACATGTCAGATTTATTATTTAATAAAAGTTGTCATTTTTCTTTTTTTTAATATCACAATAAATATCTTTGACTTTTTATTGTGGTATTATCTTAAGTTTTTTGTATAATTACAGTCCTATTTATTTTTTATTTATTTATTTTTGTATAATTTTTAAACTCCAGGTTCAGTCAGAATAAGGCAAATGAGTGTTTTTGCTTGTGTTGACAAAAGCAGAATATCTGTGTGTGACTTAGACCACTTCAGAACTTTGTTCTTACTGAAGAGAAAATTTCAAAATACAAAAAATTTTTCTTAAATTACTAATCACTGACAATTTAATCTTTTTTTTTCTGTGCTGTATCTCTTCTTTTTTACACTTTCTGTCCTTTCTCTACCCTTTTCTTTCCGTTCTCTCTCTCTGACAAAAACAAAGATATGGTTTCTATTGTCACATAAATCTGTCCCCTCTCTTTCTCCGTCACTCCTCTCATTCATCCCTCACTCCAATCCGTGTTTTTCTCATTTCTATAAAGGAAAAAAAACAACATATGACTGTCACCGCGAGCAGGACAAGCCCGAGTGATCGACTTTCACCCATCAAACACCAGAACATCTTTTCTTTTTTCCCCCTCGTTCTCCTCTCGCCCTAAATATCCCTTTCTCTCATTATGAGTCTATTTTTCCCCCCTGTCCTCCCTCGCTTTATTTTCTTTTTCATTCGTACACTCGTTCCTCTGCTCTATTGTCCGCCAGAGTTTCCCAGGCCGGTGTGAGTGTCTCTTACAAAGAAAATAAGGTCGGACAATGAAAAGAAGGCTTTCCACGCACTCGCAAAACAAAACAAAAAACACTCTGAATGAAATAAAAGAAGGAAGAAGAAGAAGAGCAGGAGGGAATAAATAAAAAACGACAGGCTGAAAGAGAATAAAAACCAGAGAATAGAGTAACTCTATCAGCCCATTTGCCAGGTCAGCTGAAGAAAAGGAAGAAATGGAAGAGGAGAAATAGAAACAGGGGAGTCTGGCTGGAAACAGAAGGAAGGATTGCACGCTCCCCCTCTCTCTTTTCTTTTCTCTTTGCTTTTTGTTTTCTGTCTTTTTAATAATTCAGAGAAGCAAACACAGCAGAGATGGAGTGGGCCGGAAAGTGTGTGTGTGTGTGTGTGTGTTTCAGTCTTTGTTTTTATATATGTCACTTTGTACTCTGGTACCTTTTCCTGATACTTTTAGTCTGCACATTACAATCAGACAAGGATAATTGCTGCAAACTTCCACACTCTTTATATTATTATATGTTATTAATATCATTATTTCTTCAAGTTTTTTGCACACATCTACCGCCACATATACCTACAAAACTGGTTCTAATTCTCATTTATGCAGCCTAAGCAGGACTTTATTGCACATATTCAGTGTTTTATCACGTGTCTAGACCGCGAGTGTCCCATCAGCGTTGTTCTCGCCTGACGACAGCGTTCTCGCGACGTTGAAGCGATGCTCTACATCTGCACATTTCAAAGCATCGAGCAGCAGCCAAACTTTCTGTGCAGTTTTCCTTTGACAGTTTTTCCATCAAGACTTGATGCTCATAATTGACACTGAAGTAGGTCTGTCATGATATACAGGTATTGACGAAAACTATGATATCTTTAAAATGAAATACTGATATCATCTTAATAATACACATATAATATAGTGTAAATAATCCAGCGCCTCTGTACGCTCCTAAACCCTTTCCATTTCTTTCCATACTCGCTACGTCTCCATCCTCCAAACAACACTGCCTCACAAAATCAAAGTTTCAAGTTACAGTTTCACTCTCTCACCCTAAGTGTAATTCGTTTGCCAAAAATGGATGATAAACAAAGTTAAAGATGACTTTGACTTTTTCATAGATATCACAATAATATTGTAATTTTAAATAATTTGCATTTGCATATTGTGGAAAAATACACTTCGAAGTGTAAATAAACGCTTCAGGTTGCAGTTATGCCCTTGGACACAGTTGAGACATGGCCCTGCACAGAGCAGGTGCAGACAGCTGCATAAAGAGAGACGTGCTTGTGAGAAGCGAATCAAGTACACTTTCGGTCAAGACACAGGGTTAGAAATATTGAACAGTATTTCAAGTATGGAATGGTGATCGATAGATTCATACATTCCTTGTTTAGACATGCTCTTATTTTGTACATTTTATAAAATACATCTACTTGCACATCTATGTTTTGCCACTGGCGGGAAATGCACAGTCTACGTTTTAGTGTTCAAGCAATTATTTCCACCTTGTAATCTGGACATTAAACAAAATTAATCAGTGACATCAGCACCCACATTTTTGTGCCCACTTAAGAAAATGACAGAACCAATCACAGCCAATTAAAAATAGGGACTTCATTCTTCCAAGAGCCATAAAAATGGAGAAGTTCAACGAAGCTGTAAAAACTGTACCTACGCATGAAGAAATAACTTCAAAATCAATCCAAACAACTGCTGCCACAGCTTCAGTGTTCACAAAAAAAAAAAATACGTAGACGGGACTGTATAAAACCCTGTTTCTGCTGTAACTTGAGCTGTTCTGCATCACCCCTTACAGTGTCAGTAACCGACTGATCTTCACCTGGTCTGTACGGGCAGAAACAGCCCAGTCAGTCAAACATCAGACTTGCTGGTGATTATTTTGTTTGTTGAACGTAGGTATGTGTGCATGGAAATAAAAAGCAAAAGAAAAAGGGAGCAAATGACAGAGAAGAAGACACTGAACAGTATTGAAACCTGACCGGCCAGCACTTACATAACACACACACATGCACACACACACATTTGTGTAATGGAGGTCTCTGTCATGTGTCCATATGTTTGCAGTCGGTGTAAATGTTGAAACTGATCTCAGTGAAGAGATGATCTGTGGCATGAGCTCAGGTCGAGTTTCAATACTAAATGATACTTTCTCTTGTCTTTGGTTTCCGTGATGTAAAGTGAGGTAAAAAAAGAAGACATTAAACAGACATAATACTTAGTGGACTGATCCTCGGGGGCGAGAACTCTGGAAACAAGAGAAAGGTGGAAGTGTGAGAACGGAAGGTGTCAGAGGAGAAAAAATATTTTTGACCCTAAAAGGATTTTATGTAAGTAGAGAAAAATTATGAAAAAGTTCATTATTGCCATGAACACTACTTTTTCTGTTATTTAATTCTAGCTGTGCTACATGTCTGGAATAGTTCATAGTTAGTTCACAGTTAGTTCACCCGGGTTTGCACCATGCATGACCCTGTCACAGCCCACAGTGGTTGGACAGTAATAATAATTTAATTTGTAATGATAAGTTTCTCTACTGACAAAAAAGTTGTCCCAGACACTGTATCTTTGTGGCTCAGGTGCAATAGTTCAATTGAAGATTGTACAACTGCAAGTGCAGCAAGGGTCCCTGCAAGGATGTAACATTAGCTTTAGCCTGTTAGCTGGAGATGTAAGTTGCCTCACATAACATAAACATAAACAACAAGAGCAGGTCACTTAAGTTATCAGTATTATCTAGGTATAGGTATAGACTATGTACAATGCTAGTCAGCTGTTGCCTCTAAGGTCTACAGCCATCCCCCACTAGTCGGGGCTGCAGCCC
The DNA here is from genome assembly GCA_034769285.1 of Lutjanus argentimaculatus. Taxonomy (NCBI): domain Eukaryota; kingdom Metazoa; phylum Chordata; class Actinopteri; order Lutjaniformes; family Lutjanidae; genus Lutjanus; species Lutjanus argentimaculatus. Next base: position 13,291,777 of record JAWZSL010000018.1, read on the forward strand.
CATCAGACAGCAGCCCCTCTTGCCCCGATGGCCCACCCAACCCCGGATGATGTTATCATCAAAGCTGTACAGATGACAGCTTGTAAACAGCGCAGTTTTGATATAAAAAATAAAAATAAAGTTGAATGTAGACTGTGACAGAATAAACTGGTATATAACCACTCGACTGGAGCAACATGTGACCACATTCAGCACAGACACGGACATTAACCTGCAAGCAGAGCAGCTACTGCTGCTGCTAGCACTGCTAACGTTAGCCACACTGTGTGTCAGCTCAGGGTAAGCAATGTCGTTTAGCCCCACACTCCGTGATCCTTTTTCAGTCTGAAAAGGTGAAGCACTTCAGTTTAACAACTACCTGAGTGTTTTCTTCCTGTTAGACTGGCCAACTAGTCTAAATTAACATTTGCGTTTAATCAATACAATAGGGAAATTAGTCACCAGGAGCATCCCCAATATTTTCACGGTATTGATCGATTGAGCATTGATTGAACAACTACTGATACATCATTTCAAAAAGTGTTTCAAGTTCAAAAGGTTCAAGTTCAACTTCTCAACAATTTGAAATCACATCATGTCTTTTGTGATATCGATGTTTTCATTGATTTTTCAAAGCATGGCAAACATTCACAGTTTTAATGATTAAATGATGCTCCAGAAAGAACCTAAACATGTCAGTGAGCAGTGGTCAGACTGGGGCTTTAAGCAGATTATTTGAATAAACATACTTAGTTAACTTTCCACCACAGTGTACAGGCGTGTTTAGGGTCAATTTTGTGTGTGTTACCTGTATTGGAGTGTAAGTCGTCGTTGTCCGACTCGTTTCCGTTCTGGAGACTCATCATCATCTTCATCTTCTGCAGCTTCTGGAGCTCGGCCATGGCGGCTGCTGTCAGGCCTGTGACACACACACGCAGAGACGCACACACTAATGTTAACCTTCATCATCATCATCATCATCATCATGGAACATCTTTAGCAGCACTCATCAGCTGCCCCAAAATCCATCAATTTCTGACAACCGCCCCGTCACAGCTTGGGTTGACTCCACCCTCTCGGACCTCACAGGTGCTGCCTGACTTTACCCATGATGCTTTGCAGTGAGCTGTGACACACATACTGACACTCGTGTTCGGCTGTCAAAATTTCTTTTCAGTCAGAGTGTTTTGTTGAAGTGTTTCAGGGTGTGAGTGCTGTTTCAGACGCCTCGGGGCTAAAGTACGTCTGCCGATACACACACATGCAGAAAAACAAAACACACACACACACACAGAGAGAGAACACACCCCCACCACTACACACACACACTCTTTTGTATGGACTAAGATCCCTGGCTCTGTGCACTGACCTGGAACTGACTTCTATACACAACAACCAGCAGAGTGAGAGCGATGACCCTGTGTGTGCGTGTGTGTGTGTGTGTTTTATTGTGTAAATGCACTATTATGTTTGTAAGTGTGTACGTGGGCTTTCATGTCGTGCTGAGTTTGTATGTACAGTTTTCTTTCATGTATAAGTGTGTGTGTGAGGGAATGTATGCATGCTTATCTGTGCACACTACGTGTGTGTGTGTGTGTGTGTGTGTGTGTGTGTGTGTGTGTGTGTGTAGGTCAGTTGGTTTTGCCCCGGTCACGGTTGACGGCCTTGGAGGAATGTCCATTACACACACAGTACAGTTGTCTGCAAGCTATAAAGAAAACAAGATAGAGGGAGGAGGAAAAAAAGGAGCAGAGGGAGGGAGGGAGGAGTTGTCGCGTTGTTTGAAATTTAATTTAAAGCAGGATGGATGGATGATGGAGGAGGAGGAGGAGGTGCGTAGGAGAGGAAGAGGGTGTATTGTGCAGGTTATACTCTACTGGAATTCCACAATCAAGGGTACAAAGTTAAAAACTTGCAGTTCAACACAAGAAAAATCCTCAGTTCCTTGGTTTTGTTTCCATAAGTCCTAAAAGTTGGTGGAGACCAAAACAGAGCTAAAAGTGAGTGAATACTGGTCTCAAAAATAATTCTCCTCATTTGCTGGATGTTTAAATTGGCAGGTGTTTTCTAAAGACTCATTTATGGCCCATTTTGCATACGCAAATCGATAAAACTTTCAAATGATGTAACCGTGACTGCTCACATGTTTCTAATGCGTTCTTCATGTCGACATGTTAAGCAGTACATCCACAAGAGGGCGCCGGTTAGAGTCGAAAGTTTCTGACAACAAATATAATGGCACTGCAAGAGATTGTAACAGTCATCCCTCCAGGAAGTTGTGATGTTGCAATGGTGACAATTAACAGTTTTTTTTTCACTAACTAATTTCCAACACGTATGAACACGGCTATTAGTGGTACTGCTCTGTTTTGTCCATATCTGTTAACTTTCAGAAAACATGCACAAATATCAACAAATTGAGCGGGCAGAAAGCTCTGTCTGTTTGCATGTTTAATAATGAGTGTCAATAAGCCTCAACGTGTTCACCATATCAACTTAATATTGATGGGTGACATGCTTCGCCCGGGTCTCACTCCCCACCTCTACCTGTGCGTGACGACTTCCTCGCTGAACTGCTGCGGATCGCATGCATGTGGTGTCCACACATACAGTGCTGCTGCTGCAGCGCTTCTACTGTCCTGTCTGTCTACACTGAGTTTGCATAAGAGCTGTGATGAGAAGTGAAGAGTTACAACCAGAAAGCCTTGTAATTTTTGTTCACCCTTGTTCAGAGAGATAGGGGGAAAGTAAAGGAGAGTGCGCCAGAAAAATACAGCCCTTCAGCCCACGTTTTTCATTTCTGTGACAAATACACTCATCTTTTTCTCCAAATTTTCGTACGTTGAAGTGAAAAAATCAAAGACTCCTTCTGTGCACACCGAAGGTTTATTTCTCTCAAATTTGTTCAAATCCACCACACTTTATAAAAGACATTTATTAGGCTCTGAACTGTGGCTTTTTCACCTAAGGATGCAGATAATTTTTTTTCCCCAGGAGGTCAAAGACATGATGCCCTACTCTACCTCTGATTGAGTTGTTGTCTTCATTGATTGGGTTGGTTAGGTTTAGACACAAGGAGTGATTGGTTAGGGTTAGGGTAAGAAGATGATTGTGTAATTGGACCCAAATTCTGAACCATCCAAAAACATGTTTCAGGTAAAAAATTGGATAGAACCATGCCAACCAAGGCCACTTCTATCAGTCAGACCTACCAAGGTTCTGGTGGAGGTCTCACACCTGTAATTCTGGAAAGTCAGAAAGCCCTGTCCCAACAAGGTAGATGTGAAAGCACCCGTAGAAACAAACTTTAACAGACGAGATTCTTTTCTTGTACAATATTAGCTTCTAGCATTTAGCAGGTCATGACTTTGCCCTCCTGGGAAAAACATTAGATATCTTTAGCCTTGTGTGAAATAGCCATGGTTTGGTGCAAAACAAAACTTCACATTTTAGGGAGTCTTTTTATTGTGACCAGTCCAAGGCACACCTGTCCCGCACCTGTCAGGTGGATGGATTATTCTGGCAAAGATTTAACATATATTTTGAACAAATTTGTGAACAGAATTTGTGAGAAATAAGCCTTTTGTGTGCACAGAAGAAGTCTGAGGTCTTTTACTTCAACTCAAAAACAAAAGTCGACATCTTTCCTCACTCTCATCACTCACTAAAATTGCGTTTTTCTCTGGGTTTGAACATGGTTGGAAACATTTCAGATGATGTCAGTACACAACTCAACAAAATATATATAATAGTTCTCATTGTTTTAGACACTTTAATGTAGAAAATGTTACATATTATACCTTTAAAAATTAGCATCTTAATGAAGAAAATAGTCATTTATTTTATTTATACATATATTTAAATGTGTCCCTTAACATCGAAACAATACAGATCTAGTTTATTAATCCCTTAGTTGAGACTATTCCAAATTTAAATGCCCTAATAATGAATTTTAATCCAACTCTGAATTTGTGCCAAACTCTACAAGAATCCAAGTGATTTATAATACAGTCTGTTTCACAAGTACACTACTGTAATGTAGAAAGGCGACCGAGTAAGAATGGAAAAGGACAGAGAGAAGGAGCCCGAGGCAGAGTGACCAGACGTATTGTCTGCCGTCCTGCTGAGAGAGAGGAGGAGGAAAGAAATGGAGAACCATGATGGAGGAAAGGAGGCCAAAACTGAAGAGAGGAGGAACAGAGGACCATAAGGAGCTGATGCTCACAAGCACAAACACAAAATCAAGGTTATAGAAAATAGTGTCAAATGGATCTAAAAGATGCGTGAAAAGTGGAAAAAAGGGCCAAATTTTTCAAAATGCTTTCTCTGATTTAACTGGTGATGCATGCAATAATATAAAAAATAAAATAACTTTACATGTTTTAATTTTGTTTTCCACCACAACAGAAGATGTAAACATGCTCATGAAACATGCATTAAAGGTCAAGAGAATGAATAAAAACTAAAGGAGGCTGAGGAAGACGGCGACGAGGGAGAAAACAAGGGAAGGAATGAAGTAGGATTGATGTGAAAGGAAGAGAGAAAAGATGGAGACAAGAGGATATAAAGATGGAAGGGCAGCAGAGGGAGGTGTGGAAATGGAAAAACAGTCAGAAAGAAGAATGAGTGACATGAAGAAGTGGGATGGATGGAAGCAAAGAGGGTCAAATAGATAAGAAAAGAGAAACTGGGTGGAATAACGCTGGGCGCTGTTGTCTGGGAAAAACAAGAACAAATGAACAAGTGGAGAAGGAAGGGATGGATGGACCGAAGTTATGTTCTTATTCATGCATATTAAACGTGTTTCATAATGCTTATATAGGTTGTTGAACTCTTCTAATGAACTGTACTGAATTACTTTAATGGCACAGTTTAGTTTCTGTAAATGAGCCTCTGGCCGAGGAAAAGCTGCAAATGTTAACAGGAAACCAGAAAATGTTTGACATCTACACGTATGACTAAACCAGATAGTTATCAAAGAAGTTTCCATTTTATTCTCTTTCTATCTATTAATTGATCTAATCATTCAGCTCAACAGTATCTAAAGTGAGACCTATATTCACACTTTTACTTTAAATTAGGACGTAAACCTGACTTTTGAAAGAAGCTAATTACACACTACCACTAAAAAGATCTGCTTTTTCAATGTTTTCTCTTTACTTCTATTATTTGTCTACAATGTAGATTAATACTGCAGACATCAAACTGTGAAATATGTAAAGAAAATATATGGAATTATATAGTAAGCAAAAAATGTGAAAAGAAGGCAGAATTCTTACAAAGCAAAAAGACTTGCACACTGTTTTCTGTACTTGCAATCAAAGATTTAGTAACACTGTTATTGAATCTTTGAATGCAAGTACAGAAGATGTGCAAGAATCTTTTTGCTTTTTCTTGTTGACCCATGGTCTTCCCCTATGCGTTTGTCAACCTGGGAGTTTGCTAAAGTTTTTCACTGTTTGAGATTTTAGTCTGCACGATATGATTTTTTTTTAAAAAGTCATGTTGCCATTTCCAAAATTGTGATTGCAATATGAGATACAATTAGTGGCAATGGTCATTTTTGCATTACAACTTTAAACTTTTACTTTATATTTGTTGGGGTCTGTACCAAACAAACATGTTTTCTTTCATCTGGAGAGCACGAGTTTTAGGCCGTGGTATCGCTGCAGCACCAGAGTGTTTTATTATGATGTTTTTTTCTCCCACATTTTTCCTTTTTCAAAAAATTGTGATTTTGTTTTGCGATTTGAATATTTCACTTGGCCATACTGTGATTTCAATAATATATTGTTTAACTGTGCAGCCCCAGTAACCACCTTTTGCTTTGATGACAGCTGTGCACAGTGTTGATATAATCTGATCCATTTATTACAAAAAATAAAGAAGAAACAGTGAATGAGAAGTGGGTCCAAACTTCTGACTGATACTGTATTTAAATAGCCTGGCACCACCAAACTAATTCACAAATGTGAATCTTTGTAGCAAATGAAAAGATGAGCTCTGCAGATTCGTCTGGTTCCCAGGCTAACATTTAAATGAAAGACTGCCTGAACGTGTTTATAAAACTATTTGTAGACATAATTTCTGTTTAAAAAGATGACACTTTGTTTGAATTTACAAAAAAAAAAAAAAAAAAAGACTACGCAGCAGTGCCCTGGGCTAAATGCTCAAGTCAGCATGCTAACGTCCTCACAGCGACAGTACTAACATAATGATGTTTAAAAGGTATAAAGTTAGCACCACTAGAGACTGGTGGGAATATCATTAGTTTTGCATGCATTTGGTCGTAAACTAAGTTACTGGACAAATTGAAGTTGGTAGAGTTCATCCTCAGGGGAACGTGAGTGTGTGCATCAAACTTTATGACAAACTCTGCAATAGTTTTCAAGATATTTCCCACAAAAAAAACAACAAATATGAACATCATGTTGGTGCTAGAATAAATGTCAAGAGGTCACCAGAGTCACTGAGATACATCCTCCTGAGACCACGAGTGTCAGAACTAAATCTGGTCCCAATAAGTCGAGCAGATGTTGCGACAGTTCAGTTTGGACCAAAGTGGTGGAAAAACTCTGTCCAGTGAAACCTGTTAACTTTAATTTCTCGTATGCTGGTTAGAAAAACAAACTGCTATTTCCATTTCATTCTGGAAAAAGCTTGAGTGGAAATTTTTGCCAATAAAGCCTTTTAAATTTAAGAATAAACACTTGGTAACAGTAAAAAAAAAAAAGAGAGAGAGAGAGAGAAAAGAAGGCGGGAGTAAAAACGGAAAATGGAGTTGCACATTGATTACTGAGGAACACCTTGAAACACACACACGCACAAAGATGCATATAGATACAGGAAACAGCTCTACACACACACACGGGTGGACACACACACAAATCATGGATCTCACACACACACACACACACACTCGGACACAGAGTCAGAACGCCCGCTTCGCCTCAATGCAACCAGAAGACAATCAATAGTGAGGGCAGAGCCACAATACTGTTCTCCATCATGACTATCAAAACACACACACACACACACACTCTCTCTTTCTCTCTCAGATCGATGGCTGTCCGCTGTGTCCACGGTTACCGAGCATCGACCCCGTCGCTAATGGCGACCACGGAACCTTGGGAATTAGTGTGTGATTGATTGACAGACTGCTTCAAAGACACACGCATCATATAGAGCCTGTGTGTGTGTGTGTGTGTGTGTGTGAGGGATGGAGAGAATAAATATATTCCTCTGTGTGTGTGTGTGTGTTGTGTGTGTGGTGTGTGTGTGTGTGTGTGTGTGTGTATTTCAGTGGTCCCCTGTGGGTTGTCCATACGTTGTTTACCCATTTCTTTTTCCTTCGCGTGCATCCTAATGCTTTCCGAAGGACGAAGGAGGGAAGGGAGAGAAGACGGGAAGAGGGGATGAGAAGAGGAAGTGAGGACAAACGGGATTGTGACAGGAAAGAAGTGAATCGTCGGCATAACATGACAGACATCGCCAGAAAAGTCAACCCATAAGAAATCAAGAGGAATTTTTCCACCAGTGTTTATGTGATGCAGACTTTGATCTGCCTGATTAAAAAGGCCACAAGTTTTAGGTAAAATGCAAGTCATGGTCGGTTTTAATAAAGACTTTTTAACTTCGATTTATCAAGGCTTTCTACACATTATCCATTCCAAAATTCTATATTTTTTGAGACTTTTCGAGTTATTTTTTCAGGCCATATCTGACATCTAACTTTCTTTTCCTATATGAGATCCTAAGCCAACCCTGCTTTATATTTTGGATTGTAAGACCAGCCCTTGGAAAACTTGTGGCTGTCGTGTCCATTGCACAAAGTTGGACGTTCCACTGTCAAACAAGATCACCTCTTTCAGTCAGACCGAACGAGGTTCGGCTGTTTGGTCTGGACTGTAGTCTCGGGGAGGTTTCGGTCATCCTGGCAGTATGATTTTAGGGAAGTCAGTATTTGGTTGGTTGGTTCGTCCACCGCTTGAGTCCAGACCTTTGATAAATGTAGAGATGGACAACATGACAGTTCCCCCAGAAGTCTAGAAATGTACCAGCCATTGTTCAATTTGATCCAGACCGAGACCACCTCTTTTGGCTAGACTGACCAAGGCGCAGCTGTTTGGTCTGGACTGTAGTCTGAGGGAGGTTTCACACCTGTAATTTTGGTTCGGATCAAACCGGGAAGTCAGAGAGACCAGACCAAATGAGGAAAGTGTGAAAGCATCCACAGAAACAATGCTATACAGACAAGAATTTTTTTTTTCTTGTACAATTTTATTCTAAATGTACTTTTGTACTATTCACCCTGGGTTTGAAATAATGTGTGAACAACCTCACACAGCCTCTTTTGCTGTGCAGGTCTCCCGTCTAACAGACAAAATGTTCCCTCAGAGACTCCCTGATAAGTTTAAATGAAAAAATCAAAAAAGTGTCACCTCCATAAACAAGGAAAGATCAGTCCCAAGCACGGTTTTTAATTGACAGGTAGAATCTACAAACCACAGCGCAGAAACTCAGAATAAAACAGAATAAAAAGGCATTGTTGTAAATGAAATTAATTAAACGGGCCATGCTTTATTGCCAATTGTCTGCGAAAATCACTAAACTTTACAAAAGAAAAACCCAGAAAACCTAATAAAGATGTTGATGGTGGTTGAAGCTCTTCTTTTCAGTGTTCTGTTTCAGCATCCAAAACTTCATCATTTGGAAAAGTCTAACCTTTGATAGGAAGACCACATGAAACTAGAACAAATAATTAAGCATTTTGCAGGAAACTATGTTAAATTAAGACTTGGGCAATCAGGTCACTAACGCACATTTTTTATTTTAAGATACGTTTCACTCTCTATTAGTACATTCTTAATTTTGTTCATGTGGAAACCCAACAAACGTCCTGTTCTCAACACATCTTGAATTTGTGTCCAGTACTTTGTCCTACATAGTATAACAGTTAGACTAAGTCATTAACGCTCCACCCATCATAAAAAAAAACGTGTACCCTCTCCTGCTACTGTAAGGCCTTTTTCAGTAAAAGCATCCACCACATGCCACATGGCAGCGGGCGATACTCTAAATGAGATCTGACAGTGTCCTTCCACAGCACAGTGCGTCAGGATGGTCTTTAATAGCTTCGAGTCCCCAGTGGAGGCTGTTGGGTGATCTTCGAGAGTCCTGAACCCCCCTCCTGAGCTCGCGTGAAACCCACCCCATTTGGCCACGGCTGTAAATATTTAATCCGCTGCACCTACATCTCTGACGAAGTGCTCTGAACACGCTCTCAGAGACGGAGTGACACTTTGAATAAAACAAACAGGAAAACAGAGAAATTGCTCTTTGTGTTCTGAATTTAGAAACACACTGTTCTGGCCTTCTTTTTTTGTTTTGTTTTGCGTGTTTTTTTTTTTTTTTTCTTTCTTCCTGCGAGCACTCGGAGTGCCAATTTACAAATGCAGTCGATTGCTCTTGTGCTGAGTCAAATAGATTTCAGCTCCGCACTTGGGCACTTAGGTCGCCCATCTTTAGCTTTCACTGGAAGTCCAAGACGTCCATTTGGAACCATTTCACAGCGGCCATTTTGTGTCATCTCTAGTAGGCAGTCACTAGCTTTAGGGTCATTATTTTTCCAAGTCTTTGACTTCAAGATGCTTTTGAGTCTCTGAACAGCTCAACAGGAAGTCTTGACTTCTGCATTTAGTCCTCAAACTCAAGTTGAGCTCTCCAATAAGATTTCTGATATTACCTGGAAGAACAGCTGGGTTTGTAGGTTGACGACTTTAGTAAGACAGAAACATTAGTGGTGTTAGCGGATCTACTGTCCAAGTCATTTGTAATAAAAGACAATGATTATTGGTTCTTTTGTCTATTAAAGTGAATCATTTGGGGTGGTGATTCTGTTAACAGTTTAAGTCGATTGTCATGGGTTTTGTTGCCTAATAAAGATTAGTAAAGGGTTCCATTGTCAAATTAAAGTCAATGGTTCAGGCTTCTGTCGCCCCATAAAGTCAATGACTCTCTTCCTAGTTAGAGATGCTGGTTATTGGTTCTTTTGTCTGTTAATGTCAATTATTACAGGTTCTGATACCTTGCTAAGTTAATAGTCTGGAATTCTATTGCTTAACATTGCTTACCCCGTTTGAAGTTATATATTCAGTCCTTCCAGGATTTCGTGGGCTTTTTGGAGGATCGTTGTGACCTAAAATGCCTCATTTCACAACAGCTTTTCTAAAAAATTGTGATGCATGTTGCGATGTCTTAAGGTGTTTTTTGCAAAGAAATTGCAAATTGAAAAAAAAAAAGCTGTGATTTTTAAATTCTTTTAATCTTTTTTTTTTTTTTGGTTTAAGTTTATTCAAAATCAAAGGCAACGTGTTAGTTTAATATCTAAACTTACAAAAAAAAGGCTCAAGATTACAAAAATTCTAACAAAACATGCTTTAAATGTAAATGAAGTTCACTTGGGGTGTATCCCACAAAGAAGCAAAATCTTTTTGGAGCTCAAACTCAAAACCAGTACAAAATTATAAAACATATATAAGTGCACAGACCATTGATAAATGTCAGTAACAATTATAAACCTCTAAACAGGCAGAGTTTAAGTTGGGGATTTTCTTAGGTTGACAGCCCGAATAAATTCAATGTTTAGAGACTTGATTCCCTGTTAAAGTCAATAATAAAGGTTCTACTCCATTTAGGGTTCTATTACCTGTTTAAAGTCAATAGCTTAGAGTTCTGTTGCCTTTTAGTCAAGTCAAGTCAGTGGTTATAAGCTGTAGCTTCAGCCTACAACTTTTCGGACTGCGAAGTGTCAAAGTTATGTTGAATTACTTTATTGTAATGTTTTTCACTGCATTATTTAAGTATCATTTTTCCGGAGGAGGCTACGCATTTATTTACATGAATTTGTAGATTTATACGCAATGATTTTATTTCTCCTTGCAGACTGAAATAAATTCTAAATTCTACAAATAGAGACAGTATAAAAAGTCGAAATATAAAAAATACTTGGTTAAGGGTTATGTGTTGCCTAATAAAGTAAATGGTTGGGTATTCTACTCCTTGATAAAATTCAATTATTATAGACTCTATTTCCTGTTTCCTGTTAGATGTATGAGCCATTTTTTGTTGTACTTAAAGAAGTGTAAGGCGTCGCTGTTTGAGTTAAAAATGATGTAATCACAGCGATGTTCATCATAGCTAAAGACATACACGAGGACGCCTAAAAAAATTGTCTTTCAACGCTTGCTTGCAAGCAAAACTCTACAAAAGTCTGTTTTTTTTGAATACTGGGGATCCACAAATGCAAGTTTTTTTATGCATGCATCAAACTAGGCCTAATTTATTTGTTTGTTTATTTATTTGTATTTATTTCTATATTTTTGTTACAATTATAATGAGCTTCACGTTCCCATGCATGGCTCAGTCATTCACTCATTCATCCTGCTGCAACACGAGAGTAGATCTTCAAACAAGCCAACTCAGCAAGTTAAGTGAAATACAGAATATTGTGGATATTCAGGAGGCAAGTTGAATCAAGTCTGTCCATAAAGGCCCAATTATGTTTAACTATATGACTGAAAGCCATGACAGTAGTTAAGGTCGATGCTGTCCTGTATATTGAATTTGAAAAGTAAAAAAACTCACAAGAGAAGGAGAAATGAGGAGGTTTTTTTTCCCCCATTGCACTGCAAAGGCCAATAAATCATCATGTAGGTGGACATCAAATTTTTAAGCAAAACAACCACCAACAATCTTCTTTTATTAGCAGCAATTACTTGCAGGCTGATAAAAACAAGCAGTTCAGAGTGTTTTATTGTAATGAAGCGTGCTGCAGGTTATTATAGTTTATAACCTCATTGATTTTGCTCTGGCAGAACTTCACACTTTTAGCAGTTTATGAGCACAGGATCATTTCAATTAAACTGTAATCTTCCAGAATTATGTTGTTGTTGTTTATTTGGTCCTGTTTTGTTTGTTGCTCACTGCTCAGTGTTGTGGTCTTTCAGCCGTCAGTCAAACTGTGTGAGCACTGACTGTACCGTCTTTTTCCACATCATTTTCTGTTGCTTTTGATTGACGTTCTTGTAGGATTTTTTCAGCCGCTGAAAATAATAGAAAGAAGCTTTTATTATTTTGTTATTTTAGAGTATATTTTCACTACTTACGTGTTTTTTTTTTTACAGTAACAAGCTCAGCCAGTAGGGGGCGCTAGCAGCTACTCGTCATGGTGTATATGTGTGATTAGTTTTTCGTTTAAAAAAGTGGGAAAATGTGATGCAGGAGGTGGAAGAAGAGGAAAAGGAGGAGAGATGGAAAAGACTTAATGTCACTTTAGTCCTCTTCAGCCCTCCTCCTTTCCTCCCTCTCGCCTCCCCACTCCTCCCCCTTCATCCCCCCCCCAGTCCTCCACCCTCCCTCTGCCTCTCTCTCTGCAGGTGCACATAAGAGTCCTCAGATGAGTGTATTCTTTTCATGACAAGATTGAAAGCACTTCATCTGTAACCTACACAGAGTGCTCGTTTGTGTTTGAAAGTGTGTGTGTGTGTGTGTGTGTGTGTGTGTGCATGAACAAGCGAGGTAAATGCGTTTGAACGCTCATGTGCCAGATGTGTTTACGTTTGTCACTGCAAAATGTGTTTATTTGTGCCAAAAAGTGTGTTCATGTACTGTGTGTCTGTACAAAGTGTTTTTGTGTTTTGTAATAAGCATGGGTTGTTCGAACAAGCGGGGTAAATGCGTGTGAATGCTCATGTGCCAGATGTATGTATGTTTGTCACTGCAAAAACATGCATTCATGTTCTGTGTGTGTGTTTGTGTAAAGTATATTTTGTGTTTTTTAAGAAGTGTGTGTTTGTTCGAACAAGTAAGGTAAAATTTGAGGTAAATGCGTGTGAATGCTTGTGCGCCGGATGTGTTTATGTTTGTCACTGTAAAATGTGTGCAAGTTTGTGCCAAAAAAATGTGTTCATGCACTGTATGTCTCTACAAAATGTATTTGAGAAGTGTGTGTGTTGGAACAAGCGAAATAAATGCATGTGAATGCTCATGCACTGGATGTGTTTATGTTTGTCACTGCAAAATGTGTATTTGTGCCAAAAAATATGTGTTCATGTACAGTATGTATGTCTATACAAAGTTTATTTTGGGTTTTGTTAAGTATGTGTAAATGCACGAACAAGGGAGGCAAATGCGTGTGAATGCTCATTAGCAGGATGTGTTTATGTTTGTTTGTCACTGCAAAATGTGAGAATTTGTTTAAGTTTTTTCCCAAAAATGTGTTCATATACTGTATGTGTGTCTGTGCAAAGTGTTTGTGTTTTGTAAGAAGTGTGTGAGTTCGAACGAGCAAGGTAAATGCGTGTGAATGCTCATGCACCTGATGTGTTTAAGTTCGTGTGTGTCACTGCAAAATGTATTTGTGCCAAAAAATGTGTCCATGTAGTTTATGTCTGTCCAAAGTGTATTTGTGTCTTGTAGGAAGTGTGGTCTATGCGTGTGTGTGTGTGTGTTTGTGTGTGTTAAATCAAGTGAGATAAATGTGTGTGAATGCCATGCCCCAGATGAGTTTGTGTTTGTTACTGCAAAATGTTTGTGCCAAAAAATGTGTTATTGTATGGTATGTGTATCTGCGCAGTGTATTTGTGTTTTGTAAGAGGTGTGTGTGTGAGTGTGTGTATGTGTGTGTATTTGTTCGAACAAGCAGGTTAAATGCGTGTGAATGCCCATGCGCTGGATGTGTTTATGCTTGTTACTGCAAATTGTGCAAGTTTTTGCCAAAAAAAAAAAAAATGTGTTCATGTTCTGTTCGTGTCTGTGCAGCCTCTGTTGTGTTTTGTAAGAAATGTGTGTGTGTGTGTGTGTTTAAGTGTGTGCGAGGTAAATGCATGTGAATGCCCATGTACCAGACATCCTTAAGTTTGTCATGCAAATTGTGTGCATCTTAGCCAAAAATATGTGTTCATGTTTGAAATGTGTATCTATGCAAAGTGTGTATTGTAAGAAATGTGTGTGTTCGAATAAGCAAGTTAAATGCGTGTGAAAGCTGATGCATGATTTGTTTGTTTGTCACAGCAAAAGTTTTTTGCCAAACATGTGTTCATGTACTGTGTGTCCATGGAAAGTGCACTTGTGTTTTGTAAGAAGTGTGTGTTTGTGTGCATGTGTTTATATGTGTGCATTAAATGTTTGTAGGTTTGTTTATGTGCCTCTGTGTCCCAAGTGTTTGTAGCTGTGTGGTGTGTGTGTTTGTGTGTGTGTTAGAAGACAAGGCGAACCATTGAGCTGTTTTTGAAGTGAATTAACAAGTCAAATGAGTGCCGCAGCACGCTGCATAGGTTCACCACACACACTACACACACACACACACTCCCACGCTTATCATCACAGCTTCTTTGTTAAGGAAGATGAGGCCAATTAAACTGATATCACTCTCTTGTTGTCGTTTATGCCTCCTCCCTCGTTCTCTAATCTTTCTCTGTTTCATCCACTTTTTGTCTTCTTCTTCCTCTCCTCGCTCTGCTGTGTCGTCCATCTATTTGTCTTTCATTTCACCCTCTTTCCTTTCTTTCCATCTTAATTCCTTGTAAACTGTACCATCTCATTTCTGTCTTTACTTCTTCACCTTCCATCTTTTATCCTCCCATCCCACCATCTTCTCTTAGCAGCTTCTTCCCTCAAACTCTTCTTTTCTTCCAGTTTTTGCCGTCTTTTCACGCTTCCTCTCATCAGTCTGTTCAAAATTCTCCCTCCATCCATCTTTTATCTTTCTCTCTCCTCCTCTTTCCCTCTTCTCTTTACCAAGGGTGCCGGATTCATTGATTAAATAAAAGTGGGGGGCCAAAATCTATAGAGTATACATCTGATGGGCGTCCTCTTCGATTGGATTCAGTTTAAATAGTCTTCTCATTTTATCCAAAGCCACAGAGAGGATGGGAAATTATCACGCCAAATTCTCACTAAGAAATATCAATATTCCTTTTCTCAACTTTATATTTTGGATCTTGGACTGTTGATTAATACATTTTCTGTCCACCTCTCCTTCTCGAGTTCTACCTTCGTTTTTCTCCCACTCATTCCCATCTTCTGCCCGGGGTCGTCCCCATTTCTCCATCCATCTGTCTGACTCTCGTAAATGCAATATCTTAAGAAAGCTTTGACGGAATTTCCTCAAACTCAGTACACGTGTCCACTTGGACTCTAAATAAATAAAATAATATATTGATTAGACTTCAGGGCTCAACAAAAAGGCTTGCCCACATGCCCGGGGCAAGTAAATCTGACAAATCACGTGCCTGACATGGCAAATTGTAAAACAAAGAATTAAATTGAAAATATTTTGATAATTGACAAAATAAATGACAGAAGATGCTGTTTTCGGTCTCTCACATATGGACATTTCCCATTTTTCTTCATGTATTATAATAAAACTGAATATCTTTGGGGATTAAACTGACAAAATCAGACATTTAAAGACAACAACTTGGACTTGGACATTTTTCTTTATTTTATAGACGTTGCAACCTTAGATTAAACATGAAAATTAACTTTAGTCTTTCTTTGATTTGATAACCACTAATAAAAGCAACGACTTGTACGGGGGCAAGTAGATTTCTGACCCACTTGCCCGACCAGGCAAGTGAAAGAAAATGACATCAATGTCAAACCCTGGATTTTGGTCATGAAAGGTCAAAGTTCAAAGTCATTTTGACCTCACGTCCGTCCCATTCTTGTGAATGTGATATCTCAGGAATGCCTAGAGGGAATTTCTTCAAATTTGGTACAAAAGTCCACTTGGACTCAAGCACGAACTGATTGGATTTTGGTCATCAAAGGTGAAAGTTCAAGGTCACTGTGACCTAAAGTCCATTCGGTCCCATTCTCGTGAACGCAATAGCTCTTTCTCAATAGCACTTTGACGGAATTTCTTCAAACTTGGCACAAACGTCTGCTCGGACTCAAGATTAGGTGATTAGATTTTGGTTATCAAAGGTTAAAGTTCAAGGTCACTGTCACCTTAAGTCCATCCTCCCATTCTCATGAACATGATGTCTCAAGAACACTTGAGACTCAAGAATTTCATAACATCTGACACAAACGTCCACTTTGACTCAAGATCACCTGATTAGATTTTGGGGGTCAAAGGTCAAAGTTTAAGGTAACTCCATCGTCCCATTCTCGTGAACGCAATAAGAATGCCTGGAGGGAATGTCCTCAAATTTGGTACAAAAGTCCACTTAGACTGAAGGTTGAGCTGATTAGATTTTAGGGGGTCAAAGGTCAAGGTCACCATTATCGCACAAAACATATTTTTGGCCATCAAAAATTCCTAAACTAGTTGTGATAAAATTTCACACAAATGTCTAATAGGTTAAAATGATGCTGTGAGACATTTTACAAGGCCCTCTGCACTCTGTAAAAATAGTCTCCAAGTGAAAACAGCATGTTTTTGACCAGAAATGTTTCACTATGCAATTCTCGTCTCTTTTTCCATCCGTCTCTCTCTTTAATCATTACTTCTACTTCATCCTCCTTCACTTTTTCTCCTCCTTCTCTTCCTTTTCCAAACATCTTTCTTCTTCCGTCTTCTCCTCTTCTTTCTCCTCTCTCATCTTCTCACTATTTTCTCCAAACTCTCTCTCCTTCTCCCACTCTGTGTTTTCTAACAGTGTGATAAATGTCCATCTGTGATTGGCCGATGCCCCCCATCGCCGTGGCGCCCGCGAGGTCGTAAACAACAGCCCGTCTCCCCCGGCAACGTGGCGTCTCCATGGACGCAGGGCCGCTAAGACGACCAACTCTGCGTGTGTGCGTGAGTGTGTGACTGAGGCGGAATGCGACATCCGACGACTGCCAAGTGTGTGTGTGTGTGTGTGTGTGTTGTATATATGTACTGCGTGTGTGTGTGTGTGAGCTAATGAGCGATCATAAGTGAGCAAATGTTTTCTCTGGGTTCCACTAATGTTCGACAAACACACACACACACACACTTCTGCGCACACACACTCACATACCTGATGTGTGTGTGTGTGTGTGGTGTGTGTGTGTGTGTGTGTGTGTCATTAGTATGCCACAGTGAGCTGTGTCCATATGTCACTAAACACAACCATGTTTTATTTATCCTGGAGAGAGAGGAGGAGGAGGAGGAGAAGGAGGAGGAGGAGAGAAGGAGGCCAACAGTCACTGTCAAGAGGACGGAGCGAAGGATGGAGGGGTAGATGGAAAGATGGAGAGAAAAAAGAAAAAGATTTGAAGGAAAGAGTGAGGTGAAAGGAGAAGTGAAGGTTGAGATGGAGCCGGAAGTGAGATGGGGAGGAGAAAGAAAGAAAGAAAGGCGTGAAATGAGAGGATGAGGAGGAGAGAGGGAAGGTAGAAGAAGGAAGGATGTGGGGAAGAAGAAGAAGCAGTAGGAGAAGAGAGAGCAAGATGGCAGGTGTGAAGTTAGAAATGAAAGAGGGGGAAAGGAGGGAAGAGAGAAGGGAGGAAGGAGAGAAAAAGGGAAGGAGGAAGGACAGGGTGATGAGGAGAGAGGCAAGGAAGGAGAGGGGAGAGGAGAGGAAGAGTGTGAAAGGTGAGATTTTAGAAATGAGCAGGAAAGACGGGAGAGAGGATGGAGGCAAAAAAGGAGGGCGAGAATGAGAGATAGGTAGTAAGGACGAGGGTTCAAAAGAAAGAAGTGAAGATTGAAGGAGACAAGGGAGATGAAAAGGGTAGAGGAATGAAAAGAGACAAAAAAGAGGGAAAGATTAGAGTAAGGAAGTTAAAAAAGAAAGATGAGAAAGGTTAGAAAGGAGGTAAAGGAAAAGACAGGAGGAAAACAATGGAGAGAAGAGGAGAAGGAAATAAAGGAGGAGGAAGGAAGAAGAGAAAGGAGGAGAGGAAGGATGTACTGACGTAGGAATGACAGAACACTGAAAGATGGGATGAACAGGAAGGAGAAGAAAAGAGGACAGGAAAGAGGGGATAGAATCAAAAAAGGAGGACGAGAATGAAATAAAGGAGAGAAGAAAGCAGATAAAAAGGGGAGGGAAAGAGGGGGAATTTTTTTTGGATAATGCAACATATTCCGCAGGACGGCGGTTTACCGGACAGCCGAAATAATAGCGTTTTAGTGGACTTTATTTAAGGATTCTGCCATAAGCATAGCGTGGTTTCTCTAAGGAACAGGGCTGTGCAGAGCAGTAGACTGAGAGTGACAGTGCTGCGAGTGGAGCAGAGGAAAAGATTAGCAGTTAAGTTGTCAGTGTGGCAGTAAATGTACAGTTCAGGTTACATGTGTACCTGCAGTAAAACTTTTTAATAACCACCATTAATAAATGGTAAATTAAACAGTCAATTAAACTTCAGTTGCTGATTATTTTACTGTAAACTAACACTGAAATAATGTTCCTGTATGCTTTATAAACCATTTATTTATTTAAGCAATTGTAAAGTGCATCTGTTGCAACTTTTGTATAACACTTCTTCAACTAGTCAAAAACAGCAGCTTGTGCTTCAAAGTAAGACACTCTGGCATTCTGCACACATAAAAATTTTAGCAGTAATAAATATGCAACGTCCAGGTAGACTTTCAAAATAAAGGCTACTTAGTTAAGTTGAGACAACAAAACTACCTCGGCAAGTTAAGGAAAGATGGTTTGGGCTAAAATAAATATACACATGTAATTTACTGTAACATACGTAAGGTATTATTATTATCAGTTGCAACTTCATAACAGCCATCCAAACAATATTTATAGATGTTAAAGTTTAACAAATCATTAATCAACATTTAATATTGTTTAATATTGTTTGTTAAAGCCTCTGTAAACCCAAATCCTCTATAGTCCTCTAACCATGTAATTTAGTGTCTTATGTGCATAATAGTGAGGATATAAAGTGTTAAAAATCAAATTTAATCCAAATTTGAAATTTTGTTATCTAAGTTTTTGTGCACTTTTCTGTTTTGGGTTTGAATGGGTGTGTTTTATTTTCATTTAGATCTTTGTGGATGTTTAATGAGAAACTGAACACATTTCACACACAGCTCAATTTACCATTTATTTATGATGATTATTATAAAATGTTGCCAGTAAAATTTGTAGGGATGATGGTAATGAGCTCATCTCCGTGTTAGGCGTTATATGACCGCGGTTTTGTGGTCATCGTCTCGTAAGGAGAAGGAAGAAGAGAAATAAGAGAGGGAGATAGAAAGACAGGAAGGATTGGAGGAAAAAGAAAGAAGAAAATGGGGTGAGGAAGGATAGAAAGAAGGGAGACAGAGGAAAGAAAGAAGGAAGTACAGAAGTAGGAATGAACAAGGGTAGAGTGATAAAGAAGAAATAAAGAGAGAAAAGGAGTCAAGGAAGGAGAGAGGGAAGAAAAAAGAGGGAAACACTGAAGAAGGGATGACAGAGCACAGAAAGAAGGGAGGGAGATGAGTCGAGAAAGACGGAGGGAAGAAAAGAGGGAGATAGGAAGGGAGGGAGGGAGGGAAAGAGGAGGGAGGGATGGACAGATGGAGGAGTGGGACCCCAGAGACGTGTCATTCATCACACCACCATGCAGTCTGCACTCGTTCAGCCTCTCTTTCTCTCTCTCTGCAGGTCTTTCTCTCTTCTTCTTCGACATCTTTTTTCTTCTCTTTTCATCCGTTCATTTATTCTCTTGTATCCAGATCCCTCCATCGCTGTCACACGTCTAGATCTCTGTTTTTAATCTTTTTATCCTTCCACTCGTTTGCTGTCAACTCCTGAACAATCTGTCTTTCTTTTCTTCCCACCATCTTTTTGCTCTCCGTCTCCCTCCCTCTCTCTCTTTTTGGCACTCGTTTTTAGGTTTCATCATCTCCTCTGGCGACATTCCTCCTCTCTTCTCTCCATTTTTCCCCTCTTTTTTCCCTCTCGCAGCTTTCTCTTCCTGCCCATTTTCACTTTTAGTGCAGAAAAAAGAAAAAAATCTTTTTTTCTTCTTTTTCTTTCACTTACGGATCAAAGAGGAAAGGTGTGAATGGAGGGATGGATAGAAAGAGATGGAGAGAAGAGGATGAGGAAAAATGAAAGAAGGCTGATGGATAAGGTGGAAGCAAAGAAGAAAGGATAGAAAAGCAAGGTAGAGAGGGAACGATGGAAGATCAGAGAAGAAGAAAAAATGATGGAGGAAAGGAGGAGGGAATGGAGGTATCTGGTAGAGGAGGAAAAGAGCTTCAGAAGAAGAAGAAAGGAGGAATGGACGGTGAAAGGAATCAATGACGAGAAGAGTAAGGGAGATAAAGATGAAAGGGAAACATGGATGAAGGTAGAAGGAGAAGGAAGGATGAAACAGTGCCGGTGTGTCCTAGTGGCCAACTGCAGTGCTGCAAAAAAAACACATTTTCCCTCTTGATTTCCATCATAAAAGTCAGTTGGCTGAAATATCTCAACAAATATTAGATAGATTGCCATGACATGTTGCACAGACATACATTGTTTCCAGAGGATGAATCTTAATGATTTTGATGCTAAACATCAATGTAGAGATGGGAATCGAGAACTGGTTCCAGTTGAGAACTGGTTCCAAACTGTCTGATCCATCGAAATCGTGTGCCTCTAAACTTGTAAATTCCTTTCATCGATGCCGGCATGTAGGCCTGAGCAATACAGCTGAAAAGTCTACCATGATGGTAAAGTTTCATTTCGGTTAACAGCGATAATTATCAATCATGTGGGTCGTGACTGGTGACACATTTTGTATCAGTTGTTCTGATTGTTGTTGGCTTAAAAAAAGAAATGCACAAACTGACCTGCCGGCGAGCCGACCTGTTCTTTTTTATCTGCGCTTATTTTGCATGCTGTTTTTTTGTCGTTCTGTGTCACTCCATGCTCGCCCCATGTGTCAAAGGGGCAACCGAACTTGTTAAATGATTGGCTGGTTGCGTTCACTGTAGCTTTAATGCACTTAAGTGAAACTATATGACTCATTGGTATTGATGACATGTCTATTGCCTATAGATATCACCATCGTTGTATCACTCAGGCGTTGCAACAAGAAGGAGTCGTGGAAGAAATGGTCCAAAGCATGACGAAGAAAGATGACGACAGTTTAGGGTGGAAACAGCAGCAACACGTTGAAGCATCTCTCTAAGCTTAGATTATAGGAATGCCATGTATTTAGTCTGACTCGCCGGATGCACACTTCTGGTATAAGTCCTGACATTGGTCGCTTGCTTCAAGCGAAATACAGCATCCGCGCAAATTAGCACCCGGGTACAAACATGAACAAGCTAACAGCTGTTAACTTTTCTTTTGCAGCGATGTAGTCGCCTCCTGACGTGCAAATGTTCCGCCAAAACAAGTTCCCCCTTGACGTTATTTTGCAGCAGCACCGTCGCTGCATCCTGTGCAAGACTTTTGTGATTAGTTTAAAGAAATGCAAACATGGTTTTCCCCGCTATGCACGAGTTCCACTACTTCCCAGCCGAGCAGCACGACTGTTACAGACGGTAAATATCTTATAAAAACATTAGCGGCACAGCATTAGCTGATTTTCTTTGAAATAAAAACAAGTGCTGTACAAATACTGTTTCATTAAAGGATAAGTTCGGTTTTTTGACACCTGGACCTTATTGTTAGGATTAAATATGCTCGTAGACTCACCCAGACAATTTTGGTGGAGCTCGGAGCCGTTTTCGAGCAATTTAGATCCAGCCGACGGCGTTTTTTTCTCATGCCATAGTAGCGGACGGGGCCAGAAATCGAAGCCCCTAAATTAGACATTATCTGCTGCGAAACTCGCTCATTTCACCTACATGTTATAAATGAATGGCCAGTGTTATCACCATGTCAGCTCAACTTCGTTGTTATGGTCATCCGGGGATTTACAAGGATGGGTAACTTTTGGTAACGTCATAGACGTGCGCCGCAGGACCCCAGCTGAGTAGAGACGCTGTTGTTGCTAGGCTACACAGCAACACGGCTATTTCTGTGCAGCATGGCGGAATATTTATCCGATGTAGAAGTGTCTGACGACGACTTTGAGTATAATGGATGCCCGTATCGTTTTGAGCCAGAATACACCGACGAGGAGCTATTTGAAAGGAGGATGCAGAGGGAAAGAGCCGAACAGCTGGCCAGAGAACGAGCAACCACTGCACGTCCACGAATGGGGGCTAACTGGTGGTGTTGTTGTGGACATTGCACGAGTTTCGCAGCAGATAATGTCTAATTTAGGGGCTTCGATTTCTGGCCCCGTCCGCTACTATGGCATGAGAAAAAACGCCGTCGGCTGGATCTAAATTGCTCGAAAACGGCTCCGAGCTCCACCAAAATTGTCTGGGTGAGTCTACGAGCGTATTTAATCCTAACAATAAGGTCCAGGTGTCAAAAAACCGAACTTATCCTTTAAGTCAGCTTTAGAAGATGACAGATCAGATCAGGAACTGGTATTGGTATCAGCTCCCATCCCCATCCAACAATTACAGGGGGTCCCCAAGTCTTTGTCTGCTCTGAGGTCCTCAGATTTGCAAATGTCAACTAAAGTCACAGTTTCAGGGTTCACACACCTTTTCCAAAGTCGAATCAAAGCACTTTTCAAGCATTTTCAAGCTTTTCCAGCAACGTAAAGCTGTGGTAAATGACATCTGTACAATCTGGCTCAGCAAATGTCTGACTTATTTTATTTCTTTATCTAAAAAGTTAACTAATTAATTCAGTCAGGCAGTGGTTTATGACGAACTCTGCAATTTATACAAAAGTCCGTGTTCAGGCTGGGGCTTTTTTATATGTAGGTTCTGTCCGGTGGAAACATAAATATGGTGATTTGGATTTTTCCAGGTGAACTAAATGACAGAGTTCTTATTTGGCTTACTTCATAACCTAAATAAATCATTTAAAAGCTTATTTTCATTCTTTTTCTTCAATCATTAAACGTTGACATTTTGAAATACTTGGTTTTTAGAGGACAGTTACGCCGTGTAACTGTACTGTCCCAGTTAAATAAAAATAAATAAATCCATGGAGAGAATGAAGAAGAGGAGGAACTGGAGACTGAGAATCAGAGAGAATGAGGAAGAAAAGAGCTAAAAAGAGATCAGTGTCTCTGTGTCTCTGTGTCTTACCGGTGTGTGACAGCAGGTTGGGGGACAGCAGGCCGGGGAGGCCCGGGTGGAGCAGCCTGGGGCTTTCCTGGATCCCTGCACCGGAACAACGCTTCGGAGGACGGCCCGGACGAGAGCTGCAGGGGGGACAGACAGACAGACAGATTAATTATTATGAGACAGAGTTACATCCACAGAGCTGAACACGGAGAGACGAAGGGATCGGGATCGTTCATGCTGGCGTCTCTGGACTGTTACGTTTCTATACGTCTCATACCACGAGATGTCCACAGTCAAACAGTAACACAGGTTTCCCAAACCTTTTTTTTTTCTGGGGACCCACTTTTTAAAAATGACAAACCATCGTGCCCAAATCAAAATACATACGTCTGTGCGCTCCACTTGTTTTCAATGTTTGGACTTATTTTTCAACTAGTGATCAATCTGATGATCATTTTCCCACTAATCAATTAGTTTTTTGGTCCATAAAATGTACATCTTGAAAACGTACATCCATGTGCTCCACCTGTTTTCATGTGTTTGGACCTATTTTTCAAATAGTGATCAATCTGGCAATAATTGTTTCTACTTATCAACTGATCAACTTTTTGGTCTATAAACTGTCAGAAAATGTTGATCAAAGTCCAAGATGACGTCCTTAATTGTTTTATTAAAGATGAACTGGAGATATGAATCTTTAAATTTGCAGAACTTCCTCCACAATCTTTTATTTATTTGGCGACCCAAAATAAAAGCTCCTGTGACTCACCTGTGGGTCACGACCCAGTGTTTGGTAAATGACAGATTGATTCACAGCTGATTAAAATTTTGATGAAATTGAATTCAGCTACAATTTAATATTCAGCTTAAATTTGATGTGATCTGATATTTTCACTTTGAGTAACTAAACTTTAAAAAAGTAAAAGTATTTTCTCAACTTTAAATGAACTTTTTTGAGTTGTTGAGTTGAGGGCTGAATTATTCCTATTTTAATTACATTAATGACTGTTTTTTATTTTGTAACAAACCGACAATAACAATAAATGCTGAAAGTAATTTCTTGAAAATTGAAAATGTTTCTTCCGTGACCAATACTGAGCATTTTTTAAATATGTGAACAATTAATATTTTATCATATTTTGACTTAATAAGATAAATACGTCAATTCGATTATATCAGTACAGCTGTTTGCATTTACATATTTACCTTTTAATATAATTTCTTTGTTAAATATCATGATAAGTATGGAGTCATATTAATGTCATAAAAAAGAATAAATCTGTCAAAGAATAAGGAAACAAATGAAGAAATATAAAAATAAATAAATGTGGAAATATGAAGACTAATAACAAAATATAAAGGAATAATTATGAGCATTTTCATTTATTTTCACATTTATTCCATAAATATTTATTTATATATTTTATAAAATATTATATTTCTAGTTTGCCATAAAATTACTCTATTTTTTTTAAATATATTTTTTTCTAATTTAAATGTATTTTTATATACTGTCATTTATTTATGATGACATCTGAGCCTGGGAGGGAGGGATATGGAAAAATAAAGGGACATAAATAGCATTTTATATACTAAAGATAAGGAAATATATTTTCAAAAAATATATATAAATAGCCTAAATAAATGTATAAAGAAATAAATGAACAAATATGTGTGAAGATAAATGAAAATGCTTATTATTTTTATTTTATATTTTGTCTTTTGCCTTTATATTTACAACTTTATTCTTTTATTTATATCTCTTTAAATTTCCATTTTTATTTTTGTTCTTATTGTTTTACAGATTTATTCTTGTTTGTGGCACTCTCATGACTCCATAGATAAAACTCTTTTTTTAAATATACTGTATAAAAATTAAAAATATGTGCTGTGCTGTTGGTGGAAGTTGACAGCTGGATGTTCCAGCAGAGACAGCAGGTCGCTCACACGTAATCGAATCACAAACTGACAACACACAGTGCTCAGGAGTTTCAGAGGCCTCCACCGGGCCACCATACCGGAGAGCAGTGCCGCTACACCTGATTGGCTGATGTCAGGACACTTCATCAAACGCAGAGTGAAATCTGATTGGTCGTTCTTACAGTCGGTGTCTCTGGGGGGAACGGAGTGATCTTTTCTCTGTGACATTTTCACACCTCGAAGTACTAAAACCAGCAGAAGCAGCAGGAGTCGTCACATCATCAAATATTCCCACTCTGAGACAGAAAGAGCTCAGTCTTTATCGACTCGTGACATGAAACAACAGAAGAAGAATCCTGACGCAACATATGGAAATATTTCATTTGTCAGAAATCACATTTTATGTCACCATCACAAAGAAGTTTGATCTCGATCCAACAACGGATAACACAAATAATAATATTCTGAAAATACAAAGTGATTTTAATAATGAACTGTACACTCTGTTTGAGCTTTTATTTTGTAGTCACCACTTAAATGTTTCACAATAAAAGCTCCAAAACAACCAGGACTGTGGGACTTGGAGATTTTGCTCAGCTTTCACAATTATTACATCACAAATTAACTATTGAACTATTAAATTGTTTGTTTACATAAGAATGTCACAAACATTTTGGTCAACATGACGCCAGAAATAAAAACCAGGGTTTTCATCACCATTAAACTTCGGCACAGCACCTAAAAGCTGCTAACACAGATTTTATTTTTATTTATATACGGTATTCTGATCTTTTTTTAAAGGGTAATTCTAGTATTTTTAGTTAGAATTGACTACTTTGAGGTCAAATAAATCAGTGTTTAAGTCCTGAATTTTACATCTGGCCTTGTGGCGAGGCTTTGAAACAGCATTTAGACTTTAATGTTGTAAAATTATTTTACAGGTCTGTACAATTCAATGATAACTTCCCAGAAAGTTTCCAGAAAATAACAACATTTTTTGGAACTAATTATATGGAAGAATAGTTGATCAGTTCATTCACTAAATGAAACACTGAAATCCAATTTATTAAAATATTTTAGAGATTTTCTTTTTGCTGTCTGGTTGTTGATGAACTCACTGACTTGTTGGACCAACTTTAAAAAAAAAAGTACAGTTGTGTTAATTGGACTTCTTAACTTTATTTTATAAAACTTTATTTGTGTGTTGCAAATCGAGGCATTTTTCTCAAAATTAGTCCAACAATTCTCTTTTTCAGAGAGGGATGAAACACCTTCTTGATTCACGCCTTTTTATTTTTTCAATCTTTGCAGCTGGAGGACTTTTATTGTGAAGAGGTCACAGGCAGGAAACCTAGTAACACTGACAACGACTAAAAGTTAATATATATTTGTAGATTTTTAGGTCTTTGTTGCCAAAAGTGATGTTTAAATCCAAAATGAGAGGCAGAAAAGGAGACATTAGCAGTGACTGGAGCTAAATATGCTAACACTGATGTAAAACAGTGTCTCACATCCACCCACAAGCACAGGAAGACATGTTCTACATGTGCAAGTGAGCCTGAATACACTCCTACAACACAAGCAGCTCTCTGTCTTTATTTCTGTCACACACACACGTACATAACCTACTGTATTATGCATGTGCACGTAGGCATAAATAAACACACACAGAAACACAAGAATACAGTAACTGCACACGTGCAACTAAACATAAAGGAAGGCGCACACACACACACACACACACACACACACACACACATGCACAGGAGGTGCGCATGCAGGCCAACTCTCTGCAGGGAGGCTAAGTAACAGATGGCCGTCCAAAGTCATTTACACCTAGAGAGAGGGAGAAAGAGAGAGGACCAAAAAACTCAAACCTGTACAAGACATCAGCACAGTGCCACCGGATGAAAATAGAAAAAAAAAAAGAGTAGAAAAGAACAGACGAAACCCAAAATAAAGAGGTTAGAACGGGACAGAGGCCTAAAACTGAAGAATAAAATGACAACACTAATGTAGATTAAAAAAACACAACCGTAAACTGTAATAAATTGATAAAAATGTGTGTTTGTCTTCTCTAACATGAGCTGCTAATGATAGCATGTCGAGCTACCCATCTTACTAGCTACAGTAGTTAAACTAGCATTATTTCAAAGACAGGAGTAGGCTATCATTAGCTAGCTAGAGAGAATACAACGACACAACAATGTTTGGAATGAACTGATTAAACTGTGTATTTGTCAGCTTAAAATAGCCGCTAATGATAGCATGTCCAGCTACCTAGCTTACTACCAACAGTAGTTAAATGAGTGTTATTTCCAAGGCTAAGGAGTACCTTGCTAGTGAAGCTACAGCACTTACTTTACATTATAACCACCTTACATTATGAGCAATAATTTTATTTTAGTTGGTTTTGTAAGTGCAAAATATGGTTTTGGTTAGTTTTTATTAATTAAGTAGGTGGTTTCTTGAGAAAGCCCTGCAGGCTGCAGGAACACTGCAGGAACACTGCAGGAACGCAAGACAGGTGCAACATTATACGTGGACAATAACAAGCGTCAGTGAGTCCTCCACTGTAAGTTGACCGGCTGCTTATAACTGTCAGTTGTCTGTTGATGTAAAGTGGAGCCTGTTATCCTGAAAACAAAAACCCACTGCTCTGAAAATACACGCTCAGTGACTGCCTGCCAAACTCCATTAGCAGTTTGCTCAATTTAACCGTTACAAACATCTACTCCTTCTAAAAGATTACTAATGATTTTTTACAACTCATAAACAGACACTTACTCAGTCTGTGAAACATTCGGCTTTAATTTGAACTCTGATTAATGTTAAACAGACAAAAAAAAACTGTATTTCAACTTAACACATACCCTTTATTTCTGATGACACAACACGGCCATTTTATAATAAATTACAGTAAATATATTACAGATTTCTCCTGTGACTACAATAACACAGAATTGTATAGAATAGAATAGAATAGAATAGAATAGATATTGAGCTGTTCAGGAACATCTGAGTGTGTCTGTCAGATCCCACTGGGAGGAGTAGAGAGCGGGAAAAGATAACGTGTGCAAAAAGATGTGGAGAGAAAACGTCTGAAAATGTTTTGGGGTGTGATCCTGTACTGTGAGAAAAAGACACAACACACACACACCTACACACACACACACACATACACACTGAGCGGGAGAGAGAGAGAGAGGCAGAGGAGCATGAAGAAATGAAAACATGAACCTTCACTTTTCCTCTGAACTCTGCTTCACCTCTCCTTCTCTTTCTCCTTCAATCACACACACACACACCTGTACAATAAACACACTATTCTCTCTCTCATTCACACACACACACACACACACAGTGTTTGCATTCAGACCTTAAAGTCTTTCCATCAGCAAACCCCCCGCTACCTTTCACACACCCCCACACCTCCACACACACATCACAATGGATACATGTTACAGTACCAGGTGTGTGTGTGTGTGTGTGTGTGTTCATCTGCAACCATCCATGTATAAGCAACATTAAGGTGTGTGTGTGTGTGTGTGTGTATCCATGTGAATCCATGCCATGTGTGTGTGTGCAAAGGACACATGATATCGCCTTCTCATTAGCCTTACAGTTCTTTGTTCAGAGTAATGACTGCAGCGTGTGTGTGCGTGTGTGTGTGTGTGTGTGTGTGTGTGTGTGTGTCCCGTAGGGTTGCCATATGTTGGGCATTAATCCTCGTCAACGGTCCACTCTCCTTACTGCACCTGAGCACAGGAACAAAGAGCAGGTCACACACACGCACACACACGCACACACACACACGATGCATGAAGACGTACATACACACGGTTACACACTTGCATATAGATGCACAAGCCTGGCTACACACACACACACAAAAACACACACACACACTCTCACTGCCAGTCCACTGACCTACATTCATTTGTTAACCCTTAACCTTGACTGCTTTCAGACCCTTAAATAGAAACACGTCCATTTGTCTCCTCTGGCTCTCATTTCTTCTCACAAACACTCTGATATAAAATCATCACAGGACAGGTGAGACGGTGACCTTTGACCCCCACTGACCTCCTTACCTGCACACAGTCACACTGTGTGCACACTAAAAGGATGCAGGATGCACCAATCAAAATAGCTGAAGTGACTTTAGTTTCAAAAGCAACAAAAATATGATTAACAGGAATGAACATTTCTGAATTTTGACCAGCTACAGAAAACACCAGGGATGCACGATTCGGGATTTTTGACGATATCTGATTGCTGATGCCTATACTGATATATGCACATATTTTTTTTCCCACTTAATTGCAAAGAACCTCAAGCAAAGTAGAGATGTTCTGATACAATAAATGTCTCCTTCCAGGTACTGATTCTGATGCCTGACCTGTGCGTTGCAGAGATACCGACCTGACCCTAACCAAGGGGTTTGCAACTTTATGATCAAAAGAGCCATTTTTTGGCAAGAAAAAAAAAAAAAAAAAAAAGAAAGAAAGAAAAAGAAATCTGTCTGGAACAGCAACTATGAAATTCTCTCTTCTCCCGGAAGACTGAAACGTTAGTAAGTTTTGAATTAAACTTTAAAAGTATTTGCCAACCTATGAACTTCATCTTTAGATGAACTTGAATCTTTGAGTTTTAGAAACTCAAAAAAAAAAAAGTTTTTCAAAATTTGGTCTCAGTGAACTGTGAACCTTTCACTTAAAAAACTTATAAATTTATTCTATAATCATTAAAATACAACTTTTTTGGGTTTCTAAAACGCAACGATTTAAGTTTATCTAAAGAAGAAAAGTAAATTGTGCTCAAGGGCTCAAAACTCAAAAATCTGTTGCAGAATGTTGCCTTGAAATTTTGAGTTGTCTCAACTTTTTCATAGACCTACAAAAAGATAAATGAAAATTAAAATGTTAAAAAAAAAAAAAGTTATTCGTTTCTGTGTGGGGATAAAGGGACTGCATGAAGCTCCAGAGCTGCAGGTTACAGACTCCCGCTCTAACCAATCATTACCCTGTGATGCAGGTGGACTCACAAGATCGATGCGAGAATCAATCCTGCAGGGCTTCAAGTTATTTGTGTCTGCACCTATCATTCATCCAGTCGCCTGCCAAGTGTCTTTTGAAAGTGCCTGCCCTTTTCCAAACTGTTTCTATGGACGACTCCCCAGATGCTACTGTGTAACAAACCATCTGACATGTCAGGTTAAACCAATCACTACTCATGCCTCAAACCTAACCAACCCCATCAATGAAGGCAACAAGTGCTAGCCAATCAGAGGCTGAGTAGGGCGTAGGGTCACGACTTTGCCCTCCTGGGAGAAAAAAAAAAAAAGGTATCTGTAGCCCTGTGTGAAAAAGTCAAACTGCACATTTCAGAGTGTCCTTTTATTGTGACCAGTCCAAGACACACCTGTGCAATAATCATCCTGTTTAATCGATATCTCTATAGGCCACATCTGTCAGGAGGATGGATTATCTTGGCAAAGGAGAGGAGCTCACTAACATGAATTTTAACAAATTTGTGAACATTTGAGGGAAATAAACCTTTTGAGCATACTTGCCAACCCTCCCGATTCAGCTGCCAGTGAGGACACAATTCTCATGTATTTCTCCTGATTTATGACAATTTTTCACAACTTTTTCTTTTTCATTATCACACAAAACCAACTTTCCTGACACGTACAGTGGTATCCTCTGAAGTCTATGTTTCCAGTGGATGAACACAGCTACACAAACCAGACTTGGTGAGTCAATTTTCTGTTAGGGGCAGGGCAAAAAAATAAATAAATGAAAACTGATAAATATTGGTTTGTGTCAGAGATTTATGAAAGTCCACGTTACAGGGGCAAATTATTCTGTATTCTTTCTTGAGAATCAAAAGTAAAATATATGCTCTTACTTTACTTTTGTAGTGTTATTTTATTTTCATTTGTTAAAAGTCACAAGAATGCAGGACACGAAGTCTGTGAAAGTCACATTTTTTTTGGTATCAAAATGTCGCCAGTGTTCTCTGGAATGTCCACGACAAATTTCTCTTAAAGGAGACAAAAAAGGGCTGCCTTATCTCATCTCATCTGATATCCTCACTGTTTCTCAAGGTTGGCAAGTAAGCTTTTATGTGCATAGAAGAAATCTCAGATATTTTACTGCAACTCATGAAAAATGTGAGCAAAAGCACAACTGTTGCATTTATATTTTTGTTATTACCTTTTGTTTACTTTTTTGTTGCCAATACTAGCATAAAGTTAATTTGTTATGTTTACAAATAAGCAACCATAAGCTCGGAGGTCAGCTCAAGTTTGAGTTGTAGAGCATCACACTCAACACACAACAATAAGTGTTGGACATCAGTTTCTGGCTTCAGTTCGCCAGTTTCCATTGAAAATAACAAACATAAGCCTCTATTACACAGCCTGTTCAAGGCCGGACTGTTGCGTCGTTAGTCCACGACATGCGTGCAGGACACAGACAGCGACGTCACAGCCACAACAGTGTTAGCCACAGCCACACACACTCAGACACATGTGCTTGCATGAGGTCAGCATTAGCGATAGATTGCAAGGACGGATAAAGAGAAGACAGAGTGTACAAGGGGACGGAGCAGCTGACAGTGTCGCCAAACTTTCTAAATTGTCATGCTAATGTTAGCCATCAGCAAACTGCTGTTCACAGACCGATAGTTAAAATCTCACCTCCTGTTCTGGCTGAAGAATAAACAACCCGTGTTGATGAGTCTACTCAAACATTTTCTCATCCAGACTCGTTTTAAAAAAACTGTTTTTCTCAGTGGAAACTTTTACTGCAGCAAACTGTACCACCGCGTCAGTCTCTGGTTTGTTTACATCTGCTTCCACATGAGATGATGTGAAAACACGTTTTCCTACAAGGTCTCGTGAGATCGTGCTCCCATACATAATCTTAATATAATAACATAATAAAGCCTGGCTGTAACCTTGAGCACTTTTGGAGAAAATGTAAAAGTTATTTAATAGTCAGTGTTTTATTATGAATGTACAATTTTATTTTACATTAAAGAAAAGTTACAAAAATGTTTGCGTGTTCTGTCAATTACAGTTTGAAGAAAAGACCGAAAATCCACTCAGCAGGTCAGGTAAGTCGCTACAGGGAAGATTTTTAACACTGGTGCATTATTGCAAGTGCATGAGAAGAGTTTGATTTAAACTTCACACACTTTTCATTTAAAAAGAACGACATCTAAGCTCAGAAAACAGAATGTTGGTATGAACGGCACAGCTTTGTGCCGTAAATCAATCCATCAGACTTCCCTTAAAAATCTGACAGACGTGGTTGAAACAGGAACGTACAGAGCCGCGGCAGCTCGAAGCAGACAGTGTGCTGCTGGTTGTTTGTTTACAGTAATTATAATAATGTCTCATAATTAAAGAGGTAATGACTTATTGATGTTAATTAACATGAGAAACACAGCAGGTTCAACGTGTTTGCTGCTGATGTATTTTTGTCTTTTGATGACCTTTTAATTGGCCAAGAACACAAAAACATGCCGACGAATTGAAAACACGGAGCTGACATTTTGCACACACACACACACACACACGCACACACAGGCACACACACATGCGCCGGATGATCTGATGAGCCACCTTGAAGTAAGTCTTCCCACTTTGACACACGCGCACCCTCGCCTGTCCTCCCAAATGGCCGTTTCTATGGTGACGGAGCCTTGATCAATACTCCGTCATTGGCTCTGATGGCCGGTCAGGGTCGGTCACACACACACACACACACACACACACACACACACACACACACACAAAACGAAACACACGCACACAAACAGGGCATGGCGGTGAATAAGCACGGACTCACTAACACGTTTGACAGATTGATTTAGCTCGGAACGTGCAGAGGTCAACAACACACACACACACACACACACACACACACACACACACACACAGTGTAGTTTATCAAAGCGAGGTGCGGTCAATACGAGGGGTAGAGCGAGGGGTCAACCCTCTTTAGCTAAAATCTTTCATCTTTTCTTTTATCTCTCCATCACTGCACTGATCTGTTTCTCCTCCGTCTTTTCTCTTTTTTTTTCTGTTTGTTGTTTTTGTGTATTTTTATTTTTTCCTTTCACTTCTTTTCATTTCTCGGTTTCCTGTTTCAGTCCTTCGTCTTCTGCAGCTTCATGTCTGTCTTTGTTCTCGTATTTGGTTTCGAGGCTGAAATGTGTTTGTGTTTGTTGTTGGCGTCCAGATGAAATTAATTCCCACGCCTGGATCTGGAATTGAATTAATTATTTTGTTTTCATTCTTAAGATTCATAAGCTTTTATTTTATTTATTTAGTTCTCAAGTTTCCCACTTTTTCTTAATTTTTACTCACTTTAATTAATTTTTTAATGTATATTGTCATTTAATGTAACCTTCAGTTTGTTCTTACTCAGTTTTTATCTTATTTTTCTGCATATTCTGTCTAAATTTTTGCTTTTAGTACAACTTTAATTACAGATGAATGGAAAGTGTGTTGAAGTAACATTTTAAATATTTTCTTCCCTCTTTTTTCTTTTGTTATTTGGA
Organism: Lutjanus argentimaculatus; assembly: GCA_034769285.1. NCBI lineage: Eukaryota > Metazoa > Chordata > Actinopteri > Lutjaniformes > Lutjanidae > Lutjanus > Lutjanus argentimaculatus. The sequence goes on from JAWZSL010000018.1 coordinate 13,325,303, forward strand.
TTTTCTTGCTTATGTTTTTTGTTTTTGTTGTTTTTTTTATGTTTGTCGAGCTTCTCATGTTGGCCCAGGTGTACTTGCATGAAAACCCAAAATGTGTGCGTGTTTAATTGGATGCACTGAACGATTTCAGTAGCGAGCTTGTCAAAAGTATTAATTTAAATTTTGTTTTTTCAAAATTTTTTTGTAATCAAAATTTCTTTTCAGCTAGTGAAGGTAAGAATTATTCACCACTGAACATCAGAGCGTGAAGTTCTTTCAGATATTTTAAATCTAGTTTAAAGAAAATGCTTCAAGGATACTGAGACCTGCAGTCACTGAAATACTGTGTATGACTGGAGTTTTTAATTACTTACTGACAGTGTTGGGAACTATATAGTGTGTCTCTATTCTGATTTTAATTTTGTTTTTATTGCAGAAAAGTATTAGGGCCACGCATAAGATTATAAAAAAATCAGAGGAGGATTTTATTTTATCTTATTTTGTTTAATATTCAAATAAAGTCAAATTTAAAATTCAAAATTAAAATCAAAGATAAAAATCAAAATGCAAAAAAAACAAAACAAAAAACCCTTTTCTCTTCTGATTTATTTTTTTTAATGAATGCCACCGTTTACGACTATTTTGATATTTTAACTTATTTGATATTTAACTTTAGTCTCAATATTTTGACTTTATTCTCGACATTGAAACTGTATTCTCAGAATGTTAAATTTTAAAAAGTTCCTCCTCTCATGTTTTTTCTCTACGTCTGGCCTCAGTACTCTTCTTTACGCTTGTTTTCCAGCTGCGATGTTTAAACTCACTCTAACCGTTAAATCTGTGTCCTTCGTCAGCCTCGTCAGCATCAGTGACGGCCTCCAGATCAGATTCTTACTCAGTCTTATCTTTTCCTTCATGTCATTTCATCACCGCTGAATCATCAAAGAAGAAAGAAATCAAAGATGAAACTAACAGTAAGATTGAACAGCTGGTTAACTGTAGTGATAATGTGAGTCACTGCTCTCCTACACTGATATTAAACCAATATGTCTGCTAATAAATCACTTTAAAAGAAGAAATACAACTTTTATTTAATTTTTGTACTGACTTCTTATCAATATTGACCTCTTATGAAACACACCTCTCTTCTCTTTTTTATCTATTGCTCCATTAATCCTCATCGTCTCCCCCTTTACTCCCTCTTTCATCTTCTGCCCTCCCCCAACTGGAGGTCAAATCATGATGTCACAACCTCGCCATCGATTACTCGCCTCTTCCTTCCATCCTCTATTTCCTTTCTTCTCACCAGTTCTCTCTCTTTCTTTCTTTGTCTGTCTCATCATTACTTTCTTTTCTTTATTTCCGTCTCTCACCCTCTTTCTTTTTTCTGTCTCACCCTTTATTTCTTTGTCTTTTTCCTTCCATCCTTCTGTCTCTCTCTTCCATTCTCACTTTCTTTCTTTCTGTATCTCTCTCCTTTCCTTCCACCCTTTTTTCTTCCTTCTTTCCATCTTTCTCACCCTTTATTTCTTTTTTCTCACCCTTTCTTTTCTTCCTCCCCTTTCCGTCTCTCCCTTTCTTTCTGTTCCACCCTTTCTTTTCTTTTTTCCGTCTCACCCTTTTTTGTCATCTCATCCTTTTTCTTTCTCTTTCTTTCTTTCCGTCTCAGTGTTTCTTTTCTTTCTTCCTTTTCAGTCTCACCCTTTCATTTTCTTTTTTTCCGTCTCACCCTTTCATTTCTTTCTTTTTCGGTCACCCTTTTCTTGTCTCACTCTCTTCTCTTTCATCTCACTCCCTTTTCTTTTTTCCATTTCACTCTTTCCTTTCTTGTCTTTCTTGTCATCCGTCTCACCCTTTCCTTTCGTCTCATGATTCTTTCTTTTCTGTTACACCCTTTTTTGTCTCACCCTCTCTTTTCTTTCTTTTTTCATCTCACTCTCTTTTCTTTTTTTCCATCTCATCTTTTCTTTCCTTTCTTTTCTTTCTTGTCATCTATCTCACCCTGTCTTTTCTTCCTTTTTTCTCACCCTTATCTTTTTTGTCAAACCTGTCTTTCTATCCTTCTGTCCTTCTCTCCTTCTCTCTCTCTGTCTCATCTTATCCTTTCTTCTTTTCCGTATCTCTCCCCTTTCCTTCCATCCATCCTTTTTTCTCTCCTTTTCTTTATATCTCTATCCCCCTGTCTTTATCTCCCTCCCTCCCTCCTCCTTCTCTTCTTCTGTTTTCCGTCCCTCTGTCTCTCTCTGGTCCATCATAAATCATGTCAGACGTTCATCCCCTCGTCTTCTTCTCTCTGTGTGTCTTTACTCTTTGTTTGTAGCAGAAGAACAATCTATTCTTTTTAAAGAGACACCAGAGAAATGGGAATAATATGTCCACACACACACACACACACACACACACACACACACACACACACACACACACACACACACACACAAGGGGCATCATAATCATGGACGCTCACGGACTGGCGGAGAGACAGACAGACAGAGAGAGAGAGAGAGACAGAGAGATGGATGTTTACTTTCCTCTGGGCTTCCGCCTCTTTGATTGGACAGATGAATGACTTCATTGTGTGTGTGTGTGTGTGTGTGAGAGAGAGTGTGTGTGTGTGTGTGTGTGAGTGTGTTTCCTTCCTCTCTCTTCTTTCTGCCTCTCTTTCTGACAGAGGGGGAAAAGACAGAAATAAGGAAAGGAGGATGAGTAGAAGTGGACGGAGGAGGTAGAGAGACAGAGGTGTCCAATAATAAGTATTGATTGATAAGGGAAGTAGAGCGAGAATAATAAGGAAGAAAAAAAATCACCTTAAAACAGAGTGGAGGGAAACAGAAAACTACATTGATTAACTGATGACACCACTCTCCTCTTTTCATCCCTCGCTTTTTTCTTCACTCTATTCATCTGTTCTCTCTTATCGTAGTTACCTGTCGTCCTTCTACTTTCTGTCTTTTATTCTGTTTACTGTCTTACATCTGTCAACATCTGTAATTCTATCCATCCATATTTTTGCATGTATATCCATCCTTTCACTCAACCATCCAGTCTCTCTATCCGTCCATCCATCCATTCATCCTTCAGTCACCTGCTGTATTCATCCATCCATCTTCTCACCATCAGTCCATCTATCATCCATCCATCCAGTCATATATCAGTCTGTATCCATCCATCTACTTTGATCATCCATCCATCCCTTATGTTGTACATTTTACCATCCAGTCTTTCTATCCATCCATCCTTTAATCGCCTACTTTAATCTACCATCCATCTATTCCTCCACCATCATTCCTCCATCCATCCATTCCTCCATCCATCTGTTCCTCCACCTATCTAATTGTCCTCCATCCATCTACTCCTCCAACCATCCATTCCTCCATCCATCTATTTGTCCTCAATCCATCTATTCCTCCACCCATCTATTCCTCCATCCATCCATCTGTCCTCCATCCATTCTTCCTCCAACCATCCATTCCTCCATCCATCTATTTGTCCTCCATCCATCTATTCCTCCATCCATCTGTTCCTCCACCCATCTATTGCTCCATCCATCCATCTGTCCTCCATCCATCTAATTGTCCTCCATCCATTCATTCCTCCATCTATCTGTTTGTCCTCCATCTATTCCACCATCCATTCATCTGTCCCTCCATCCATCTGTTCTTCCATCCATCTGTTTGTCCTCCATCCATCTATCATCCATCTATTCCTCCACCAATCTATTCCCCCATCATCTATCCATCTATTCCTCCCATCCCTCCATCCATCTGTTCCTCCATCCACTCCTCAATCCATCTATTCCTCCATCCATCTATTCCTCCATCCATCTATTCCCCTATCCATCCATCTATTCCTCCATCCATCCATTCCTCCATCCATCTATGTTCCTCCATCTATTCCACCATCCATTCATCTGTCCTCCATCCATACTTTGCCCTCCATCCATCTATCATCATCTATTCCTCCACCATCCTATCCCCCATCATCTATCCCTCCATCCATCTCTTCTCCATCCATCCATCCATCATTCCTCCATCCATCTGTTCCTCCATCCATCTATTCCTCCATCCATCTATTCCCCTATCCATCCACTTCCTTCATCCATCTATTGTCCTCCATCACTATCATCCATCTATTCCTCATCTTCATCAGTCCATCTATTTGTCCTCCATCCATTTGCTCCTCCATCATCCATCTATTTCTCATCTATCCATCCATCTATTCATCTATTGATCTCTAACTCCATCTATTCATCCATCTATCCTCCAGCCATCCATCTGTCCTCTGTCCATCTATTCCTCCATCTATCGTCCATTGACCAATCCATTTATCCATCCATCATCTATCCTCCATTCATTCATTCATTCATTCCCATACATCCATCTATCTGTCCATCCATCCACATGTCCACATCCCCCGTCCATACTTCATTTCACTCATCATCCATCCATCCATCCCTCTATCCATTCATCCATCATCTACTTTTATACATTTTGCTGTCCATCTCTCTATTTATCTGTCCATCTATCATCCTTCTCTCTATCATTCATTTATCTGACCATTCATCCATCCATCATGTATCCAGATATTCTTCTGTCCATCCATCTGTTTCCATCAGTCGTTCATCTGTATGTCCTTCCACTGATCCTTCTATCCTTCTGTTCACCTCTCTATCTATATTCACATCCATCTATATGGATCTATAACTTTATCATCCATCATCATCCATCCATCCATCGCTCCTCTCTCTCTCTCTCTCTCTCTCTCTCTCTCTCACTCTCTCTCTCTCCAGAGGAACAGGTGTGCTACGGGACAAGAGACAAAAACACTCCTGCATTTTTAACCAGCACCTATTAAATATTAAACACCACACACTCACACACACACACTCTCTCACACACACACACACACACACACCGAGGGAGCGACACACAATCGCTGACGAGACAAGTTATACAGGTCGATGGGCTAACGTGTGTCTGCATGTCTGCGTGAGTGTGTGTGTGTGTGTGTGTGTGTGAGTGTGTGTGATGGCTTTAAGCGTCATTACCTTACTTCCTAGGCATGTGGGCACACACACATCTCTCTCTATCTCACACACACACACACACACAGAAAGAAAGAAGCAGGGATAATTCATACAGGCATACACGGTGCTCTCACATGTTAGCATTTAAGAGGTAAAACTATAACAGACTCCATGTTCTCTCTCTGTCCGTCTCCCCCCTCCTCTCCTCCGCTCCTCCTCCCCTCCCTCCATCTCTTTGAAGTGCTCCATAACAAACTATAACAACAGGAAGTTTTCAATGCACCACATTGAGAAGGAATGTCACATATGGTATGAAGGAGGGAGGGAAGATAGATAGATAGATAGATAGATAGATAGATAGATAGATAGATAGTGATAGATAGAAGATAGATAGATAGATAGATAGATAGATAGATAGATGAGATATAGATAAGATAGAATAGAATAGATAGATAGATAGATAGATAGGATAGATAAGATAGAGTAGATGTTGCATGCTGTGATGATTTGCATTTAGTGCAAAAGAGTTTGGTTTATTTTAATTACAGTGTAAACAGGCTAATGGCTAGGTAGCAAGTTAGCTCACTAAATCTTTGCTCAAAGGGGTCAAAAAGTTTGTAAATCTTAGCACTGCCACTTTGAGCATGTTAGCAATGCCGATGTTCACTTTTAGCCCAAATGGATTAGGGTTTGGGTTAGGGTAAATAGGCTAGCAGCATGGCTAACCATTTAGGGTAGCTCATTTGAGCTTGGCTCAGAGGGAAGGTAGGAATGTAAGAAAGATAAAGAGGGAGGGAGATGTTGGCATGCTAACATGCTAAACTAAGCTGGTGAACATAATCAACATCATACCTGCTAAATGCCAGGAAGTTAGCACGCCGACGTTCACATGTAGCCCAAAAGCATTAGGGTTTGGGTTAGTCAGTCTTATTACAGTCTAAACAAGCTAACCGCTAAGGTAGCTCACTTTGGTTTTGTTCAGAGGAGAAACATGTAAGAAAGATGAAGAGTGAGGAAGGTGTTGGCATGCTAATACACTAATTAAACGGTGAACACAGTTAACATCATACCTGCTAAATGCCAGGAAGTTAGCATCTGATGTTGGCATTTAGTCTTATTACAGTGCAAACAGGCTATTAGCATTGCTAATCACTTGATCTTTGCTCAGAGGGGAAAAATGTATGACCGCTGAAGCGAGAGGATGCATGCTAACATGCTAAACCAGTGGTTCTTGAACTTTTTCTAGCATGCTGCTAATGCTGTTAGCATTAACAATAATTGGGGAAGCAACTAATAAAAAAAAAAAAGATCCACGCTGGATTTTAGTGAGATAAAAGATACCACGAGCAAACTTTTGTTTGTTTATTCTCCCAAACATGAATCATGTTCATTCGCCTTAGTTTCACCGCATAAATAGGCTAGCAGCATCGCTAATCACGTTAAAGTAGCTCACATAATATTTGCTCAGAGGGAAAATGATGAATTATACTAAACATTATGTGTGTTAGCATTGTCACTGTAAACATATTGGCATTCTGACATTAGCATTAAGCTTAAACAAGCTAGCGGCATTGCTAACCAGTTAGCCAGCAGCAGAGTGTCTCACAGTGTTGATCTTTGCTCAGAGGAGGAAGATGTAAGAAAGATGAAGCGAGAGAGACGGCAGAGAAGAAGGGATGAGAGTAATGAGGAGAGACGTGTGACACAAAACGAGGGAGGGAGGGGGAGGAGGAGTGAAGGAGTGTGGGAGACAAAAAATGAAGGGAAAGAAGAAAAGAAGAAGGGCAGTAAAGGAAAAGAAAAAGACTTGCCCCAAACATCATCAGATCAATTTGATTCTCCTCTTTTCATCCCTCCATCTCTCCTCAACTCCATCTGTCCATCCCTCGCTCCTCTTCTTCTTCTTTTACCTGTGCTCTCCTCCCTCCCTCTCCCTCTCTATCAATCTCTTCCTCCCCCTCTTCATCTCCCCCCTCTCCCTCCCTCCCTCCCTCCCTCTCTGCAGTTAAAGTCAGTGTAATGTAAATGATGTGCCATCGATCGCCCCTGACAGTGCAAGGACGCTCACCTCTTCTCCTCCTCCTCCTCCTCCTCTTCTTCTTCATCGTCCTGTCATCTCCCTCTCTTTTCACACACACACACACACACACACTCCATTTCTTCTTTTTCACACCCCTCCTTCCCTCCCTCGCTCCCTGCTCTTTCCTCCACCTAACATCTTTTATCTCTCTTTCTCCCCCGTCTCCCTCTTTCTCTCCCACGCCTGTCATCTTTCATCTCTCCCTCTCCCTTCATTTTACTCTCTCCCTCTTTCACCGACCATCATTTATGTCTTTCTCTTCCTCCATTGTTCTTTCGGAGCATCTGCTCTCTCTTCCTACCTATACCATCTTTTATCTCTGCCTCTCTTCATTTCTCCTCCTGTCTTTCTTTCTTTTCTCCGTCTCTCTCTTTGCTGTCTCAGGTCTCTGCAGTCCATCTTTAGTCTGCTGCTGGCCTCGCTTAAAGGAACACAAACCAACACTACGGCGTCAAATCACCTTCTGTTTTTAAATTAAAAACTTATATTCAGTCTAATCAGGTCCAGATAACAACCCTTTATATTGTTTAACTTGTTTTGCCAAATACATTTTGAAACAAAGCTGCATTCTTGTATGTTGTGTGGGTCATTTTTAACAGCATTTTATGGATATTTGCTTATTTTAAAGTTCTTATATAAGGCAACTTAATATATTTTATGCATATTTGTTGGTGCAAGTGCATTGTGTCAGGGACGGTGGAGAAATTACTGTACATTGTTGCATCTTAAAGTTAGAATATGTAACATTCCTGCAATAAAAATGTCTAAAAATGTTTCCAACAATGATGAAACACAGAGAAATCCATAACTTACTTAAGGTAATGGTGCATTTTCTGCTACCCGTTAGTTGCTATAACTTCCGGCCAGGAAAACACAAGATGCATTGGATCTGAGAGTGAGGAGGGCAGCTGGCTAAACGTGACTTGAATAAAACTTTAAAGGGATAGTTCACACAAAAATGAAAATTCAGTTTGGGTTTTTTTGGTTTTTTTTAGTCCACAAAACACTGCTGGAGTTTCACAGGAAAACTATGTCGCAGAATCAGTGGAAGTAAATGGTGACCAGTTTTAAAAATGTGAAGAAAAAAACAGAATAAAAACATAAAATGCCTCCATACAGCTTGTCTGGTGTAATCCAAGGCTCCTGAAGTCCTGACTTTGCTGAGAAACTCCAGGGCCTGTGTCACTGTGTTGTGTTCGTAATGTCTTGTAGCAGAAAGATTGTTTTTTTTGTTTGTTAAATATAACCTCTGATCCATTAGTTTCAGCAACAGTGACATTTTTAATATTGCTCCAAAGAAAAGCTGAAACATATTCCAGGTATATTATGTTCCTAAATAAATATTATTTAATTAATTAATATTCAGCAACAACACATAACCGGGTCTTTACATTGGAACAGAAATGCTCTCAAAGCCTCATGGGAGATGTAGTTGTTTTGAATAATGTGAAGAAAATAAATGGTCGTTTATCTGTTTCACAGCACAAATACAAATTATTTTTGCTCCTTTAAACGATTCTTGCTCTGAATTGAACCCTTGAACAAATATTAACAATGACAGTATGTTTGTATGTGTTTGGGTTTGTTATAATTCCGATCGTGTCCTTCTCCTCTCAGCTGTCATTAAACTATAAAACATTGAGAATTAATAACAGACATAAATGATAAAATGTATTTCATCATTGTTATGGCTGTATATACAGATTTATCTCTAAAACACTGCACCAATATACATTACTGCTCTAAAACTGTTATTCTCGAGTTGGACATAAGCGATAAATTTATGTGTAAACAGTATATACTGTAATTAATTAATCGATCATTTGCCCCACGCTGAAAAAAATGTCTTAACCTTTTAAAATTTAAATTTAAATTTTATTTCTTCCCATAATTCTGTTTTTGTACTGGTGTAAATAACTAAATATAAAAAATAAAACAATTTATTAGCACAAGTGTTTTTAAATTGATTTGAAAAGATTAGTTATTTAAGTTGTGTGTTTATTTGTTTTTTTTGGGGGGGGGCAAAATAAATAAATAAATTTAAAAAATTTTTAAAAAATTGCAATCTAATTTACATATTTTCTTTGAAATGGACCTGAAAAGACTTAATTAATTTGTGTGTTAGCACATGGTCCAACAATTCAGTAAATAAATATAAAAACAAACCATTTGCTAACAATTAAATAACACAATTGCTTTTAAAGGATGTCTAATTAAATAATTAAATTGACAAAACACAAATTGATTAAGTTGGTCCAACAATTCTGCCTCTTTCAGTGTAAATAAATGCAAAAATATACACATTAAAATAATTTACTAACTATTAAATACCACAATTCCTTTGCCATCGGTTTGAAGAAAAATACGCGTTAACAATGTAACTATTATTTTTAAGTTGGTCCAACAATTATGTTTTCTTTTTGCAGTGTAAATAAATAAATTAAGTAAAATAAAATAAAATATGCTCATTAAAACAATTAAATTACAAAATAAAAGTAAGTTAAAATAAAAAATAAAAGTACATAGTAATTTAATCATGACTAACATTACGGTGATACACAACCACAATATTATTCACAATATCAATATATTATTATGAAAATATTATATTGATCTTAGTGTATTAGAAGCCTGTACTTAAATATAATTGAAAAAAATGAAAATATCTTATTATTCGTATTATTATGATTAATATCAGCTGATTATCACTTCTACTTTGTCCCTCACGTACTTCCTCTTCATAATTTTCTCTCCTCCACTGTCTCTTCTTCTTTTCCTGCACAGTGTCCTCTGATTCTTCGTCTCTGTCCTCTGTTTTCTGTTGCTCTTGTCACTCCTCGTCCTCCTTTGTTCCCTCTTTCTTTTTCCTTCTCTCCTTCCTTTCTGCTCCCTCTTTCTTTTCTCCTTATCCAAATAGAGGACACAGACAATCCAATAAACGCCCCCGCTCTCAACAGCTGGAGTGTGTGTGTGTGCGTGCGTGTGTGTGTGTGAGAGAGTGTGCATGTGTGTGTCTGTGAAGCACCGAGTCAGCAGAAAACTAGGATGACACCCTCAGCGCCGGACAGGAATGTCACAGAAAAAAAAAAAAAAGAAAAAAAAGAGAGATGAAGAAATAAAGAAAGAGAGAAAGAGAGAGGGAGAAGACAGATGGGGGAGAGCGGGTGAGGAAGGACATGAAGAGGAGGAGGGAGGGAGAGGAAGAAGAGAAGAAGAAAACTCTGGGGATTCAGAATGACACATGCAGTATTACTCACCGTGCCCATACATCACACACACAAACACACACATGTAGATGCACGCACACACACACACACACACAACACACACAGAGTGAATCTTTATCTTGAGCACAAACAAACACACAAGGACACCAAAAGACAAACCAGCTCACTTTCTTTACACTCTAAAAAGAAAAAGAAGAAGGAAAAAAAGGAGCTTTAGGGAAACACTGTGTTTAAGTCTACAGACAGACAAAAAAAAAAAAACACTTTAAAGTTTAACACAATTAAAACTCTTCATCTGCAAGATTATTAGATTGTGTTCATCTTATCACATCTTGTCACCGTCACCGTTTCTTTACGCAGTGGTGGAATGTAACTAAGTACATTTACTCAAGTACAACTTTCAGATACTTGTACCCTAAACCACTTGGTACTTTGAATCAAAAAGTAGAGCTGCAATGATTAATCGATTATTAATCAATTATTAAATGAATCAGCAACTATTTTGGTAATCGATTAATAGTTTTGAGTCATTTTTTCTTTTAAAAAATTGTCCAAATTCTCCAATTTCAGCTTCTCAGAAACTGAATAGATTTGTGTTTTTGACATAAAAAGACATCTGAGGATGTCAACTTGAGCTTCGGAAAACAATGATCAATATTTTTCAACATTTTTTGTCATTTTATGGACCAAACCAGTAATCAGTCAATCAAGAAAATAATCAACAGAATAATCGATAATGAAAATAATCATTAGTTTAGTTGCCCTAATCAATACCTTAAAAGTTATTTAGTATTGTTACGCAGCCCTGCCACAAAGACAAGATATTTAATGTTCCAAAATTTGTTTTTCTGTAAATATACACTGAATTTTGACACCTGCAACATGTTTTTAAAAAGTTGAGGCAGGTGCAACAGAAGACGGGGAGAGTTGTGGAATGCTTTTGTATGCGGGGGGTTAGTGCCCATTGCATCATGGGTAACTGTCACGTGTGTGAGAGCCCCATTAATGCTGAAAGGTACATACAGGTTTTGGAGCAACATGTGCTGCCATCCAGATGACGTCTTTATCAGAGACTCATGCGCAGATTCTGCACATGTTCGAACAGCGTGGCTTCATGATAAAAGAGTTGAGGTACCAGACTGACCTGCCTGCAGTTCAGACCTGTCTGCCACTGAAAATGTGTGATGCATTATGAAGCACAAAATACGACAACAGAGACCAAACAGGACTGAGGAGCACCTGAAGTCATTTATCAAGCAAGAAAGAAGAGGAAGAATGGACGAAATGAAAGAATGAAAGAAGGAAGAATTTCACTTTCAACACTTTCCACAATAAGTGTCCTCAGCAGAGTCCTGCACAGGCCCAGTTTTGCAAACCAGCCCCCACCAGCAACCACAGAGCTGAGAACCAGACAGTCACTTGTGTTCTCAACTGGTGCAGCACCTCTGCTCCTGCAGCTGTCGATGTGTTTCCATAGCGACAAACAAGCCTAGCTTGCGGCAATCGAAAGCTGAAACTTTTTACGAGCAGCAAAAGTCATCATCATCAACATCATCATCCTCGCCGTCTTCGAGCTCATAAATCCACCCAAAAGTCCGTTTTGGCCGTCCAACGATGTATGATGTGTTTATGTCATCAGTTTTAGCCAGCAGCTAGCCTTCACGCTGTCAGATAACACAGTGGCGTCTCATTGTTTGGCAGGACGTCGGGTAAAAAAGCTGTCGTAGACCTTCACAATAAAATCCTACTGGCTGATTAGGCTTGATATTACTGTATGAGTGGATGTTAATGTTGAAAATGCTGCACAATCATTTTCTTTCTGCTGTATTCAATTGAATATAGATCAAATTTGTTTTCCCTGGTGATGTGCTGGTGATGCATTTCCCACCAGAAGGGGGCAGTAATGCACCGTTTGGTTGTTTTCCAATAGATTTAAGAAGTTTAACCGTTTTTTTTTTTTTAAATCGATTTTCAGCGTGAAAAATATTTAGTGTGAGCAAAACCCTGTTTGACACGTAAACTGGGTGTTTAAATTTAACCGCACATGGTCTAAATCCAAGCCAATAACCCCCCCGACACACACACACACACACACACACAGACAGACACACAACCACAAACACACAAGACAAGCTTTGTACAACACACACACACACAGAGTCAGAAGGTAAGCCTGGATCCTACAATAAGTCCAGTTTTATGACTAGTGTATAACACCAACAGCTGAATCAATATTAGTTTACACTGGGTCACAGTGGACACACACACTCAGATACACACACACACAGAGCTCTTTCCTTTCATAAACACACACACTGAATCTCCCAGAATATATTATTATTGCAGATTTACACACACACACACACACACACACACACACACACACACAGATTAGCTTTTATTCTATTACACCCTCGTGGTAGGTCGTCTTAGCCATGTAAGGAAACACACACACACGCACACATGCACACAGCGAGCCATTATAAAAGTGATAACAGTAATGTAATAAAACACACACACACACACACGGAGCTGGTTATTATAAAAAATGATAAACATTCAAAGAGTTGTAAAGTTTTACAGTGATGAACTAACATATCAACTTTATTAACGGTTGACTGTCCTCGTTCTCAGGCTGTGTTTTAACACGCCCGTTTAAACCTTTTTAATTCCCCTTTTTTCCCCCCCTCTGTTTATACCAGCTGATGATGTGGAGTCAGAAACATTAAACTGCTTTATGGTGACAAAGTGACTTTAAGTACAGAGTTTCAGAGTTGGACTTCTTTCAGCAGCGGGAAAACTCGGGCCAGGAAAAAAAGTCAGAGTTTCCGTTGATAATCGGAGAAAGAAGATGGCTTATCTGCAAAAGTGAGACATTTGGAGTTATTCAGAAGATCCACAGTAAGAGGAGAAAGTTGTTGTTTCATTTTAGAGGCTTAAACTTAGTTGTTTTATTTTCATAAAATATATTTTCAGTTCCAATCTGATTCCAATATGTGAATTTGGATATAAATCCAAACACTGTGCTAATACCAGTGCTCTTTTTTCTTGATGTTTATGATTATTTATTGTTATTGGTTTTTTTTAATTTTTTTTTTTTTAGTTTTTTTTTTTATTATTAGTCGTAAGATTACATGAGGCTGAAAATGAACTGCAGTCTGGAAAGCTTGTGTCGTTTGTGTAATGTAACTTGTGTAATGGTGTCTTCAACCACTGCAGGGCTGAGAAATGTCCCTCATTTGCATCTTAAGTTTATGTAACAGCACGCCACACAACACCTGCCCTTGTGTAGTATTTACAGGCGCTACCTACACTAATAATAATTTTTTTGTTTACATCTGGAGTTGACATCTTTTATTTTTTTCTTTTAACAGGAAAATTAAGAAAAAATTATGAGAGAAATTTGAGATAATGTTGCTGCATGAGGTCCTATGTGTGTTCACTGTATGAACAAGTAACCAAAACTTCTCTAAACTTAAATTGTCTTAGCAAATAACAAACCTTTTTGATCCTACCACTAAAGAAAACAGTGAAAATCACATGTTTGGAGAGGGTGGGGACTGTTGGTATATTCATGAATCCTTGAATACTAAATGAAGACAAGGTGTAGGGCTATATGTAAAACATTTTAACAAGGTATTTGAACATATTTTGTAATAAAAAAACATATCTGACACAATTTATTACTTCTTGCAGAGCAATTTTATATAATTTAAAACATGACTGGAGGTGGATTTTCCACAGTTCCCAGTTTCTTCAAGACAGAGCTGCATTTTTATCATTTTTGGTTATTTGGATTTCTTGACAAAGAAAATCCAGCATTTTCTCTGTTTGTATCTCTCCACCAAATTCCATTAAAACTAAACTAAACAGAGCAACAGCCAACACCTAACCCTGCTTTGATAAAGGTTATAATAAAACATGAAGTGCCGTCAGTCGACTGTGACCTTTATCGACCTCCGATGAGGCCCAGACGACACATACTGTAATGTGCCCCGAAGCTACGGTGGCCTGTAGATGACACAAACAATACAATCACATTTCCTCAACAGAGGGAGAAGTAATCTGGCTAATTAGAGCGGAGATCCAGGAGAACCGTCCAGCGAGGAGGCAATATATCACCGTGCTAACTACTGGAACAATAAAACTGCTTTGTCATTTGCTTTTTTTGGCATGAGAACAGGCCTTTTCATCCCTCGCAGGTTAAATATTCAGCTGTGTGGTGGTTGTTGTTGTTAGCGAGTGGCTGCGGAGAGGGAGGGAGGGGGAAGTTCTGCTTCAAAACAGAAAGTAAAGCCACAAAGAGCAGCTGCTCAGGCAATTATTGACCCGCTCCTATTGATCAACGTTCTCCTACAGAGATATCACGGTCAGATTGTTCAATCGGTTCATTTTAAGAGAAAATAAAAAATGCATGTATGACTCTCTACCTGCTCCGTGTGAACGAACATCGTCACTGCTGCTGATCTGATCCTGTCAGAGGAAGTCGAGCAGCGTTAATGGCGTCAGACTTTATAAGGCTGTCGATGGTATTTGATTACACACAAAGCATATCACTTTATAAGGCTGTTAACTCTGTTATCAGTTAGTCAATGAGAACGGGGAGAACGTGGGGTGGGGTGGGGGGGTTGTTCATTGTCGCCGTCGTCTTTGGGTCATGCTAACAAATCAAAGTACAACTTCACCTCCGTCTGTTAATGTCCGTCTGTCTTTATCTGTCAATAAATCACAGAGTTTCTAGTTTTCCTCTTTTCCATCAGACAGTGGATTTTTCTTTGCTGAGAAATGATTGTATGAATATTTATTTGTGTCGACCGCTCCTGGGACAACATCAGTCTCAAAGTTCTGGAACTACAGCTCCCATAATTTGGGGGCTTTAGGAGAAACAGGAAGTATAAGGTCACCATGGATTCAATGAGCTGTAGGCAACAACTTGAACCTAAACTTAGCTGCATTTGTTTACGTTTTGGCGACAGATGAGTTCCTTTTTGAGTGTGTTTTGATCATAGCCTCTGGAGGAGCAATAAAATCTTTAAAATATTGTGTGTCAAATTATTGACTTTTTTTTTGGTACGTAACCGTGCAACATAATGTTTGACGCGAATTGCAGCAATCCAAAAAACATATAACACATCACAACAGGTGGAGCAGAGCTGTGTTTATTTATCAGCTACACAGACTCCATCTTTGTGGCGTGAGGTCGTGTGCGAACTGTGTTTTCTGAGCAGATTTTCCACCGTAGATCATCAGCTTCAATGTGTGCGTACTGACAGATAATGCAGTTGGTTATGCAGAGTTTGAAACTGTAGGCTGTATTAACTGATGATCATGATCACGGATACACACTGATTTGATTGATTTATTTAAATGTGAAATATAAAAAACACCCACTAGTTCTGCTGAATCGTGTTAAAAATCAATGAAATCATTTAAACATATTGTACTGGGTTTTTTTTTTTTTTTAAACACAGAAATATGTAGTTTTGCGTGTTGGAGGGCCACATGTTTGCACGTGTGCCACTATTTTTTTGTAAGTAACCATGTAATAAGCAGGATGATGTACAGTGAGCAGGTGGTTATTGTGAAACAAACCACGTCAGGATGATTCCCTTATATGATGAAGTATAGAAAAATTAATAAATTTTAGTTATTGGAAGGTTTATTCTTTCATTTTTGTTTAATTGTGTGTTTGCCATATTTTTTTTATTCACCTACTGAAAGATTCAAAGGTTATACTGGAATGTCTTATTATTATTTTGTAAATATGTTTGACCTGGGGTTGTTTCCCTCGTGGTGTCAAATAAACTAAAGTAATTATATAACTGCAAGTGCACCAATTGACAAATCTGTATTTTTAGTTTCTTTTTTTCTTAGCACCAAATTACATAACGCTTTCCAGGAAACCTCTTCAGAAATTATTACTGGGAAATCCCGATGACAGTGTAAGTGTAAAATTCAAGCTCTGATAAAGGTTTTTGTTCTCTGTTTATTCTAAAACAAAAGAAAATAAAGCTCATCACTCCTGGATGAAAGAAAATATGTGATCCTTCATGATCTACCTTCAGGTTTATTGTTCTCAGATAAATGAAACTGGAGTCAAACAAGAGTCAAAGGGAAACCTGCTCATCTGTTGCAGTGGATGTTATCAGCTCAGAGTGATGCGATGCCTCATTTCAGGGGCCACCCTGGAACATTATGCTCCAAAACACAATCTATTTAATACAAAATGACACAGATTCTGCCATCAGGGGATTTCAGCAGGTCTCCAAACCAGGAGCGTTGTCATTTTGCATTAAAGGACACCAGGTGTGCTGGAGCATGGTGGTGTGAGCTCTAAAGAGGAGGAAATGACGAGGTGTGTGTGTGTGGGCTGCTTTACATACAACACCATCAGTTAAAACTGTTAATGTGTTTGAGACATTCAGAGTGTTTGTATGAAGATGATTTCCTGGTTTCAGACACCTGGATAAACGTATGTTACCTGGAGTTTTGTGTGCAGGTGCATGTTGAGCTAGAAGGTCAGTAAAATAAACAAAAAAAGCAGTTCCAAATACTATACTATACAAATACTAATATCACAACATGTGTTTATTTTTGCAGAAATTCATCAGGAGGATGAAGGAGAGGAAGAAGACAGCATCAGTTAATTTTGGTCAAATCACCAAAAACAAACTAAACTGGTCAGTGGTCCTGTGGTTCAAACTATAGCGCTGGAGGATGTTCCCCTGCTGACGTCATGTCTGGAGGTTTTGATGGTGCCGTCAAAGTCAGGTGATGTAACATAAAGAGTGAGAAAGTCGGCCGTACTGCGCTCGGATTTGCTTTGTGTTGAAAAGAAAACAAAAATTTGTAGATGGTTAAAAGATGTTGCTGTGGGACCTGTAAACGAGACAATTATTATATCTTAAACTAGCTAACGTTAGCACTAGCTAGCGAATGATTGATGTAGATTAGCTAGCGTTTTGCTAATATAAGCTAACCAAAGATATATTGGTATCGACATACAGTATATTAGCTGATAATTATCTGCAATACTAATGTCTATTTAAAGATTATATCATTTAATTTGAATTCTTAGTCAAAACGCTCTTTGCTTGCTTTGCTTTTTGATTAACTTTACGAGATAAAGATAAGTTAACATTTGAAGAGTCAGAACTGTTTCTTTGCTTTTGTTGTCATAGTGACGTCAGTTAGCTTTGGAATATTAAATAGTCCATCTTTGTTCACTACATCTGAGCCCTTCTTACCCTCAGAGATGCAGAAACTACAGGTTATATTAACGTCTTTTTAAAAATACAAAAACTGTGAAATGACCAATTAGCTCATCAGCTGTGAGAGAAGGCAATTACTGGCATTGGCTGAAAATTATCCATATCGTGCGTCCCTAACCGAGCACCAAGCTTACTCAACTATTATTAGAGCACAGAGCAAAGTCACTTTAGTGCCTCTGACTTTTCCTCTGGCGCCATCACCAGGTCAAATTGTAATTTGTCCAATACTTTGGTTGATGAACTTGCAAACTAAAAACGTTCCCATCACCCTCAGCTGTACCATCTAGTCTCATATCACGACACAATAAAGTATCGATATATTGCCCAGCCAACACACTAACCAAAGATGGTAAACATTACACCAGCTCATCAGCATGCAAATGTTGTCATTGTGAGCATGCTAGCATGTTTATATTAGCATGTTTAGCTCCAACCACCACTACAGACTCTTACAGTCCAGATAAAAAAACATTTCAAGTGTTTAGCTTCCGTATCGTTGCGTATTTCCGAGTGAAACAGGATTAGCAGGTGGGACTTAACGCTGGGAGGAATTTGATTTGGAATTTTAGGAATTTGATTGCTGTTGCTAGCTAGCTAGCTAGCTAATGAATCTTAGCTTTGCACCGCTAAAAGTTTACAATCGACTGATAGATAGATGTCATGATATTAATGGTTGAAACTGGTTGGTTCAAGCCTCCTTACGCACACGTCATATTTTGTTTTTCAGGAAGAAAACATACATTTTTGTAGTTTTCTTGGCATATGTAGCTGCACAGTATGAGCTGGAATGTGATCTAAAAGGGTTAAAAGGGCATTTTTCATTCATATCAACAAGGGCTGCACAATTAATCGCAATATTACCGAAATTGTAATATGACCAGGTGCAAAATCCAAATTGCAGAACCAGAAGCAAACTGCAATTTTTTGAAAAAGTAAAAATGTGTGAGAAAACAGCATTATAATGAAGTACTGTAGTGCTGCAGAGATGACCTGAGCTAAAACTCTTGTTCTCCAGATGAAAGAAAACATGTTTGATTGGTGCAGACCCCAACAAACGTCACATCATCATGATTTTAATGGTTGTGTTTTCAGTAAAAATTAATATTTTGATGCAAAAATGATTATTTCTACAAATCGTATCAGATATCACAACCGCAACTTCAGTCAAAAAAAATCAGAATATGACTTTTAGTCTTGTTTACGAAGGATGAAATCAATAATCATCTTTGTAGTCCGTGCACAAAAAGACAAAAGAGTAATGGATCTGTCTTCATGTGTGTCTGTCCTTGTGTCTCCTTTTTCCTTCCAAACAGATTGTCTTGTGTGTATCTCTGGATGAATAATCTCTTTTCTCTCTGTGTCTCCATCTTTATACTTGTCCCTACGACTCAGCTGTGAATAGTAAGAATCTTCTGCTCATGAGTTCACCGGTGTTTCCAGTAAATAATCAGGCCCGGTGTGACACATTGCCTCTGTGTGTCTGTGACAGTCATTCCCTTTCCTGGAAGCAGCCGGCCTGTAAAAACGTGACTGACTAGCGTTTCTGCCTGGTTGGATTTCACAGACAGCGGCCACACAAAAACCAAACTTTTGTTTTTTCAATAAACCGGCTTGTTATTGCCCTCATTACGCTGTTGTC
The DNA here is from genome assembly GCA_034769285.1 of Lutjanus argentimaculatus. NCBI lineage: Eukaryota > Metazoa > Chordata > Actinopteri > Lutjaniformes > Lutjanidae > Lutjanus > Lutjanus argentimaculatus. The sequence continues at coordinate 13,344,525 of JAWZSL010000018.1, forward strand.
GTCGTCTAGTTAATCTGTTTTCAGGGAGTCCACTGTGCTCTCAGGATTGTGCCGAGTCAGCCTTAGCCAGCCGCGGACTTTAATGGAGTCAGCATTAGTCTTCTATTAATTATAGCTGACTGATAATTTTCCTGTTTTGTTCTTTTTATTTTACAATGTGCAGTAAATGGCTATGCAGATGAAGCCGTCAGTGCTGCATTTCTTCTGGTAATTGTTGTTCTGTTGATATTTGGGTTTGTTCTGTTCTCATCACAAACTCCCCATTGTGACATCATCAGGAGAGGAGTTTTTTTCTTTTTACTTTAATTATCGTGAAGCACTTTGTAACTTCAGGAATAAAGTTTTGCATACACTTAGTAAATTTACTCAAGTACAGCGCTTAAAGGGCCAGTGTGTAGGATTTAGTGGCATCTAGCAGTGAGCTTGTAGAGTACAAACACCTCGCCTCACACTCCCCTTCCAGTCGTGTAAAAGAACCAAGAATCTAGAGCAAGTGTTTGGTTTGTCCGTTCAGGGCTACTATAAAGACATGGCGCAGCAACATAACGGACTCTGTGGAAGAGGACCCACGTCTTCACAACGATTCTTATTTTATGTTGAACATTATATTTCATTTCTTCCACGTTCCACCAATGAAGCCCTGCAAACCTTACAAGTGGATTTAAGTAGAAATTTGATGTACCCGGGTCTGATCAGACAGGGCACGCTTTGCAGGTTGCAAAACTCGAGGTCCACTGTATTGGCTTTTTTGTTGAAGCAGTTGTTTGAAACACAAGAGCAGTACTGTGATTTTGCTGTAATTTTTAGTTAGCAGTTAACTTCCTAGTTAGTAGATAGTTAGCAACCTAAACATTTCCATAAAAAAACAGACAGATGGAAGATGTTCACTGTGACTCAGGGTTAGAGGCTGTTTCCAAAGACCGGAGGTGGAGGACTTGAGCCACATGACTTGACTTGAGTCAGACTTAAGTCACAAATTTGAGGACTTGCTTGAGTAAAACTGATTAAAGACTTGACTTGACTTGGCTTTGACTTGTGACTTGACTCACACTTGAGACAGATAACTCAACAAGACTTCACTTTTTAAAACAAATATTTCTGTTTTCTTGGCAGACCAGCAGAGGCCAAAGCATCATGGAGGAGTTTAGTCCAAAAATGATAAAAATTTAGATTAATTCCTTCTGAATGCCAAATATGAGTATGAGTTATAAGGTGCAAGCAGGCCGCAACAGTTGAAAACAAAACTCAACTGTCTTTTAGGGCTGCAACTAATTATTATTTTCATTGTTGATTAATCTGTTGATCATTTCCCTGATTAGTCGATCAGCTGTTCAGTCGACAAGCTAAATATATTCAGTTTACTGTCATAAAGGAGTAAAGAAAGAAGGAAATATTCACATTTGAGAAAATAATTTTTACTTTTTTTCTTTCAAAAATTACTCAAAAGGATTAATGGATTACCAGATCCACTGTCTTTTAACTGATTTACATGTGGAAACTGTGGACATCATCAGAATTTTGTATGACTCGACTTGTGACAGACTGACTTAAAGCAGGGACTCGACTTAACTTGACTGATTCTCGCTACAGTAACTTGGGACTTGCTAGGGATTTTAAGGTTAAGACTTGAAACTCGTTTTTGACTTGCACAGGTGTGACTTTGTCCCATCTCGGCCGCATACTAAGCTGGACACAGGACCCACATACGGGACCCTTAGAAAGAGGAGAAATCACGGGACAGCGTCGTCCAGGGAGATGTTGAAAATATGTCAGGTTGTAACAGATCAAATGTGGTTAAAAATATGCTCCAGCTTGACAAACTTACAACAGTAAAATGTTACTTTCACATGAATGCATAACGACTACTTTTACTTTTAATACTTTACACACACTTTGCTGATAACGTTTCTGTACTTTTCCTTAAGAATGTATGAGCTGGAGTATCTTTATGTGGCTGTACTGCTACTTTTATTTAAAGATCTGATTATTTGTCCACCACTGCAAAGACTAAAAAACTAAAAGGATTTCACTAAATTGTGATGTGGTGATGTCAGAATGGGAGAGGGTTACAATGATTCCTGCATAAATTAACTTTATCAATAATGGCATCACAGTGAAACAGTTATTGAGTAATGTTATTATGTCTGGAGAGGAATGTTGTAACGCTCCGGTGATGTGGTGCCTTGTTGAGGTACTACAGTACAACATGGAGACCAGCTGCCCATTTAATGAGGATGATGATGAGGATGATTATGGTGGTACAGTGGATACATAAAATCACATGTGAGAAGTCCACCAGAGTGATGATGATGATCATCATCATCATCATGAGGTCACAGTGCGAGCTGGAATATTATGATGATTTCACCGCAGAGAAACTAAAGGTTTATGATCAACATGACTCAAATTTCCAGGAAAACAGCCGACTAAACACAGACAGCTGCTTACATACACTGAGGGGCACAGTTAGTGCCTTTTCTGCCTTTAAAGGGATAGTTATGATTATTTAAAGTGTGGCTGTTTGAGGTATTTATCCATATTGGTGTGTTACCTACAGTAGATCTGCTGTCTGCACGCCCCAAGTTCGGAGAAGCAGCAGGAGTACAAGTGTAGGAAGCTACGCAATGTACAGCTGTGGACAGGGTCTGAAGGAAAATTAATTTTAGCAACTTAAAAAAAATCAACATCAGTTTAAGTGTACGCTATATTTAGAATATTTTCACCGCTTTGACTTTCCATCAGACAACCTTTTCTGAAAGGAAACTGCCGTTATATCAGTAAAAAGTCCCTCTCTCCAAACCAGCTCTTTTGGCAAAAAAAGTCAATTTTCCGCACAGAGCACAGGAGCTCTGGTCTACAACTGCTTCGACCTGTTAGTTAGTGTTACTGTGTGACTTTGGTGAATCCAAACTAAACCTTTAAAACACTGATGTGGAAAGTTCAGGTATCGATTGGTATTGGGAAGGAAAAAACTGGTATTGGAACAACTTTAATCTGTTTTTGTCACAAAAGTATCTGTTTTTGTGTCCATATTACTTGTAATATGCTGGAAGTCAGAGTCCTGAAGTGGGTTTCGGGTAACCTGCAAAAAAGTTATGTAATGCATAAAAATACATACAATGCAATATTATATGTGGGTTTTTTGGGGGGAGGTTTTCGTGGAGAAATGCGGGCGGGTCAGAATTTGACTTGGAGATAAATGTGAGTAGCGGGTAATGGGTTGGTTCTGATACTGAGCAAAACTGGACCCGCGCAGGCCTCTGCTAGAAGTGGGTGTGGTTCATTTTGAATTATTCAATTTTTTCTCCAACTAATTGTTGTTTTACATAACATAATTTTGAAAAACAATTTCTTGGTGTGATGTCACAACGCAAGGGGACGATTACAGCAACCCATAACGACACTTTTATACTTTCCGAGAGTGTGCGAGGCTCCGCTTGTGTCCGTGTGATGTAAATTTCCTTATCAGAGGCTGTACACATAAACTCTGTGCAGACATTCATGTACTCCACATATGCCGTTACTGTGCTGACTTGCAGCCACTACAGATGCCGATCGACTGTACGCGTGTGGAACGCATCGATGCAGAGTCCAGAAAGTACCACGAACAGAATTAGAACGTCTGTGGTGTCTGCAGCTGTCCGTGTACGTTTGGCAGCATAATAGCGCCCTAACTCTCTCAACGCTCTTATGGCATGTAAGTATTGTAGGTATCAGTGGTGGACAGCAAGTACATTTACTTGAGTACTGTACTTATGTACATTTTTTAGTATTTGGGTTTTTTTGGAAACTTATGACTTTCACTCCACTACATTTCAAAGACAAATATTTTAATTTTGACTCCATTTCTATGAAGGTTGTCGTTACTCGTTACTTTTAGTCTGAGCAGAGCTTTGAAGTCAGCTGTTGATGTTTTTTTCTTTTCTAAAATGTAATTGGCCAGACGCTGTGTTCCTCACAGAAGGAAACCAATCACAGTACCCACTCTCAACTGGGACTGATGTAAAAGTAGAAATACGTCATCCAGGTGCGCTCAAGCAAACTCTCTTTTTCATTCGAACAAAACTCAGTAATGGTGACAGCAGGAGAAAGACAAAATTAAATCTCAAGATGCTATTATGATTAGAAAAAGAGAAATAATTCCAGGTTGTCTTTTAATGTTGATTGTTTTTATTGGGGTGAAAAATACCACATAATTAATGTATAAACTGCCCCTGAAGACAGAAAGAAATCTGAGTTATTTAACAGACTTGGAGAACTCCTTACATTCGGCTTCAATCTAATTTTATGTGGTGATTTTATCACAGTTACATCAGAAAATAACAATAACTGTCCTTTTTGTTTTTGACTGCATTTCTATACTGAGGTTTTTGGCTTTGTGTTGTATCCTGGTTCTACAAGCAGGTCAGTGCATCATTAGGTGGTTTCAGAGAGTTACAAGAAAATGTACTTTGTAATTTGTACTTTTGAATATTTAAATATTTTTAAAAGCAAGTACTTTAACTCGAGTAAAAGTTTGAGCATATTTCATTTGTAGCTGAGTAACATTTGACCAGGAGTATCTTTACTTTGACTCAAGTACTGAGGTTGAGTACTTTGTCCACCACTGGGAGGTATTAAGTATTGTTGTATCAAGATAAACTTGAAAATTTCTGAGTCTGTCCCTTAAATGAAAACACACAGTCTTACACACACATGCTGTGAAAACCTTCGGCAGGTGTAATTATTAAAAAACAGAATAAAACAAGATCTCATCACAGCAGTAAGAGAAAAAAAACTTATTATTAAAGCAACAGGATGTTAAAACACAAACATTTCCCTTTAAAGACGTTGTTGTTTTGGTACATTCAGTGCTGAGCGTGACCTTGGATTACAATCCACAGGCGCTTTTGTCAGATGTCATTTCCTCTCACACACTCCCCAAATATCTCAGATTGTTACAAAACCTTTAAAGAATAAATGTTTTTAATTTAGGGGATAATAACTAGTTATGGTGCATGTATGTAGCCTATAGCATGAAGCTAACGGGGAGCGAAGGGAGTGTTGAAGAATGCGGCTTTTGTAGGTCACCCCAAACAAAGCGCTCACACACACACACACACACACACACACACACACACACACACACACACACACACACACACACACACTACAGGCTGGTAGAGCACTCTGAACCCTCCACGACTGAACTACAATCATCCCATTAGGAAAACACACACACACAAACACACACAACACACAGGTGCATATATTCAGGCCCACATGTTCTCTCTCACTTTTTCCTTCACACACACACACACACACACACACACACACAAGACGAGATCAAGAAGGAGTTCACACGAACAGAAAGGCCCGTGGTATTTGTTGGCCTCAAGTGGGTCACACACACACACACACACATACACACACACATAGACCTCTCTCCTCTCTCTCTCTCTCTCTCTCTCTCTCTCACACACACACACACACACACACACCACACACACACACACAGGACAAATAATCATGCAGCTTTCATCCTCCGAGGCAGGAAATGCTGCTTTTAAGCTCTGTGTGTTTGAGTTAAAAGAGCAGCGCACACACACGCACACACACACACACATCCTCTCACAGAGACAATTTTTTTGGAAGTGTTACAGATGTTTCAATGCTCACATGTGCACAAACACACACAAATACGAGCTTCAACCAGACAAACACACAAGCATGAAGTTGTGTGTTGTGGATGTTCACACACTTCAACACACACATTCCTTCTGTCTTTACATACCGACGCATTAGCAAAAAAAAAAAGCAAAAAAAAAAAGCTCTGTGCTCCAAAAACTACAAACATGGCTGAGATTTGACAAATCCTGAAAGAATCCAAACAACAACAGTGGAAAGATTTGTCTCTCACACATGAGAGATAAAGAACAGAAGGACGAAAGAAAAAAAGAGTTTTAAACAATCATTAATTCAGATAAAACTATTCTACATTCACCCTGAATCGCTACAAACAATCACAAAACAACAAACGAAACAAAATATAATAAATAAGCCAGTTAAATTTAATTAAAGCACCACATCAGCAAAACTGATTTGTAAACCCTTCAAAGGAAGAAAAGTTTGCCTTCATAATCCAAAACCTTTTGAAAAGAATCTAAATCCTCTGTTTTAATTTAATACTTATATTCTACCAAAATACACAGCCTGACTAGACTCTTGAAAGAAAGAAGGGAAGAAAAACTTAATGTAAAAATATAAGTTTTATTCGATTCATTAAAGTTCATTAAACTTAAAATTTCTGGTATTTATCTTATTTTCAGAACACTTCAGACTTCAATCAACTCGTTAAATTAAGTTTCTAAAGAAACACGATAGCAAAAGAGTTAAAACTCTACTGAGTTTGTGGGTTCAACTTAATATCTTTAGCGTGCTGAACATGTTTTCTCAAGTACGAATGCATTAATATAAAGTTTATTTGGCTAGAAAAGTTTTTTTTTGTGTTGAATAACTTGTCTTTTCAAACTCAATGTAAATTTTTTAAGGCAGCCCGGACATTTTAAGCTAAACCAAATAGCTGAATGAATGTACTGTACAGAGTTCAATCAACTCATTAAATTAAGTTTTTAAACAAACATGATCAGCATGTTGGCAAACTTCCCCGCATGCATTACTTTAGAGATAAAACTCTGCTGAGTTTGTGGCTTCAACTTAATATCTTAAGTTTATTGAGCATGTTGTTTTGACTACAAACATTTATTTGCTTTGAATCAATGCAAATTTACCTCAACTTGTCTTTTCGAACTCAGTCAACTTGAAATTTTAAGGCAGGCCGGACGATAAGTTTGTTTGGGTTCTTTTTTTTTTTAAACAGAAGGATGAGAAGATCAGAGGAATGAGAAAGAAAGAAAAGTGGACACTGCAGTGGACTGAAAGCGAAAGGAGACACAGAAGGAGGGCAAACGAGGGGGTTTTCGAGTGAATCAAATTGTCTTGCGGAGAAGAAAAGAGCGAGAAGAAGACAGATGTTTGACAGGCAAGAGAAACATCTGAGAGGACGGAGAGAAAGAGGAGCAGTGGGAGGGAGTGATTAATGAACGAGGGAGGAGGAGAGAAAGATGAAGAAGAAGAAGAGGAAGACGACGTTCCCTCTGTCCATCTATTGTGGAGAAACGGGATGAAAGAAAGAAAGAAAGAAAGAAAGAAAGAAAGAAAGAAAGAAAGAAAGACAGAAGAAAGAACGTATTTCCTTACATGCAGATTCAATCATAAATCTCTCCTCATCTTTCTCTCGCTTTCTTCCTGAAGGTCAGACATCACCAGTGTAAAGATAACATCACTGTACAAAACATTTTGCAACTACAAAATTAAACTGGAGGAACACCACACCCTCAGCATGATTAGAAAATAACTGAACTCTGTTTTCTTGACTTAGCGAAGTCGTTTCCAGTCATGTCGTGTAAAAACACTGGACTTCCAGTGGGAGCTTCTTATTGGATATCTGGATGTTTCTCTTGCAGGAGGCAGCTAATGTTTGCCTTGTTTGTGTTGGGTGATATTTAGCAACGTGCAAAAATAAAATCAAAGATGATAGAGTGGTGAAAGTAAGAAGTTAAAATGAGTTTTACTTTAAAAAAAAAATCCTGTTGGGTTTGGAGAAACTATATCAGGATTATTTTCATGTTTTAAGACCGGACAGAGCACATTTAGTCTCACCCTGTGACCCACGCTAAAGAAAATACTCCTGTCACTTAAAGGACCCTCCAGAAAATAGATGGTGGTCTATTTTAGAGTCTTGAGCCACAGTTTGAGAATCACCAGCGTGTAACCACCCTCAAAATGCTGTTTAATCTTATTATCCAAGAATTACAGAGACATCTATACTTTTCAAAACTAGACTTGTGTTAGGAATTACTTTGTCAGTTTGTTAATGGATGAATATTTAGGACATTTAAGTTTAAGTAACACTACCTGTGTCAAATTTATGTTAAACATCCATTTAAATTGAACTTAAAACACATTAAAGTACATTAAAGTTGACTTTTTAACTGTTTAGCATAAAGGGGGCAACTCATTTACACTGGTGTTCCTCAGGGATCCTCGTTAAGATACTTCTTAATTGAGGAATATTTTGTTTGCTGTAGAAAGTTCCTCTTTAACTACAAATTGAAACTTTAAACTCAATGAAGCTGAGTTTTAATGTCTATTAAACATAACTTAAAGCTACACCAAACCATAAAGAAATCATAGAAAGACTGAAAAAATACATGAGATGTCCACTGATGACAGGGTGAATTCATGGGTACTACATTTTTTTTTTTTTTAATCAATTATAGCTATGGTAGGTGAATTTTTGGAGAAATAAACTTTTGCCCATAACATCTGTTGCTCGTTTAAAAAGCTGTTCCACAGGGCTCCTGATTAAGATACTTCTCAACTGATATATTATATTTTTCTCTCAAAATTTCTCCCCAAAAATCTGATTTGAATTAATCTTGAAGCCATTTACACTTCTGCTTGACATCACGCATTTTGCATCATAAAGGTACTTTTAAATTGTGTTTAAACACAGAATTAAATTTAACATGAAACTTCCTAAAACTTCCTAAACTTGTGTTTCTGTTCAAACTCAGAAATCTTCTATCAAGCTGGGCTTCTGTTTAAACATGTTACAGCTGCAGCAACAGGGGAAAAAAACCCTAAGAACAACTAAGAAAGAAGAATGAAAAGCAGAGAAAGAACAAGGATCCACCCTGCTGAATGTCTATCTGACTGAATATCTATCTGCCTGTCCATCTATCTGTCCATCAGTGTATGTGTAGCAGTATTGTTGATGTTAACACAACCTCAGACAGACTGATAATAGAGCAGCTGGAGCATGAAATCACATAGAAAGACGGAGAGAGAGAGGGACAGAGAGAGAAAAAGAAAGATAGAAAAAGGATGAGAGACAGAGAAAGACTACAAGGACAGAGACAGAGACACAGATAAATAAAGAGGGACACGGTGATATCTGAGTAAGGGAGAAAAACTAAAAAACAGAAATGAAAGAGGGAGAAATGGGGGGGGGGTGCTGGCATGGGAGAGAGTACGACACAGGGTCACTATGAGAGACAGAGATGAAGAGAAAGAAGTGGGGGAGGGCGAGACACACAGAGAGAAAGAAACAGACACCAAATTCATTGTTTTCATTGTCTAATTCGAACCACAGAGAGGGGAAAGGATGGAGGGATGGGGGGGCGGAAGGAGGGAGGGAGGGAGGAGGCGGAGAGGAAGAGAGAGAAAAATGAGGAGGAACATGAGACGGGTTGAGAGAGATTCACACACATTCCTGCCTCGGAGTGAAGTTTGAGACAGAAAATGAAATGATCTGAGGAGAAAGTGAAGAAGAAGAAGAAGAAGACGAGGAGGACTGGTTCATCTTCAGAGCAGCTGAATTCCCACTGTGATTTAAACTCACAGAACTTTTCCATCAGTGTGTTTACTTACACTCCAATAACTCAATTATAACCACATTAAGGCTCTTATTATTTCAACTGTCGTGTAAACACCTTAACCAGCTTATCTTATTGGATTTTAAGTGTTACTCCAAAGCCAAAATCTGACTTTTGAACATGAAACACTCCTCCTCTGTCGGCTTAAAAGACTCGATGTTTTATAAAAAGGAGTGCAGGTTAATCTAAGGAACAGCATTACGATTGTTGGGCCGATTAAAGTTCAGATTTTGACGTCACGGCTGACTGAACTGAGGTTGGATTACTTAGCCAAAGGAATATTAAGTAGAAAAACAAAATTGATGTAGAGGTAAGAAAAGTCAGTCTCTCCAGGAAGTTTTGTCCAATTACGGCAACTTTCCCACAAATTCGACCAATCATTGTAGCTTCCCACAAGTTCAAGCAAACGTCATACATGTATGTCTCAATGAACCAGCTCAATGTTTTATTTATTTATTGATTTATAATTTTGTCACAAGTACTGAAAAGAACACAAGGTTTGTAAGTGTCACTGACATCTATCAATGTTTTATATTTTATTATTTTGTGCTGTTTTGACTGAGTTTGAGCTCCAAAAAGATTTTGCTTCTTCATGAAATAACCCCCCAGGTGCACTTCTTCATTTACAAATGAAGCATATTTTGTTAGATTTTCTTGTAATCCTTGTAAAGTTGCCTTTGGTTTTGCAGTTTCATTGCATAAATGCCTTAAAAACACTGCAACATGCGTCACAATTTTTTAGAAAAGCTGCTGCGATATCGGACTCACAACATTCTGGAGGGACTGATGGTCAGAGGTCAGAGCCACCATCCACTATTTCATCAAACTTTAGCATATTTACTCAGTTTCTTTGCATTTTCAACGCCAGATTAAGGCATATTTTTAGGGCTGCAACTAACAATTATGTTGATTGTCGATTAATCTGTCGATCGTTTCACTCTACATTTAGCGGCTTTTTTTCTGGCCGCAGAGAGATGAAAAATAGTCAGTTTTGGGTAAAATGCTCCACTTCTATCTGTCGCTTTTTATCCAGCCGTCCAGTCACAGTGGAGGAAGGGTGGGACAAATATTACAAAGTGTGTCCTGCTCATACAGGATTCTTTGGACTGAGGTCCGTCCAAGTTCAGCTTCTTGGACCCAACAATGCTTCAGCCTTCCTTTCATCCAGAGCACGAACCAGAGCAAGTCCACTCCACCTTGTGTTGACATTTTTACATTTGACACAAACTGAGAAATTTGGTACTTGCAACACGTGACTGCAGCTCTACATAACTTTGCAACATAAATCAGTGTTTGAGAGATGTCCATTTCTGTTTTGGTGAATTTTAGGGTCACCTAGCAACACAACTCACAGTCCATCTGTTGTCCTGTGTGTTGTCCTCTGTTCTTACTCTGTCTCTCAGTTCTTACTGTCAAATCTATCTAATCTGTGTGTGTGTGTGTCATTTGGGTAAAATGGTGCTAATGTGAACAAAATATACAACCACGGCATGAGACGTTGTACATTTCGCACTACATGAGCAAAAATATGACTGTTTGGGACATTTATGATTAAATCATTATTATGATTCTCATGATTTTATTGCCTAATGTTCAAGTTCTGTGCTGTCATCTGTGTGTTCTCTTGTTATATGGTATTTAAAGCTCATTTAGGAACAAGCATGCAAATCATCTGAGGCTGTGAATACTGTGGTATGTGACACTAGTCGATGCTTTGTTACTGTGCTCATAAAAACAAACATGGCTGCCACTGGAATTCTTTGTAACGGACATGAATTCAAGCTGAACCTCAGTTCTTTGTGAATAAACAAACTACAAAGTTTTTACAACCATATTTCAGTCCACAGGGGAACGGCGTTGGATGAGAACAAAACTATGACGGGGTTTTTCTTTTTCCTTCAACAGAAATGAAGGGATTTCTACGTGAACGCTTCATGAACAGGTGAACGTTCGTGTCCGATAAACTGCAGCTGTGACTGAAAAGCAGGTTACAGGCTTCAGTCCAGCCTGTTTCCTGATGACCAGCGTTTGCTCCGTGTCTTTCCCTCTCGAGTCCCAGGCTGCGGCTAAATTTACTCAGTGTGGGTTACATGCTTGAAAAAAAAAAGGTTAAGAGCTCCTGATATAGGCTGAATAAACACACATGGTCTTTATTTCTGCTCAGAGTGCACTGACTCTTTTTAAGAATGGTTCTGTATTTATCCAGGAAAATGGTTCATGAGCATGTTTACGCTAATTTTTAATGACTTCCTGTTGCACATTCTCACACTCCCGCACATTCAGAGCCACAGTGCGCTGCTGTGCTGCATCACAGTGGACTGGACTATGAGTTAGGAGGTCACTGACTCGGTTAATGGCTCACTGGGTCTGTGATATTTGTTGTTGTTTCAGTTATTACACTTCTGAGTCCATGTATGCTCCACTGTAACCATAGAAACCAGTGATCTGTTGATCTTCACAAATTAAGACTTGATAGTTTAACAACTGAATAGCTGTCAATGCTAAAAAATGTTGTGACCTTAAAATCTGATGTAATTGCTGCACAATTTAATCGCAATTTTATCAAAATCACAATATGACAAAGTGCAATATCCAAATTGTGGAGGCTGCAAGTTTTTGATAAAGGAAAAATGTGATGTAAGAAAACACGTTTGTTCAGTACAGACCTCAGAAAATGTCACATCAATATGATTTTAATAACAATACACAACAGAAGCATGTCTACAAGAGGAAAACTGTCCTTGTGAAGGAGCCATTTCTGCTCCAAATGCAGTCCTACAAGCATGAGGCTGTCACAAATTGGACCGCACCCCGTCCTCGTCGCTCATTAGACTCATAATTACAACAACAGCAAAGTAAGGACAGCGAATATTCAAAGCTTCGGTCACGGGGGCGCGAGTTGCTGGACATGACTCTGACTCAGACGCACCTCCGATCAGCTGAGGGCTGCACTGAAGCGTGACGTTCACTCATTCACTGCTGTGAGTGAGAGGGATGTCAGACGCCCAAATATCAGTCCCCTCAGGATTTCTCAGGCTGTTTTTGGGTTTGTTGCAGCTGAAAATGCCTGATCTCACAGCAGCTTTTCTAAAAAAATTGCGATGCACATTGCAATGTTTTTAGGCATTTTTTGGCAATAAAATTGCAAAAAATCTTTTTGAGCTCAGACTCAGTCAAAACAGCACAGAATTCTAAAATAAACATGCACAGAGTGTTGATAAATGTCAATAACAATGACAAACTTTCTGTTCTTTTCAGTACCCGTGACAAAGTTGCTTGGCAGAGATTGTGGGACACAAAGATGATGGGTCAAATTTGCGGGACAAGTTGCAGAATCCGGACAGAATTGCAATGTTGCACAGAATTCATGGGGATTAGTTGAATTTGCGTTCATTGTTGCGATTGCAACTTCCTGGAGGGACTGAATTACTTCCATTTTTTTAATTTAAAGATTATAAGATTTTGGGACTTTTTGCCTTTATGTGATAGGTGACAGCTGAAGATATGACAGGAAAGGGGATAGCGAGAGACGGGATGACAAGCAGCAGTACATGGGGGTCCCCATGTTTCCATATTTTAATAGTGAAATTAAAAAGTGCTCTCCTTTATCATGGGGACATACTGGAAGTTCAGCCAAGTGTTCCCCCTCTCTGTCTCTCTCATATACTGGCTGGAGGAGAGCTGTGCATCCCAGCGTCTGTGTCGCTCATGCTGCTGATGGTTTGTCGTTCTGCATCCAGCTCGTACTGAAGCTGCTGCCTCTCTCTGTCAGAGAGGCGGCGGTCTGAGAGACTATGAGGTAGTGAGGAAGAGAAAAAAAGTCCAAGATAGCAGCGCCTGCTGTGTCTTTCTCTGTCAGAGACACGAGAGGGGAGGAGCAGGCAGACGTGCAGCAACTTCAGCTCAAGCTCAACACAGACTGACAAAACACCAGCCGCACAAATATGAAAAGTTGGATACTAATTTTATTGTTGAATATCAAAGCCATGAATGAAGCTTTGAATTAATTCCATACAGCCCTACAGCAAAGTAAACAATAAGCACAATAATGGACACAAGTTTGAGGAAAGTTTGACATGTTATCACTTCATCCCCGTGCATGTGTGAATCTCTTTGCAGGTGCAGAAGTTACAAGCAAAACATGGAGCCACTCATAAAAGCACTGCTCCATACTGCCAGTAGTGGTCAAAAACTCACGGGGTACCTTTAAATGTTAACTATCTGACAGTGAAACACTTTGTTTTACCATCTGATGACAAAACATCAGAATCCTACGACAAAATGCATCCATTAATCTAAGAATCGACGGTGTTAAAAAGACAACAGTTACAATATAACTGCTAAAAAGCAAAAGTCAGGCACAAATTCTGCACAGGAGGAAGAGATAATCATCTAAAAGGGGCAACAAGAGGAAAATAAATCAGATAATTTAATTGTGAGCGAAACAAAATAAAAATATTACATTTAAATTCAAAGTCTGGGTGTCCTTTTCTAACAAAACACACACACACATCTCTCTCTCAAACACACACACACACACTGTAGTTGTTGCTTACATAGACGCTCTTTCTGTCCTGTAAACTGCAATAAACCCAAACACACACACAGACACACCGTAAATCTCACCATAATACGCCCTCTGAGTGTACGTGTGTGTGTGTTTATGTGTGTTTGTGAGCCTGTGTGTGTGTGCGCGTGTTTTATAGGTGTTGTAAATTTGGCTGCCGGCGTTGTTTTTATCAGCATATTCGCAAGCTGTTTAGCCAACGGTGCAGATGTCACTGTTACGACACCACACACACACACACACATACACACACACACACACAAACACATCAAGCGATACACACATAAAGATGCAGAGGGAGAAACATGTACACAAACACACACACACAAACACACACACACAGGGCATTTGACACTGTTTATACAGTGTGGTATGTGTGTATAATCCTATCTAAATTCACCTGGGTGTGTGTGTGTGTGTGTGTGTGTGTGGTGTGTGACCCACCATTTGCATCTGCCTGCGTAAGCCCATATGACTTTTTTTTTCTTCTTCGTGTTTTTAAATGTATGCGTGTTCGCTGTGCATGCATGCAAGTGTGTGAAGGTCAGCGCAAAAGTGTGTGTGCGTGTGTGTATTTGAGAGCGTGTGTGTGAGTGTTATTTGATTAATGCTGAGAACCGTGGAGTGTTTAGAAAGAGGTCGTGACCTTTCAGCTTCCATTCAATCAGACAGAGAAGAGAGAGAGAGAATACCTCCATCCTCTTTTTTTTCTAACCTCGCTCGCTCTTCTGGCTTTTTTCTTGCCCCTTGAGAATCTGATAAGCCTTAGTCAGCACACACACACACACACTGACGAACGCACACACTTTTACACACACACACATAAATGCTAATAAAGCGAGCTCCTTATTTACCTCAGGTGCAGCGACCACACTTGCGCTGTATGGCCAAAAGTATGCGGACACCCCTTAGCTCCAATGAAGTCGGTGAATATCAGCACAAATGTGAACTATATTTAGAATATTTTCTCAGCTTTACCTTGCGATCAGACAGCCTTTTCTGGCAGGAAACTGCTGTTATATGAGCCAAATATCGCTCTCTCCAATCAACCAAACTCCATAGGAAAAATCAGTTATTTTACCTTAAGGAAAACAGGTGTTTCTGGTCCACCGCTGCCTCTGTGAATCAGATTGTTGTTTGTTATATTGTGATTTCAGCATTTTAGATCATGGTTTGGATTCACCAAAGTCACACAATAATACAAACAGATCGAGGCAGCGGTAGACCAGAAACTCTCGTGTTCTGTGAGGTAGAATTAATGATTTTTCCTATGGAGTTTGGTTGGTTTGGACAAAGAGCTTATTTGGCTTACATAACGGTGGTTTCCTGTCAAAAGAAACTTTTTCTTTTTCTCTCTCCTCATAGAAGAGCAATGTTACTCGAGCTGACAGTAAGTACGTTACGTTACAAGTGTAATAAAAGCTTACAAACAGTGGTAATTCATGCAGTCCATCTCAAACCAAAGATTTTCTTCCTCCTTACTTTTGTAGCTTCTAACTGAATCTCTGTGGTTTGAAGTTTAGTTTCTCTCCTTCATCTCTGTTTGCACTTTCAGGTATCTGCTGTATTTTACTACACCACGTTTGCTTTCAGCTAATAGGAGTCTTATAAGTTACAACTGATTAAAACTGACCATTGCTTAATTTTGCTGCTTCATAATCAAAGCATTTAAATGACAAAAGAACGTTGGACTTTTATTGTGAAAATGTGTGTGGGTTCACCATTTCTGGACTGTTATTTTGGCTCCGTGGACGCAAACAGGACCAGTTGGAGAATTGAAACTACCAAAACTGTGGCTGCATCAGCCTCACATTCAGGTATCAGACCTTTAGCTGTAGGGCTGGGTAAATAAAAAAGGTGGCCACGCCTGCCTCCAAAAGTTATATCAGACAAAATTTTTCAGCACAACTGATGCATGTGCCAAGTTTCATGCAACATCGAGCATGTTTAGCTCTTCAAAAATGCGATTGAAGAGGACGAAAAAGAGGAAAAATAATTCCAACAGGGTCTTCACACCATTCGGTGCTCGGGCCCTAAAAACACCTAAAATAAAAAGTCGTAATTTTTTTTTTTAGAAATCCTGCAGTGAAATTTTAGCCCACAACAATCTTTAATCAAACTTTAATCAGGCCTGAAAAGTTGAGACTGAAAAGGCCCAAGCCTGACAAAAATCTGTCTGAACCCGACCCGAACCCGTCCCTCATTAGCATATTTCAGCCTAAACCCAATTACAGCCTGACATTTTTCTTTCCTCTATGCACCAAACAGTAGGAGCTTTCAGTGACAGGGACAATAGAGACAGGGAACTGGAAGTGGCAACAACTAAACTGGGGATAAAAATTTGAATAAATAAATAAATAAATAAATAAATATAGTACAGCCCAAACCCGACATGAGCCCATGAATTATGTGTCGGGCCCCCTTGGGTTTGGGCACAGATCTCAGGCTTTACAAAAATGCCCTCCCGAAATCCTGGAGGGACTGTAAAGTCCACGATTTGGGACCGAGATGTCCAACAATCACATGTTGGTGCGGCGCTCAGGTGTCCACATACTTCTGGCTACGCAGTGTAGCTCTCGCCCTCTGTTTTATCCACCAATCTCGTCTTTCTCTGAGTCAACACTTTCTCTTTTTTTTTCTCCCCTCCCTCCTCTTTCTCCCATGTCATCTCTTTCCCTTCCTCCTCTTCCTCCCCTTCATCTCCCCTGCACTATCTGTTAATTTGCTCTCTCTATCTCTCTCTCCTCTCTTTGAACCTCTCCTTTAGCCCCTGCGGCCCCAGCCAATTACACACTGTTTGTCCACCCGTTTTCAATAAAACACTGCTTCCCTCCTTCCCTTCCTTTTTTTTCTGTTTTCCTCCCTCTCTCTCCCCCTCTGTCCACCCCCGACTGCTTCCGTCCACTCCCGTCTTCCCTCTCCTCCTCCTCCTCCTCCTCCTCCTCCCTTCGTTCCCTTTTTTCATTTTTAATTAACTTCTTTTGTAACTTGGAAGCGACCCCCCTCCTTCAACATGCCTCTTGCACTCCCACACTCGCTCCGTCTTTCTCACAAAACACACCAACACACACACTCTGTGTCTGTGTGAGACTTGGCCTTCGTCGGCGCACACAAACACACATGTAAATGGAGGTTAAACATGCTATTTACATATCAATTACAGGCAGACACCGAATCAATGATTAATGCGGGCTCAGATTAGCGCAGAGCCTGCTAGCTTAAACTAATCTGCTGGTGTTTAACTGCTGTGTCCAACGAGTTAAAGATTTTATACATTTGATTGAGATTTGAAGGGTTTCTATTTAAAATAAATTGATTTTTATTACTTTCGGTCTGTGAATCAATGACTTGTGTCAGTTTGAATCAATGACTTGTGTCAGTTTGTAGGCTATACTACTCCTAGCTTAACTGCTATCTGCCAGGAGGCTGGCGTGTGTCAAATGTGTTTAAGATTGTATGTGATTGAGATTTAGATTAAGTCAATTGAATGAATTTGGATTCATTTTAGCCTTTTTAATCAATAAATTGTGGTAGTTTGGGGGCAGTTTTGAACCTAGCTTATCTGCTACATTTTCAAGAATATTAAACCTAGCTAGCTTAACTTCTAACTGCCAGGAGGCTGGTGTGTGTCAAAAGTATTTAAGATTGTGTGTGACTGAGATTCAGATTAAGTTTGGTTTGAGGTACTTTGTGTAATTAAATCAGTTTGGATTAATTTCAGTCCTTGTATCAATAAATTGTGGTAGTTGGAAGCAGTTTTGAGCCTGCTAGCTTAACTGCTCCTAGCTTGTCAATTCAAAAGCCTATGTCCTATGTCAAACCGCTAAACAGTTGTTAATTCAATAATTTGAAATGAGTTGTTTAATGAAATGAACGGCTGAATTAATGGTTGAATTAATTTGGATCAATTTCAGCCATTAAATCGTGACTTTGTGCTTTGGATTAGCGCAGTGTTTCTCAATCCTGGTCCTCAGGCCCCCCTGCCCTGCATGTTTTAGATGTTTCCCTGCTACAACACATCTGATTCAAATGATCAGGTCATTATCAGGCTTCTGTGGAGGCTTGATGATGAGCTGATCATTTCAATCAGGTGTGTTGGAGCAGGGAAACACCTAAAACATGCAGGGCAGGGGGGCCTGAGGACCAGGATTGAGAAGCACTGGATTAGCGTTAGCTGAGCCTGCTAGCTTACACTAATCTGCTGGTGTTTAACTGCTGTGTCCAACGAGTCAAAGATTTTATACATTTGATTGAGATTTAAAAGGGTTTTACTTAAAGCAAATTTTCTTTTGTATTTCTTTGTGTCAGTAAATTGTGGTAGTTGGGAGCAGTTTTGAGTTGGCTAGCTGAATTGCTACTAGCTCTTCAAGAAGACAGCCTATTTCAAATAAATGGTTGTTAATTTGGCCATTTGAAACAAGTTCTTTAATGGGATGAATGCCTGAATTAATTAAAGTTCATGAATCAGTGGCATTATTAAGACTTAGTCTGTTAGCTTAGCCGCTATGTGGTTTGAAACAGAATGACTGAATTTTTTATCTATTTATTTATTTTGACTAATTTAAGATATTAAATCCATTATGCAGTCTGGATTAGCTCTGAGCGTGTTAGCTTAACTGCCACTACTGAGTGAAAAAAAAACTCTGAATGGACTTTTAAAATATATTTATTTCAATAGAATGAATGAAAAAAGGCGAGCCATGAATAAGAAAGCATAATAGTCTGGTTAAAAGCAGGAAACGGTTGAGCTGTTAAGGGTAAAAAAAAAAGTGGACCATTTAGTCCTATAAAAACATATTTATGAAAGCAGACTTGTATGGTATAAACTGATAATTAAAAGCTCAGTTAATGAATGAACAGTGAGTCGGTCTTTATGTGTGACTGCTCTATATTTCACTGTGCTTTCATGTTACAGTGTGTGGTTTTATTGGTTTGACTGTGCTTTTATGTAAGGTTGCACTATGTGATTTTACTGGCTTTAGCTTGTGGTTTAATTTTACTTTACTTTATTATAATCCTGCAGGCTATTCACATGGTTTTCATGTGTATTTAGACAGCAGATCAACTACATGTATGTGGATGTGGAAATACTGATGTCATGTATTTTTATGTTGTAGTAACTGTACTTCAGTAGAGTTTTCAGGTAACTGCACTTTACGTGACTTATTTTTCTCACAACTTTTTACTTTTACACAAATATCTGTACTTTCAAAGCAGGCTTGTTAGTTTAGTTTCAATGCATTGGAGGGGAATTATTGATTATTTTTATTTTGCATAACTGCACGCTGCCTTCTCAACATCAAGAGTGATTTCAACCTAAATGGACAGAACAATAGCATAAAAAAGACGATTCCATGGAGTATCCATTACTGCATATCACACAGGACGAACGTAAGAAGACGAAAAAGACTGAACAAGAACAAATAAGACAGACATAACAAGACGAAAACAACATAAAAGATGTAACAGGAACAAGACAAAAAGATGAAAAAAGACATAACAAGGCAAAAAACTATGTAAAATATGTAACAAGATGAAAAGACATCAAAGATTAACAAGACAAAAGAGAAATAATACTAGTACTTAAAATAAAAACTCAAGTAAAGTACAGATACCTGAAAACTCTACGTAACTACGTAAGTATTTATGACCTTTGTCTTCTCCATCACTCATCAGACGACATAAAAATACAAAATATAAAATACAAAAAATGCTGAAAAAACATGTTGTGCTTAACATGACTGTCTGCCAAACTCCATTGACATTTTGCTCAATTTAACTGTTATAAACATCTATGGCTTCTACAAGATTATTAATGATTTCTTATGATGCATAATCAGACTTTTACTCATTTGACAAACATTCGGCATTAACTTGAACTCTAATTAACATCAAATATGCAAACAAAAACAGTAATTCCGGCCCAGAATATAAATTTCACTGGAGGACACGCGGCTGCAGTGCTGTTGCCTGCAAATATTTCAACTTTAACTAGTTTCCTCAATCTCTGATGAAGTTTCACAGTCATTTTATGATTTATTACAGTAAATATATTACAGATTTCTCCTTTAAGGATCCTCTAAATGAACCAACAAACAGGAAAAAAGTTTAAAATGTAAGAAAAATAAGCACGACCTCTTGCAGGGAATCTTTAAAAACCAACATCAGTCTTAACCTTTTTTGAGATGCCAAACAGCACCATCTTTCTGTCTGTCTTCCCTCCACCTGCCCCCCCATCTCTCTTTTAAAGGTGGAGTGCATGCAATGATTTATTGGTGACACCAATATGTCAAACACAGTGAGGAGGAAAAAAAAAAGGCAGAAGGAGGTGAAGAGAGGGAGACAGAAAAACAGATAACAGGAGGGGGAAAAAGGAAGAAAGAAAGCAAACCGAAATAGAAAAAGTGGGAGAAAAGGAAGCAGAAAGACAAAAAGATGTTGTGCAAACTCAGACCGATTCAACAGTTACAGTGACGAGAGCATGAACACCCACCACACACACTCACACACACACACCGCTCACACAAACAGAGTGTGATTTTTTTTTTTTTTTTTTTTTTTTTTTTGACAGCGAAGCATGTATTGTTGCATTGTTTCCTTTGAGTAGAAAATTACAGTGGACCGGATCGCTTCAATGACAAGCTATCAAAACGACAGCATGTCTGCCTGCACGCACACACCACACACACACACACACACACACACAAAGCATGCAGTAGGCTATCACATCTACACGAGTTAACATGCAAACACATTTACACACAGATGTAGCGTCCTGCTACTGAATGACAAGCTCATAGCTGCAAAAACAATGTTTTCACATATTCACATGAGGAGCTCTCTCCTGCTGCTGCTGCTGCTGCTGGAGCTCAGGACTCAACAAACAACACACAAGTTTACTGGTTAAAAAAAAAAAAAAAAACACACAAATCCTTTATATGCTAATACGCAGGTGCTGGGGAGGTTTAGTCGGTTGTTTTATAGCTCCACTACGTCTAACAGTTTGACACCTGATATATTTTTTTAGGGTGTCCATTCACAGTTCAGGGTTCCTGCTGTTTGTCCAAAGTCAAATTCAAACACTTATAAGTAATTTTCAAGTGCGTTTAAGCACTTAATTACATATACTATATTGACTGTTTCACTTCTTTAGAAATTAAAGCAGATGTTATTCTGCTCACAACTAAACTTATGTTAAGTTTCATGTTTCAAAATGCATCACCTGCCCGGAAGGAGGCTAGCATCCTATGTAGAGCTGGGGCAATTCATCAAGGTAATCGACGTCATCGATTACAGAAATGACGCCAAAGTCAAAGCAAGGATTCGCCTGGAGAACAAGCTACAGAGAGCAAATCTCGATTATCTAAGGGTGTGGAAGTGTTTTGAACAGGGACACAACAGTTTGGCTCTTTTTAGCCCCACAAACTGGACGTGACGTATCACAGCAGGACAAACTGCGTTTGCACGAGTGCAGGAAGTGAAACATCGAGTGACCCGTCCTCCTCCTCCTCCTCCTCCTCCTGCAGCTGCAACACCATATCCTGTTTACATCCTGTCGTCACCCAAACACGATATACGAGGATTATCAACACGTGGAACATGTTTGTTAGCAGACGTCACTTCAGATAGACTTTCTAAAAGTTTCTTCATCACCCCCGTGTTAAAAGTGATGTCTGCACCTTTGCTGTGAACTCTAAATCATGTGCCATCTAACACTGTTATTCTGGTGTTGTGTACTTTCTGTTCACTTTATCAGCCACGTATGAGACAGAAATGACTAAAACTAACATTACAGACAGTCTGTAATTCATTTCAGTCTGCAGAAACATGACGAAAGGTGTTTTCTTTGGCTCACGCTGATGCAAAAATACACTGCCAGTGATCATCTTACCTGGATATGAATCCTGTGATGAAATGACCAGTTTGAAGTCAAAATACTGATTTTTCAGTTCAGAAAAATGTTGACAGTAATTAGTTATTAAATTAAAAATGCATCACAGCTCCTTCTGAATTTAAGGCCCAGTATTTTTCTGATCAGGCATCTGACACGGAGTCTATTAAATAAAAAATATTATCATTATTCTAATGTGCTTTATGTGTCTGTTTTATAGGATTATGATTGAATGAAATAATGATCAATAGATTAATCAATTAATCAAAAAAATAATCATTGGCTTGATCATTTAAAAAATAGTTTAGATGCAGCCCTAGTCCTATACAAATTGACTGAGCCGATATCCAACTTATTTTTTTTCTTTATCTAAAAACTACTACGCTCTCTTTTTTTGGTTTTCCACTGTCAAATGTTGTGAAAAGCACCTGTTACTCTTTGTTTCTGATTGGTCAAAGAGATTGGCCGCTTGCATGACACAGATGCAGGATGTAAACACTGCGACCTCTCCTCTGTGAGTAGATGCACGCTTCCTTTCTGCAAGGTGATACACAGTTGGTGAGCGAAGCTCGGTAGAAGAAAGTGACTCCTACGTGAAACAGCTCACAACAAGGTCCACAGTACATTTCAGAGCCTGTACTTTTTCACTTTTACTTGAGTAAATAAGTACTTCAGTAAAGAAAGTGTGTACTTCTGCCACCTCCGATTACACCTGGACAGACATGTCTACGGCCGATTTGAGCTGAACGATTTTGAAAAAATATCTAATTGCGATTATTTTTACTGATATTGCATATTAGAGGTTATGATAATTTTTACATTATTATTCTTATTTTGATTGAAAAACATGTTAAAATGACTATGGTGTGATTAAATTCGACTAATTGTGCAGCCCCACGGCCAACATCTCCAAAACTCGGCAACTCGCACCAAAACTCTGGATGAATAACACTACAGAGGGAAGGACTGAGAGGAAAAATGTGTGTTTATGATTTGGGTGAGCTGTCCCTTTAATATATTAAAAATATGGATGATTGAAAGAGAGCAGTTCTGAGATCACTTTATAGTCCTAAAATATCAGACAAATTAAGACTAAACGCTTTCACCTTAAGTTCACTTCTGCTCTTTTAGAGGTTTTTCCATTAAACTGTAAACTTCAGGTAAAAACTTCATGTCTTCATGAGGAGAAAAAAAAATATAATTCTGATGATTAAGTTGTCATTTTCTTAACTTTATTTTGTTAAACGTCGTTTGTTACAACTTCCATTTTCCTGTCCAGAATCTTTTTGTATGTAAACAATAGAAAAAGAAACAAAAAAAAAATGAGTTTGGGAAGTTGGCTGAAGACGCACTAACATGTTTGTTTGCTCACACACACACACACACACGCACACACGCACACACACACTCCCACGCTGGTGGAATGATGAGAACTTGTTCCTCCATAAACGTCTCAGTCAGTTTAACCACTGTTATTATTCTAATCATGATGACATGTTTTTAAATGGATTATTATACGTTTTCATTAATAACACGCTGTCTGGGAAGGAGTTTTGACGCGCGGGGTGGCGGTGACGAGCACACACACACACACACAAATACACACACACACATCCACGGCGATAAAAACTTAAAACACACACACACACACACAAAAAGCCACACAAATCCACAAAAAAAGCAAAATATGTGCAATAATAGGAGGAAAAGAAAAAAAGGAGTTTTAAGTTTTTAAGACAAAACACACACACTCACATGCTCCTGACATGTTTTCACTGCTAATTACAAATTACACCAAGTTAAAGTTTTTGTTAATAACACGCTGTCTGATAAAGTTTCATGACGAGGACGCTGGTGGGCGACGCACACACACACACACAAATATGCACGTATGCTCTTGTCATGTTTTTAATTGATTTCAGCTATAATTATTTGTGTAATAACACACACACACACACACACACACACACACACACACACACTTTAAAAACGGATGATAATTACATTTTTCCTCCTGTTTTTATTAATAACATGTTGTCCGTAGGAGAGCACACACACACACAGAAACACACACACACATCACCTGTCATCCCCTCCGCTGCCCTCTCTTTACCCTCTCTCTGCTCCTCCTCTCTGCTCTCCTTTCATCTCCTCCTTCGCCTCTGACCTCCTCCTCCTCCTCCTCCTCCACCGTCTCTCTTTGATATCGCAGTTTGTGGACGCCGCTCGCTCTAAACTGTAAATCTCTCTTTTTTTCGTCTTCTAACACACACGCACGCACACACAGACACACACACACACACACACACACACGGACCTCTGACAAGCTGTCACAATAAATAGAGAGATAAGACCAGGTGGAAGAAGAGGAGAGAGGGAGGAGGAAATGACAAGAAGATTGAATAAAAGAGGGATGTGAGGGAGGAGAAAGAGGGAAGAGGAGGAGGA
This sequence comes from Lutjanus argentimaculatus, assembly GCA_034769285.1. Taxonomy (NCBI): domain Eukaryota; kingdom Metazoa; phylum Chordata; class Actinopteri; order Lutjaniformes; family Lutjanidae; genus Lutjanus; species Lutjanus argentimaculatus. Next base: position 13,368,910 of record JAWZSL010000018.1, read on the forward strand.
GGAGGAGGAGGAGAAAAAAAGAAAACAAGAGAGGAGTGGGCAAAATGATGGAAGAGGAAAATGAGCAGGAAAAGAGAAAAAAAGGAGGCTGAAAGAGAGAAAGAGGAGAGACGGAGACGGAAGGTAAAACGGGGAGCGGAAGAACAGACGGACCACAAGATGGAAGAGAAGAGGAGGAATTAAAGAAGGAGGGTTGGGCACCGAAACCTGGTGCTGATATGACATCAGTTCCTACACGTCCGGTGTCTACTCTGGACTCGTAAGTCTTGACTTGGGACTTGACCCTGGACTTGTCACTCTTGACGCTGGATTGTATTTATAGATTTATCAGTCTTTACTTAGGATTTGATTTGGGGACTTGTCAGACTTTATTTGGAACTCTTCTTAGGACTTGTTTTGTCTTCTTGTCTTGGGACTTGATTCAGGACTTGTAAGTCTCGACTTGGGACTTGCAAGTCTAGATTTGGGACTTGTCAGTCTTGACTTGGACTTGACTTGGGACATGTCACTCTTAGGAATTTATTTGTTGACTTGTCAGACTTGATTTGGAACTTAATGTGGGAGTTTGGGACTTGTTAGTCTTGACTTGGGACTTGATTCGGGACTTGTAACTCTTTACTCGGGACTTGTCTGTCCTGACTTAGGATTTGATTTGGTGACTTGTCAGACTTTATTTGGAATGTGTAAGTCTTGATTTGGGACTTGACTTGAGACTTGTAAGTCTTGACTTGTCACTTGTCACTCTTTACTTGGGATTTTGACTCATCAGACATGATTTGGAACACTACTTGGAACTTGATTTAGGACTCATAAGTCTTGATTTAGGACTTGATTCGGGACTTGTCACTCTTGACTTAGAATTTGATTTGGGGACTATTCAGACTTGACTTGGGACTGACTTGGGAGATTATCTGACCGAACCACAACATAGATTTCAGTGCCACTTAAATATCTAAAAACAAGAGACATGTTATATATTTTGTTGAGTTTTATATTTAATTTATGCCAAATGTTTCCAACAATGTTCAAACAATGTTTTTTTGTATTTATATTAAATATTTATGTCTAATTTTAACTGTGCACAATTATATCGTTCAAATTTGCCTTGGCAATAAAAAAAAAGCCACTCTTTTTATTTTTATTTTTCATCATTATTATTATTTTTTAGGTATTGTTTCAGACACCGGTACCATTTTAAAAGATTAGCTTTAGAGAAGAGGAGAGGAGAGAAGAAGAAGATAAACAGATGGAGGAAAAGATGGAAGAAGAGAAAAGAATGAAGGAGAAAGAGCAGGAAAAAGGGGAAAAAGAGGAGGAAACAAGAGAGCAGGAGACAAGAAAGGAAATGAAACCAGAAGATGAGAGAACAAGATGAACAGATGGACCAAAAGATGGAAGAGGAGGAGAGAAAGGAGGAGAAACAGCAGGAGAAAAGGAGGCTGGCAAATGAGAGGAAAAGAGGAGAGATGGAAGCAAAAAGGAAAAGTGGGGAGAGGAAACAGGAGAGGAGGGGACAAGAAAGGAAAGGAGATGAGGAGATGAACAGATGGACCACAGGATGGAAGAGAAGGATAGAAAGAAGGAGAGGAGAAATAAAGGAGGAGAGGTGAGAAGAGGATAAACAGATGGAGCAAAAGATGGAAGAAGACAGGAAGGAGGAAGAGCGGGAAAAAAGAAAAAAAGTGGAGAGATGAGGAGGAAGGAAAGGAAAAAGAAAGGAGAAAGAGGAGATGTGCAGGAGGGAAATGAGGAGGAGGAGGAGGAGAAATAAAAGAAAAGGAGGAGGAGGAGGAGTGGAGGAAAGAGATATGGCGGAGGGAGGAGGAGGAGGAGGGATGGAGAGATTACCTGGTGAACGAGAGGAAAAGCTGTTGTGACACTCCCTAATGCGATTTCTAAACCAATCTGCTAAGTGCACCGAAGAGACTCTGTGTGTGTATGTGTGTGTTTAAGTGTGTGTGTGTTCACAGGCATCAAATAATCTTGTTGCAGACAACACCCTCCCTCCCTCCCTCCCCCCTCTATCTCACCCCTCCATCCCTCCCTCCCTCCCTCTCTCTGTCTCCTCAGGTACGTCCACACTGAGACAGCTAAATATGAAAAACACATATTTCTCTCTCAGTTTCTGTCCACACTAAGACGACTTTTTACACAAAAATGCATCTCTTCAAAAACGCGCAGTTCTTTAAACACCACGGGGGGTGGGGGTGGGGGGCATAGCCTGGCGTAGCCGACGCTAACTCAAGCCAGGCTAAAACGAGCTGCGGTGTGAGCGTGCCACGGAGAACAGAAGCAGCCCAGAACAGCTGAATGTCGAAAAGAGGATGAGATGACAAAAAGAAGAGATCACAAAAGGAAGAGAAGCGGTGAAACAAACCCTGCAGATAAAAGAAAAAAAAAAAAAAAAGGCTGATACTGCCACAAACAACAAAACAACTAGCAGAAAAAACACAAAGTAAATGCCAACACATTGTGCATGTTTCTCTGTCCTAATAGCTCACTTGGTAGAACATCCACCCCATGTACTGAGGCCTCAGCAGCAAAACGAGTTTCTATCAGTGTGGATGGAGGAAAACCCTGGCTTATTTTGAGTAAGTCTGGCTAATTCAAGTGAGAGATCTGTTCCATGACTGTGACTTTAAGGAAACCCTGCTCAGTAACCATGGTAACAGATACAGCTGAACTACCCTGCTCCGTGGCAGGTTAACTGTCAGGCTTAATTTAGCTGTTAAAGTGTCTTTTTGTGCTTCACGTCACTTCTGTCCATGCAGAAACACAAGTTTAGACCCTTTTCCATGTGACCAAGCATGAATTTATGTGTTTACTTTAGTTTCAAAGAACGTATTAATTTGAAAAAGAGTTTTTAAAAATCATGTCTCATAATTTTTACTGTGTTCAAAAGCCAACAACACTCATTTATTTAAAAGCTTAACATTTAAAGTTTAAGAAAGACGTGTGCCAACGTTGGTTTGAAGTTATTTATTTATTCACTTACTTTATTCAAGCTGTGAAGACAAAAAAAAAACATTAAGTCAGCTTGTATATCTTCTCTAAAATACTTTTAATGGCTTTTTGCCTTTTTGCTGCAATGTACAGCTGAAGATACACAAGAAAAGAAGGAATGAGAGAAGATGTAGGTCGGCATGTTGAAAACACTAAAATACCCCCAATACACCCTCCACACGTCACCACCTCCAAGTAAAGTTTTCTTGATTCACATTTTTCCTTAGTTTAGCTGTGCAGTTATAATTTCTGTACATTTTATATTAGTTAGGATTATCAGAAGTGTGGTTGTATGAGGTGTTTATCCATAATCAGTGTATTATCTACAGTAGATGGCGGTCGACACGCTCTCCAGTTTGGAGAAGCAGCAGAAGCACCGGCGTAGGCAACTAAGAAAAACATCTGTAACCTGTTTAAAGTGTTAAACTGCTACGTTTGGAGTATATTCAGTGCTTCACCTTGTCATCAGACAGCCTTTTATGACGGGAAACTGAGGTTGCATAAGCCACTCTCTCGCTCAACCAAACTCCTTTGACAAAATCATTAATTTTAACGTACATAAAACAGGAGTCGCTGGTCTACCGCTGCCTCGATCTGTTAGTTTGTTTGTGTTATTGTGTGACTTCGGTGAATCCACACTAACATTTTAAAACACAGAGGTCGCGAAAACACAAACATACTAACAGATCGAGGCAGCAGTAAACCAGCAACCCCTGTTTTTCTGAGAGGTAAAATGACTGGTTTTGCCAATGGAGTTTGGTTATGCAAGAGAGAGCGATATTTGGCTTCTTCAAAGGCATTTTTCCCCTCAAAAAATTATTTATTGTTATTAAATTATTTATTTATTTAATTACTATTATGTTTGTTTGTTTGCTTTATCCTTGAATAATCTGGAAAATGTGGCTTTGTTTTAACTTTGATGATATTATTGTTATTTCTGTTTTAACTCTGGTTCTCAATGTTCAGCTGACAAAAACATAAATACCGTATTTTGTTTTTACTCATGAACGGCATCTTCATCTGCTTCATCGCTCACTCTCTCACTCTCTGTCGTCATCAATGCCCCCCCCCCCCCCCCCCCCCTTTAGGAGACTCTGTGAAAAGTTGGAGACTGAAGCAGCCTTTGTGAAACATTATCTATTTCACAACACACACACAGACACACACTCACACTCGCGTTGACCTGCCTCTCCCCTCTGCTGTTTTGTTCAGTCCGCACCCTCACACACACACACACACTCACACACACTCACACACACTGGTGACAGAGGGTCATATTTCTTTCTTTGATCTTCACCTCCCTCTCTCTTTCTCTCTTTCTCTCTGTGTGTTTTTCTGGATGAAAACAGAGAGAGAGAGAGCATCTTTCCTCTATGTCTCTCGCCCTGGTTGGTGTTGGTTGTAAGTGAAGCATGAAACCTCCATCTCTTCCTCCTCCTCCTCCTCCTCCTCCACCTCTGAGACACTCACAGTCACCAAGACACTGGATCCAAACTCTAATAAAAATTAACACAGGATGTGAGGAACTGACTCACTTTACATCAGACTCGTGCGCGGTCGTGAGCTCATTATCGTCGGCACCGCAACTTTTAATTTGAAGGGTCAGTCTCATATGTAGATGCACCTAAGGATCAGCATGGTCACAAAAGTCAGGACCGCAGTCGCTGATTGGTGGACAGACTCAACCCAGGGCACTATGGGATTGCCAGTAGGCAGCTAACAACATGCTAACAACAGCAACAACTATTTATGATGGAAAAATAGATAACCATAGAAGCAGGGCTGCAGCTAACATTATTTTCGTGGTTGATTAATCAGTTGATTGTTTTCTCGATTAATCAATTAATAGTTGTTTGCCTATAAAATGTCAGAAAATGGTCTTTCCTAAAGTCCAGGATGACATCTTGTTTTGTCCACAGCCCAAAAATATTTAGTTTACTGTCAGAGTGGAGTAAAGAAACCAGAAAATATTCACATTTAAGAAGCTGAAATCAGAGAATTTTGACTTTTTTTTTGATTAATCGATGATTAATTATATAATTTGTATATTTATGGATTTATTTTACTATATCTCCAAAAAGACGCTGTAGTTCAAGGCTGGATTACAGAGCTTCTGAAAGGGATACGATCACCGACCTCCCGATAACGTTACTCTCACAGTCTCTGATCTCATCGCTGTCAGTTCAGATAGTGACGTCCCATTATTTGGCAGGAAGTGGGTTGTGTCATAGCCTTTCACAATAAAAGAAATTCTGCCAGGTTTAACAGATTTAAATGTCAAAAATGCGGCATTATTTTTCATTTCTAATTTCTCAAGAAATAAAAAACATATTATGCATATTCTCACCCCTTTTTTTATAAACTTATTCATTTGCACACAACACTGTGAATTTCTGTTTCTGACTGGAAAACTGGGCCGTGTTTCCAAGTTTCGATGTACCTTAGCTTTCTACGGATGTTTCTAAGGTATACCTCAGCAAAGGAACTTCTTTTTTTACGAATGTTTCCCAGACTTTCCCTCAGCAGGTCTCTTAAGGAAGAGCTGCTAAGTTACATCATAAGCTGTAAACTGTCTTCCTGCCGCGGTGCACGCATCGATCGATCACTTATAAAGGCTCATAAATGACATTTTAATAAACAAGTGTTGCCATAATCATTTTACCTCAATCTAAAATTGCAACAAAGGAAGCTAAAGCTCATCTGCTAATCTATGTTAGCATCCAGACGAAACCTTGTTCAACAAATACGTAGCCTACTACAAAATGTAAAACAGCGTATGAATCAGGACACATGACAGTCTGAGACTTCCTGAAAGGCCTCGATAAATGAAAAATCTAAATGGGTGAATGATTTTGTTCTCATACAGACAAAAAGTCTAACAAAAAGACTGCACACGCGTGCGTATGTGTTCAGCACTCAGTCAGTTTGGGGTTCAGGCTTCTTCAGCCTAAACAGACAGTCAGAAAAGCTATATATCCTCAGTTAGCTCCATTACATTAAAAATATCCACACATTTTCACAAATTGGATTAGTATTATGGAGAGGTTCTGTATTTCATTAGGCAACATTCTCATGATGTGTTCTGCACAGAAACCGTGTTTTCTTGATTAATTTTAATGATGTTAATAGCCTAGATGTGAACAATACTGCAGCTGTTCATTTGAAAAGCTAATGTTGGTCTAATAAAACTGAAACTGTGACAGGATGAATGAAGCTAAGGGACAGATTACGAGTGGCTCAGACCGCCTGTCTAAAGGTAAACCTTTCAGAAGGTAAACCTTAGCTGAGGAGACTCTGGGAAACAGCCTGTAAGCTAAAGGTGCAAAGATGCACGTAGCGCTAAAGAGGCTCTGGGAAACAGGGCCCTGATCATTACATCACCGATCAATGATAAGATAAGAAAATTTATTAATCCCAGAGGAAAATCTTGTGCCAGATTGCTCCAAATTTAGACGAACATAAATAACAACAATCGAGCATCAAACGAGGTTGTAATAGATTGTGTTTAGATGCTTTCTGATTAGTCGTTGCGTGGCTGCTAAACACACACCGTCACGCAGCAGCGAGGTGACCTCAGCTCCCCGCCGGCCAACGCTTTAACCTTTATCAATTAACCAGCAGCACAAAGCGGCGCTGAAACCAGACACACACACACGCGAGAACCAGCAAACACCAACAGAGACAACACACACAAATATCAGCAACACACACACACACACACACACACAACGAAAACAGGGGAATATGAACACCAGCGCAGACACACACACACACACACACAAATGTAACCTGACACAGTGTGACAACTGATAGCTCTGTTTGTGCTCTCTAGACAATCACACACACACAGACACACACACAGACATACCTCAGCCAGAAGGCAAAACAACTGACCGTGTTGGAGTGTGTGTGTGTGTGTGTGTGTTTTACAAACCACTGTGCTCCATTAAAAGAACTTAATGCCCCATGCAAAGAATGAAAAACACCAAATTGATGAAAGGAGTTCACGCTGAGTGTGTGTGGACGCTATTCTGCCAGTGTGTGGTGTGTGTGTGTGTGTGAGACACAGAGTGTGAGAAGCCGCAATGCTTCACAAAAACAAAACGACTTTGCTCCCCCTGTGTTACCAACAATACGACCTCCATCATCGGTGTGAGTGTGTGTTTTGTGTGTGTGTGTGTGTGTGTGTGAGAGAGTGTGTGTGTGTGTGTGTGTGGGCTCTAACAGCCTGTCGTGATAAGGAGAGCCCAGAATAACACTCCGACATCAGCAACCCTCCCTCCTGTCACTCACTATCGATTCCCCGCTAACACACACACACACACACACTCGCAAGGAGGTGACAAGGAAGCAGGATAGATTCTCTCTCCTCACAAAAAAAAAGCTCAGTGTTTTGATAAGAATCATCTGCAGTGTTTGATTTTTAAGTAAAAATCCAGTCCCTCCAGGAAGCTGCGATCGCAACAATTCATGCAAATTCAATCAACCGCCGTGGAGTCTGTGCAGCCTTGCAATTTCGTCCAACTTTTCCGCAAATCGGGCCACCGTTGCTCCCCGCGAGTCCCCCACACGAACGTCAAACGTCTCAATGAATCAACTCAGCGTTTTTGTTTTACTATTCACTATTTTTTTATTTTTTTTGCTTTTATATTTTATTTGATCACAGGCGCTGAAAAGAACATTTGTTGTTATTGGCATTTATCAATGAACTTTTGTTTTATAATCTTGTGCCCCCAGGTGCTTTTCATCATCAAGTTTTTTTTAATCCTGAGCCTTTTTGGTGAGGTTACTTAGAACACTCAGAATACAGTGCAGTTTTATTCTCCCTGGAACAAGTTGCCTTCAATTTTAATGGATTATCCAAAAAAGAAAATCACGACTTTCTTTTGCAATTTTCACTTGTTCCAGCAATTTTACTGCAAAAATGACCAAAAATGTTGGAACAAGAACTGCAATTTTTTCAAAAACCTGCCATGAATGCGGGCATTTTTTGACCGTAGCAATCACAAAAACAGCCCACAAAATTCTGGAGGGGCTGAAAATCTGTTCATCTCTATGTTTATCTCAGTATATGACCAGAAAAATGATAACTTTGTCCACCTTTTAAAATATCTCACAGTATAAGACTTTGCAGAATGACAGAAAAGGCACCAGTGTGCTCAAAAGGAACCGTCCAACTGCATCTGAACCCACGTTTCCACCAACAAAGTCAGTCAAAGGTCATGTCTGACCATATCTTTCAATCAGAAATAAACATCAAACAAAATCTGCCGATCACAAACACTATGCCGTGATTAGACAGGTATGTGCAGGTAAGAACAGGGGCCAATTTAGTCATTTTAGGATCTATGGCAAACACAGGCATGGAGTCCTCTCACTTTTTTCAAATCAATAATAAGTACAGCTGCAACAATTTATCGAATAACCAATCATTAATCGATTAGTAAATTAATTGCCAACTATTGTGATAATCGATCAATCAGACAATCAGAAAAAAAAGTAAAAATTCTCAGATTCCAGCCTCTTAAATGTCATTATTTTCTGGTTTCTTTACTCCTCTGTGACACTAAACTGAATATCTTTGAGTTGTGGGACATTTCAAGACATCACTTTGAGTTTTGGGAAACACTGATCAACATTTTTCACCATTTTCTGACATTTATAGACCAAACAACTAACCAATCAAACAAGAAAATAATCGGCAGGTTGATCGACTATGAAAATAGTCAGCCCTAATAATAATAAATCAGAAAAATAAACTTTTATTCAGGGTGGAGCGCAGAGGATGAATTGAGGAGTCTCACAGCCTCAGGAAAGAAACTGTTCTGCAGTCTTGTCTTACATAGGTGGATACTTCTGTATCTCTTGGCAGACGGCAGCAGAGTGGAACAGGCTGTGGCTGTGGTGAGTGTAGTCTTTTAGTATCCTCCCACTTTCTTCCTTTTTTTTTTACCCAAACTGGGGTAGCTTTGCTTCATTTTTACAAAGTCTGCACACCACACTGAGCCGTCCATTTACACAAGTTAGCTACGGTCTTGCTGAATCATTTGCACAGATGCAAAGCAAGATCATGGATAGTCCAAGTCAGTGGAGGGGCCCTTCATCTGAATTTTTCTGAAGAGTCAAGGGCCATGTCCGACAATTTAAAAAAAATTTTTTATCAGAAATAAACCTCAAACAAAATCGACGATCACAAACACCGTGCAGTCTTTGGACAGGTGTGTAGAGGTAAGAGCAGGGGTGGATTTATTCTTTTCGGGGCATTAGGCGCAGGCATGGAGTCCTCTGATTTTTTTCAACCTCTGAATAAATCATAAGTCATAAAAATAAACTTTTATTGAGGGTGGAGTGCAGATGATGGATTGAGGAGTCTCACAGCTCAACAGGAAAGATGCTCTGAAGTCTTGTCATACAGAGGCGGATACTTATGTATCTCTTGGCAGATGGCAGCAGAGTGAACAGGATGTTGCTGTGGTGGGTGTAGTCTTTACTTATCTTAATTTTTCGACAGTCCTGCACACCATGCCGAGCCGTTTGTTTACACAAGTAAGCTCTGGCCTTCCTGAATCATTTTCAAGTTTGGGAAGTGTTTTAAGGGGTCCTTGCTAGCCTGGGGTCTAAGGCAATTGCTGACCTTTGTCAAATGATGAGTCCTCCCTGGGTAAGAAAGAAGGCTCTAAGTTTTCATTCATTACACCACTACTTTCATCACCTTTCATATGTGAAACTGAGTTTAATACCAAAGACCTTTAACATAAAGTAAAGCAGATATCGCCAAAGTTACAATAAACATCACAATCTTATGAGCTATTTCTATGATAACAAGTAAAAATGCCTGAAGTCAAACCCTACAGGGAAGTGACTGCTTTTAAATCAGTCGCTCTTCGTTTTTTTTTCCCCATGCCACACAGCACTTCTGTCCTCCGTTCTCTCTACAACACTGCATTGAGATTTAGGGAATTATTGTCAGTAAAATTTTACACTAATAACAGTTAAATTAAGTCAATGATTGACATTTGTGCCAAACTTTGGCAGTTGATTCATACGGATCATGCCTAGCCTCCAGGTCTGAAGAGTGAGGCTAATGCAGAAGTGCCTTAAACCTGCATTCTCTCTAATGGCCAGCAGGGTGACTCCACTGGTTGCAAAAAGAGGTCCGACTGTATGGAGTCTTATGGCAAAATTACCATCTTCTCACTTGATTTTTTGTCCTCTAAAACAATTTCCTAATGAGTTTATGGTCTCAATCTCTTGTTTCAAATCTTCTTCAATCCGGCATGATGTTAATTTTGAAAAATTACGGTTGTAATATGAGAAAGATCGCGACCAGGCAGGCTGCCATTACTTCCTAGTGAATGAACAAGCCAAAACTAAGCACCGCTCAAGTTGAAGTACATCACCTGCTAGCTCCACACAGTCGTCAGTCCTGCACATGCTCTGGTAGCAAAAGAAACCCCCAAGATGGCCAAACCCAAGGCTTCAAAACAGTAGTCAAGATCCCATAAGTTGAGCTTCCATAAATGCTCACTGAAGAACCAAAAGGGTATTAATACACATCTGAAAATAGTCCCCAGCAACAAAACTAAAGTGTTTGTTAAAACAGTAAAGTGACCAGCTGTTTTAGGAAATTAAAGAGCATTTAAATAAGTTGTAAAGATTTGTGTCTTCATAGGAACACGGTGCGGGAGACGCTGTGTTTGAGAAAATGTACCTCGACCTCCTGATGAGGAAAATTATGGAGCAATTTCTTTTATTTTCCCCTTTAATTTTGCCTAATCAACCACAGCCACACCGTCAGGGACATGTACAGCGTTTATTTATATATCAAAGTTATTTTTTATTTCAGCACTAATTCGTTAAGAAACTCAGGGTTAGCAGCTCAACAAACTTTTCAGTGTGGTGCGGGAATAAAGGAAAACTTCCAGGGATCTGGTGTGCACTGAGATTTGAACTTCTCCACCGTCGGGGTATTTTGAAGTCTGCAAGTCACAGGGTTGATGTCATCTCCTCTAAATAACTCATATTTAATTTTCCAACTTTAGCAGGATGTGTGGGAACTCTGTTTCACTTCATGCCACACACATTATTTCTTTTTCTGCTGTTTTTTTATCTCAATGAAAGAGCAGATCCTTAATAGAAAGTAGAAAACAACATCAAGAGCACTTTAAATGAAAAAAAAATATATATATATATATATATGTTAACATGTACGGTAATATCAATCAAAATCGGCGCCAGAGGTACAAGTGGATGTAAGTGGTTGCTGCTTTTTTATGGTTGCCGAGAAGACGAAGCATGCAGGAGCCCAGTGGGAGTTTTCTTTCTTCTTTTTTTTTGTTGAGCATTTAATTTTTCCTTTCTTTTCCCAGAGAGCAACGTCAGGAGAGGGTGAGAGTGTGAGAGAGAGGCATTAGAGGAATGTCAATATGATTGGAGGGAGAGAGGAGTGTGTGTTCGCTGTGCGTTCGACAACAATAGCTCTCCAGCCGTGTTGTTTCATGCGCATTCACATGATCCATTATTACCCCTGACATGTACCGCTGTGTGCGAGTGTGAGAGAAGACAGGGTGATTGAGATGAAGAGACAGAGGAGAGAGGTGAAAGACGGGGGATGAAGAAGAAGAGGAGACAATTAGAGAGACAGAAATACACCTCTGATGAAGTGTGTTTATGGAAAAGAAACAGATAGGGGCGACAGGCGGAGGGAGAAAGTGAGACCGGGTGATAAAAAGAGTCAAAAATAGCGAAAGACAAACAGAGAGAAAGAAATGACCCTCCGCTTCAAAAAAAGGCTTAATTAACTATAGACTTGTGTGTGTGTGGTCAGCTAAAAAAAAAACAAAAAAAAAAAAACAGAGGTCACTCTCCAACAATCCCGTGACTCCACGGCAACACAATACACTGTTAATAATTAGCTGATACTGAACAACCGCCACCTCAGACTAGCATCCATCTATCACCTCCATCTCTCGACGACACAAAAATAACTGGGCTGAAAGCACATACGAGCGCAGACGACATCCAGCGTTCCCACCGCGACCCCGATGTGAAATTCCAGGACTTTTCAAGGAGTTTCCAGAAATAAATCAGACCGTTTTGTTGATGTTTGTCAGAGATAGAAGCTGCAACAAATACGTCAAACTAGCAACTCTAAGGTCTAAGTTTGAAGTGAATTTCTAAGCGGGGTACAGCTTGTGGGCAGTAATTGTTCACATTTTGGCAAATTAGCACCATTAAAAGTATGCCGAATTAGCTATTAGCAGTTTCTGTTTGCACTGTAACCCTGGATATACAAACAACTTTCACTGGGGTGGATATGGTGCATCTTTTTTTCTATAATTTCCAATCAGTTATGGGCGTTTGTTGAAGTTGGACATCAGCAATAATGAAAACCTCGGGAAGTGCAAGTCACATACACCAAAATGTGTTGCCATTCTTTTTTGTTGGCATTAATTTCTGTTTTAAGGAACTCAGAGAAAGAGTGCGAAATTGGCGCATAAGATGTCAATGATTGGGGAGAAGACTGTTTTTCCTTGCGTTCGACAACATGTTGGTGTTTTTCATGCAAAGCATGTCAGACATGTCCAATATACACCCCTGATCATGTACCCCTGTCTGCGAGTTGATTGAAATAGTGTGAGATAAAACAAGTGGAGGTTGAAAGGGATAGAGAGAAACAATGTGGGACTGCAAACTCTTTAGTCAAGTTTCTTTAAACATTTTTAGCCAAAAATGAGCCGGTATTAAAAAGATAAAAATGCAAATTACAAAACTAGAGAAGTACCCTGTTCAAAACCAGGCTTACAAACAAACCATCTCTGGTTTAGCTAAAAGAAAAAAAAAAAAAACATAAACTCACAGGCAATTCTGTGGATACGGCTACACTTATTACTGTTAATAATAGATGATATGAAAAACGCCAACCTCAGCAGCATCCATCGTATCCCTCATTTTGAGGCCAAAAGTACGGCGAAGCACATAACAGGCAGACGACATTCTGCGTTCCACTGCGACTCCGATGTGAAATGTGCAAATTTTCAAGGAGGTTTCCTAAAATTATCACCGTTTTGTGATGTTTTCAGAGATAGAAGCTGCAACAAATATCAAACTAGCCAACTCCTAGTCCTACACTTTGCAAGTGAATTCTACGGGCTACAAGCTTTTTAGGCTAATTGTTCATTTTGGCAAACTAGAGCCATTAAAAATATCCCGAATTACCTATCAGCAGTTCCTGTTTGCACTGTAACCCTGAATATACAAACAACTGTCACTGGATTAGTGTGAGAGAGAAGAAAACTTAAAAATGTGATAAATCTCAGGCAAGTTCTGGAGTTACATGTGTGTTTTTTTTTCTATGATTCCTCCATGTGATGTGTGTCACAAGTCGTGTCTCCATTAACAGATTTTTATGCATATTTTTACTTATTGCATCAGAAGAAAAAAAAAAACCCCTGGAGAACTGGCACCACCTACTGCTTGTCCTGATGAACAAACTCCTAATAATCGCATATCTGTAGTGGAGGAAAATTCATTCGCATTCTCTTTTGCAGATTTTCTCAAAATTTGATTAAAACTCGGATAAATTTGGATGAGAACACGGTGCAGCTGCTCTAAATGCTGACCAGACTACAGTCACTCGTCCTGTTGTTATCAGAAGACCAGCATGCACCTGTCCTTCACATGACGCAGTATCTTCGCCTCTCGTTGCTCTCTCACAGTTTTATAACCGCCCGAAGAAATTACTGATTTAAATTCAAGCATTTCAGGTTTTTCTTCATCTTTAAAGAGAGGAGTTTACTCCACAGAAGGACGGAGGCACTGTTGCAGCTTCAAGCTTCGGGTTTTACTTTAAAAACAACAGCATCAGTAGAAGTGAAAGCTTTTCAGAAGCAGCTCTACTCTTACATGTTTTTAAATATCAGTTTTCTGACCTCTCCTGTCTGGGAAAAACCCTAATAAAAACCTTATCACAACTGGATTTCAATGACGGTGAGTAACGGTGGAACTTATCACAGACTCAGATGCAAAAATGAGTGAAAACTGTTTTTCCTCCACAGCTGAAACAATAATGAAACAACAGGATCAACATAAACTTACCCTCATCCGACCAAACAATCTCATCTCTGATTCATGTGACGAGTTTGTTTTACTCAAAACAACTTAACATCTGCTGCGACTACATGCTGTCTGGGGTAAAAAATAAAAGTACGTTATCAGATTCTGAAGGAATTTTGTGTTTTAAAGACCTTTACTCAAACAAATGACTACTTTATACTGTCAAAATACTAATTCTGTGCAGCTTGTTTCCCAAAAAATTGAGCACTTTGACAGCTGGAACATTGGGGACATTTTGATTCAAACTGAAAGGATATTTCATTTTTGGTGTAGCTGCAGGACGTGCACGGTTTAGGTTCACCACAAGCTTCGTCCAATTTGGCATTTTGATGCTAAAGTTTTCAACAGAACTGAATTTAAGTTTTCATTTGTGCTGCACAAATGACAAAAAAAAAGTGTTTTTATCTAGAAGTCCAGATGTTTTTGCTTCGGATAAGTTGTTGTTTCCTCTCATCTGAGGTCACATTCTCTTTAACATGTGCATTTTTTAATATCATGACATATTTACAAGTGTGTGCGTGACATATTTTGTGCTTTAAAAGCGAGCTGACTCGTTTCAAAATGGCAGAGATCTAAAACTGACGCATGTGACGTCACTCAGGAGCTTTTAATTTGAAAGGTCGGAGCAGTCGGTTTAACAGAAACGGTGCGAACAGGCAGGCAGGTGGCAGACAGGTACAGTAGGTCTGCGCGCACACACACACACACACACACACACACGACAGTTGTACATAACAGGCATTAAAAAAACACACTCTGTAAAGTGTCTGTTTACACACAAACACACATTAAAGCTGCATTTCTCCTGCAAACACACACAGCAAAGCTCTCTCTCTCTCCCCACACACACTCAACATCACACACACACACACACACACTGAGTGGTGAGATATAAAGTAATGGATTATGAGTATGAGAAGCTTTTCCATAACTAAAGTCAACAGACGAGTGTTTGCTTTGCATTTGTTTGCTGTCAGTGAGTTTTTATTTCACTGAAATAAAACACACAAATACACACACTGGGGCTGCAACTAACCATTATTTCCATCATTGATGAATCCATTTTCTTGATTAATCGATTAATTAATCCTGTCACAATCTTGTCAACGCGTCCGTGTGCTCCACGTGTCAGTGATTATTTATAAAACCTCGCTTTAACACAGATTAGTTCGAAGCAAAGGCTCAAGTGGTTTTCCTGCTGGTCATGTGGAGGTATTACAGCCTGTGGTGAACTTTTCATGAGCTTTATGAACAATGTGATAAGAATTATCAAAAAAAGATGTGAGGAGTTAAGTGCAACACACTGCTAAGCGAAGCATTTGGTGTTTATCTGTCGGCTCACGATTCAGTCCGCTGAACAATCGAGCTGCCTGGCTTCAATCTGCTCCAACGTCGCTGTGATCGTCTTTCAAAAAAAAAGTTTGTTTTTCTCTTTTGGTCCGTTCCTGACTAAACCCTCATTTGTGCTGCATTATACGAGAGGAAATCACCGCTTGTAAGGCAGGTGCCATCAATTTTAAGTTAATTTGAGATTTATAGCTCACAGGCGTTACAAATTAAGTTACAAATTTTCTTCTCAGAACCTGTGTATAAGGAAGTTCAAATCACGTGTAAGTAAGACTGATGGGAACGATCTTAAAAACTCAAGTTCAAGTACAAATCTAAGAACGTTTTTTCTGAATGAGGCTCCAGCTCACTTGAAAGGAGTCACAGGAATGTGATGAATCACGATCAATCATGAGGAAAGTCAAGAATACCACAGAAAAGGAAATGAATGCCCAATACGGAGGGATATTTTGGAAATTTAATTATAAATTCTCTCTCACGACCTGACTTTAAGTGGTTGCAGTGATATTAAAGAAAATGTGACTTGATGCCCCAGGACTGTTGCTCACTGTTTTTCATTTTTGCTTAATCTGTCGATTATTTTCTGAATGAATCAGTTAGTTGTTTGGTACATAAAATATCAAAAAGATGTACTGTCATGAAAGACAAAGAAACACTAATCCACAGTTGGAACCGGCAAATATTTGACATTTATGCAGGAAAAATGACCAAAACAATGAACGGATTATCAAAATAGTTGCCAGTTAATTTAGTTGGGGACTAATTAATCAGTCATTGTAGCACTACTTAACTCAGACTCATTGCCTCTAAAAATAGTCAGTAAAACAAATTATCATGTGCTGCTGAGAGTCCCAAAGACACCTGACGTCTCTGAAGAAGAGTAAATATGCAGCCACAGAGACGGTGGAAATCCAAACCAAACTTCATAGAAAAAACAAGGAAAATAAGCTTTTTAACAGCCTCGAATACTGTAGAAATATCCTGTAACGTAAAATAGGCCTGAACTAGCAATTATGTTCATTATCGATTAATCTGTTGATTATTTCCTGGAGTAATTGGTCTATAAAATGACAGAAAATTCTGAAAAACGTCCCAAAGTCCAAAGTTATGTCCTTAAAATCCAAAGATATTCAGTTTATTGTCACAGAAACCAGAAAATATTCACATTTAAGGAAGCTGGAATCAGAATTTTGACTGTTCGTTTCTTAAAAATGTCTCAAAACATGGATTATGAAAATAGTTGCCGAATAATTTCATAGTTTAATGTCAGATAAATATCCCCTAAAAGTAGGGTAAGTTCAGAAAGGTACATCACACCTTAAAAACCAAGAAAAGACAAGACTTATGGCTCATCACAACGTATCGATATCAAAAATCTAAGAAGATATCCAGTCCTATATCACAATATTGATATAGTATCGATTTATTGACCAGCCCTGTGTCACAACTAGAAAGTCTCCACATTTAAGATGCTGAAATCAGAGAATTTTGACTTTTTTCCCTTAAAAACTGACTTGAACCCATCAATCGATTGTTGGAATTGTTGCCGATTACTTTAATAGTCGATGTCTAATCAATTAATTTATTAATCATTGCAGCTCTACTTAATAGAGACTCAATGCCTCTAAAAAATATCAAGTAAAACAAACCAACAGTTGTTTCTGAGTGTCCCAAACACACCTGAAGTCTGTGAAGAGCAGTAAACTCAGAGCAACAGAGACAGAGGAAACCCAAACCAAATTTAAATTCTGGAACAGCCTCGGCTGCAACTATTGATTATTTTCTATTAATTTGTTGATTATTTTCTGAATTAATTGGACTGTAAAATGTCAGAAAGTGGTGAAAAATGTATTGTTTTGTCCACAATCCAAAGATACTTAGTTTACTGGCATAAAGGAGTAAAGAAACCTGAAAATATTCACGTCTGAGAAGCTGAAATCAGAGATTTTTTTTCTGTTTTTTCATTTAAAATGAATGAATTGATTCTCAAAATTGTTGACAACTAATCAATTCATCGATTAATCATTGCAGCTCTAATTTCATACAGGGTCGATGCCTCTAAAAATGTTCAGTAAAACAAACTATCAGTTGTTTCTTAGTGTCCCAAACACAACTGAACAGTAAACGTGGAGCCACACAGACAGACAAACCAAACTTCACAGAAGAAAATATAGAAAATAAAGTTCTGTAACAGCCAAATATCACAGGAAACAAGGGGCTGTGACTAACAATCATCTCCATTATTGATTTTTCTGTTGATCACTTTCTAAATTAATCAATCAGTTTGGTCAATAAAATGTCAGAAAACTATGGAAAATGTCCACCAACACAAAGATAATCCAGAAACCAGAAAATATTCACTTCTATGAAGCTGAAATCAGAGAATTTTTACGTTTTCTTAAAAAAGCACATGACTCAAACTGATCAATTGATTATCAAAATATTTGACAACTAATCAATTAATCATTGCAGCCTGTAAAAATATTCAGTAAAACAGTCTATCAGTTGTTGTTGAGCGTCTCAAAGACACCTGAAGTCCCTGAAGATGATTTGAAGAAGGGAAGCCACAGAGACAGAGGAGATCCAAACCGAACTTCATAGAAGAAAGATAGAAAATAAGGCTCGAATAAAGCAGGTCTGCGATTAACAATTATTTTCACTGTCGATTAATCTCTCTGAAATAACTGATTAGTTGTTTAGTCCATAAAATGTCAGAAAATGGTGGAAAATGTCCTCAAATATCAAATATTCACATTTATGAAGCTGGGATCGGAGAGTTTGGATGTTTTCTTTCTTTAAAAAATGTCTCAAATTGATTAAAAACGATTAATGTAGTGGCTGACAACTAATCGATTCATTGAATAATTGTCGCAGCTCTAAAAGGATGTCAGATAAATTTCTCCTAAGGGTCCGGTAAGTTCAGAAAATTACATCACTTTACTGTAAAGCAGCCTTAAAAACAAGGATAAGGCAACAAGATATCAAAATCTACATATGTAACCTTGACATCTAATCAATTAATTTATTAATCACTAAAATATCTGGTAAAATCAGTTGTTTCTGAGAGTCCCAAACACACCTGAAGTCTCTGAAGAGCAGGAAATGTGCAGTCACAGCGACAGGGGAAATCCAAACCAAACTTAATGCAAAAAATATGGAAAATAAGGCTCATGTCATATCATGATATAAGTGTGTCAAAATCTAGATAAGTAGCCTCAAATCATACCAATATTTATCAATATATTGACCAGCCCTGTGTCATAAAGAAACCAAATAATATTCACATTTAAGAAGCTGAAAACAGAGTTTTAGTTTTTTTTCTTTAAAAAAATAACTCAAATCAATTAATCGATCATCAAAATAGTTGCTGATTGATCTAATCAATTAATTTATTAATCGTTGCAGCTCTACTTCATGCAGACTCATTGTCTGTAAAGCGTATTCAATCAGTTGTTTCCTGGTGTCTCAAACACACCTGAAGTCCCTGAACATACCACAGAGAAAGAGGAAATCCACGCCAAACTTCATACAAAAAATATGGAAAATAAGGATTTGCCATCAGCCTTAAATATTGTAGAAATATCACGCGAAAAAATGTCACTTTTTTCGCTTCAAACACAGCGAGAAGTTCTTGAGAGAATTCTGTGCATCTCTCGGGCAGTTCTGCAGACTTTTAAATGAAACGTGACAGGTGATAAAAGTGATAAAAGTGTTAAAAAACCGACCTGGCGCTGGTGCAGTCCTGGTACAGCGTCTCGAAGTCCTTCCTGGAGATGAGCTTGCAGCGGTTGACGCCGGGCTGGATGGCGCCGAGCCCCCGCAGGACGCGCACCTGCTCCACGGTGCACACCACCGGGGAGATGTCCAGGCGCTTCAGCTTGGTGTAGACGGTGTGCAGCCCGCCCACAAGGTGCTTCAGGAAGAGGTCGAACACCTGCGGCAGGCAGATCAGCTCCTGGCCGTCCACGTTGAAGCTGGCCACCTTCACGCCGTGCACCTCCACCAGCTTGCACTCGCTGCACAGACCAGCCGGGCTGGAGGAGGTCTGCGCCAAGCCGGGAGAGCCGGGGGTCAGGCCGGCCGTGCTGAGCGAGCCGAGCCCGCCGAGAGGTCCCAGAGGGGCCCCGCCTCCGTTCCCCAAGCCGGGGAGAAACGCGCTGAGCATGCTGCTGGTGAGCCTCGGGGACGGGGACAGGGAGGAGTGGGAGTGGGAGTTGGTGTGCGCCGGGCTGGAGGTGCCGCCGCCGCTGGTGGAGGAGGCGACCGAGGTGTGGAGCGCGTCAGGGGCCGAGCGATACAGCGCGGCCGGAGTTGGGGCGCCCGAGCCCGGCGAAAGAAGCGGAGGGGAGCCCGGGAGCGACATGGAGGTGGTGGTGGTGGAGTAAGAAGAAGTGGAGAGTGGCGAAGAAGGCTGCACACACACTCCTTCTGGCTCTCCTTCTCACACTTACTCACACACTTTCTTCTTCTTCTCTTTTCTTTTCCCAGTTGTGAAAACACTTTTCAGCTCACTTTTCCCTCTTCTTCTTTAATTTTCTCCTTCTTCTCCTCTTCCTCTCTATCCAGAACACACTCTCACTCCTGTTATCCGTGCGCGGAAAGCGGACTGTCCGGTCTGTGCGTAAAAGAGACTGGATCAGCCTCCAGGTCAGCGCTGGTCTTAGCCCCGCCCCCCTCACATCCAAATGACAGACAATTGGGCCAATGAGAGAAGACTACCTGCAGGACGGAGGATGTGATTGGCGAGGAAAGAGTGGGAGGACTGATTTACACTCCATTGATGTGTGTGTGTGTGTGTGTGTGTGTGTGTGTGTGTGTGTGTGTGTGTGTGTGTGTGTGTGTGTGTGTGTGTGTGTGTGTGTGTGTGTGTGTGTGTGTGTGTGAGGGTGTATCGGTCAGATCTCTCCTTCAGCTGTTTCATAAACTTTCTCACGAGCCGCTTGATTTGCAAACGGGAAGTTTGTATTTTTCTTCTTCATTTTTTTTAGTCGAGCCTCTCAAACCAACTCCATGTGCGCGTGCACGTGTCCTGGTGCATGTGCGTGCGTGTGTGTGTGTGTGTGTGTGTGTGTGTGTCCAGTCGTGGCTCACATGCGAGCTCTGGCGGTGAGACGGATACATGTTCTTCACACTGACCGCTGATCATCAGACTGAAGGGAAGGAGGGAGGAAGGAAATAAAAGGAAAATAAAAGAAGAAGGAAGGGATGGAGAGGAAAGAATGAAAGACAGATAGATCAGTTTAGCAAAACTAGGTTTAAATTTTAAAAAAATCACATTTAAAATTTAGCAGAGCTCTGTTGCACAATGAAAAATAACTTCAGTTTAGGAGCTAAATCCAAGTTTATTGATGGAAACTGAAATTAAATAGTTTAATCAGTATGGAGATGATTGCTTACTCAGATTAAAACAAATAAATAAGAAATAAATATGTGTGACCTACTAAGTATAAAAGGGTGGGGGTGTTCACTTTCAGCAATATTTGATAGCTATCTAATAACATTTACAAAAAGTTACATTGTTTGTTAGCTATTTAAAATATTTACAAAACAGTACATCATTTGCTAGCTAGTTAAAACCTTTACAAAATGTTACATTGTTTGTTAGCTAGTTAAAAGGTTTGCAAAATGTTACATTGTTTGTTAGCTAGCTAAAAAGTTGCTTTCAATGCATATTATTATACTATTTTAAATTATGTAGTTATATAGCCTATGTCCCCACTGCAATTTCTGCACTTTTGTGTTTGTACATAAATAACTGTATTTATTGTGTAATTTTATTTTGTTTTCCATTTTATTCTGTTCTATAATGAATTTGATTAATTACCTGTGTACATGTTGTATCTTGTGTGTAGCATGATGGAACCACAACTCTCATTTAGTTGTGCAACCCTGTCCTGTATAATGATAATAAATGACCTTTGATACTTTGATACGTTGTATAAACTTAAAGTCCTTTACACTTAAAATGTAAGAAATTTAAGTAAAGTAAGTTTTTAAATGATGAAAAGTCTCTTCAAACTGTGGTTCAACTTAATGTCTGAAGCTTCCTGAACATGTTTTATCAAGTTCAACTCAATTAATATTGAGTTTATTTGACTAGAAAGGTTTATAATTTCTTTTAATAATTATCTGTCTTTTTAAAATCAGTCAACTTAAAATTTTAAGGCAGCCCTGACACTAACTTTTTGAGGTTAAAACAAATACTTTATTTTTACAGTGAAAAGAGGGCTCAAGGAAGGAAATGATTCTTAAGAAGTAAGAAAAAATAAGAAAAAGAAGACAAAGAAGAAAAGGAGTGAATGAGGGAGTTAGGAAGGATGGATGTCTAGAGGACAGAAGGAAAGAAGAAATTTAAAAAACTAATCGACACGTGGTGATAATTTATATCACAAAAGAAGAAGAAAAAGGGATTAAAAGAGAAAAGAATAAGAAAAGAGATCATCATGTAGCAGCAGAGAGAATTAATTACTGCTGTGTGCGTGTGTGTGTGTGTGTGTGTGTGTGTGTGTGTGTGTGTGTGTGTGGTGTGTTTAAGCAGTGAAATGGGATTGAGCGGTGTGGATTACAGACAGACAGGGTTTTATAATCCCATGTAATCTCATTACACTGAGGAACCCTGACTGAATGAAAGAGGAAAAACAGCCAGAAAGACACACGGAATGAAAAAAAGACGAGAGATGAGAGGAAAAAAGTTAAAGAAGAAGGAAAGAATTTAAATCTGTTTTAAAAAATCTAGTTAGTTAACATCAAACCTGCAGCACAAACATGTCTTTTTATGTTTTATTTCAGTTAAACAATAAAAAATCTATTCTCACTATGTATAACATTTTTTGGAGTCTCTTTCAAATTCCTCCACATTCACTGGAGGAGGTATTCAGATCCTTTACTTAAGTTAAAAGTACTAATACTTCACTCGGAAAATACTTTTGTACAAGTAAAAGCCCCATATTGAAAACGTTACTTCAGTAAAGTATGTGAGTATAATCAGGAAAATATACTTAAAGTATTGTGACTGTTGGATACTACTACTACTACTACTACTACTACTACTACTAATAATAATAATAATAATAATGATAATAATAATAATAATAATAATAATAATAATAATAATAATAATAATAATATAATAATGATAATAGTGATAATAATGATCGTTAGTTGTCTAAATGCAAAAAAAAGCAGTATGCATTCCAGAACAAGGTCGTTCCATTGTAAGTTTATTTGTTTTTTTGCGTGTGTGTGGAGGTGGATTCTTTGTTTTGTTTTTGTGTGTGGCTCTAACTTTGTGCATGTTGGGTTATGGGTGGAGTTACTCTCATGTGGGTGGGGAAAGGGCGGGGGAAACAGGGAGAGGTGACATATCTGCAATGATGTTTGTTCACTCTTATGCAAATCTCTGATAAATATAATTATTATTTTATATATATACCAAAAAAAAACTGTTCTATTACAGTACAAAGGACCCTTAAAGAAAGTGTTCTTAAAAGACTCTTTCTTCCAAAGAGGATGACAAAAGTTCTTCATTGAACCTTTAGCCTCACAAAGAACCCTTGACAAGCCCTTTCTTCCCAGAAGCAAATGCTTCTGGGTAGAACCTCAGTCCTTCACTAAGAACCCTTCTGGAACCCTTATTTCTAAGAGTGTATAAGCGGGATAATCACAGAGGAGGTGTGCGTCAAACCAAACTTTTTTCCTTGGGACCCACTTTTTAAAAATGACAAACCATTGCGACGCAAGTCACAGTCAGACTTATCAATAAATTCTGGTAAAAGATCGTTCACACATAAATGAACATTCCTGACCATTTTTACTGCCATTTTGCTCCATCCTATATTATCTTGATGCTTTGTTGAAAATATATATATGATAAATGAGAAATAGTCATTTAGGCTGAGTTAACAGGCCATCTCATTGTTTTCATTTCCTCTTATCAGGAAAACAATAAACACATTTTAAATGTTTTAGAAAAGATGTACTGCAGATATAAATTTAAATTTGCAGAATTTCCTCCACAGTCTTTTATTTATTTGGAGACCCAAATAAAAGGACTGCGTTAAACGGTTTGAAGTCAGCTGGTTCTTCAGCCTCCAGGTCGTTCCTTCAAACCATTTAATGCACACTTACTGGTTGATTATCCCTCACTGATGAAGCTCAAACGTTTTATAAATGCGCTCGAATTAAAATGATTGACATTTGATGCTTTTTTTAAAAGTTTTTTTTTTTTTTTTTTTTAGCAGCAATGCATCTCACATGCATGTCTGGATACAAGTTTGTTCAACACAAAAACTAGCAACATGCACACTTTTAAATCTAAAAAAAAGAGCTGAAACTAACATCAAAGTGTCACTCAGATCTCAGAAAAGTTTATGTTAGTGGGATTTTTGGGAATCTATAATATACAGCAAGAGAACATAATATACAGAAGGCGACGATTTGTCATTCCCCAGCAGGAGGAATGGAGGAAGAGCAGAAAGTGGGGTAAAAATGACAAACGCAAATAAGAATTTGAAAGAAAAAGAACAAATGAACAGGTGGAGGAGGAATGAGGGGTCAAGAGGAAAAGGTGGAGAGCAGAATAAGAAATAAAAAAAAAAGGTGAGACAGAGTCAGAAAGAGAAGTAAAGAATAGAGAGATAAAGAGAGTCAGAGACACGAGGGCAATAATTTGTCTCTGAGGACTAATAATGATCAGACTGAAGCTGGACTCTGAGAGAAAGACAGACAGGAGACAGAGAGAGATGAGGTCTTCATGGAGGTGAATATCTCTCAGCGGGGTTATAATGACCCAGATGAACTTGGAGTTGGACTTTGGGATGTGGAGAGATGTGAGGGAGAGAGGAAGAGGAGCAACGAGGAGAGGAAGACGAGACTGGAGAGGATACGTGAGGAGAGGAGGATGGACACAGAGGTGACAAGAGAGGACAGAAGTGGAAAAACTTGTCCGCAAAATGCTCTTCATCCCCTGAGAGAGACACAGAGGAAGAGTCTTTTTTTACACAAAAGGCCATTTTGCTGTTTTTCAGCTCATTAACTAACTCGTCCTGCTACATGTCGCATTTTTCTGTTTTCTTTGCAGAGTGAAGAGCTGCAGCAGGAAAAGACAAAGGAGCGGAGGACCTACTGTCACCTCCGCGGGTGATGTCACACTGCTCTGGGCCAATCAGAAGCAAATATCTGCATGTTTGGAGCCGTACAGCTCAGACGTGTTGTTGATGTTGAGTCCTGAGAACAAATGGGAGGCAGAGTTTAAATCAATTTGATCGACAGTAAACTTGTTTTATTGATTCAAACATTTTTTTAACCTGCTGGCGGCACAGCTGTAGGGATGGCATGTTGGACTGTTGGTCACTTTGGTCCACACTAAAATATCTCAACGACTACTGGATTGATTCAGATGTAATTTTGACAATTTTGCATTATTTAATATCCATCCATTGTCCATAACCGCTTATCCTGACGGGTCGCCGGGGGGGCTGGAGCCAATATATATCTTACAAGTGCACAGAGTATTGATGAATGTCAATAATAATGACAAACCTTGTGTTCTTTACAGTACCAGTGAGAAAATTAAAGCTGCAAGCAGCATTGTACAGGCCCTTGCACCCTCACACCAGCTGGGGCCACGGCGTAGTGGCCGGATTCCTCTCGGTTGAAGAGGCTCTGAATTTTCACGCCCTTCAGACACCGCAGGAAGAAATTTGATGTCACTTCCTATCTCTACTAGTTGGCATTATGACTGTGACTGCTGATTGTCATGTAGACATGTTCAGGGTGGGACTTCTATCAAAAAAACATGAAGTTTGAAGCAGATCGGACCATTTACAGCAATGTCGTGTTTCATGGCAAGACATCAAAACTCAACGCCACGCCACAGCCACACCGTTCAACGCTGACCAAATCTTTTTGATAACTTTTGATCAAAAAGTAGTCTAGATGGCACACACTGATTTTGAAGCCAATCTGATTAATTCTGTAGGAAGAGTTTGTTCAAATATGACACGTGGAAAACGCCAACATTGACCACGAGATTCAAAATGTCTGACTTCCTGTTGGGTTTAGGCGATGGGTCCTTAAGACTTTTTTGTGTGTCTGGGCATGATACATTTGCGTACCGATTTTTGTGCACGATGTCAAAAAACTGCCGCAGGGGCAGCTGTTTAGAGGCCAAATGGCTTGGCCACGCCCATCACGAAAACCATATAACTCGTAAATTTTCACCAGGACTGACACGAGTTTTTCAATATGTTTAAGCCCCAAAAATGCGATTCATCGTGTGAAATAATAATAATAATTCCTTCAGTTTCAATAGCATCCTCGCACCATCAGCGCTCAGGCCCTAATAGAAAATATAAATACAAAAATTGTAAATAATTAAACATTGAGTCGTTTCATTGAGACATACATGTTAGACGTTTGCACAGGGGACTGCTAATGATTGGTAGCAGTTGTGGAAGCAATAGTGATTGGTCAAAATTGAGGAAACGTTGCAGCGTTTGGACAAAATTGCAAGGTTGTGCAGAATTCATGGAGATTGGTTGAATTTGCTTTAATTGCTGCGATCGCAACATTGCAACTTCCTGGAGGGACTGGTAACTGTTCTGTAGAAGTAATCAATCTTAGCAATAGATTATCTGCAGTCTCGCAAAACTAAACAAAATAGCAGATTGGAGATGCTTCATTCCAGGCAATCAGAGTTTTAATGAAAATGACAAAAATAATGTTCAAATATTTGTTTTTTTATTCGTGTTTTATTCAGTGTGCTTTGGTTCCTCCAAACATCATCTCTCTCTATCACTCTTTACTTCTGAAAAACACATGACTGACAGCAGGGAGCTGAAATAATGTCATTCATCAGTGAGGAGAAACTCCAGGGCGGCTGCAGGATGTACAGTGTCACTGACAATGATGTATGTTCTAGGAAAGTTACCTGGACTTTACCGAAAGCAAGAAGATAACAGGAAAGTTTGACAAAAGTGTATATAAACTTTGTTTTAGCTTCCCCACCACACATTTTACTGTTTTTCTTTATATGCTTTGTTAGATTTAAAATGACCTGAACTGGAATCTCCAAATTACTAAAATATGAAAATAACCAAATTACACTTCCACAAAATAAAAGTTTCCTGCTGTGGTTCAACAAGTGATTTTCTTCATGTTTGCCATTTTGTTGTTGATTACAACATGATATGATCTTCTACAGGGAACTAATTATTTATAATGATTCTTATCATAAGTCACTGTGAGTGTTTCAGCCTCTGTGTTCACGTCACAAACACAAAGTTTGGAAGCTCTTTGCTTGCAAGAAGAGAAGATTCTGGATATTTTTACTACCACTTTTGATGATGCATAATACAGAATATAAAAAGCAAAAGACTAAAATAAGCATCTACATTATATACATAATTGCTCTGCTCTGCTCTTTCCAAACCAACCAAACTCCATACATGAAAACAATAATTCTACCTCACAGAACACAGGAGTTGCTGATCTACCGCTGCCTCAATCTGCTAGTTTCTTTGTGTTATTGTGTGACTTTGGTGTTTTAAAAGGATGGTTCAGAGTCACAGGTGTTGCACATTAACACATACAAAACAACAGATTGAGGCAGCGCTAAACCAGCAACTCCTGTGTTCTGTGAGGTAAAATTACTGATTTTGCCAACAGAGATTGGATGGTTTGGAGAGAGCGATGTCTGGCTTAAATAACAGTAGTCAGAAAAGGCTGGTTACGTATAATCTGTTAAATATGACATATTGTTGCACCCTCTTCTTCTGCAGCGGTACAATAGTTCCAGCTGGAAAACTGGAACTGCCTAATGGTCATTTATATGAGCCAACTCCTAATAATCACATAAAGTGAGCAGCTGGAAACAGGCATTCACTCACATTTTCTTTGGCAGATTTACTCGAAATTCTGTTAAAATTCTGTTAAAATTTCTCACTGTTAAAATTCTTTACTCACTCACTACACTTTCAAATACAGTGGGCAAAATGGACAGAGAGACTAATTATCTTACTGTGAACAACATGATTGGCTCCTCTGAGGTCGCTGCTGCACACAGGTTTACAAGCAAACGTGAAGATAAAGCCACTTTTTAATCCTAAAAGTTTAAAAAGCAAACACTGAGCTCTCGTCTGGTCGGTCTGTGGCGCCGCGATTTCTTCATGGGTTGCCGCTGCAGAGGTCTGAGAAAAACAGGTGAAATAAATCCACTTTTTAATCCCAAAAGTTTTAAACATACACTCTGAGCTCCCTTCCTGCCAATAAAGTAGTCGGCATCAGAGCGACCCTGGTGTTTCTTCCTCCAGAAGCTCCAGTATGCCACCGACCCTCTCCTGCAGAGCTCCCCAGCTCTGAGCAGCTGCCTGTCGGCTCTGTGTCTCAACTCCGCCCGGTCCTCTCAGCCCTCGGCAAAGCCCCGTGATACATTCTCTAAATGCTGAAAACAGAACCAAGAGGAAGTGCAGAAGTCTAGTTCTCAGACCACTTGATTTACAATATGCTTCAAGGTTTTTATGAAATTATTTCAGTGATACCAGAACAATGTTGCCTACACTAACTTTTAATTATTGGACACAAACTCTGTTCTCCTGGGTGAAAGTCCTGTCTCCATTCACCCTACCACTTCCATGAGTGGACTTTCTCCCTCTTTATATTAAGTCAAGTGACTTTGATGCCATATCAAATCATAACACTGTAGGAGTGTCTCCAAAACTGATGCGAGAAGGGTACCTACAGCATCACTGTTTGAAGCATAGGGGTTCTGACTAAGCTGCTGTAATTGATGCATTGGGAGTGAGAACGAGCTGGACTTTGATTCTTCAGCCACATTTAGCTCAGTTTTAACCTCCACACATGGACATCTTTGACCCTGGGGCAGAGAGCAAGAGCAGAGAGCAGCTGCAAATCACCGAATCAATCGGAAGTAAAGGGGCGAGAGAAGAGAAACAGAAAGATAAGGAAATAGTAAAAAAGAAACTGAGAAATCGATTTAAAAAAAGAACAAAAAGCAGAAAGAAGGAAATAGATGAAAGATAATAAAAAGAGAGGACGAAGAAGGGCCAGAGAGAAGGAGAGTATTTTAGACTCAAGTGTTGGGTGACATTGGTCTGCCGGCTTTTTATAATTTTCTTTTTTTTTATTTCACTTTGGGACGAAAACATGAATGAGAAAAGAGCCGCGGGCTGTGTGTGCGTGTGTGTGTGTGTGTCTGTCTTCAAACTCTCTCTCTCTCACACACACACACACAAACACCTCAGTTCTTGTCCAAAGCGTTTCTATATACAAACATCTCTCACACACACACACACACACACACACACACACACACACACACTGCTGCTGTATCGGAGCCATCACTAGAGGCCATCAGGATTTATTTAGCTTTTATTTATACAAGCTTAAAGTCAAACCATCCATCTCACACACAATAGCCCCCAGCTTTCATTACAGTGTGTGTGTGTGTGTGTGTGCAGCAGATGACACTACGTGCATGTAAGCAAGTTTTGTGTTTGCGATGATATACAGTATTTCTGAGCTGACACGTGTGTGTATGTGTGTGTGTTTTCCCATCATCCTCGGCACCTCCGGCGATGATGTTGACGACGGCGGCTCAACTTGTGTTCTTTAATAATCTAATTCAACAACACAATTACTGAGTGTCAGCGAGCGTCTCGGCGCTGGACAGAGTGACAGCGACGCTTCGTTTCCATACAAGGAGATTTAAAAAATAAATAAATAAATAAACAAATAAATAATAAATAAATCAGCTAGATAACAGCTCAATGGACGCACCAAATATTCAGTAAAAATCTGCTTTTGTTTTACACTCACATGAGCTGGAAAATAGTTTTGTCGATAGCGATGATCAGTCGTTAAATATTCAGCTGTCTCAGTGCACCATGGAAACGGAGAATACTAGATTGTGATTGGTCAGAGAGTGAGTGTTATTTCCAGGTAACCGCACTGCTTCTTCAGCTGTTTTCAGGTTATTAGTACGTGTTAAATACTTGATCCTGATTGGTCAATTACAGCATCCTAAGGTCTGTTATTTCTGTATAACAGACTGTTATTATGAAGATCAAACCGTTGCTACGAAGATCAAACCGTTGCTATGGACACAGTTCTGATCACAGGCTCTGGAGGAGCAACAAAATCATTGTTAAATCAATATTTTGCTTTCTATCCAGAACCTTCTAACAAGAACCCACCAAGGGGGTTCTACTTTTATATTCCAAGGGTTTTATCAAGAACCTCTGGAGTGGGTTCTACTGACAACCTTTTAATATTCCAAGGGTTTCATCGAGAACCCATCCAAGAGGTTCAACTGAGAACCTTTTTACATAGCAAGGGTTTGATTTACAATTCCTTGAGTGGGTTCTACCAACAACCCTTTTAGGGTATGTTATCTAGAACCCGTCCAGGGGGTCCAAGTTAGAACCTTTTTACATACCAAAGATTTTATCTAGAACCCATAGAGAGGGTTCTACCAGGAACCTTTTTACATTCCATTGGTTTTATCTATAACCCTCTGGGTAGGTTCCTCAAGAACCTTTTTGTATTCCTAGGATTTTATCTAGAGTGGACCAAGGGGATTCTGCTGAGAACTTTTTTACATTGCAAGGGTTTTATTAATAACCCATACAGGGGGTTCTGCCAGGAACCTTTTTACATTCCAAGGCTTTTATCTATAAAGTACCTGAGGTGTTTCACTGAGAACCTTTTTACATACCAAGGGTTTTATCTAGAATCCCTTGAGTGGGTTCTCCCAAGAACCCATTTATATTCCATTGGTTTAATCTAAAACCCTCTGGGTGGATTCTACCAAGAACCCTTTTATATCCCATGGGTTTTATCTGGAAAGGACCCAGGGGGTTCTACCAAGAACCCATTTATGTTCTGAGGCTTTTTCATAGAACCCATCCAGAGGGTTCTACCAGGAACCTTTCTACACATCAAGGGTTTTATCAAGAACCCTTGATGAACCATTTCTTCCAAAAGGGTTCTTTAGAAGCAAATTGTTATGGGTAGAACCTCAGCCCTTCAGGAAGAACCCTTTATTGGAACCCATGGCTGCTATTCACATCTTCTTATGTGAGTGTTTTTGTGTTGATTATGACCATATTTATTCAATTAAATGGACATTTAAAGCATATAAATTCACGTCAGAAACATGGCTGCTGCCTTCTTGAGTCTGTAGTTATTGTTGTGTTTTATTTTTTGTTTTTTCACAGATCAGGTCCAAAGTTTCAAATCAGAAATAAACCTTGAGAAAGAAAAGGGACAGACATTTTAATGCCATAAAAAATGTTCTTGGGCAATATCCAGTCTGGAGTAATAAAGACCGATCTCATTCCTGTTCTCACTTCTTTCTGTCTCCCTCTCTCTCTCTCCTCTTTTTTTTCTCTGCGTCCCCCCTCTGTCCTCCACCTCTCCTTCCCTCTCTGCCCTTCATCCCCCCTTCTCTTTATCACTCCGCTCATAAAACCTGCTCATCCAGAAAGAACAGACTTTAGAGGAGGATGGGGGAGAGAGGGAGAGACAGAGAGGGAGGAAGTAGAGAAATGAATGAGGGATAAAGACAAGGAGAGAAGAGGAATAGGGGAGATGGAGGGATGGATGGAGAAAGACGGACAGCAGGAGACTTAAGAGAAAAGAGAATTAAGGGCACAGCGGTATTTGTGATAGTTAAATTTCAGGCTTAAATCAATTCATTTTAATGGAACTGGCACAATTAGTGGATTCACTCACAGTTTTGTGTTAAACTTTGGTGAACTTTGACACGCAAATTATCACCGCTGACCGATTTTAAACCGTCTTGCTTTTGCTGACCTTTGAGGGAACAGAGAGCCAGCTGTGTCGCACCATTTAATTTCATATAACCTGCTGTGATGGAGTATAAACTGCTCCACGGGACAGGTTTGCAGACAGCAGTCAGCGGTCAGTCCTGTCTCCCATAAATTATGTTTATATACAACTAATGTGCAACAGCAAATATATGTTGAGTTATGATCTATTACATGTTTTTCATTAACGCTCTGCCAAAATACAAAATCTTACAAGATACGATCCACTTATGACTGCAGCACTCTTCAACTTTTTCTGGTTATGTTTAGCCACTAACAAAGAAAACGTCAGCAGTGACTTCAGACGAGATTTTTTTAATAACATTCCACCAAAATCACAATATTTGCCAAACTTTTACCAAAGTCCTTTGTTGCGTAGAGGCTCATTTATGCCCTCTGTCTGTACTCTGCATTCCACATTTCTGCACATTTTCTGAAAGCTTAAGGATACAGATGAAACGGAGCAGTACCTCCAGTCATAGATGCCTCCTATTGGGGGGGGGGGGGGGGGGGGGGGTCATCTATTGGCATTTGAAAGGACCACAAATAGTCAGAGCATTAAGCTATATTTTTCTGAATATTTAATTTATATGATGAGGCGTAGTGTGCATCTAGTGTGTTACCGGCTGTGCGCACCAGGCACTTCAATTAACTGGTTATTCAAACAGCTCTGATCTAAATACAGTACCTTGTGGCTCTACCATCTGAATCAGACAAACAAGACGACGTCTGCCACCAGCTTTGTGTGGAAAATATTAAACAATGAAGATGCAAATTGTATGCTGCACTGGAGGGATAAAATGCGTTGGACTGAGGTTTGCTGCAACATTTTGAATCTCAGACAAATTCCAAATGAACACCGAAAATTTCAAGAATCTAAAATACTTCTGGGTGAAATACTGCAGCATGTGATGGATTTACCTTCTGCAGTTGGCTGTGGCCAAATGCGCCCCTCACTAAAGAAAGATGCCAAAATCTCCAGAAGAATCCATCTGAAGCCTCACACCAAGTGAGTGAGAGGTTTTTTAACGTTTTGCTTTTTAACTTTGAGCGATCATTAACTTTATTCAGTCGACTACATTGAACATTGAAGCGTGCACGGTGCGAGACGTCTGCTGCGCTCAGCAGCAGCCTCTGAACGCAAACAGAAGGTAGAATCAATATCATGACTTTGAAAACATCAAACCAAACCAAATACTCGTTTTGACAAGTTTCATTAGTTTAAAATATTACAGATTGTAAAATATCACTTTCATGAGGTTGTTCAGTCAGACATCTTCGCAGCTGTGGTGAGGGTCAGGCTGCATGCACCATGCGCAGTTTATTATAATGTTGATTAATGTTGAAATGGCGTTCTTCTGCCTCAATAATTATCAATACCACCAGATAAAACACTAAAGCTCTCAGGTTTGGAACCTACACACATCGGGATTGTGTGCTTCTGTTCCTAGGATAGAAAATGTGTCATTTTCAGGAAAAATATTAATATTAATCCCGACTCCTCACCTCATGTCATCATGTAACATTACATAGGCTGACATTTTTACAATGTCCATAATCCAGGGAGTGATTTACTACAGCATATTTATGAAAACAATTTAGTAATATACAAACTGAATTTCTAAGAGACAGGATTGCGTTGGTATAATAATACAGCTGGGTCTAAATACATCTAAGTTAGCAAGCTAGCAAGCCAACCAGCTTGGTGGGGCATTGTGGCAGACTAGTGCTAGTTTATTTATTGCTTATTTAGCACGTTATTGGTTAGTTTGCCAGCTGCTCCACAAGTAGTTGCTGTGTAAAATAAACTTCAGGCATGAATTTCACAAGTGAATTTTGCTGTACCTCTTTTTTGTCATATTAAAAATCAAGACGATTGCAATGATCCCTCACTACTTCATCTTCAAACAGCATCTTTTGTATTACTTTAATGAAAGAGAGAGACCGCTATCGCCATAAATTATTAGCGTGTGTTGAAACATAAAATAGCCTTTACATGGTGTAAATGAGTGAGTTTTAAAGATGTAGCCTGATTTTGGAACTTTAGCCTGGCTAGCTTCCTCTGTTTCCAGTCTTTATGCTAAGATAGCCTAAATATGTGTATCATCTCATTTCACTCTTGGAAAAGCAATGTATTTCTCAAAAGGTTAAAGACCTCCTTTAACTTATTGTTAGGTAATTAGCAAACTAGCAAGCCACCTAGCTCGTTGGGCCAGTGTGGCAGGCTAGCGCTAGTTTATTTATTGCTTATTTAGCATGTTATCAGTTAGTTTGCCAGTGAGGCCTGCAAGTATTTGCTACATAAAACAAGCTTCCAGCACAAATTTCACAAGTGAATTTTCCCGTGCTGCTTTCTGGTCAGATTGAAAAACAGCGAGGAAAAAAAAAAAAGAGGGAGAGAGGGAGTCAGATAGAGAGACATAAAAAAAGAGATTAAGTGAGAGAGAGCAGGTCTCAAGGTGACGAGTCATTGTCCTAATTCCTCTTTTAAAACAGCTAAAGAGGCCAAAAACACAACTCTCTCTGCCTGTTTCTCTCATTCCCCTCTTATGTCTCTCGCTCATTATCCCTCTTCTCCTCTCACCCCTCTCTCCTCCCTCTATTCCAGCCATCCTCACTAAAAGAGGCTAAAAACATCACCCGTCTCCCCCCTCTCCCTGTTTTTTATATTTAACTCGTTCTCTTTTAGCATTTACATCCCTTCATCCTGATGCTCCCTCCTCTCTCTCTGTTCCTGTCGTCTTTGCCAGCAGCGATGTCTTCAAACTCTGATTGATGATGGTTGCCGTCGGTTACCGTTGTGTCCTGCTTTCTGTTTTTACCAAAATACTCTCTTTCTTTCTCTCTTCCACCCTCTCTCCCTCCTCTCAAAACTTTTTCAACTTTTTTTTTTTTTTTTTTTTAAACTGCTGATGTGAAAGTCAACTCCCTCCTGCCGGGGAATGCAAGGACTTTTCCTTCATCCATAACAAATACTGCTTAAAATGACTATATACAGTGTAACAAATAAATATTAATGATGTTGAACCTATGGATGTACAAATATATTATCACATATATTATGTTTTATCAATTTTTATCATTACGATCTGTCCTTCGTAGCAACGGTCTGTTAAAAAGAAATAACAGATCTTAGAATCAGGATGCTATGATTGACCAATCAGAATTAAATATTTAATAAAGCCATGCCATAATAGTGATTAAGCTATTAAGTAATTGAAGTTAGCTTCACTTTTACCACTTACAACACGTGCCATGCCATTGTTCAGATGGCCTACTATTCTGAAACCCAGTAGTGCAAAAAATTGGACCAAAATTGGACCAAAGGCCCACCTGTCCGACAGTCCGCTACCCTTAAAAACAAATGTCTGTTGCACGGAGCTGATGATACTAACGTACTTATTTTATGCTGTGACGTATCATCTGATTTGTCACCCAAAAAGGAAGAGAACCGCCAGAATTCAGCAGCAGAAGAAGAAGTTGATGTTATGTAGCATGAAATGCATCGGTGCTCAGCTGGAGATCACCGCGACCCAGCCAAGGAGCGAGGCAGCTTGCACATGCAGTTTGGCAACAGAAGTACGGCAGACCACAGCTCGTCAAAGGCTGCTGTAAACACGAGCAGTTTTGATCGCGTCCTCAGTCCAGTCAACACGTTTAATACCTTACAGCCATAGACGCCATCGACTGCTCTGAAACGGTCGTGACCCGGTCTGAATTCTGGTGATTTTGGTGCTGGTAAAACGTTTAATTCAACATCTGCAGCTTGATAACTCGTCTGGATGACTGGGGGAGAACGCGACTTCTGTTGCCGAAATGCACATGCTGCTTTTCAATGACGTCGTCTGTACAATGGTCTGTTGTAACACACAGAAATAACGACTTTTACTCTATTTTCTTTGACCAACATGGCAAACGTTATGTTTTCCGCTACCTCAGTTTCCGTGACTGAAAATAACGCTGGTGGGACGGACAAATCACTTGCTTCTGATTGGTCAGCACAAAATAAAAACCCTAACAGAAATTTACTAAACTGAACACAAGGAAACACTTTTGGGAAAAATATTTTATAACAGTGGATCAATATTAATGTTTGAATCTGTTTTACAAAAAATACAACGTACCTGTATGTCCCCTGTTGTTGTCTTTCTTTCTCTTTCCATGTTTGTCTTCCATTCTTTCTAGATAGATAGATAGATAGATAGATAGATAGTGTGGTTGGTTCATTAATGGGGAGCTTTATTAAATGTGTTTTTTAATGTTTATTTCATTATTAACATATAATCAGTGCCATCAATCACTGAGACAGCCACCTATTGTCAGCCTGGCTGTCACACCGCACCGCTCTGTGTGTGTGTGTGTGTGTGTGTGTCGCAGAGAGAGAGAGAGAGAGAGATAAATAAAGAGACGGTGAGTGTGTATTTGACGCAATCTCAACAAGGTGTGTAAAATCAATAGACCTCGTCTTAAGGCGAAGGACAGAGGAGGCAGAGCAAGGAGACGAAGGAAGGGGAGACGAAAGGAAGGAAGGACGCGACAAAGACATGAAGGGAGGGAGGATTAAAAGAGATAAAGAAGAACAGAACTGGAATAAAGAAAACAAAGAAAAATAAAAAGCAGAAAGAAGACATGATGGAAGGCAAACAGAAAACAAACCTTTATATTTAGCTTCAGCACTCTGTTGATGGTATAAATGCAAACAGCAGTGTTGTAAAGGTCGAGGGTCAAAACAAGGGGATTGCATCCACGCTAACAGAAAAAAACCCTAAAAGAGCTGCAACATTACAATTAATTTTATTTATTTATTAACATATTAAGGTGGAAAGGTGTACTTTACTTAAGTATTTCCATTCCACCACATTTTCAGAGGGAAAAACTGTACAGTACTTTTTACTCTATTATATTTATTCAAAAATTTGAGTCACCGGTTAGATCACAGATTTAGAGTAACAATGCAAAATGTAGCCTAATCAACAAATAAATTATGATGTATTCAGGTTAAGCTTTCATCAGATAAGGGTTTAAGCATATTTTGATGATTTTGACTTTTGTACTTGAGTAAAATTTTGTGTGACTTTTACTTTTGGTTTTGTTTCTTTTACTTTTTCCACTACTGATTACAGCTACAGTTTACTGCTTTTCTCACGTTAATGAGTGTCTTTGTCATCTATCATATACATATACATCTCATATTTCATCATCCAACAATTATTTGCCTTTTCAGACATTTTATATGCAAACAACTATTTATTGATTAATCGAGAAAATGACCGATTAATCAACTGATTGTTAGTTGCAGCCCTAGTTGAGACACATCTGCCATCAATATTATATAATGAATTTGAAAAAATAGAAATCTTACCAGCGCTTGAGCAGTATTCCCACCTTTTTTTTTTCAACCAGGAAGTGAGATGGGTTCCTTCAGGTATAGCTAACTCTTTTTATGCCTGATTAAATCTTTTTTTTTTTTTTAATTTAAAAAAAATCTGACAGAGTGACAGAAATCTGGGCCTTTAAAGGGCCAACATTTTCATTAATTACATATTTTAAAACAAAGATGATTATAATCACACTTTTTTTTTTACACCTATATTATGAGTTATGAATTGCTAGTTTTAGATTTTGACACATTTTAACGAAGCAATTTGTAATTTTAAACTAAGTAGATTACATGGTGAAATGTGTACTTAAGTACCAGTAAAAGTACACACAAAAATATATAAAAGTACCACACACACAATTTAATCACAGTAACTTCAGTATTTGTTCACAGTAACTTCAGAATATGTAATGGGTGGCACGGTGGTACAGTGGTTAGCACTGTCGCCTCACAGCAGGAAGGTTCTGAGTTTGAATCCCCCAGCTGACTGGGGGCTGAGGACTTTGCGGATGTACAGAGTTTGCATGTTCTCCTCGTGTCCACATGGGTTCTCTTCGGGTACTCCGGCTTCCTCCCACAGTCCAAAGACATGCAGCATAATAGTTTAATTGGTGACTCTAAATCACCCGTGTGTGAGTGGTTGTCTGTCTCTGTCTCCTGTCTCCTGCGATGAACTGGCGACTTGTCCAGGATGTACCCCGTCTCTTGCCCGGTGTCATCTAAGATGGGCTCCAGCCCCCCCGCGTCCCGTCAGGATAAGTAAATACACTTTTCCTGAGGTTATAGTTGGAGTGTTGCTGGTTCAAATCCCAGCTGGGGAAACACTTCACCACCTCTAAAATGTCAGACGCTGAGTATTTGATGGAGAAACTGTTTGAAGAAACTCGACTTCACTGCAGCGACACAATGTGTTGGGAAAAGAGTCAATCACAAACTGGTTAAGAAGTGAACATTAAACACAAAAATCAGAGTGAAAAATACCTTCAATCGAAAAATAAATCAAAAACCAAAGCTGGTTCTTGTTGGAGGGGTGGAGGGGTGGAGGGGAGGTGCTCCTGCTCGGGGGTCCCCAGGTGGTGCTGCAGTTTTCATTTCCTTCAAACTAAATAAATAAATAATTTTTAAAAAAATCAACGCGGGACAGGGAAATGGCACGGGAAGAATGAAAGCATTTGGACGAGGGCTCCGTTTTTAAATCTGACTCGGAGAAAAAAAAACAAAAAAAAAACTTTATTGATCCGGGTGCCAAACGGAATTATGGAAACGAACTCGGAGCTTTGAAGCGAAGTTTCACTGTCGTTATCGTAAGCCCCTATAATCCATCATATCTGGGAATCAAATTAACATATATTTACACACACACGCACACACACACACACACTTTTAAATGCAAGCACTCACATAATTTGTCTGTCTCTTTCACACACACTCACTCACACACTCACACAGAGGCCAAATCATTAGTTGTAGGTTAATTAGTGTTATAATTAATAACCCAGCAGACATGTGTATGTGTATATGTGTGTGTGGGGGGTGGGTGTATATGTGTAACGAGGGGTCGGGAGTTAAATCATATTAATTTCAACATTGATTAAGCAATAAAAAAGACTTTTAACCAGCGGGGGTGTATATCACTTCACCACACAGGCATCGCAATTTAAATCTATGTATTAATTAAAATGCGTGTGTGTGTGCGTGTGTGTGTTGCGGAGGTTTCTAGAGCGAGGAAGGGATCAACACTTAAACGGAGATAAAGAGGGAGAGATTGGGGGGGGGGGGTGATAGCAAAAACATGGATGTAATTCAGAGAAAAAGGAGCAGAAACAGAAGAAGAAGAAGAAGAGGAGGAAGAGGAGGGGAGCGGGATCGAGGGAACGTGTGAGAGGTTTAGATAAAATGAAAAAAGAAAGAGAAGAGGGAAGGAGGAAGGAACGGGTGGGGGGGGGGACTGACTGCTGTGTGATTGGATAAGCGCCAGTGACTCTTTGAAATTGCGATCGCCTCAGATATGCATTTCAACGTATAGCTTAACTTTTCTCATATAGATAACAGCTTCGTTAGCCGAAAAACTTTGCCCGGTTGCCAACTTGAAAGCTCGTCGCGCGAGGCGTTTCCGCTTCAATTTCCCACTCAGGCTTTTGGTGATTGATCTGCTTTGAAGGTTTTTTTTTTTTTTTTTAATAAGCCGTCAAATGTAAAAGAGGGCGAGGAGGAAGAAGAAGAACTTGGACGGGTTCACG
The DNA here is from genome assembly GCA_034769285.1 of Lutjanus argentimaculatus. Taxonomy (NCBI): domain Eukaryota; kingdom Metazoa; phylum Chordata; class Actinopteri; order Lutjaniformes; family Lutjanidae; genus Lutjanus; species Lutjanus argentimaculatus. The sequence continues at coordinate 13,407,843 of JAWZSL010000018.1, forward strand.
TGGCAACGACTCTGAGGAGCGCACGGCGTTGGGACGCAACAAAGGTGGAAAATAATTGAGTCCTAGCAGCATTGTTGAAGTGCTGGAGTGAGTTACTGGCTGTGTGAGGCTGCCAAGGCTTTCCCAAGACCCTGCAAGGCCTCACTGAAGGTAAGCTCCATAAAACACCGCGGGCTGGAAGGTTAAACCTGCAGCAGGTGAGATTTTAAGGTTAAAATATGCCTCATCTTATCAGCTGGAATCACAAAGTGAGTCTGCCGCAGAGAGGGGAGGATCACATCACGCCTAAGAAGATTTTTAAAGCTGATTTTTTGCTCATTTATTAAGCCAGGAACGTCCCCGTGAGACACAAAATTACCTTTTTTCAGGGAGCGCTGGTCAAGATGACAACAAAACAACTCATGTAAAATAAATTTCACAAGGATAAATGAATACCTGGAAGCATGCACATGAAAAATGACAGATAAAAAGGGAATAAAAGAATGAAAATTGATCTTTTTAAATAGAGAAAGAATCAGAACAGTCAGAAGGTGAGTGAAGTCAGTGATTGTACAACAGTCAACGATGTAAGAAGTGATGCTTTATCTTTACATGAACATGAGGTTTTAGCTGTTTGAGGCCTAAAAATCAGTCCCTCCAGGATTTCACGGGCTGTTTTAGGGATCGTTGCAGCCTAAAATGCTTGAGTTCCCAGCAGCTTTCCTAAAAATTGCAAAGTTTTTAGCCATTTTGTGCAGCGTAATTCCAGGAAGATGTCAAAACTGCGGAAGAAAGTTGTGATTTTTTTTTTGTAGAATTCATTAAACAAGTAAATAAACTAAAGAGGTGCACCTGGGGGGTTTTCCCACAAAGAAAACAGACTCTTTAGGAGCTCAAACTCAGTCAAAACAGCACAAAATTAGAAAATAAAAGCGCACAGAGCGTTGATAAATCTCAATAATGATGACAAATTTTTGGGATTCATGACGAAATAAAAAAAAAAAAAAATGCAAAAAAAAAAAAAGTGAATAATAGAACAAAACATTGAGCCGGTCCACTGAAACGTACATGTATGATGTTTGCACGGTGGACTGCTATGATCGGTAGAACTAATCTTTTTTTCTCCATTCATTCTGGAGGTAACAATTCATATGAAAATGCCATAACAGAATATACATATGTTCATGAAATAAACATGAAATTTGTTTGCTGATTGAAGAGAATGGGCTGCTGACAGACTATCAAGTCAGTATCAGGCTGGAGACGACACGTCTCTTAGACCAGTAACAGTTGACGGCGCTGCCAGCAACCCTTGAAACTACCTGGAACTTGCTACTATAACTTACTGTCACCTCCTGAGCAGAGCTGAAACGTAGTTCCAGGAACCCGTGACGACGGCTGCACGTTACATTTTGTGAAGTCTCTGCAGTGGGAAGAGACTGTTGGTTCTCGCTCAAAAAAGAGGGGTCGAAAACTTCTGATGTCGGCAAAAGCAATCTTCAAACACTCATGCATACAGGAGCAGGACCACCTTTATGTTTTACACGGCTTGTGCATATGTTAATCTTTTTTAGTGGGATTATATTTGTTTCTAAATCCTGAGAGTACGATTTGGCATAATGAGCACAATTTTTTTGCAAATAATCTTTGTTTGCTCAAATGAAATCATTCTCTGTGTTATAATTGCTGTACAAAATATGATTTATGTACTTGCAAAAATTCTATATATGTCCTCAAAATGTCCCATCATGCACTCAGGATTTTTTTAAGGCTTATTATCATGAGAGAATGAAGTTTGCATGTGCATATGTACTGTACATTTTTGCAGAATATTCTGTACAAAACCAGACAAAAACACATTTTAAAATGCAAAATGTAAAGGTGTCAGTATGAAGTGCTCAAAATGGCCACTAGAGGGATTGTGACATCACTAACAGGAGAAAATTAAAGTAAAATTTAAAGAAAAGTTATACACAATTACTCAAAAGACTGGAGAGATTTTCTACCTGTGTCAATGTTTTGTGAGAACTACAACACCTTTAGGATGTGTTTTTTTATACAAGGGTTATTATGAGTACTTACACAAAGCTAATGCTAATGCTAACTGCATCACTGTCGTACCTGCACACACACACAGGAGCTACACACTTCACTGCACAGGATTTCAGGCAAAAACAGACATGAAATCAGGTTTAAACACACACAAACACTTGCAGATCTCTCTGTCACACACACACACACACACACACACACACACACACAGAGTCACCGCAGGGTGTTGGAGGGAAAAATGATGAGAAGATCAATCATCAGCTGTCAACAGTGGCTAATAGAGTATGAGAACAACATATTAACTATGCTGGTTAGATTAACACTCACTCGCACACATGCACACTCACACACGCACACACACACACACACCCAGTCCAATACAATGTCAACTATTGATCGGTTTCACGGTTGATTAGTCAAAACTTGTCCAATAAACACACTTTTTGCTGCACAAACACACTAAACAAAAACACAAAATCGCTGTGACTGAACAACATGCAACACACAAACTGCAAAAATATACACACGAGTACACTGATGCAAATAAAATCTACAGATCTCATGTGTTCTGATTCCCTCTGCGTGTGTGTGTGTGTGCTGTCCTGGCTGTGAGTCTCTGGTGGTAAACAGATTGATCTCCATGGAGATAAACTGGCACGGCGGCTGTGTTTCCTCCTTCAACCTGCCAGGCAGAAGAAGAAGAACCATCTGATTTTCAAGGGGGATTCTCTCTCTCACACACACACACACACACACACTCGACTGGAAGCTGGAACTTCACCTGGGCATCAACGGAAGAATGTGACCTCTTTTAACAAAGCCCAAACGCTCCGACCGGTCTGATGAAAGGTAACGAAGAAGGAGCATAAAGAGAAAAACCTACAAACAAAACATGAAAAATTACGACAGTCTGTAAACTTTACAAACCGAGTCTCTTAATCACCACAAACCACAGAACTGACTGTGATGGAAGCAGAGAAGAAGAGTGATAGAAACAGAAGTCAGGTGACGCGCTGCAGCCTCTTCACCAGAGCGCACCGCAGAGCGCACAGGACAGGTGACGCTTGCTTGTTTGAATGTTCTTGTTTTTATCACTTACAGGCTCAGATTGTTATTGCACATGTCTGACAACATTATGGAAAGAATCGCTACAGAGAGAAACCTTTTTTTTTTTTAAAGAAAAAGAAACGTTTTGTGTAACTAGAAACAGCTGATTTATTGCCGTCACCAAACTAACCAGACTTTCTTTCATCTGATGTTCTCACATCCCAGATGACGAAGAAAGGTAGTGAAACATCTTACTGGTAAAACATTCTCATGTAGGCTGATATAGCAATTTAATCGCGCACATCCCTATACAGTATGACAACAACACTACAGTCAGCATGTTTCTTTGAAATCTCCATTCCAGGATGGAATAACTGTTTTAATTTGCCTGTTTCACCTTTATCAGACTTCTAATTAATGCTGAATTTTCTCCGAATGAGTGTCTGTTTATGAGTTGTTAGAAATCATGAATAATATTTTAGAAGGAGTAGATGTTTAAAACTGTTAAATTGAGCAAAATATCTCGCAGGCAGTGAGACAGGCAGTCACTGAACTCAAACTCCAGAGTGTGTATTTTCAGAGCAGTAAGTTTTTTTGGTTTTTTTTTAATTTACACTGTTGCACGCGCCTTGTACTCCTGCAGGTTCTGTGCTTCTGCAGCCTGCCTGAGCTTCCTCGAGCTTGGGGAGGAGTGGGCAGAGAGAAACAACTTGCTTCAATCACAGACTGTATATTAAATAAGATTTCAACCTATTTAATGTAGTCTGTGGCTCCAGCTTACTATTTGTGCTGCTGTACTCGTTTTTAGACATGCAGTTGTTACATATTTCTCCTTTAAACACATTTGCCAAAATCATAATGCAAAATAATCTACCGGTTTACATTTCAAATGTAAAGTTGACACTATTTAAAGGATAAGGCCCAATTTTATTTGTTATTATCAACAAACCAATGAATAGATCTGAATGAGTCCAGGACTTAATATTTTCTATTCTACTTTATATTGTTTTCGCTCAGGCCAAAGCAAATTGGTTTCTCGCTGTAGACGTTAATCTTTAAAACAACTCACAAATATAGTTTCATTTTTATTCTTCTTTTTAAGGCGCAGTAATGTTTTTTAATACAACAATGGAGCTCCACATGTGAGCAGCATCTAGTGGCCATTAGTGGTACTGCATCCTCAGGCACTCCTCTTGGCTCAGTTTGTTGTCGTAGCGGCAAATTTTACTAAAACAAAAGACTATTTTTTAAAGTAATCTTCTTAATGATGCTGTTTTTATTGTGGTGTTTGTTTGCAGAATATTTACGGTATTTCTGGCACACACACACACACACACACACACACCACACACAGACACACACACACACGAAGGTGTGTGTAGCAGCATTAATGTAAAAATCACATTAAACAGAGAATAATTTCACTGAAAATACTGTTGACTCTCAAACAGGAAACTACAGCAGCACTCCTTTCTTTGACCTCCTTAATGATCCATTACAGCACCGTGTGTGTGTGTGTGTTGCGTGTGTGTGTGTGTGTGTGTGTGTGTGTGTGCTGACCTTTCCCCAGTGTTAGCCGGTCTGAGCCATCACAGGAGGTATTAATGGACTAATCACATTAAACAGAGAATCATTAATCATCTCCCCTCAGCGCTGTCACTGCCACGCAACGCCTAATCAACTCTATTGTTTACACACACACACAAGCACACACACAGGCTGGCACGAGTCTGGCACATACACTGATGCACACACACATGCAGGACATACAAAAACACACACACACACACACACACACACACACACACACACATCGGGCATGAAATGTGCAATTTTGCAGCAGAAACACCTAAAAAACAAGCAATTCCTCACATTTGAAATCTATTTTTTAATTTTTCTCACATCTTTTCTCCCTCCTTCTCGTCTTTTTCCTCTCCTTTTGTTCCTTTTTCTGTATTTTCCTCGTTATTGTCATCGTCTTTTTCCTCTGTATATCTACTCTTCATCTTTTTCTCCTCTCCCTCCCTCCCCCTCCTCCTCTCCCTCTCTGACTCTCCATCTTTCATCCTCTTCACTTTGTACACTGTTTTGCTGATTCAGCAGCGGCGTCATTAAGATGCCTGGTAAAAGGCAAGACACACACACACACACACACTTTGCATCTTTAATAATCTACACGCACTCACACTCAAAGCTGAAAGTGACACGATGCTGAACGAAGCTAAATACCTAAAAGTTCATCTAAATTCTGATTTAAATCGAATTTCCCACATTGTAGCTGATTGGTTGTCACATTACTGTTTCTGTCAATGAACCAAAGATGTTTTATCAAGACACTCAAATTTGATTATGTTTGAGTGGTTTAAACTGCTGTTGTTCTGCAAAAATATTTACCATAATGCAGTAAATCCACCTTTCTTTATGTTGCTCTAGTTAAAAAGATGAGGATTTACATGAGGACTGACTGGATATAAATAATGAATAATAATAATATAACAAATATATTTATCTATATGTGTAAATGTTGCTTACGTTGAACAGGTTGTTATGGTGCCTTCAAGTGAAGTTGTTTATAAAATGTTTGCAAGAGAAACTGACGAAACAACCCACCTCTAATAACACCAGTGCATGTTTTTAGAAATGTTTGGGTTATTTTTGCAAGCAAATCGCACTACACTAGTTACTTTTGTCGTCAAGCTATTTCCCATTCTAAGCAAGACACTAAAAAAGAAGAAAACCCAAAATAATTAACACTTTTGACGGTTTCCTCAACCCCAAACAGAGTTTTGTAGTAACAGTAGAGACGTCATCCTCCTGTACCGATGCCAGGAAAATGGTGAGACTGATACAAAATCACACTGCTGTACAACCTTAAAATCAGACAAGAATGTAGAAACGGTTGCACAGAATTCATGGGAATTTGCGTTAATTGTTGCGATTGCAACATCACATCACAACAAAATACACAAATAATATTATTAATAAAGTAAATAAACACAAATTCCTTATATTTTCATAGGTCTCACTGAGGCCCCCTGCTGGTGAGCTTCAGCCAACGCCTCTCAGAGTGTGTAGTACATTATCAAACTTTGAAGAAGATTGAAGGATTCACCAGTTCTGTAAATTTTTGAAGTGGACTTGAAATAAAGTTACAGACCACCGCTGCAGAGGAACGGTCTTATTTGTTGACCTTAATGAAGTTAATGTCGCTGAATTAACCTGTTAATGATTTACTGACACCCAAACGCCTCGCAGAACCGTTTTATAATGTGAAGTCGGGCTCAGGGTTTGGAGGATGAGTCCAGATGTGACAGATGATGAATGTAAAACAGACAAACAGACAATTTAAAGCTGCTTTTTCCTGAAAGAAAGAAAAGAGGAATGTTTCTCTTTAAAGAGCTGCCAGTTAACACGGCTCATATATTCCACCTCCTCACACTCACACTGATTTTTCCTCCACCGGTCCAATCTAACCATCCGAGTCCTGGAAAGAGTGTGTGTGTGCTGGTGTGTGTGTGTGTGTGTGTGTGTAAATGATTAGACATGGATAGAGGGAGGAACGGAAGGAAAGATCAGGGGAATTCCTTCACTGGCAACGCCGGCTGGTTGCACCTACTGACACAAATAACATCACAAAAGAAAAAAGAGGAGCTAAATAATATAAATAAGAAGGATGTGAGGAAAGATAGAAGAACGAAGACAAAAAGAAGAAAAAAATCTGTTTCATAGGACAGAAAATTCAAGAATAAAGTTGATCAATCAATGAATAGAAGAAATAAAGAAAAGAGTAACTGAGGAAGCACAATTGAAAGGAGGAAGACAGTAAAGAAGACGGGACAAAAAGAAAATAAAGCAGGAAGGAAAGAAAAATATCAGTAAAAATAAAAATAAAACAAAGAATAAATGAATAAAATGAGAAATTCAAGTAGAAATGAAGGAAAAAGTTTGTCAAACAGATGCCAAATTAGGATGTCATCACAAGTCCATGTATAGATAATGAATGAAGAGCTGTAACTATTACTCGATTATCAAATTAACTATAATTGATTTATTGTTTTGAGTCATTTTTCTCTGATTTCAGCTTCTCAAATGTGAATATTTTCTGGTTTGTTTAGCCCTCTTATGACACAAAACTGAATATCTTTGTGTTCTTGACAAAACAAGACATTTGAGGACGTCATCTTCGGCTTTGGGAAAACAGCGATCAGCATTTTTCACCATTTACCGACATTTTACAGACCAAACCACCAATCGTTAATAATTGATTAATCAAGAAAATAATCAACAGATTTAATTGATGACGAAAATAATCGGTAGTTGCAGCCCTGAATGAATGTTTAGACAGAGAAAGACAAAGAAAAAAGAAGAGATAAGAAAGAGGGAAAATGCAATTCAAATGAAACATGGAACCTAAGAAAATTCCAGTTCCAGTCAAGATAATTATAGAGAAAAAAGAAGAGAGACAAGCAAAAAAAAAGAAAAAGAGAGAGAAAGAAAGGAAACAAAAAACAGAAAAACAGAAGAGACAAAAAGAAAGGCAACAAATATAACAAGACAATTAATTGACAAAGTGAAAAAGTGAAGAGCAGACTTAAGAAAAAATGAAATAAAAAAGTAACAGAAGAAAGAGTGAAGTGTGTAAAAGGATGAGAACAGATGAGAGTGAGGACGAGTGTATTAAGAGCGGCTGTGTCTTTTAGCTAACGTCTAATTTGTAAGATGAGAGCGACAGAGAGCTAACCAAGTGGAAAACACCATCTAGAAACTATGATTAAACCCTTCCACTGTAATAATGAGATATACTCCAATCCTTTTAACACCACCCTTCACACACACACACACACACACACACACACACACACACACACACACACACACACTTATTTTAATCCAGGATTTTTTCACATAAATTTAAGGTCAGACATGTAATTTGTGTCACTGTTACTGTGTTTTAATCACTTTATGGACTCATACTTCTCTCTTATTCTCTCTTCTCTTCTGTTAATCAGTTGTTCTCCATCTTTACTTTGTCTTTTCACTGAGAACATCAACGTGTTTCTCTGGTTTCATTTCCAGGAAATACTTCACCAAAATCTCTTCTCATTAATTACCTTTACTGTAAAATATCCAACAGGAATTTAGTGGAATCCATTTATATTTTATTATTTACTTAATGTAAATATAAATATTAATATGTTTTAATCATTTCCACCTTTATGATCAGTTGTACTGATGAATGGTCACTAAACTTGCGCATCCCGTTCGCGCGTGCATCCCTGTGGAGATGTCTATGTAGACATTTACATCACGTGGTCCAAAGTGGACCCTCGCGGACACTGGGGGATGACGTTTACACCAAGTGGGTCAAAGTGGACCTTCGTGGATGTGGGTGGACAACAACATTTACATCACACCGCCTAAAGTGAATCTTTATGGATGTGAGCAGGTGACGCCATTTATACCATGTGCACCAAAGTGCACCCTTGCAAACAGGGTGGATGACAACATTTATGTCACATGGATCACAGTGGACCCTCATGGATGGACACTGGATCTCGTGGATGTGGGTGGATGATGACATTCATGTCACACAGCCCAATGTGGACCTTTACGGACGTGAGCTAGTGATGACATTTATATCATGTGGATCAAAGAGGACCATGTGGATATAGATGGATGATGATATTTACATCACACGGACCAAAGAGGACCGCAACTGGTATGGATGGATGTCAACATATACGTCATGCAGCCCAAAGTGGACCTTAGCTGACATGGGTGGATGATGCCGTTTGCATCACATGGACCAAAGTGGACCTTTGCTGATGTGTTTGGTTGACAACATTTACTATATCACGCAGACCAAAGTGGACCTTCAGGGACACGGGTGGATGACGACATTTACGTCACATGGCCCGAAGTGGATCTTTATGGATGTGAGCAGGTGACGCCATTAATACCACGTGCACCAAAGTGGACCCTCACAGACATTGGTGGATGACAACATTTACATCACATGGACCAAAGTGCACCCTTGCAAACAGGCTGGATGACAACATTTATGTCACATGGATCACAGTGGACCTTCACGGACACTGGAGGATGATGTTTATCAAGTGGGTTAAAGTGGAGCCTCGTGGATGTGGGTGGATGATTTACGTCACACGGCCCAATGTGGACCTTTACGGACGTGAGCTGGTGGCGACATTTATATCATGTGGACCAAAGAGGAGCCCAGCTGGTATGGATGGATGTCAACATATACGTCATGCAGCCAAAGTGGACCTTAGCTGACATGGGTGGATGATGCCATTTGCATCACGTGGACCAAAGTGGACCTTGCTGATGTTTGTTTGACAACATTTATATCACGCAGACCAAAGTGGACCTTCAGGGACAGGGCGGATGACAACATACAGTATACGTCATGTGGATCAAACTGGACCCTAGCTGACATGGGCGGATGATGCTTCCACCACTTGATAATTTTCACAAATAGAAAAAGTAATTTGATGAAAGTGATAAAGAAGACAAGTGAAACTCCGTCTGTTAAAATTTGACAATCATAAACAGTGTTTTCAGCTCCGTTGCTCTGCCACATTTCACTCTGGATGGTTTTTGGAAACTCTGCTGCTAATAGTGGCGGAGAAATAACCATATTAAAATCTGCACCTCTTAATCTCTGTAATTGTCAAAGCGAAACCTTTCAACAAACGTTTCACACTGACTTCCATTTCCTCAGTGTGAAATGGGCTCTTCAGTCGTCTTAACTGGCTTACAGCCGTCCTCTTCTGTTTCAAAGACAAATCCTATTTTCAGCTCTCATCAGTCAAGAACAGACGCGAGGATGTCTCTGTTTCAATATCTCATTTAGCCACACACACACATACACACACACTGGGAGCCTGTTGCCACAGCTGCATTTGGAGACAAATCCCTTTTTCTGCTTTGCCCTCTCAGACAAAAACCACTCGTCTCATTTCCTAACCCTGCCTGTTGCACAAGATAAAAGAGGACTTTGTGCGTGTATGTGTGTGTGTGATCAAGTGCCTTCATTTATGTTCTCTCTTTTCTTTCTCTTTTCACCCCCCTTCCATCCTCTTTTCCACCACATTATGTTCTTTGTGTCAGGACATGAAACTAAATGCATACACCATGTGAGTGACTGTAAATTATAATATATCTGGTTTGTATGTACAGTGAGTCAATAGAATATTTACTGGGTATGTCCGTGAATGTTCTCATTCGTCCAGGTCATTGTAATCTCAGGAAAAGATTAAATCGAAAGCAACTGGACTTGTTTAAAAGTCTTATTGAAGACGTTTCGCTTCTCATCCAAGAAGCTTCATCAGTTCATGCCTGTCAGACTCAAATTCATGAGTGCTCCAATCAGATTGACAACAGTCAATCTGATTGGAGCACTCATGAATTTGAACACATCTACAGAGATTAAATACCTGGGGTTCCCACCATTTAGTTAGACTAGCTCTGACTAGTCTGACAGGCATGAACTGATGAAGCTTCTTGGATGAGAAGCGAAACGTCTTCAATAAGACTTTTAAACAAGTCCAGTTGCTTTCGATTTAATCTTTTCCTGAGATTTACTGGGTACTTGTAAAGTATCTCTGGGTTCTCCTCCGATCTCTCGGAGAGAAGTTTCGGCAACTGTGTCTCCTCATCTGAAAATCTGTTTTGTCTCGCTCCTTGGTCCTATTCTGTTGCTTGATGCTTCCCCTTGGACAGATAACAAGACATTTTAAAGGTATCTCTATTGCTCCTATGTAGATTTTCAACTGTCTAAACACTGTAAAAACTGGATTGCTGTAATTTCCTACAATGTAATTATGAAAAACAAATGAGGGAAAGAGTACTGAAAGTCTGTACTCAAGTACTGTTACATTACTAAAATATTACTCAATTACAGGTAAAAGTACTGGTGTTAGAAAAATACTTTAGTAAAAGTGAATTATCAATAGCAACAATTAAATCTTCAGTCTAATTTGACCCTTCACAAAGCCCCGTCTCAACTGTCCAATCATAGCTCAGCAACCATACCTACAGCTGTCAAGCTTTGCATTTCTCTACATGCTGAAGGTGTGCAGGAGGCTCTGAGAAGAGTGATACTCTGCGTTTCATGAGTCTTGACGGTGGCGTCTTTTTTTGTCATCTCTCAAAAACATGAAACACAAGAGCATATGTGTGAGGAATGGATGTCTGGCTTACTAATGCTAGTTTACTAGCTGCAGTGACTACCTGCAGCCAAACTTGTTAGATACCACTGCATCTGCATTTGGAGGATGTGGGCTGATGCAGAATCAAAGTGGGTCGACAATGATGCATCTCTCTGGCTCGGTGCCTCAGGTCTAAGCCGTGGTTAGCTTAGTTCTTATCCCGGCTCTCGTCCGGCGGGGTGACCTGTCTCAAGGTCTGCTGCACCAGTCAAATCTCTGCGCTTCCTTTTCCCACATTAAAGAGTGCATTTCTATCATCTATCATGTATGGAATAAGTTTGGATTTTAAGAAAGATGAGAAACGCTGCTGCAAATGATTTGTGCAAAACGTGTCGGACAGCAGAGCAAAAAGCCACAAGTCTGCTGACCCACAGAGACGTCACGTAGCATCACTGTTCCTCCACACCTCACTTCCTCTACACGGTCAAATTCAGTCAAAACCACAGCACTATTCACATGAAACAGAGCAGCAGAACATCTTCCTGTGAAAATGTCTTTTTAGCAGTTTTAACGTTTGTTCACAGATTCTCATTTAGGCTATAGCATCTCATTTATACATGAGATTCCTAATAAGATGTTAACACCACTGTAATGTCCCCTTCTCTCTGTCTCCTCTGTTACTGGATTTAGTTAAACTATTAGGATTTCTTCTTGCATAGTACCCTACAAATACAGCATTAACCGAAGATGTTAAGATTCACACACTGTATGGTCTTGTATTAAATCCTACTTAAATATTTCTAAGATGCACTGTATCATTAAATATGTATTGAGATGCATATCGAATCATCTCAGTCAGTGAGATGCACACGGCTACATATTATACCTTTAAGGAATCATTGAAGATATTACAATTCTTCCTGATATGAACGTTAATCTTTATACCAAATTTCAGGAAAATCCATCAAATAGTTGTTAAGATACTTAACTCAAAACCACAAATATCAACCTGCTGGTGGTGCCAAGGAACAGTCAGAGGAATCACCAACATCAGTAGGATTCATCCTCTGGGGATCATGAATGTGTGTGCAAAGTTTAATGGTAATCCATCCAGTGGTTGGCAAGATATTTCAGTCTGAGCTGAACTGACAGACTGACACTGCCATCCATAGAGCTATATAAAAGTAATTTATAGGAGACAGGTTTGCCTTTATAGGTTGTTGAAATAATCACACCGTTCACATGATGATTAGTGTGCAGAATGTCATCAGTCAGACACATCTGTTAGTGATCTTCAAGATGTGATGAGGAATAGGTTTGTACAGCGTCCAGGAAACTTGTCGGAGGAGTTATGGCTCAGCTGATTGGAGCACTGAGGGGATCAGGTGACTCTATGTTAAACTGTATCTGGACCTTAAGTGTTAGACAGCAGGTGGACATGAAGATAGAGAACAGAGGTATGTTTCTGTGCACATACACGGCCTCATGTGCACTGCATCCCTCTTTCTTTATCACTGTGTGTGTGTGCGTGTGTGAGTGTGTGTGTGTGTGTGTGTTGAGAGCCTCTTGAGGCTGACGGCGGGGTGTGAAATAGAGTCGCGCTGTAAGTGGATGTAATTGAAGCAGGTGATTAACCATCGAGGCTCCTCTGCATCCATCAGTGCTGCGGGGACGGAGGGATGAAGTGGACGAGGAGTGAGGAGACGAGGAAAGAGAGACAGTGAGGATGGAAGGAAGGAAAAAAGAGGAGAAGTTGAGAAAAAGATGAGGGTGAGGAAAAGGAGGGGGATGACAGAGAGGGGAGAGTCCTGAAAAGGAGAGGAAAGGAAAAGAGAAAGAGGAAAAAATGTAGAAATAAGAGGAAGGTAGGAAGGACAGGACAGAAACAGAGGAAGAGGAGATGGAGGGGATGGGGAAGAGAGAAAGAATAGGGAGAAAAATATCTAGATTGTGAGCAATAAAGATAGAAGAAAAAGGAGGAAAAAAGAAAGAGTTGGAAGACAAGATATGAAAAGCACAAGAGGCGAAAGCAAAGAGAGGGAGAGAAGGATGAAGAAAGGAGAGGAAATAATGTAGCATGATGGAGGAAAATGAAAGAAAGAAAGGGCAAAACATTGTCAGAAAAAGAAAGAGACAGAAAGAGAGAACAGCAGGCTGGTTTTTCCCAGCAGATAGGATCTCTGTCATCAGCTTTCCTCCAGTTTTCCCACATCACATCGTTACAATCAGACCTCCATTATCTCCCATTAAACAGCCAGGAAACACTGCGCTGCCTCCTGATGGATTTCTTTTTCTTTTCTTTTTTTTTTTTCCTTTTCTTTTACCTTTTCCAGGCCTTAAATGTTCAGTCTGACTGCTGCTACATGCATGTGACACAATCAGAGATATGTTTTCAAATCAGTTCAACTTAATGACTCGGCCTCGTTCGGTCCCATTCAGTCCAAAAAGCACAGGAAACAATTCAGACGCTGAAGGTCATCCATCACTGTGACGGAAAAGATCACTCCTACATGATAAAAAACTTTTTATAAACATCGTGAAAGAACTTCATTGTTTCACTGTTTCATTCTGAAGTCACATGCAGCACACTCACTGACGCTTTTACAACTGAAAATAAGCATTATTTTCATTATTGGTTAAATTTTTAATGATTCCCATTAATCTATTAACCTTTAGCTCCAACACGTCTGTCCAAAACCCAAAGATGATCCATTTACAGTGACAAGAAACAGACAAAAGCATCAAATCCTCACATGTGACAAGCTGGCAGCAGATAATCTTTTTATCTTTTGTGGCATTTTTTAACTATGCTAATGGCAATGTTGATTGATCGCCCATCACCTTAGTCCAGACTGAAATATCTCAGCAACTCTTGAGGTTTTCTTTTTGCAATTTATGTTTTTTTATTGATAGAATTTCGTAAATCATTCATCACCCTGACTTACAACATAGGCCTAACCCTAACCCTTTTACAGCATGACATTCATTTTTTGCTATAAAGAAAGACAAGACAAAAAATAAAATCTTTACATGCTTCATTAATTCACTTTAGACCTGTAATAGGGAAATTATTTTGTCCAATGTTTACACCCAAGAAATGAATTACAAAATTAAATGTATTAGAGTACTGTACCCATTACCCATACACCCATAAATATCCTTAATAATTTCAATAAACTCTTCTAATATAGGTGATCTCTTGAGATATGTTGTTTGCCAATGACTCCCAGAACTGAGGGACAATTCCCAAAACGTGATACTACGTGACTGTTGGAGAGCAGAGATGCTCCCACTTCAAGTCTTTGAGCATGAATCCAAGTCAAGTCTCAAGTCTGAAAGAGTCAAGTCCAATCTAGTCTTTAGTCACAAGTCCAAGTCAAGTCTCAAGGAGGAGTACGGTAGGGAAAAAAACACAGCTCTCCATGTGCCAACAAGCAGGGTCAGATCCTTAATTCTTTCCCTGCTGATGGTGAGATATTTCTTAGGGGGCGCTATGACGGATTATCTGACAAAAAATTGTCCCTCAAAGAAGAAGAGAACTGCTGGAATTGAGCAGCAGAAGAAGGTGTGTTATGCAGCATGAAAACATTGGTGCTCAGCGGCAGATCCACGGGTCAGAGAGCACCACGACCTGGGCACAGAGCGGGGCCCGTTGCTTGGCCAGCATTTGTTCCATTCTGTCCATTTCATTTTCGGTCGGACATTATCTAGGAGCAGCCTTAAGTCCCAGCTGTAGCATGGCTCTTATCGCTCCCCTCTCCTCTCCTCCTGGGGTGGTCCGTGGCGGTGCGTCCAGCTGATCTGACTGCATGTGCGAAAGATGCTGACTGTATTTGCGATGCCTACTTTATTTCTGTCACAAACCATATGTGTTTCAGCAATAAAGCAGAAAAAATAGCGGATCAAAAGAGAAAAGTTGCAAAGTTTGAAGGGTTAGAATAAATATGTTAGTTACGCAAGTTAAGTTATGTTATGTTTATGTAAAAAAGGTTTAACAAAGTCACACAATAACACCAACTAGCCAACCACTCGAGGCAGTGATAGATGAATAATTCCAATAATTTCAGGTGTCTGAAATACATTTTTGCTGCTGATCCCGTCCACAGCAGTACATTGCTTAGCTTCCTACACTGCTACTCCTGCTGCTTCTCCAAACTGGAGACACGCCAATTGCCATCTACTGTAGGTAAAATACACTGACTGTCCCTTTAAGACAAAGGTAAAATAGCAAAAACCCGAAGAACTTGATGTGGTAAAAGCTGGGAAAAAAAAGCTGTGGTGATGGAAAACACAGAGGATTTAGGAGAAGAGACTGACAGTGTAATTGGTCATGGTGTTTGTTTTGAGCTGCAGGGTGGAGCAGGTGGGTGGAGATTATTTAACCAGGACACGGAAAGTCTCAGGTAACAAACTGGTAGTGACTTTCAATGGTTTCCTGGGACTGTCATCGTCTCTGTTTCAGTCACACACACTTGTTTTCCATCATCCTAACCTTGAACCTCAAGTCTTCACTCGATAACTTAAGAATTTGCTTAAGAGGGTTTTGGTTTTGTCCCCAAAAGGAAGTTGAGTCTCCACAATGTGAGTGTGTAAACAGATTTATGTCCTCACAGCATGAGTAATACATGTCCACACACACACACACACACACACACACTCTCAGCCCTGCTATTTGACTTTCCATACAGTGGTTAATGGTTTGCACCTGTCCTGCTCTGTTCTGTTCAGCTTTTTCCAGCGTATCCTTCATCAGCACACACTCGCCTTCTCAGAGTGTGTGTGTGTCGTGTGTTGTGTGTGTGATCAGATCTCCTTTCTTTTTCCACATCATGTCCCCTCTCCTCATCACGCTGCATCTCTTCTTTGCTTAATTACTGTGAATAAATGCCAGGATTACACACACACACTCATTTTTGTAGGATTTTCCCTCAGATGTCGACAGATGTTAACGTCAGGATTTCATCCAGAATTCACAGGTCAAAGTTCTCCACATCTGGCGGATGATATGACAAACTTCACATCCAGAGGTGATGTTTAGTATCTGACCTCAGATTGAAGCAAATGTTCACAATCTGTCACCTCCTGACTTTTAAACTTTGATGTCTGAAGTTTAGTTGTTCAACCAGGTTCTGCATTAAAAAAGACACTTTAGTGCAAATTCATGGTTTGTTTCCTTGAGTTTTATGTTTTCTGAACATAACAAGTTTGAAAAGGCCACGATTTTGACGTTTGAATCGATTGGATTTGATTCACAAGGTCCCGATTCGATATCGATATTGATTCAGTTAAGGATATTTTGGTTACAATGCAATTTCACTTGGAAATGAAAGAGATTGTCAGAGAACTAATGCTGTAAATGTACCAGGAACCTAAACTAACCTGGTGCATTATTAAAAAGAATGACCCCAAAGCAGTTACAATAACAGTGATTCCTCTCTACCCCACAGAAGCCCCCCGAACCCCTTGAATGAAACAAAATATTTTATTTTATGTTATGAATTCTTCATTTTTAGACATTTTTATTCAGAGAACAGACATCCACAGATAGAATAAAGATAAAGATATAATAAAGATTGATTTAGAATATGAATCGATATCCTGAAGGAATCGATTAACGATTAATTGATTTTTTAAACTGAAATTCGATTCATTCTTAAGACGTTTTGTTGCACAACTTTAAAAGACCTAAAATAGAAGATTAGATAAACCTCTATTTAAGTTTAACTTGATCAACATCTATGCGATATGAGTGAATTTCACGGTAATTCTTTTTATTAAAACCTAGCCCTATCATATTAGGCCGTAGCTTTGCATGCACTCAAGATTATAATTACGTTAAGCTACAGTTTGTTGTTGCAACTGGGGGTGGAGGTTCAAGGGAAAAATAATATATTATAACACATAAATAAACTTTCACAAACCTTAACTACATGCACGATTTACTGCAACCATTGCAGGAATGAGACACTGCCCTGGAATTCAAAAAATAATAAACATACTACCACACACCACATTCAATACTGCCAAATATTACACACTGTCCTGCTTTCCAGTGCTTTCCATTTATAATGTTTTACAGAATATAACTTATTTGGTCGTATTTATTAAAATTGCACAGATCAGTGCTTCACAATTTTATTTGATCTAATTAAATATCAACCAGTACTGATATTATTGAGATCCAAAGCTTTATCATAACCAACTTATCATCCTGAAGGCAAACTTGGCTTTAATTTCCTTGATCCCTATCTTATTTCCTTGATTCATATGTAATCTGCTTGATTCATATGCAAAAAAACCTCCAAATTTCAGCTTCATCTAACCCCCTATATGAAAAAACAATGGCTTCAAATAAAGGTATACAAAAAAGTATATAAATAAAGGTTTTGGCTCAATGTATTAGCAGGAAAATAAAGCTTTTATTCTAGAGCTGCAACGATTAATTTAATAATCTATTATTAACTTAACCGCCAACTATTTTGATATTCAATTAATCGGTTTGAGTAATTTTCTAAGAAAAAAAGTTCAATTCTCTGATTTCATCTTCTTAAATGTGAATATTTTCTGGTTTCTTTACTCCTCTCTGACAGTAAACTGAATATCTTTAGGTTCTGAACAAAACAAGACATTTGGGGACGTCACCTTGAATTTTGGGAAGCAGGCATTTTTCACTGACACATTATAGACCAAACAATTAATTGATCAATACAGATCAATACTATGAAAATAATCAGTTTCAGTTTCCTGTTTTGGTGAATTTAGATCCATCAAAAAACATTTTACTCAGATGTCAAGAACTCAAACTGGACATATATGATGTACCTGAATATATTTTTACATAATAATTTACTGTTCTGAATAATGTAAATGTCGTCTCATGAGCTGGATATTTTAGAGTGTTTATTATTGGCCCGGCGTTGTGCAAGTGTATCACTTGAACCGCAGGACGACACACTGCTGCAGTGGAAAAATTATATGAGAGAGAACGCTGTCAGTGTGTGTGTGTGTGTGTGTATGTGCGTGCGTGTGTGTGTGTGTGTGTCTCAAGAGGGAGGCAGCAGCATAAAGACGCCAGATGCTACTGTGTCAGGCAGGTTAGGGGTGTGTGTGTGTGTGTGTGTGTGTGTGTGTGGAGTGAGAGAGAGAGAGACAGAAAGTGAGACGGGTGAGGAGAGACAGAAGGAGGGGACTGGAGACGAGGGATGGAAAAATGAAAAGTGTGTGTGTGTGTGTGTGTGTGTGTGAAGCAGATGGTGAGTAGAGATGCAGAAAGGCAGGTTCATGTTACAGTATCAAATGTTTACTGGACAAGTGTGTGTGTGTGTGTGTGTGTGTGTGGTGAGTGTGTGTTTGTGTGTGTGTTTTCTATCAGCGGTGTTGTTTTATCTTCAGGTCTTTATCTCCATCTAGTGGTCTGACAGTGATAATAAACACAAATCTGATCTCCAGTCAGAGACTCTAGAGAGAGAAGCTGACATGAAGCTCTGTTACAGATGTAAGAAAACCTCATGAAAAATCTGTTTGACTAATAACCAAAAATCCTGAATGTTGTGTGTGGTTTGCTTTATCAGTTCATCCAGGAAGTTGCAATCACAACAGTTAATGCAAATTCAACCAATCCCTGTGATTTCTACGTGATTTTATCCAATCACTGCAACTTTTCCACAAATTTGACCAATTGTCGTTGCTTCCCACAAGTTCCACCAATCAGCTTGTAAACAACATGCGTGCACATTTCATTGAGGGCACTGAAAAGAACACAATGTTTATCATTATTATTCACATTCACCAACGCTCTGTGCAAAGATTTTGCTTCTTTGTGGAACATCCACCAGGTGCACTTCTTTATTTACAAATAAAGCATATTTTGTTAGAATTTTTATGATAATAATTTCCTAATCCTGTAATCGTTTTTGGTAAGTATAATTTGAAAACCCAGAACATGTGGTTTTATGTTCACGAAAGCAAGTTGCCTTTGATTTAATCAATTATTAAAGAAAGAAAGAAAATCAAAACTTGTTCTCTGCTTTTTTCAAATGCTCCTGCAATTTCAATGCAAAAATGCCTAAAAACATCACAACATGCATTGCAATTTTTTAAGAAATCCTGCCGTGAAATCAGGGATTTTAGGCCGCAACAATCCCCAAAAAATCTTTATATGTTTAGACAAAGATTAGTGTTATTTTCATTAACCATATATGATTACCTTCAGATTCCATATTGTACATACAGTATAATGCTTATCATTACCCACTTTTGTGATCCTTACCCTTAACCTATTTACATTTTCTGGCTTTTCTGGCTTTCATTTTGGCTCTTTTATGTTTGCACTCTATATATTTCAAAGTTGTTAGGCCCAGTGGTCAGTATCTTTTGAGTCATTTTTTTGACCATGCCCCAGCACACTCCAGCAAGAGACTGATTGCATCATTACAGTAGAACCCTACAGTTTCTGTACTAGCCAGAATCATGGAATTGAAACTTGACAGATTTCATGGGGTCCTACATTAGGTTTTAATTTTTAACTTAATTTTGCTTTTACGTAATCAGGAAAGTCATTAGGATATAAATTATTATTTACAAAGGCAGCCTGGCAAAAGGCAGGAGCCTCAAGAGGAAAAGTGGGTAAAGACTAAAAGGGGGATCAAAAGTTAAAAGACAGCAACAAACACAACAAGCATTACATAAAGACACACAGTCTAAAACAGAGACATGGGCAGGTGGCTAACACACGGCAGCATCAAGAAATACAGCAACAAAACAAAACAGACATGCAAGGTAGAAAACAACAGACAACAGGCACGGCAACAAACAACAAAAACAAAAAGGCAAAGAAAGAAACAGAGCAAAAAGCTGACTGGAGATTTGAAATTATTATGAGACTGCGGCTCATTGATTCATGCCTGAGTTTGGTTAAAAAGGTGATCCGGAGCACGGTTTTTGTGTGCTCGAGCATGGTCTGAATCGAGCGTGAAAGCAACTGGACCAAAGGTTTTGAGTGGCAGTCAGTGAGAGCAGGAGCAAAGGCATCTGTCAACGCCGCCTGACCCCTCTGGAACCGGCGTATGTGGGCAGCATCGGCCCATCTCAGTCTTTGTGCTGCAACAACGTAGAGGAAAATGCAGGAAGGTAGGCGAGAGCATCGTCATTGACAACGTCTCCAAAACATTAACAACAGCAGGCATATTACGAAGGTCAACTCCACTGTATGACATCTGAGATCTTGGGATTGGCTTCCACCGTTTTGTGGCCAAGACATAAACAAATGTCACCTAATTGTTGACACAGGCGTACTCATCTTCTACATTGTGTTTACTGGCGGATCGCAAACAAACTAGGTGCATACCGCCACCTACCGTATGCACAAAGGCACGTGTGCTCGGGCACGTAACGCCATTACCAGTGTAAACACTGACCAGCGGGGGAGAGAAGCTGGAGGGTAATTGTATTCTGGCACATTACGAAGTAATTGTACTGAGGTGGAGAACATTATTAGGCCCAGTGGGCCACTGGGTTTGCATTAGACTGGTGAAAACCCAGTATTTGCACTGTCACTACTTTGTATTGGAAAAATAAAGTTCTATATTATCTTTCTTTTCTTTTCTTTTTAAACAAGATTAAGTGCCCTCTGGGATTCCCTTCCAGTGGACAAAATATGATAAAGTGCCTCTAGGGTCCCTTTCCAATGAAGAAAATACAACGCAGTGTCATCTAGGGCAGTCATTCCCAAACACTGGGTCGTGACCCACAGGTGGGTCGCAGGACATTTTATTTGGGTCTTCAAATATATACAAGACTATGAAAGAAGTTCTGCAAAATTTAAGATTTATACGTATTAAATTTTGAGTCATCTCAACTTTTTTTTTTACATTTGTTTTCTTGAAATAGAGGAAATAAAAAGATTGAGACGGCCAGTTAACTCAGCCCAAGTGCATTTATTTTTCATTTATAGTATTATTATAAGTATTTAATGTGCATGTGCATGTGTCAAGATATGGTGATGTGGAAATGGCAGTAACAATAATCAGGAATGTTCATCAATGCCCAAATTAACGCTCCCAAGATTTTTTAATGAGGTGAACTACAAACTACGATGGTTTGTCATTTTTAAAAAGCGGGTCCCCAGAAAAAAAAAGTTTGGGAAACATTGATCTAAGGTGCCCTTGGGGTGGACTATATGACCTAAAATTTATATCACTGCATTTTGTTTGTTTGTTTGTTTACAGTGATGTATTTTATCACAGTAATACAAAAATAATAAGGCATGCTTTAACTGGCTTTAAATGGGGGTCAACATTCACACAGTTTTTCTTGACTGTCCCTCAATATTACCACATCAGTCCAACATTGTCCCACGGCCCCTCAGCGTGCTCGTGCCAAGTACAACAGGTTAACTTGCAAAATTTGCAAAATAAACAGTAAAATAAGCAGTAAAGCAACAACAAAAATAAAAAATAGCGAACTTACAGGGTCAAAGTTTGAAGTCAGTATCAGTCGATTCAAAACTTGTTTTGCACTGGTCCTCACAGTGATAAACTTACGGCATTTACCTCCTTGGATGGTGGGAACAGATGAAGACTTTTGTGTTGGTTCTTGCAGCCGACAACAGTGAAACTGGCATGCTTTGCTCCTAACCACATCTTTGTGTTACACAGTCTGCATGTTGTGCCAGAGTCGGCATTAGCAAGAAAAATAGTATTTACTGGTTGTAACTCCAGTTCTACAAAAAAAAAAAAAAAAAAAAAAATGTAAACCACCCTCCCCTACCTTCTACTGGAGAACATGATCAAGAACCCTCTAGGGGCCCTTTCAGTGGAAAAAACTTGATTTAGTGCCCTCTAGAGGACTGTACATGCTAGAGAAGGGTTTGTTTACTGTTTCACCATAAATGCATCACAACCCTCTGTGCACTGGTGCCCCTTATTCTTTTTACTGAACCCTAATTGTTTGACGTAAGAGGCGTGATGACGCTGCTCTTGGCATGCGCATCCTCGAGCCGGGGACACTGCATCGAGCACAAACAAACATTAAAGATGTGGACAAGTCATGTCAGTGTGTTGGTCTGTCCAGTAGTATATTATTGTTGTGATGATATTGTAAGTCTTGTGTGTGTGTGTGTCAGTCATAGAAAGAGACAAAGGAAACAGAAAATGTGAGACAGAGCTTTGACCAACATTTTACATGTGTGTCAACCCAGTATGTGTGTCTGTCTGTCACACACTCTCACACACTCACACACACGTGCACACACACACACACACCACACACACGCACACACACACACACACACACACACACACGTATACACAGTAAGTGCTCAGTCCATGCTGGAGGCGAGTGGAGGCATTGCACTACTAGCCTACTTTAGGACAGGTCAGGTCTCTAAAAGCGTCCAGCCACCGTGAAATTCATATTATTCCCATGAAGGACACACACACACACACACACACACACACACACACACACACGCACAGTGGCATCACATATTGAGTGTAGAATCATCTCTGTGCTGCTAACACGTCTGTTCAAAGAAAACACATGAAGAAAAAAAAATGAACCAGATTTTAAAAACTCAAAAAATTTTAATCTTGGTAGAAAAGATGCTTTAGTGAAGTTTAAAAAAGTAATACAGAACTGCAACTATTAATCAACTAATGGATGATTAATTGATTATTAAATTAATCGCCAACTATTTTGATAATCGATTAATTGTTCTGAGTCATTTTTAATTAAAAAAAAATCTAAATTCTCTTGATTTCAGCTTCTCAAATGTGAATATTTTCTGGTTTCTTTCGTCCTTTATGACAATAAACTGACTGTCTTTGTGTTTTGGACAAAACAAGACTTTTGAGGACGTCAGCTTGTGCTTTGGACAACACTGATCAATATTTTTCACAATTTTTTTTGACATTTTACAAGCAAACCCAGTAATCGAGTAACAATTGATTAATCAAAAAAATAAATAAATAAATAAATGATGGAAATAATCGTGAGTTGAAGCCCTAAAGTGAAATCACATTGTGAAAATACTCACAATACTCAATACTCAGTAAAACTGCCTCATTCAGAGTATTACCCCAGTATTAAATACAACACCTTCAAAGCCCTGCACACCCATAGTGCACGCACACACACACACACACACGCACATACAGGTGTTTACGCTGATGTTTAATTAGCGCTGTTCTTCAGCTCCCAGCATAACCCTCCCACTTTACACTTGACTGCAGGTCTAATCAGCCGGGGTAATTACACACACCTGTGTGGCTCTGCACAGCCTTTCATTTGCAAATTAACCAGTCACATAAATGTCAAGGATTAAGTAAAGTAAAGTAAAGTACTGCCTCAAAGTGCACTGCTTGAGTAAATGTACTTTCCACTACTGAAAATAAACACACCAACCAGCTACAACATACTGTACCTGAGTGTTTGGATCTGCTGCAAATACCTCCCTTTTTGCAAATATCTGTTTCTTTTTTTATATATTTAATTTATGTATTTAACAATTCATTCATTAGTTATGACATCCTGTCAGGAAATGTTTTACTCTGTAAAAACTGGACAATTAAAGCTACTACAAGGATCTTTCATATTGTGTTGATTTTGACGCCCCCCTGTGGACAAAAGCAGTAGTGTTTCTCCCTTAATATCTACAAAATATAATATCAAAAATAAAAAAAAAAATCTAAATAAAAATCTCCTCCCGCTTATTTTGGACTGGCTAACATACTTCTCACTGTAATTTTGTCTGGGAAAACAAAGGCTCGTTTCATCTTCACAGAGAATACGACACAATAAGCAGCCGTGAAGAGTAACAACCGATAATATCCTCCGACCAATATATCACTCTGGTTCTATAATTAATCATATATATAATCATATATAATAATATAAGACTATCAGGGTTGTTCTTCTCTAAATATTTTTCTCAAAAATACAACAATTTGTTGATAAAACATTACAGGAGAGTTGAGCACACACCCTGTTCAAGTTACCATAATATTCACAGTGCAGAGTCAAGCTGATATATATGTCAGTCAGCCGATATCATCAGCCCAATATTGGCCTATGATAGTTAGATCAGTCTATGTCAGTATTGGTGTACATGTTTTTCAATTTTTTTTTTTACGGTGCATAAAAGTTTCTTTTTAAAAACTAAAAATATGCACATACATCTCATTTTCTCTCATTTCACCGTCAACCAAAAAGCAGTTTAAGCTCAGTAAACTCTCTGAAAACTCTCTAAAGTGCATTAAGGATATTTTACAGGTAACACTGTGAAATTTATAACAAAATGTGAACATGTGAATCCACAGGATGGCGGATTATGCCATTATCAAGCAGGGGCCGCTCTCACACAAACACACCTCACTACTCTTGACAAAACTTACTTAACATGTCACAATAATGATCTCTTAAGACTCTCAACATGGTAGCAAGTTACTACAGACACGTTAACTCTGTTTAAAATCCACAACATACCTGAAAAATGTGGAGAAATGATCTCAGGAGTGATGCCGTCTTCCGCCATTGAGAACTACAATTTCCCTCCAGGTGAGCGGATGAAGACCAAAGCAATCGATCTCATACCATCACATCCGGACCACTCTGTAGATTACAAGTTGACACAATTACAGGTTAAATTAAATAAAAAATAAAGTAAAAAAAAAAGTAAAATAAACAGTTTTATTAATTTAAACATTAACTAAACATTTAAGACAGATATTAAACAGTTTAAATATATTTGAACTGTTTTTAATATTTTTCTATTTTAATCAGTCCACGTGAATGTTGTTCATACACTGTAAATATAATTCTCTTTTTAATCTCAGTTTTTAACATTATGACAGACCATGAAATTAATATATATGTTTTACTTGTAACAGGCTATGAGTGTATTATCTATTTATATATTTATTTATTTGCCTTACTTGTCACATTACTACAGACATATTAACGCTCTAAAATCCACAACATACCTGAAAAATATGGAGAAACCATGTCATGAGTGATACCGCCTTCTTCCACCAGCGTCAGCCGCGATTTCCCGTCAGGTGCGTCGATGGAGACCAAAGCAATCGATCTCGGACCACTCCTCAGATCACAGGTTGACCATTATCGCTTCAATTGCATAAAAAAATAAAAGTAAATGGTATAAAATAAACAATTTTATCATTTTAAACATTTTAATAAACATTAAACATAATATTAAACATTTTAAACACATTTTAACTGTTCTAACTTTTTTTTTTATTTTAACAGTCCACATAGGCCTAAATGTTGCTCAAATGTTGTAAATTTGTTTTTGATCTCAGTTTTTAACATTATGACAGACCATGAATTTGTTTTTGTTTTTTTACTTGTAACAGACTATAACTATATTATTTATTTATTATTTATTTACTTACTATTATTTTACTTGTCACATCAGGGGTTATTCTGCGATATTGCGATATAATATAGTCGAGACATAGAGTACTTTTGGTATTTTAAGTAAATTTTTCTGTACGTTTCCTTCAGTATCATGTTGACCGCTCAGTACTTCAGTATATGTTATGTAGAAGCTGTATCAGTGGTCAGTCTGTGGAAACAACGTCAGCTGCCATCACACATCCGGAGAGCGCGCGCTCCAGCGGCAGCCACGGGTCCTCGGAGGAGCGGAGAGGATGAAGAAGAGGATGATGAAGATGATGATGGTGGTGGTGGTGGTGGTGGTGATGAGGAGCGCGTGAAGCCGTCGCGCTGCTGGATTTACAGTGAGGATGGAGGACATTATGGGGGACTGCGGCCGCTGTTGTTGAGAGAGACAGACAGAGACAGATGGGGGACCATCACCGGAGGACCCGGAGACTCGGGAGTCTCACCACCAAGTCCCGGGTCTCCAAGGAGACGAAGCTCCGGCTGCGCGTGATCTTCCTGGATGACAGCGAGCGCACGTTCGAGGTGGAGGTGAGTTTGTCAAACACTGAAATAACAGTTTAAAAAACATATTTATCTGTACTTATTTCACAGCATGTGTACATCCCCCATGTTTTTTCTGCATTAAAAACTTAAAAATACCTTTCACATTGTTTTTTTTGCTTTTACAAACACACTGTGGGTTTGATTTCTATGCCTTATATGGATTTTCTCCCCATTCTCATCCTTTTTTGATCGTTTTTCTCCTTTTTGTGACATTTTATTAGAAATAAAGAAACACCATCTTTGCACATTAGACTGAATACAGGATTTATAAATTCTGGGACAATATTTCTACTGTAATATCGAATAACTGTACTCTTCCACGTGGAAAACCACTATAAAGCACTCAGCACTAGTGGTGGAATGTAACTAAGTAAGTTTACTCAAGTAACTACTGTACTTTACTTGAGTATATCCATTTTGTGCTACTTTATACTTATACTACATTACATTTATTTGACAACATGAGTTATGTTTAAGGCTACAACTAATGATTATTTTCAAAGTTGATTGATCAGTTGATAATTTTCACAATTAATGAATTAATAGTTGAATAGCTGAAGTCCAAGATGACGTCATCAAATGTCTTGTTTTGTCCACAACTCAAAGATATTCAATTTACTGTCAGAGAGGAGTAAAGAAATCAGAAAATACTCACATTTAAGAAGCTGAAATCAGAGTTTTTGACTTTTCTTCTTTAAAAAAATACTTAATAATTGATTAGTCGATTGATCGTTGCAGCTCTGGATATGTTGCAGATTCAGATTATTTATACAAAATGTAATTTACTAAATTATGATGTGTTATTATAGATTTAGCGGCCCAGCAGTACATAAAGAGGTTAAAATGACCACTAGTGGTGCAAACACATTAACAGGATAGACGACAATAGAGTGGAAAGTTCTGCTGGGTCACAAACTTGTGATCTTTGGATACTTCAGGTAGTTGTGTGCCCATTGCATGGGTGAAACAGTCTCAGTAAAAAATAAAAATTCAAGTCTCCAGTTTGGAGAAGCAGCAGGAGTGCTGGTGGAGGAAGCTAAACAATGTACTGCTGCAGACAGGGTCAGATTTTCACATCTTTACCTCGTGGTCAGACGGGCTTTTCCAACAGGAAACTGCAGTTTTATGAGCCACAGTCCGTTCAATAACGCACACAAACTAACAGATCGAGGCAGCGGTAGACAAACAACTCTTCTGTTCTGTGAGATAAAATTACTGATTTCAGACCAGAGCCTCTTAGTTTACTTGCTTGCTCGTTTCCTGGATGTCTGTGGGATCCTAATTATGCTGTTTGATCTTTTGCATATCTTCAGACAGACATTTATTAGTTTCTTTCTGACTCTGGGAAAAACAAAATTCCCCAAAACTGCCGTAACTCTCTCTTTAACCAAATCAAACATATTTAGTCTATTCTATGTGATCTCCTTTTGATAACTAGTGTAATAACTAACTTTTTTTTTCTCTCATTTATTCACTGAGCCTCCCACTTCAAATATATAAAATATTCTGTACTGTGTGCGTGTGTTTGGTTTGAAGCTGTGGGCCTTTATCATGTCATCCAACTTTGTCCTGCTGTCCAATAAAAAGGAAGCATAAAGGACATGAAAAGAAAAAAAAAACACGGATTAGAAAACACTTAAATAAAACTTTTATGAAAGCTGAAAAAGTTTAAGGTTTAAGAGGTTTAATTTTCAGTAGTTAGAAATAAGAATAGTAATAATAATGATAATAACAACAACAACAACACTAATAATAATAAAATCAACCTGCCGTTCTGTGACCAGAGATCGATTAGTTTTCATTCATTCATAAATGCACATTGTCGGATTAAGTATCTTCTACAAATTCCCTTCACAAAGTAAATTCAAGCATTTTTTAAAGAATTTTCAAGGAGTGTGTTAGGGCTGCAACTAATGATTATTTTCTCAATTAACTGATTAATAGTTGTTTGTTTTAAAATGTCAGAAAATGGTCAAATAATGTCAATCAGTGTTTCCCAAAGCCAAAGATGACGTCGTCAAATGTCTTGTTTTACTCACAACCCAAAAATATTCAGTTTTATTGTCAGAGATGAGTAAAGAAACCAGAAAATATTCACATTTAAGAAGCTGAAATCAGAGAATTTTGACTTTTTTTTCTTAAAAAATGACTCAAACTGATTAATTGATTATTAAAATAGCTGGCGATTATTTTAATAGTTGATTAATAAGCGATTATTAATTGCAGCTCTAGTGCATTTTACTTCTTCATAATAATAAATCAGACGTTATTGTGCTATAAACAACCAAAATTAGTTTTGTGACAAAATTCTACATAAGGACGACAAATTAAAGGAACACAAATGTTACCTGGCTGAGTCAGTATCTGATTTATTTCATTTCTTTATCTAAAAAGTGAACTATTCAGCCAGAGAACGATTTATTATGAAAGTAATGCAGTTATAATTTCAAGTGGTTTCAAGCACTTTATCTAAAATCAAAGCACTTTTCAAACCTTGAAAATATTAAAATTCAAGTTTTTCAAACATTTCCAGCGCCAGTATGAACCCTGACTTCGACACGACAGGACTACGGAGCTCAAAAATGACCAAAGACTTTAATTAATGCCTTCTTTTATCATATAATGCATGTTTATAGGGGTTTTTGTTCTATATTATAATAGATTATACAGGACAGGTGTTCAGTTTTTGTCCGCTCCCGTTTAGCTGCCAAGCAACAACAGAACAGTAAAAGTAAACAATTTAAGTTTTTAATTTTCTTAATATACATTGAATCAATCTGAAAAAACACAAGAATATCTTGTCCTCTTAAAAATCCAGACATTGGCAGATGTTTCCCAGATGTCAAACATCTGTGTGTGACGTGTCAACATCTGGACGTGAGTCTCTCTGCTGTCTATGAACTGTCATGTGTTCTGAAAAGCAGAGCGATGGCCTGCGTTTTCAACATGGTGACGTCGCCTGCGAGGCAGTAACACAAGCTAAAAGAGGAGACTTTGACTCTGTGTGTGTGTGTGTGTTGTGTGTGTGTGTGTGTGTGTGTGTTGTGTGTGTGTGTGTGTGTGGCTTGCAGTATTGTGTTAGCAAAGTAGCCCCATTTTCCACGCCCATGCTTTCTCTGTCAGTTTCCCAGCGGCCTCCGGGACATTAGTAGCATCTTTACAAGAGGAGGAGGAGGAGGAGGAGGAGAGATGAAGGAAAGAAACGATAAAAGAGAGAAAGAAAATAGGATGAATGGATGGATGGATGAGGGCAAAAATAAACTCTACCACCCTGAGATAAATATAGTGTATCTGGTAAATGGACGGGGTAATAAAAGTGTGTGTGACAGAACAAACACAGTGAAATTATAAAAATAGGTTTCAAGTACTCTGTGTGTGTGTGTGTGTGTGTGTGTGTGTGTGTGTGTGTGTGTGTGTGTGTGTGTGTGTGTTTGTGTGTGTGTGTGTGGCCGATCTTCAAGCCTTCAAGGCAAAACCCCAATTAATGATCAGACAAGATGTGGAGGACAAGAAAAGATGGATGGATGAATGGTGGATGGACTCAGAGTGAAATGTGTTCTCAATTCCATTTTATGGAAATATTCCCAGTTCTTGTTACTGTTTCTAGAGTAGTTTAGGAGACTAAAAGTTGTCAGAGCTCCCATGAAATCAAAATCAGTTTTTTTATCAGATATATATTTTGGTATATGTCACCTATACACATGTATCTGACCCAATAAGCCACAATAAAGTATTTTCAGAGTTTGTCTTTTTCTGGAAAATGATTAAAATCAGTCGATGACTCATCCTGCACTCGGGGCGTTACTAAATTTGCTTCACATAAAGCGCTTTTTTATGGAGCGGGGAGGACGATACGTCCGTTCACTGGAGCAGACTGCAGTGTTTCTTCTTGCAGGTCCTCACTGTACAAACACTCAACTGGATCATATTTCACGGAGAAAATATTTTCCGTTTTTTCCCCTCTGACGTCCTCCAGGCTGCTCATCTTCAACCCTCAGTGATTTAATTGACCCTTCGCTAAGTCCCGCCTCCAAACAGCAACTGTCCATCCATAGGTTAGCAACCGTAACTAGGGCTGTCAAGCTTTCTGTTTCTCACATGTTGAAGGTGTGCAGGGGGCTCTGAGAAGAGTGAGTCTGGACAGTGATGTCTTTGTTGTAGTCCTCTCAAAAACATGAAACACAAGAGCACACGTGTGGTGAACGGATTAAACTCTGTCTTCATCTGCTCTAACAAAAGCTGACGAATGTTAGCATGTCTGGCTAACCTAAGACTACTTATTAGCTGCAGTAACAAATGCATCTGCATTTGTTCTGTGTGGGTTTGAGGAGGAGGCTGTGGGCTGATGCAGATTCAAAGTGGGTTGATAACGATGCATCTCACTGTGGCTCGCTGTCTCAGGTTGAAGCCGGGTTAGCTTAGCTCCCATCCCTGCTTTCAACCAGCTGTTCTGGCTGGGTGACCCGTCTCAAGGTCCGCTGCACTAATCAAGTCCCTGAGCTTCCTTTCTGCCGATTAATGAGTGTATTTCTGTCATCTATCATGTAGATATACCTGCTGTCCTTCACCATCCAACCATTGTTTGCTGAGATGTAAGCTAGCTTTAGCCTTTTACCATTCATATTATGTCATGTATGCAGGTAACTTTACATAAACACTTTAACAGGATTCTTGTTTTAAAACATGTCAGATGGAAACATTGAAATGTCAGCTGGAGACGGACTTTTAGACTGTGTCATTGAGTTAGCATTAGCTCACACTGGTCAGCTACACTTTAATCTGCTTGTGAGTCATTATTTTAGCCGACAAAATCCACAGTCGTCAGCTTGAAATGAGAAGCTGCTTTTGTTTACTTTTCTAAGGATTCAGAGACCTCACGTTTCAATTTCCAATGTCTGCCACCATTATTACAGTAAACTGCATAAATGCAGGGCGAGAATGGAGAGCTTGGCAGGCTTAGCAACAGTAACTAAGGAGGGCGGTACTTAGCGAAGGGTTGGTTACAGAGTTTCCTGATGGACAGATAGCTTTAGTAGCTTACTTGTTGCTAAAGTAGCTAACAGTAACTGTTAGCCGTTAACTACCGTTAGTGGCATCTGAACCAGGCTCTGCAGCCTCCCAGTGAACATGAGCTAACAGACGTAATTTGGATAAAAATGACAAAAACTAGAATTTTTTTAAAATTTATTAAACAGTAAACAATCCCAACTTCACCCTATGGGCCTGCCCCATAGGGACATATTACAATAGAACTGCACTGTAAACTGAAGTGTGTTATTTCCCATTGTTAGACCCTTATTACATCTTATCAGGGGGTTATTTGTGTCTAATAAAATATATTATTTCTAATTTTTGTCTTAATTTGATACAAAGTACAGCTTGTTAGCTGTTATTATGGTAACGTTATGTTTTTACAGTCTAATAAGGAATGTATTATTTCTAGTTTTTGTCTAATACCAGACCTTTCTCCAGCAGTGAGCACCATGGAGAGAAGCTCTAACTTTGTGAGACCATTCATGTCCAAAAGTCATAAAATGTGAAATGATTTATTATTGCAAACTCAACCACGGAGCCAAAACAGAATCTAACTTATTGTGAAGCATAGGACCACTGACCAAGCTGCTGTATTTGACTAGTTTTGAATGAGAAAATGTTGAATTATACAACTTTTTCCACATATGCAGAACACCTGTAAACAGACACTGACGTGTAAAAAAAAAAAGTTCCATTTTAAGTTAATTTAAAAAAATAAAATTAAACAGTACTAAACACACAAGCAGCCTGCAAACCTGGCAGCAACAAGTCTGAGGTGTTATCTGTTCTTACTGCCAGTTTAACACTTTAAAACTAGAGGCCTAATGCAGATTTATCTTGTATATAAATTGTGAAATTCACTCTCAAACCTTCAAGATGCTACGTTACCTTACGTTACATACAGTTTAGTTTGAAAGGATGGTTGCATTTCATTGTTGTTTTTCCACAGATGAAACTCCAGCCAGTAAAGTTGCATTCCACTCAATTTCACTCTATTCTGCTCTATTGGATCTAAGCGTTGCTCTGTTGTTGTGGGTGCAGCCATTTGTTTGCAGTAATCATCGGTTAGGTCTGTGTTCTCTTTATAATCGGTCACAGCTGCTCCGTCCCTCCTCTTCTTCTCTCTCTCTCTCATGACAAGTTAATGAGGGACGCCCAGTGACCCCCAACGGGGTGCTAAACACCAGCTAGCAGACAGCAAACACTAAAAAAAAAACCTCTTGTGTCGCTGCAGTGAGGGAACATTGAACAAATAACATCTCAGTAATTACAGAGAGGAGAGAAGAAGAGGGATAGAAAGAGATGGAGAGAGATGAAGGAAAGGAAAAGAGGAGAGGAGGCAAGATAAAGTGAAGTTAGCTAGGAGAGGAAGGAAGGATGAGAGGTAAAGGATGCAAACAGGTTATTGTGAACATCCCTCCTGCATTTCATTGTACAGTTGGACTTAACTTGAGCTTCATACTGTAAAAAATGTTGCAAAGATTGCAAAGGACAGGGCATATACAGGCCTAAAACTGATTAAATCATGGTCATCTGATCAAAGAAAAATATTTTACAAATAAACACTGGCAATAAAACACTGTAAAAACAAAGCTGAGTTGCAAAAACAGCAAGTGAAATCTCACAAAAATGTGAAAAGTACCATTATGTGTTTATTAATATTTAATTATGATTAAAAATACATGAAATATGAATATGCCCCGCCCACAGGAGAAGCCGGATGCAGCTAGTTACCGTGATTAGCTAGCAAATCAGGGGAGAAGGCAAGGTGTAGAGATATAGATAAGCCATTTTAACAAGGTATTTAAACTTATTTAGCAAAACAAAATCATGTCAGACACAATTATTTTACCTTGCGAGGCAGCTGGATTCACAAAATCACGAGATCACGCAAGAATCCATCTTGCCAGGTGCAAAGCTATCTGTTTATGTCTGCAGCAGGGGTGGGGAGGGACTACTGGCAGCTGCGGGCGTGTTTTAGGTGCGCCGACAGCGAGAAGATGGAAACGCCTCGTCTCAAACAAACAGTGGCGGCTCCTGACGGGTTTAGCGTAGATTCTGTGATAGCATCAGTTATATCAGAACTGGAGAGTATTTCTTCATTGTTCTCGCTCTCCCTCTGAGCGGCTTCAGTTTGATGAGTTGATGCTGCCAGGGGGTTCTTCAAAGTGCCCGCCCTTTTCCAAACAGTTCCTATGTACAGCTTCCTAGATGGTTCTGTGTAACAAACCATTTGGCGTGTCAGGTTACAATTTATTACTTCTTGCAGAGCATTTTATGACTGGAGGTTGACTTTAATATATCTGACTTCACTTGACTTGACGTGATGAAAAACACGTGCGGCGTTCGGATCAATCTTTCACATCTCTCAAAAAAAATCTCCATCTTGTCGAGTCATTTCTGTCTATAATTGAGTCAGTTTTGTAAAACATCGTATTTTAGCTCGAGTCCAGAAAAGAAAAAGGGTGACCAGACGTCCTGAAAAATTCAGTACAGCCCTGAATTACAAGCTTGTGTCCTGAATCCTGTCCTTCTTGTCCTGAAGATTAACCGTTATACTAATAGATAATGAACAACATATAAATTTGTGAAAATATTCTGGTATAATTCCTTCTTTTAGTCATTAGTCTTTGTAAAATGTGTATTATTGATGTGTTCTCACTTGTCTATTGCAACTGATTATCATGAGTACTGGATTGTTGATGTCATTCAACCAGTTTTAAATCGAACGACAGAGTTCAGCCGCCGCTGTGGGAGGAATATGAGACAAAAATACCGCAAAAATTGTGTTTGTAAGGTCCTGCAGCTTAATTAAGCAATCTTTTCTGCTGAAAAGATGTTTAAAATGACTGTAAAACACGCGTCACAGGTGCATTATTGTTTCATACGCAGCCAGCACACTCAGAATCAGCTGATCTTTATAATGTTAATAACAAATGATGTTATTCTAAATTATTCTGTTTTAGTTCAAACCCCCGTTCTCACGTTTTCACCCTCGATAGAAATCAAGGTGTTTTCACTGCCCATTTTATGTTTATTACACAAACTGTATATCAATGACATCACATATGTTGACCAATAAATAACAAGAAACTGCAGCACAGAAATAACTAAAGTAACCAGATCTCAACAAACCAAATGTGGGACAAACAGTATGTTTGTGTGGGACAATGTGGGACACACAGTGGTGGAAAGAGTCCTGAAAGTCTGTACTCAAGTACAAGTATCGTTACCTCACTAAAATATTACTCAATTACAAGTAAAAGTGCTGGTGCACAAGTACAAAGTATTCCTCTAAAACACGAGTCAGAGCATTAGGTGCTTTTTAACCGCTGATGTTTAAAACATTATCAATCACAGCATTCAATCAAAGCAGTTTCTGTTTGTCCAAATCTTAAATCTAAAATCTGTTTTATCCTCATTTTAATTTTTGTCTGTTTTTCTTTTGTCATTTTTCAAAGTTTTTAAGATTACTTA
The DNA here is from genome assembly GCA_034769285.1 of Lutjanus argentimaculatus. Lineage (NCBI taxonomy): Eukaryota > Metazoa > Chordata > Actinopteri > Lutjaniformes > Lutjanidae > Lutjanus > Lutjanus argentimaculatus. Next base: position 13,442,567 of record JAWZSL010000018.1, read on the forward strand.
TTCAACAAATGGCTCCACCAGACAAAACAGTGTCAAATGAGGTGCAGTTTTCATACTATTGATTAAATATTGATTAGGTCATTCTTAAATTCTTAATGGTGATTGATTTATTAATGATTAATCATTAAAATTCCTCACTGTGCTACTGCTGCAGTGTTTGGGTTTTTCGTCTACGACTGATTGTTCTCATCAGTATGTTTGTGATCAGATCACGTTATTGGCTACAAATTTGCAGATGATGGAAATGAATTCAAAATGTAGTTATGATTTTAAAAGTAACTGAGAAGATTTCATGGTGTAATGCAAACTCAAGTACAAGTACAGACTTGAAAATCTACTCATAAAATTACAAATACAAGAAGTATTCTGACATTTTGATATTAAAGAATAAACATTTCTATTCTGCCTCTTAGCTCGTAACGCTCATACTTTATAATTCACCCTCTGATCGATTCAGGAGCAACAATAGAAAATGCAGAGCTTGCTGACCAGTATGTTTTATTTATTTATCTCTTATTTATTTTTATTTATTTATTTCAGCTGCTGGAAATGATCTTTCCAGACGTTTCTTGTGAGACTCATTTTCATGCTAATGTAAAATCAATAACTCCTCTGAGAATCACCTTCCACCAGCTTCACTCAGTTTAAAGTAGTTTTCCAGTCTTTGTTGTGGCCTCATTTCCTTTTCTTTGTTGTAGTTTACATCACCGTCAGCCTAAATCTGCGTATCTGGTGACTTTGCGGTTGCTCACAGTTTTTCCCGTCGGGTGCAGTGTGGACAGCAAAGACAGTGACAAGTTAACCTGAACACGACTCACAGTGTGCGGTTTGACTGACACCGAACAGCCCCGAGGTGACAGTCTGCCTGCTTTCTTCACAGTTACTGGATAAAAGCCAGATTTAAGAAAGATGTTGTCTGCAGGTGTTTGACTTTTGAAAACAAGAGCTAATCAAGATGCAGGACATCGTCTCAGCATGTGGGACGTGGAACAAGAGATAAAAAGGCTGTGCAGTCCTTTTTATTTTATAATTATTACTTTTAAACTCACAATTTTGACTTTTGACCTTATAATTGTGTCTTTTTACCTCATAATTATGACTTTTAATCTCATAATTTAGACTTTTTATCTCATAATTATCAGTTTTTGACTCATAATTACTACTTGATCTCAAAATATAATTTTGACTCTTTGTTATCTCATAATTTTTACCTACCATGGGGATATTTTTTTTCTTTGTTTTTTTCTCAAGACAAAATTTTGAAGATTGCAATCCATCCAATAGTTGTTGAGATATTTCAGTTTGAATGAAGTGGTCATATGACTGGTGATGCCAACCGTAAAGCCAAGCCCTTAGTGAGGCTAAAAATAAACATTTGTTGACATATCATTGTTTTAACTCAGGCATTAACCTTGAAAGCGACATGAAATTTTTAGATTTTAAGCTTTAAAAGATTTTTTATATATCTGTTTCTGTTGTCCTGTACCAGTGGAAAAGTTATAGGAAAGAATCATGTGTAACTAAGCATCTGTTTGACTTGTTAAGACACCGTTTACTTTTCTCATCTTTGTTGCGCGCAGGAGTCAAAGACAGAGGAGTTCATTTTCATTCCACATTGAAAACAGTGTTATTATACAGTTTCTCATTATCCAAAGTTCTTAACAGAGAAATTGAACACATAGTCTGTGGTCCCCTGAGTGTCCCTGGACTTCAGTTTTAAAAGCATCTCAATTAAAAAACCCAATTATCCCTCTCACTCTGTAATTCGAACTTCAATTTTCTCTCTTTTTTTCACAGCAAAAGGTTTTAGGTGGAGATTTCTTCAACAAAGTGTGTGGCCACCTCAAACTGCTGGAGAAGGAGTACTTCGGACTGGAGTTCAGACACCACAACGGCAACTACGTAAGAAACATCGAACACACAGGAACACACACGAGAATATTTTTATTTCTTTGCTATAAAATGTGTTTGTGTTGCAGGTGTGGTTAGAGCTGCTGAAGCCACTCGCCAAGCAGATTAAATGTAAGTAACAGAAAAAATGTTCCTTTCACTTTTACAACAAGAAACAAAAAGAGGAACAATAAGACCAGACTCCACAGACAAAAACAGCAATTTTACCTTGCATGAGAACACAGGAGTTGCTGGTCTACTGCTGCTTTGATTGGTTAGTTTGTTTGAGTTATTGTGTGAATTTGGTGTTTTATCATGTAACCTTGGATCCAAACTAATGTGTTAAAACACAGATAAAAGCAGCAGCAGACCAGCAACTCCTGTGTTCTTTGGGGTAAAATTGCTGGTTTTATCAATGGAATCTGGTGTATTTTAACCAGAGCGATGGCTGTTTCTGGTTAAAAAACAAAGGATGTTAAACTAAAACAAAACAGTTTATCGCTGTAGGGGACTTTTCCATAATGTTGTCAGACATTTATAATGGCAATCTGAGCCTGTCAGTTGCAAAACAACAACTCATTTAGACCCCAAACTGGTTTTAAAAATATAATTGAAAAAACACACACTGGGAAAATACTGGAACTACCTTTTAAGTACATTACTTGAGTACTTAATGTACTTAGTTACTTTCTGGCTTCCTCTGTACCTCCTGCATTTACCATGTCTTCTTCTTCTTTCTGTCAGACACCAACGACCTCTTCTTCAGGTTTATAGTTAAGTTTTTCCCACCAGATCCTGGACAGCTTAAGAGAGGCCTCACCAGGTAACACCGTTCATTATAGAAAGTGTTTGCACGTTTTCTTCCATTAAATACAAACTGAATCACTAAAGACTGGTGACTAGATATGTATTTTCCTCTTGTAGCATTTACCTTCAAACGCATGAAATCAATAAATCAAAGATATTCTTATCGCGTCTGTGTGTGTGTGTGTGTGTGTAGGTATCTTTTTGCCTTACAGATAAAGCAGGACTTGTCTAACGGCAGTCTGACCTGTCATGACAACAGCGCCGCCCTGCTGGTCTCTCACATACTGCAGTGTAAGTGCAGCCCGCTGTTCAAATCTGCTGGACAGAGTTGGTTTACAAACATGCTGTTTTACCGGACATGTCGTTACGTGTGTGTGTATGTGTGTTGCAGCAGAGCTAGGGGACTATGACGAGGAGCTGGACTGTCACCATTTAGAGATGAAGCAGTACGTCCCCAACCAAGAGTACCTGGACCACAAGATCATCAAGTTTCACAAGAAACACAGGTACAGACACAAACTGCAGGTAGAGACAGCAGTGTGGAAGTTTTTCCACCCCAAACACATCAGTCCTTCTCTACGTGTGTCTCTGCAGAGGTGCGTCTCCGGCGGACTCTGACATCCACCTGCTGGAGGTGGCGAGGAAGCTGGACATGTACGGCATCAGGCCTCATCCCGCCCACGACGGCGAGGGAATGAGGATCAACCTGGCTGTCACACACTCTGGAGTACTTGTTTTTCAGGTACGATCTTGATGGATACACGCAGCTCTCTGCCAGCAGGGGGTGCTGTTTGTAGACACACTGGCACCTCTGCCAACTCAAGGGGGAGACAGTGTTTGTTTGTTGGTTTCAGTGCAAAATACCTCAACAAATATTAGTTATATTGACATGAAATTAACCCTTCTTAAGCCCCGCCCCTTTTTGCTCTGTGCTCCAATGACAGTTGAGCAAACTTGGTGCCTCAGTCAACTTTCTCTTCTTCCATAAAACCGACATATAGGCTCACATCTTAAGTTAACTAATGTTAGCAAAATGCTAGTTTACAAGCTATAAAATGATTGATGTAGATTAGCTAGCTAGGCAGCTAGCATTTTGCTAATATTAGCTAACTTTAGATGTGACTATATGTCTCTTTTACTGGTCTTTCAGCAACATCTTTTAACCATCTTCAAAACTTTGTCTTCTTTTCATCATAGATGAGCCTAGCATAGCATATCCAAGTACAGGATAAAGGAAAGGAAAAAGTTGACCAAGGCGCCAAGCTTGCACACCTGTCATTGCCGCATGGAGTGGAAAGGGGCGGGACTTACGAAGGGTCAATTTGGTACAGACATTGAGATTAAAGGTATCTAGAGGAAGAATCCTAAAGACTTTGGTAGTGCCTTGACTTTTTTAGTATCACCAACAGGACAGATTTTCCAAAAAAGTACACTGATGAAATTCATCTCAGAAATGTTAACAGGCTAATATGATCAAATACCAAACGTTACACCCTAAACATCAACATGTTATATCTTCATTGTCATCTTGTAGTGAAGGACATTTGCTTGGCATCACCAAACCAGTTTGCAAATGTGAATTAGCCTGGAATCTATCAGTTCATTTTCAGTTTCCAACGGGCACAGGCCAAAATGCCTCTGGACCTACAACCAATCAGAGCAACAAAATGTTTGAGGAAGTGTAGTTGGTTAAACTTATCAAATCCAGTCAAGAGTACAGCAAACACATCTTCCTTATCAAAAAATGCAGTTGTGGAGGTGTTTGTTCTTCTTTTAGAGAAAATATTGCACCCACCCGGTAAGGTTGCAATCCTCTGCATGGTCATCATATCAAAAACACCCAGTAGATAAACAGTTGTGGTTGGTTTGATCACATCTTGGATGGCTGGAAATCTGTCAGAGCAGAAGGGTGGCCAGACTGCCAAAGCAAATAAAACCCGAACTTGCAGATTCATCTGGTTCCCAGGCTAGAAGGACATTCAGAATGAACGGATATTTTTCTTTTTTGCTTTTTAGGGAAACACCAAAATCAACACATTCAGCTGGGCGAAGATCCGCAAGCTGAGCTTCAAGCGCAAACATTTCCTCATCAAACTGCACGACAAAGTTGGGGTGAGAATCTGACCTGGACTGATTCTTGTGACTGCATTTGTTCAATATTTACATGTGCACAAATGTGTCTGCATGTGTGTGGCGTGATTGTGTGTCCGTCCAGCCGTCCTGTAAAGACACACTAGAGTTCTCCATGGCCAGTCGAGATGTGTGTAAGTCCTTCTGGAAGACCTGCGTAGAGTACCACGCCTTCTTCAGACTGGCAGAGGAACCGAAGTCAATACACAAAACACTGCTGTCCTGTAAGGGCTCCAGCTTCAGATACAGGTAACACACACACACAGAAACACACACTGCTGCGATATAAAGGTGCGCTCAGACTTATTTTAACCCTCTGTGCCTTCCTGGTATAATTTTTGGGCCATTTGGGTTTCCGTTGTATGACTGTTGAGGCTGTGCTCCTGCATATGGCATCATTTCAACCTCACCTCCTATATAAACCCTGTAATGAACTGTGTACTCAATCACCACCTAAATTACCCCTCAGGCCCATTTATGGGACCATTGACTTCCATTAAAACCACGCTTTTTGACCTCCCTGTCAACAGACCATCAAAGAATTCTTTTGCTTCCCTGCACTTATGCCTTGAAAATTGTAATTTGTTTTGTTTCTCACCTCTGCCATCAGTTTCATTAAGAGGCTTTTCTCTGTTACAGAACTCTCAGGCTACTAATGCTGCTGCAGACTGCCTGAATATATAATTTCAACTTAAAATGCTCTGTCTGTGTTATTAGTGATGGTGTAGTGTCGTGTATATGTGTGTTTTGGCAAATAAGTGTGTGTGTCTGTGTGTGTATCCATAATACAGACACTGAAATCCATATAGTGAAAAACAGCTCAATGTAAATCCATAAAAACTGTATTTTTTTGATCCCATGGTCATTGGAGCATAAATTCATTAATTTGATAATATCAAATGTTCATCCTGCACTTTGCCTTGAAAATTGTAATATTTACTTTTTTCCAGATGTTTGGTGATTTTTTTTTTCTGATCATCCTCAAACACACCCCGAGTAGAAACCAGAAAAATTTATGCATTTTGTCGTTATTTTATTGTTATTAGTTTTCCTGGCCATTGTAGCTAAAATAAAATTTAAAAAATGGTGAATTTGTATCGGTATGGATGCCAAGGATGGTGTAGGCCAGTGTATGTACTGAGATTAGTGTATGTGTGTGTGTGTGTGTCTGTGTGTACTGTGCGCAACAACAGAGAGAAATATTTTATTTTATTTTATTTTATTTTATCCTTGCTTTTATTGTTTTAAATGTTTTTATTTTTATCTGCTTTAATATTCAGCACTTTGTGTCGCATCTTATGCATGAATTGTGCTGTATAAATAAAGCTATTATTATAATTATTATTTACATCTTACCAACAATGGCAGTTTTTTCTTTTCCTTCCTGTTTCTGTCGTATTTCCTCATCTGTTTATGTTTATAAAGTTAAACATTTTGCTTTTTAAATTGTTGAAATATGTTGAACCGCCCAGTTCAAGAAAGACTCTTCAGGTCTGTTCATGTCTTTCTGTTGACCTACAGTTAACTTTGTGTTCGTTTTAAATTAAGACTTCAAGTAATCCTCTATTCCACCAAACCGTGGTGGATTACCTCATTCTTAGTGAAAGAGGGCAGTCCCAAAATCTAAACTGATGACTAAATATTGTCCCCCCTCAAACCATCAGTCTGCAGGACACAGGACAACATTTACATTAATTCATGTAGTATTGAGGACTTTTTAGTGTTCAGTGTTTCTACATGTAAAGTGTTATTTTGTGTGGCAGCGGGCGGACGCAGAAACAGCTGCTGGAGTGTATGGGATCAGGGGAGAAGAAGCCTTCGCACTTTGAGAGGTGAGAGTACGTTTTGACAAAGAGGACACTGGTACTTAACCTTCAAAAAGAAGAAAACATCACCAATAAGGGTGCTGACAGAGTGCTGATCCATCAAGAACCAGCGGTGGAAGTTCAGGACTCATTGATTGGTATTGATTCTTTTTGAACTGTTGTGGAGGGATGCTGAATTCCTACAGGATGCTAAATATCTCATTAATCAGGGATCAAACCGGTGTTAATTGAGTTTCTGTCTCGGGTAGGTTCAGGGTCAAAGCACCAGATGACAGGAAATTATCTTTTGAACCTCAGATGAAAACACATATTAAAGAAACATTTGGAACTAACGATAAGATATGTCATTTTTTTATCATCTTTTCTTTTTGTCTTCTTGTCTTAATGTAGGACGTACTGTCAGTCAGACTACGATCCCAGACAGTGTCGCTCTTCTCCTGATCTCCTCACAGACGTCTCCAAACAGGTAATAAACACTTTTCACAGAGTTCAAAACCACTTCTGCAGATACCACACATATAAAAAAAGAAGTAGAATTGCACTAAATAGTAGATTAACTGATAAATTGATCAACAGAAAACAAACAAACAGAAACAGAAAATTAATCTGCAACTATTTGTATAATCGATTATATGTTTAAGTAATTTTTTAAGCTGCTTGTCTTTGTTTTACATTTAGTAAAGTGAATCTTCGGTAGAACTGCAAGAATCAGTGGATGAATCGATTAGTTGATCAAAAGAAAATGAATGGCCAACTATTTTGATAGTTTCTTTGGTCGTTTTTCAAGCAAAAATATCAAAGAAATGCTTGTTTTATGACAGTAAAGAGTCTTTGTCTTTTGTTTACTGGGCTGCACCAAGAAAAATTTATTTAGTCTCGTTCTCATCAAAGTTTAGCAAAACAAGGTTTAAAATGAGCAAATCCAGATTTTAAATTAAGTAGAGCTCTGTTGCACAATTAAAACTAATCTCAGTTTAGTAAATCTAAGTTTATTCATGTAAACTGTAATTATATAAGAGTTTAATCAATATGGGGATGTTTGCTTACCCAAATTAAAATGGAATAAATAGATTAGATAAATAGAAAAGGAAAAGGTAAACCATTAACTTTCTGCTGCCCTGTAATACTTAACAAAATGTTGCATTTTTTGTAGTTTGTTCAAAAGTAATTAATAAATAAACATTAAAATGTTATGTGTTTGCTAGCTAGAGAAAAAAGGAACTAAACATTATATTGTTTGCAAGCTAAATAAAAAAAATAACTATAAGTAATCTATTGATCATGAAAATAATCAGCAGATTAATCGATAATGAAAATGATCGTTATTTGCAGCCCTGATCTTTGAGTTTTAGTTTACTGATTAAACAACTAGTCAAGTCTAATGTTGTTTTTTTTTTTTTGTCTTACCTCATCAGTTGTACGAACACTCCCACCCGTTCCCTCGGTCCGGTCATGCCTTGGCGGTCCGCAGTCAGGATGAGTTGGACCCACATCTTGGAGATGTAGATGACATCGAACTTGGTGGAGGAGGGGCTAAACGCAGCCAATCATCCGTCGAGGTCACACAGAGGACCCGCCCCTTCTCACAAGTCACTCCCCTCTCTCCGTCTCTGCACCAGTTAAGCCCCACACCCAAGATGAGATCTGCCTCCACATCTGTGATGGAGGACATGAGGGGGGCACGGATTGGGGCGCAGCGCCAAGCCCAAAGGCTAGCCGGCGTCTATGGCAACCGGTCACGGCGTCGGCCCAATCCCCAACCACACCCGGACGCCGCTCAGCAGCTGGTTCTTCTCTACCCAAACAGTCCTGCCTACCAGTATCACCCCATCCTCCCAACGTTCCCATTAGCTGGTGCCTCGCCTCTCAGCCGACACCCGTACTTGACAGACTACGTCGCCGTTTCCTCACTGGAGCGTTTCCCGCAGGTGAGGAGGCGGGATTATGTGACGATGGACGGCTTGTCACGGCCGTCTTTCTATCCGCTCAGCCATGATTCACCGTCTCATTCACCAATCAGGAGGAACCTCCGTCCCTCTGGATCAGGCGGGCTGGGATTGGCGAGGGTCTATCAACCAGGAAGTAACGGAGCGAGGCTCCTGGGCGTTGGACATACGGAGGCGGGGCATTACAGCGACGACTCCAACTTCCTCCCGGGGTTGCCTCGCCGCGTGGCCAGCCAACCAGATGTCAAGTTTCACCTCTCGAGGAGTTCTAACCCCGCTTTTAACCCCGCCTCTGAGTTCCGTCCCCTTGGTTACTACCCCCACCTGACACGCCCCTCCAGACCCACCTACCTCCCACTAAACTCCTCCCCTCTGCCTGATCGACCCACCTCGCTCTGCATGATCGGAGGCGCCACAGGAAGCTACAGCGACTCGGACCCAGAGGTTTTCTATCCGTATTACTGTCCACCACCCCCGCTGGGGAAAATGGGACGACCCGCTGGACTAGCCAGGATGAGGTTTTCCTCCGGGAGCCTCCAACTGGACGAGGAGGAGGAGGGGGAGGAGGAGGAGGACCAGGAGGAGGGAGCAACGAAGGAGAAAGCAAAAAAGGAGTTGACAGGTGAAGACGAGAAGAAAGAAAAGACAGACGGAGGCCAGACTAAAGGTGCAGCAAAGATCACTGAAGTCACGCTGTAGATAAAAACGATTTTACACACAGAAACAAGTGCAAAGGTTCATCATGTGATCACATGCAAAAACAAAAACAAAACAAAAAAAACACATCCACCACAGACTGGAGATGAAACAAGACATCTGTAATAAACGTGGTGGCTTCATACGTATGAGACGTGTGTTGTTTTTTAGGTGTACTGGCAGATGAAATGTACTGTTTTTGCCTTGTTTTAGCGAAAACCTCAACTTCTTTAATAGCCATGTTATGGGAACAAGCTATCAAATTCTGAAGATATTAATATCTGTAAAGTTATATCAATGTACCCTTCTTAGCTGACCATCAAAGGTAGCAACTGTTGCTAAGCTAAAGCGAAATACCATTTATGATGTAGCAGTGTGACTGTAAGGAACCATAGATAGTGAATGCAAAGATGGCGCCCATTCAGTCTAATGAGAGTTGCTCATCTGGCACACAAATCGAAAAAGTTTTCTAGCTTACAGGTTTACTTCTTGGTTATATGCCCCAATGAATATACACAGTAGTGTTCACCCCCCATTGCCCCCGCCTGCAAGTTCCTGGCCAGCCCATAGACTTTACATTGTGGACATGTGACAGATTTTTAAAGTGCTTTTTTCGACTAAAATATAAGAAAAGTCATAATAAAAAGAGTCACAACTGACATTGTTTGCAGTTTGAGCAGTCCTGTCAACAGTTTTATAGTCTTTTATAATGGTGGACTTTGGGGAATTTTTTGCTGCAAACCCGCGAATGGCTGCTGGGAAAAATTAGTGGCTATGCCCCGTCAAGTTTTATTCTAAGTCTATGAGTGTGACTCTGTGCCCGGTTGCATGAACACCCTTAAGTTTTTCACTTGAGTTTGTCCCTTTAGTAAAATATTTACCTAAACTAAGAGGTTCACTTAGGAGTATTGTCTCCTTGCCTAATGGCAAAACTCCACCAGGCACAGCTGCATCATGTTACAGCTGTGCCGCAGCAGCCAGAGCCGAGCGTTGGCAACGCACATTCCAGAAGTGAGTCTCTGCTCCTCTCTGCATACACGCCGAGTCTATTTTTGACAAATGCTGCGTCATTAGCACAGATAAGATCAAGTGTGCAGGAAGTCAGACAACGAAAAAGTAGCGCCCCTGTGGCTCCGTTGGTAGGGTGTGCACCCCATGTTTTGAGGCTAACGCGGGCCGCCAGTTTCGACGGTCGTGTTTTCAAAATAAAAGACCCCCTTGCAGACTTGTGATCATAAAGACAGACAGAAAAGAAACAATTTAACTACGTAGTGTTCTTATCCATGGTAGAAGCACAGGGAGCAATGAAGGAGGACCAAATCAACAAAATCTGAGCAAGTAAACACAATTAGATGGGCAAGACGATCCACTGCTAAAACAGTTCTGACATGCTGCTGGGTGGAGCTGCAGACGTGTCGGGGACGGATCAAAACCGTGGTGCAGACACGCCGTGTCCGGTGGAATCAACCACAGAGTGTTTAAACTAAAGCCTTCACGGCAGATACTGTCATAATACAGCACATGGGCATTTCAGTTACCATGGTTACGCTTCACTCAGAGCAGTCTTTAATGTTACGAGACAACATTATTGTGTCAGTTGTTAGCTAGTTTAGCCAACGCACTTAGTTAGCCTGCGTTAACTAGCTTCTCCAAAATGGGCAACAACGAGAAACAGCGCCAAACATGTTCATCTCAAAGAACATGGAAAGAACAAACACATAATCCAAAGTAAATGTCACCCAGACATAACAAATATGCACAAGCAGAGGATGTGGCAAGAAGTAACTGATAAAATCAACGCAAGAAATCCGCTGTGAAACGAAACGAAAGTGAAGTCATGAAGAAACATGAAAATATGACTGTGAAAGCAAGAAAGAAGACAAAAACTGGTGGGGTTTTTATCAGGCTTTCACACTGCATTTAGCCCCAGGTTAGGAGAGCAGCTAGCTCCAGGCTAAGGGAGCTATTAGCCCTGGGCTAAAAGGGCTTTCTCACTGGCACATTCCAAAGTGGGCTAACCCTGACTTTAGCTTTGGGCTAGCTGGCTCTGCTCCAGAGCAGGGTTATCCCCTGAAAATCAACTAAATCCAGGGCTAAAAGATTAGGAGAAGATAATCAGCTGGGTTAACGGAAAACACCTGTGTGGGTGTACAGAGGCTTTAACCCAGAGCTAGAAGAAGAGCAGTGTGAATCATAGAGCCCTGGGCTTAGCTTAGCCTTGGATTAACAATGCATGTGATAAGGGGCTAAATTAGCCTAGGGTTAACTCTTAGCCCAGGGCTAAGGATAGTCCTGGTCTGAGAACATGCAGTGTGAAAAGCCCTTATAAAAGCTATTGTTAATATATGAGACAGAGTTATGTTAAAGTTTGGCTAGCTAGTAACAAATTTGCTAGTGTAAACGTCAAATCTATACTTGCTAACAAGTTTCTCATGTCTCATAGTGTCCAGTGTGTCTTATTTGTCCTAACCTGACATGCCAAATGGTTTTTTTACACCAAAACATCTAAATTGTCCTTAGGAACTGTTCGGGCAGAAAACGGCAGACACTTTCAAAAAAAGAAAATAAGAGAAAAAAAAAGAAAAAAATTTTTAAATTTTTAAAGGGAAACCTCAGCCTAAGTGGTTTTATGCAACTGGGCACAGGGTACTGAAGCAGTCTGTCAGGTGTTCACACCCTGATTGTCTACTTCTGGGCAAAGATGCTTTCTTTGTGAGGCAACAGGCTGCATTGGTTTGATTGGTTATGATTCCATTGTAAGGACGGAGCTCTATTTACTTACTTTTAATCAAAAACTTATAGGCGGCTGCATTAGCTGCCTTGAATCACAACAGTCCCATAAACTGTGACATGAATAGTTCCACTACATGTGTAACAAGCTAATTCTGGCTATAAAATGAATTTAGAGACTGAAAAAGACTCTGCACACTGACCTTTTCACTTGTGGTTGTTCATGAGGCTTTATTACAAGAGTTGAAGCCACGAGAGTAGAACCAGTGTGTGGACTTTAATTACTCTGTCCCCGCCATGTAGCCAAGTAGCCATGCAGCTAATGTTAGCTAGCAGATATCAGGCTTCACAAGTTGTTGACACACACACACACAGCGGGAGCAGATGAAGGAGTGTGTGGACTTTTCTGATCTGTGATGAAACTGATTATTGAAGTGGATGTCTGACAGTCCAGATTCTGATGTTTCAATGTCATGTCATGAGTTGTCATGATGCTTTTAAACTTTAATACTTGTAATTAAATATCAGGCAGGACAATAAGGTGACAGAGACTGAACTCAAGCCCAGATTTTTTTTTTTTTTAATAGCTCCAGCATTTTCAATACTATAATTAATGGATATTATATTGTTTAAAAAAAAAACACTATTAACAAAATATTGAATACTTGGATACTTCTGACAATCTTACTAGCTATGAAGGGGTATTAGGGACAATCTAGGTTAATTAAAAGAAAAGAAAGAAAAAAAAACTGAGCCAGGGTACAATATTCCCAGAAAAAAAAAGAAAAGAAAAGAATAAATAAATAATATAATATACCATTGTACCTGCACTACATTGTACTCATCAAATCTCTGAATACGGGAATTTCACTAATACCAGGTGAGGTAGGACAGGACAGGTAATTGTTAAAACTTTAATATGAAGTCCAGAGTATTATGTCAGTGTGATGCATATGCAGGTTTGTAAAACCTATTGGATGGAGTAATTGGATTACTTTCTGGGTGATGTAACTGGGTACGCATTTGTTATTTTATATGAACAGTTCTTGTGAATTCTGTAGAAAAATGTGAGCAACATTTTTTTTTTGTTTGCTTGTTTATATGATGCCACTGCATTTGTCAATAAAAGATTACACAAAGAAGATAATTGTGGACAAATGAATACATTGCAACTTAAATTAAATTCTTCTAGTATGTGCTCTAATTTACCATATTATTATTGGGTAATTTCACCCAAGAAATTCAGACGATATCCAGTTTAAAAAAAAATATAAAAAATACAAGCAAAGATTGTCCACTTTTATGTGCACTGATAACTATTATGAAAACCATTGCATACAGCACAAGCCTGTGTGTAAAGTAAAAAAAAAAACAGTTGAAACACAAGATGGTTCTCAATCAAACTTAAATATTTATTCATAAAACTCTAAGTCCCGCTACAAAAAAAAAAAAAAAAAAAAAAAAAAAAGAGTACATTTCTGTAAAATCTTACATCTTTCATTTTACATTTCCCCCCAGAACAAGCATTGTCGTATCCCTTATGATATATAAAAAGACAAAAATATACAATGACCAAGTTTTATAGTGTCTTTGGTACAAACTATCAGTAATACCTTCGATTACAGCTCCCGTCACGCTCTCGAGAAAGACTTTCCGATGTCTGTACACACCAGGCATTATGTCAAGACAGTCCTCAACAATATTTTCCCAAACTCTGATGCATACTGAAAAAAGGACATCGTCTTTTCATGAGCAAATGGAAGACATTTGTGCAGTTGTGCCTTGCATTTAATTTGTTTCATTTACATCTTGTTCCAAACAGAGAGCTTTTTGAACGACACATATCCCAGAAAATGATTTCCAGATAAAAACTTAAACAGCAGTCGAGTAGCTTCCAAACCAAGTCAAGATTTCTCCATTTCTGCCATTAATAGACCGCTAACTCTGACGGTTGTGCAATGCTAACGTTGCTGTCTATGTTACAAGTAACCATACTGATCCTATTCAACTGGCAGCCATTTAGAACATTTAGGTCATAACTTTAGTTTAGCTAGCAATACTTTAATAAATTTGAGGATTTTAGACATATTCAGTAGTTAAATTTAGCTATTTACTTTTAAAACAGCTACAACAACTGTTTGCTAGTAAGCTACCTCACTTGTTAGCAAGCATTTAGCTGCCTAGCTGGGCTCAAGTCTGCTAGCTCCCAAAAATGAGACAAAAAGGAGTCTAGATTATTAAAATTAGTTTGTTTTTAACAGGTGTTTCTTTGGAAAAACTTGGAAATAAGAATTTTTCTCAGATTCCTTGAGTGTGTTTAATTTTGGGGTATTTTTTCACCTTGAATATTCAAAATAATTATCATAAATCTGTCATTAAAGCTGGGGATTCAGCATGTTCACCTCTCAGGATTGTTCCAGTGATGAATAACATATTTAACAGCATTTATAATCTACACTGCTGCAAAATAAGAGCTAAAATTACAAAATTTAACCCTGAAAACTGAACATTTCACGTGTTAAGACTCTGACAGGCAGATCTGACCTTGACTGACTTCGGGGATCAGGGAGCTGTAATTTAAAGCATTACTGAAGATGACAAAAATATGTAATATTGGCATAATAATCTGTCTCAAGTGCTACTCAACAAACATATAGACATCTACAAAGTCAAGGCAAGTCATGACACAAAACATACCACTGCTGATGGACGAGAACCCTCTTCTTCTGTGCATCTTTCCATGTGCGGTTTTTAACAAAAACACGACGTCTCCGTACTTAAGTGACGTCTACGTTTAGAAAAACAGCATAAATAATTAAGGCACATGATGGTAATTTAGGAAGTTTTAAGCTTAAGTTTGAAATAAATCCGACTAAATGTGTTTGTTTATAAAACTTAAGGACTAAAGGAGAAGTTCACGACCCAAAAAAGGGAACTGAAAACCACAGATCTAACTGACAAATGAGATTGTATTTTCAACTAAATCCAGCTGTCTTTCAAATCAAAGTCGGGGGGAAAAAAGGCCTTCAACCAGCAGCAGTGAATATATAAAATATATAGTGTATATATTACATTAGTAGTGCGCGTGTGTGTGTATGCGTGTGTATGTGTGTGTGTACAGCGAGGAGACATCGCACAGCAAATCTCCCCAGTTTCCAATCCTCCAGCAGCGTCACCGTACGGAGACACAGTCTCTCTTCTTTATGAAGGTACTTCCTGTTTTGATCCGTCTGTCCTTCAGTTGGTCGTAAATCTGAGACAGAAAAGACAAGAAGGTGAGACATTTGGTAAACAAATGATCCGATGGAGGGACACGAGGTATCTTGTCCTCATTATAATATGACGGATATGAGACAGAAAAAAACAAGATGATGAGGAATTACATAAAATAAAAAAAAAAGTAAAAGTAATAAAAGCAAAGAAACAAACAAAGACAACAGATTTAGAAAATGATGAACGTACTTCTGGTACCTGGCAATGATGTGTGTGACCATCCTGTCCGTGATGCCTGGACAGACCTCTTCAGCCAATCGGATGTTGCGTTCCAGCTCCTCGATGGCCAATCGCTGCTCAGAGTGCTCCTTGTGCTGCTGCTTCAACTACAAAAGAAGAAGAAGATAATAAGCCTCTATTTTCACAGCAATACTGTCTCAGTGTGTCTGTGTTTTGACATTGTGGGGAAAGTCACGGGACATCTAAAGACATCTAAACATCTTTAAAGCAGTGTTTAAAAACTGCAGAAAATATATTTTCACAGTTAAATTAATACATGCTTTTTTTGTGGCTAAGATAAGATAAACCTAATTAAATCCCATGGCAGGGAAATTTAACATTTGTGCAGCTCAAGAGTCATAAACAGACACAGCAACAGAGGAAGTGATAAAAAAAAAATAAAATAGAAAACAAAGTAAAAGAAGCTTTGTCCATTTATACACCTTTGACTAGGGGAAAGGTCAAACATTTCTCATTCTGCCCAACAATGCTGAGTCCCTTCAAGCTGGGCTCCGTTCTTTTTTGATTTTTATTTATTTATTTATTTTAAATTGACCTGGCTCAGACTATTAAAATAAATGAATAAGTAAATAAACAGACCAGACTCGGGCAATTAAAAAAAAAAGAACATGCTCGGGGGTTTGGCCATTAAAAAATAAACCAACTAACTAACTAAATGAATGAATGAATGAATGAATAAATAAATATTTAACAGAACAGGCTCGGGCTTAAAAAAAAAAAAAAAAGACTTCTGGCCATTTTTTAAATAGAAAAAAAAAGGCGTTTTTTTTGTTTGTTTGTTTGTTTGTTTTTTTAAATCGACCGGCCCAAGCCTTTTAAAAAAAACACAAAAATCAAAACAGCCTTAATTTTTTTTTTTTTTTTTTAAAGAACAGGTTTTTGCCTTTTTTTTAATAGAGTGGGCTCAGGCCTCAGAAAAACAAACACACAAACAAAACAAAACAGCCACAGGTGATTTGGGAAAAAGGGTGGGCCCTTACAAAAGAAAAAAAAAAAAAGAACCGATTCTGGACTCTTTTTTTTTTTCATAGAACGGCCTTGGGCATTAAAAATCAAACAAACAAACAAACAGGCTCAGGCGATAAAAATAAAAAAAAGAGAGGACAGGTTCTGGCCTTTTTTGGGGGGACAGAACGGGTTTGGATCTAAAAAAAAAAAGGTATCAGGCCATAAAAAAAAGAAAGATCTGGACCCATTTAACTGCTTTGATTACACCCACATATGTGATATATATATGACATAATAAATTATACTATAAATACACAGACCTTTGTCATTTACATGTGACAGTTAACTGACATGTTGACCACACCAAGAATCAGGGAGAAGTAGAAGCGTGGGGAGTTCCTAAAAGTTCTCACTTCAGCTGCATTTTGGACGAGTTTAGATTTGATTAGGACCATAAACAATGAACCTAAAGGTCATGTGCAGCACAAAGACAGAAAGGTCGGACAGGGAATCTTTAGTTGCTGCTGGATCGAGTCGCTTCATTTGTAACAGAGAGTTTAAAGTGATTCTGGTGTTGATCTCAGGCTCGGGCTGAAAAATTGTGGACTTTGCATTCTCCATCTCACCACTTCTAAAATCCTACAGCCTAATTTTCAATCCTCAAAGGAATTAGTTTGTCATTTTGGTAAATACGCTGAGGTGCGTTCTTGCTCAGAGACAGTCATGTCTCAGCTTAGCATGAAGACTAACCTCAGTGAAGACAGGAGAGATGACTGTAGTCAGACTGGCAGATTTACTCAGCTGATCCTGACCCTGCACAGAGGAAGAGGAGGAAGAAACAAGAAATAACTGAATCAAATTTTAGCATTTTGGCAGCGTTATTAGCATTTCTCCACCTGCATGCATGTGTATATATTTTCACACACAGAGACGCTGTACTGACCGTCCCGTTGAGGACCTTCCTGCCCTCCGTCTTCTTCTTCCTGACGGTGGTGAAGGTCCACTCAGGAGACTCGTTGTTCTCTTTATTACTGGACTCACTGAAACACACACGTAAAAACACATTACTCATTTAGAGACATAAAAAAAAGTTTCCTGTGTAAACTGGAGAGAAAACATGTGGATCTTTACTGACAAAATAAGAATTAAGTTTTGGCTGCAGCAGGAGTAATCGGATTACCTGTCTGAGTCTTCGGAGCTGCTGTCACTGTGTCCCTCCTCCTTCCACCTCCGGTACCTGTCGATCAGCTCGCTGAGGTAGGACGTCTTCTTACAGTGTTTGACGATGAACTTGTGTTTGAGGAGCTCCTTGGCTGTGGGACGCTGCAGGAGGACAGAGCAGAGACAGAACCTTTAATGTCTCCAGTCAAACATTTTGTTATTTATTAGAACAATTTGTTATTTATTTAAACTTTTTTAGGATATTTTAAGCAACCAGCTTTACAACAATAAATAAACAATACAATAAATATAGAAATCTACACTTTTTTATAATTTAAAAAACAATAAAAACATAATTTAGGATGACTTATAAAAACAGAGATCCATTTCTGCAGATGAATCCTTCATCTGAAGGAGAAACAATAAAAGAGTGAAGAGGAGCTGTTTGTCCACCAGGTGGCAGCAACATGCAGCTACAGTCAGACAGTGAGGTGAAGCTGGCTTTAAATGAATGACATTCATTTGACTCAAACCTGCTAATCCAAAAAACTGCATTAACATTTAGTTTAATAAGTATTAAACAGGATCACTAACAGCAAAAAATGAAAAAAGAATCAAATCATCCCTTTCTTAATACTTCCTGTATGATGGAAGCTTTAGAAAGCCGGTGTTTTTATTTATTTATCGATCTTTCACCTCAACATTACTCATAAAAACCGTAACCCTTGAGAAGACCCGATAATTTTGAATAAATAATTAATCTTGTTCCCTGAGTAATTCCCTGAATAATTAATGTAAACATGCAAAAACTAGAATGAAAATACTAAATCTAAAGTTCTGCTTTCATAATCCTAACTGCAAGTACAGTATTATCTGCAAACTGTACTCAAATACCAAAAGTAAAAGTACTTTTTCTGCAGTAAGATGACCCCTGTGAGTGACATTTTATTATATATGACATTATGAAATTTGTAGGACTAATCCATCAGTGTGTGAGCAGCATTTTACTGTTGTAGCTGCTAGTGGTACAGCAAGATAATTTAGTCCTGTAGCTCCAAACAAACTCCTCCAGCAGCAAAACAGACTAAGATGGGAAAACGGGGAAATATCTAATTCTCAAAAGGTGAAAAGGTTCATTTCACTGAATCCAGATCTTATGTGTCAGTGTTTTGTGCGTCTGTGTGTGTCTTACAAAAGAAGGCTCCTTGTTGAGGCAGGCCTCAGTGAACTCTTTGAAGCTCTTGGAGAAATCTCCTTCCAGCGTCGGAGGGGAAGACTTGGGGATGTGGAACAGCACTCGCATCGGATGCATTTCAGAGTTGGGAGGTTCTCCCTTGGCGAGCTCGATCGCCGTGATGCCCAGCGACCAGATATCAGCCTGGAGAGACAAACACAGTCAGAACAACATCTGTTACTGCAGACGGTTAGAAACCAAACTCTTCATCTTTGGACTGAAAACGAGTCAGTGCTCCGGATACAGACTATTAAAAAAACAGATTGTTGACCCTGAAGCATTTTTCCTGTAGAATCAGTTCATCAGCACACAGTTACTTAAAATATGCATGAAACAAAATTAGGCTAAAAGGCACAGATTGCTCCATTTTCAACGCTACAATCCCTCAGACTGCGTTGCACCAACAAATATTAATTTATTTCTCATCAGAGTTTAGCAAAACTAGGTTTAAAATGAGTAAATCCAGAGTTAATGTTAAGAAGAGCTGTATGTAGTGATGTAAACCAAGATTAAATAGAGTTTAATCAGTATGGAGATGCTTGCTTACCCAAATTCAAATAAATAAATAAATTAATTTGATCACTGTTATGACCCAGTAGGTCCGAGTATAAAAGAGGGGGGGAACCATAACATTGTTTGCTAGCTAGCTAGCTAAAGAGTTAACAAAACATTAGGTGGATTGCTAGCTAGCTAAAAGTTTTTTTGTTTTTTTTTAAGTTACATTGTTTGCTTGCTAGCTAGTTAAAAAGTTAACTAAATTTTACACTGCTAGCTAGCTAGCTTCTCCTCCTTTGAGAAAAAAAAACTTAAATTAATGGAGAAATATGGACAAATAATATAAGATTAAAAAACAGCCAACAGCATAGCAAGAAAAAAATGAGACTCCCTGGCGGCAACTGGCCGACTGTTTTGACAGATCGACCAGAATTTAAAAAAGAAGAGACGCATCATAAAACTCAAGCTGGATGTCCCTCAACTTTCTTCAAAGAACTTCATTATTTTGCTCAGTCCATCTAAACAAAGGCAGCCATTTTAAAAGTCTAAGTTTAAAGATAATACTGGATCACTTTTTAAACTGGACTTTAAAGTTTTGGTGCAACAGAATTAAATTGAGTCTAGTTTCAAAGTTTGGTGTAGCATAATTCAAAGTTAAAGTTAGATTAATGTGGGTTTAAAAAATAATCATTTTTGATACAACCAAGCCTTATTGTGGTTCTGGAAAGTTTGTCTATTTTGTCAAAATATCAAACTTTAAATGCATGCATGAATTTTTGCAATAAATCAGTTGAGTGTTTGATCTATGTAAAAAAAAAAAAATAAATGCAATGAGAAATCTTCAAATTGCTTGTTTTGTTTGCCAGCAGTCCAAAACACCAAAATATTCAGCTTACATTCATATTAAACAGAGAAATCTGCAGCAGGAACCAGCAAATTCTGACTTTTTTGCTGCTAAATACTTTAAATAATTCACAGATTATCAATGTAGTTGATTAATTTCTGTAAATAAACTAATTGTTTTAGCTTCGTCTTTGTTCTAAGCGCTCGTTTCAGTACGTGTCGGGAGCAGAGGACACACACAGTCAGGTGGTTTGGATCAGAGATGTGAGGCTGACTTTTTGTTTGCACGACGGCTGTGACTCCCACCAGCCATATGTCAACCTGGGCAACAACACACACACACTTATGTAAAACACACACACACACACACACAGAAGTTGCACATGCACACAGGTTGAATGTCACATCGTTTCAACTTGCTCCAATGACCATGTGGCAGCTCAGGTAAGGAGCAGACGTTATCACAAACACACACACACGCACACAGACACACACAGAGTACAGTTGTAGCGGAGCCGCTCAGGGTCACATTACAACAGGATGCTCGGTCACTCTTTGACTGTTAACTCTGCCGACTCCGTTACACACTTAACATACGGCGACCTGTAGCGGGACACAACACACACAGACACACACAGACACACACATGACAACACACGTCTTAATGATGGCTTGTGTGTATCCTACAGAAAACAACAAGCTGTCTGTGATGGAGACACATGCTGCATTCAAACATCACACACTCAAGTAGCAGCAAATTAGCAAATTAGCTAATTAGCGACGGTTACATGTCTGTGGTTTGTTGTTTTGGGTACAGCTATGTTACGGTTTGTGTTGCTACAAGGATTCAAGAGTTTATGGTTAGTTTAAACCTGAGTTAACTGATTTTTTTTTAGCAGAAAATGGGACAAAGACAACATCTAAACCAGTGCAAATTGGCATTATTTTGATGTATAAAATGAAAATAAGGCTGTATGTAGGCTGTATCGTGATAAACTGGTGTATACCTACTGGGAACAACACGTAAACACATCCAGCACACGCAAGCGGACGTGGACACTCAGTTAGCAAACCAATATGATAAGAGTGTTTTCTCAGCTAGTCTAATTTACATTACAATAACAGGATAACTAGTCAGTAAGAACAAACCAAATAGGGGCAGCATTATGGTCACCTGACAAGTGCAAGCCCAACATTCACACTCCTTTTAGCTCCATGTTTCATCCCCACCACCAACCCCTGAAAGAAACATCCGGCTCGTTAGCAGCTAAACACTCCACTATGTTTACCAGTGAGTCTCTAACTGTGTCTGTCAGCTGTTTCGGTGCTGAGCAGGAACCATAATGTGCATTTTTAGAGCTTTTTTCACTAAAAACAGCTGCTGCACTGATGAGAGCTTAGAGAGTGAACCAAAACAACGAGCTAAATGATGCTAAAAAGCTCCGCATAGCTGCATGAAACTGCAGAGTCAGGTGATAATTCTCTATTGACTACATATATATAGTCAGAAGTTAACTAATGTTAGTAAATGACTTGCTAACTAACTAGCTAACATTTATTAGAAAGTAAATTATTAGCTAGGTGATTCGCTATCAGCTTTTTCTTAACATTAGCTAGCAGATGTACTTAGCTAGCTACTGATTAATGTAGATTAGCTAGCTAGTTAGCTTTTTCCTAACACTAGCTAACTTAAGATGTGACTATATATGTGTCACTTTTACAGGTCCCCCGGCAACAGCTAGCCTAGCACATGGCACATCTAAGTACAGGAAACAGGAAGTGTCAATTGATCACTTGTTACTATAAAAAAAATATTGATTATAGCAGCTTTAGAGTCAAAATACTGGCTGGTTAAGTCCACATGGTCCCCACTGAACATGACAATTTGTGACGAGAGCTACACGTGCTGTGAGATCAGGCATCAAACACACACACACAACACACACACACACACACACACACATCACACTCTTTTCATCACAATGGTCGTCTCTCTTTTTTGTGAGCTTGTTCTCACTGCTCAGGTTACGTCTGTTGTTTACGTAATTGTTCATGGTGTCTGCAAACTGTCTTGGGTATTTCAACAAGTCAGACTTTGTCTTCCTTCCCCTTTTTAGAAGACAGAAAAACATGTTCCAGAAATTAGAAAAAAAATAAATAATAAAAAATAAAATAAAACTACAACAAGCTGCTTTTATTAAAGTTCAACTACTACAAAATAAAAGCAGGTCTTCTGCACATCATCATGAGATTATAATACTTGTCCTGTTGTCAGAATAATACATAACTTTGATTTGATTTTAACCATTCATGAATGACATGATCATCAAAAACTGTCCGTACATCTGTGGACAAATACATCACTTTAAAGGGACAGTTCGTATTATTTCAAGTGTGGCTGTTTGAAGAACTTCTCCATAGTCAGTGTATTAACTACAGTAGATGGTGGTCAGCCACTTAAAAAAGTCCACTTAAAATAATTCATACCAATTTAAGTGTGCACTATATTTGTGATATTTTCACCACTTTACCTTGCGATCAAAGAGCCTTTTCAGTCAGGAAGCCAACATTAAATAAGCCAAATATTGCTCTCTCCAAACTAACCAAACTCCAGAGATAAAATCAGTAATTTTACCTCACAGAACACGGGAGTTTCTGGTCTACCACTGCCTCAATCTGTTCGTTTGCTTGTGTGATTGAGTGACTTTGGTAAATCCTAACTAACATTTTAAAACACAGAAGCGACACAATAATACAAACTAACGAGTCAAGGCAGCAGTAAACCAACAAACTCAAAGTTTTCTGCAAGGTAAAATTACTGATTTCGCCTATGGAGTTTGGTTGGTTTGGAGAGAGCGATGTCTGGCTCATTAAACAGCGGTTTCTGGTCAGAAAAGTCTGTCCGAAGACAACGTATAGCAGTGAAAATGTTGTAAATATAGCATACACTTAAAGTGATACTGATTTTTTTATGTGTCTAGCTTCCTACACCAGTACTCCTGCTGCTTCTCCAGACTGGGAGCGTGTTGACGGCCATCTACTGTAGGAAATACACTGACTGTGGATAAGTGCCTCATACGACCACACTTCAAATTATCTGAACTATCCCTTTAAAGTCTGGTAATTTTATTTATTTCATGAATTACATGATTTTAAATGATCAGTAAACCAATTAATCATGAAAAAAAAGACTTTGTATGAGAGCACCAGCTAAAATCACTACCACAAATAGATAAATTATAAGGATTCTGGTGAAAACAGACTTTCTTCAAGATGTTTCATTTTGTCCTTTAGTTTCTAGAGAATGTTTTTTTTTATCAGTTTCTTGCTTTCTTACACCTTTTGCTTGAATGTTTCACCCTCTGGCACCATAAAAACTGGACTAATAAATTACAGTGACCCACACAGAAACGGCTAATTAAGTGGAAGATGCACACACACAGATTTGTGTAAAAGTCTTTGAGGATGAAAGTCAGATTTTGACATTAAAACTCCTAAAGATTACACACACAATATGCATAATATCCCCTTTAAAATACAAATCTGGCGAGCGCACTCACACACATGAATCAAACCACATTAAGAGACAAATTAAACACACCCTAATGGATTTACCTTAATTCAAACACACACACACAACACACACCTTCCTCAGACATGCACTGAAACAAACACACTTACGTCACCTCGTTATGTAATTTCATAAAGGACGTTTGTTGACTTTGTTATTTAAACCAGCCTTTTTACTTTGTGTGTTTGGTAGCAGCAGGTGCAGCTCTGAATACACAAGTGTTTGTATTGTGTTTTTATCATAGTGGCATTTATTTTGAGACAGTCGCATGAAACAAAGAAAAACGACGAGGGAATCCCCTCCAAAATAAAAACATCTGGACACTCATACTTCATTATGAGGTTTTTCCCCAACGTCTATTTATAGGCGTGCATGTGATGTACCGTGCAAAGCATTTAAAGTCATAAAAAAGTTCAAATAAAATCTAAAAATCACAAAAAAAAAAAAAAATCTGACTTTTCCAGTCCAGACGACAGGACAGGAGTTTCTACTGGATGCAAATAAAACCAGGAACGATGTGGAAACGATGCAAACGAGCTCGAAGCCCGACACAACAACAAATCCACGTGGCTCATGTTGCCACAGCGATAAGCAAACATGTTACACAGTTTAGAAACAACAGAGGAATCCCACAGCTGTAAACTGTATATTTAAACCAGATGAGCATCTAACAGCCAGCAACATTCAGCCTCGACATATGGAAAGTTTGTTTGTGCTGAGCACTGACTTTTTGCAGATACTGACATATATGCATATTTCTTCTCTGCCTTATTGTAAATAAAGTCTCTCCTGTAGCGGAAATTAATGCCTGCTCTTATTGTGATGAATGCTTTTCAAAATGTGCACCTTCACTGGGCAGAAGTGTGCGCTATATTTAGAATATTTTTTACAGGAAACTCCCTGTTACAGAAGACAAACATCACTCTCTCCAAACCAACCAAACTCCAGAGGTGAAAACAGCGATTTTATTGTGCAGAATACAGAAGTTGCTTGTCTACTGCCGCCTCAATCTGTTCGTCTGTTGGTGTTATTGTGCAACTTTGGTGTTTTAAAAGGATGGTTTGGATTTAGCAAAGTCACAATAAAACACAAACAAACTAACATATCGATGCAGCAGTAGACCAACAACTCCTGTGTTCTGTAAGGTAAAATTACTGATTTCGCCTATGGAGTTTGGTTGGTTTAAACAGAGTGATATTTGGCTCATTACCGGTGGTTTCCCACCATAAAAGGTGGTGAAAATATTCTAAATATACACTTTAACTGATTTTTTTAGGTGGCTAATATGCATCTTGTTGATGACCCTGTCCAAACTACGGGTGTTTTGACCACCACCTACTGTAGGTAATACACTGAGTATGGACAAGCACCTCACACAAACACACTTCAAATAATCTGAACCATCCCTTTAAAAGATTAAAACTGTGTGTTTGAAGCGTAAACAGATACATGGGCACACGTCACAGGAACAAACCACACAAACAACAACAAAAACAAAGTCAAATGACAAAATGAGGATGTAATTATAAGTCATACGTTGAAAAAGTTCAAAACATGTTTTGCACTGTGCCAGAAGAAAAGGGAAATGTAACTGCAGTCTAGTGCTGCAACAATTAGTCGATTAATCGATTAGTCGATCCAAAGAAACTTTGTTGGCAACTATTTTGGATAATTTATGAACTATTTTAGTCATTTTTCAAGAAAAATGTCAAATATTTGCTGGTTCCAGCCTCTTAAATTTTAGGATTTGCTGCTTTTCTTTGACATTTATGACAGTAAATGAAGAGTCTTTGGGTTTTGGACTGTTGGTTGGACAAAAGAAGACATCTGAAGACGTCACTTTGGGATTTGCCTCTGGAAATAGTGATAAAAACTTGTCTACTGGAAGTGAGAAAGGAGTCTATCATCTATATTTAGTGGGTTTACTTGTGCTAAAAAAATCTGCCAAAGCTAAATGATTTTGAAAAAAGTATCTAATTGCGATTATTTTGACTGATATAACAATTGCAGTATGACGATATTAGAGAGAACAACGACTTAAAATAATTATTCTCACTTTCATAGAAAAATATATTAAAGTAATTATGGCGCGACCAGGCCAGGACATCTCTGCAGCATCACAATATTTCATTTAAAATGGGTTTTTGGTCTCTCCTGTAATTGAAAATTGCATTGCATTGCAAATTATTCAGCCCTAAAACCTGCATATACAGTACATGCTAATTCTGGTGTAAAAAACCATATTCAGCAGTTTACTTTAAAGCAAACAAACTGAGTTGAATCCAGTCATTTCATCTCCGTGTTTTTGTAAAGGCACTAAAAAAAGGAGACGACCTGAAAAACCTGTTGCAGTTGCTGAGCTCTGACGGGATAATCTGTGTTTGCTGGAGGGGGTTTAGAGAACAATGACATTTGTAGGAGCTAATTGTAGGACTAGCAACACAATTAAAACCAATACGGTTGCAAATTTGAGTTTCCTGTGCCTCTGAGAGGACGACTGTGGACGATGAAGGTTCTGACAGGTCTGTGGTGCAGTGATATAAACACGTGTCTTTACCTTGGAGTCGTAGGCGGACTGCTGGATGACCTCGGGAGCCATCCAGAACGGCGTTCCCACGAAGGTTTCCCTCTTGATCTGCGTGTCCGTCAGCTGACCAGCCACCCCGAAGTCAGCCAGCTTCACCTGACCGTGCTCCTGACAGCAGCACGTTGGCAGCTACAGAGAAAATATCATATTATATTATTATTATTATTACTGGTTTTTCTTCATGAGCCAGTTTGTTTTTGGTAGGTTTTTAAAAAAATATTCACTTACGAACGTTGCACATTATCCTGCAAAACATGACAACAACTCACTAAATGTTTCAGGCCAAAAAAGATACTGCAGTTGTGATATGATTTGCGATATCAGAGGGAACGATAACGATTTATTGAAAAACATATTAAACGATGTAGAACTGCAATGGTTTGTTAATTAATCGATTAGCTGTCAACTATTAAATTACTTGGCAACTGTTTTGATAATCGATCAATCGATCACTTTGGACTTTTTTTTGTACAAATTTTCTGATTTCGCTTCACAAATGTGAATATTTTCTGGTTTCTTTCCTCCTCTCTGACAGTAAACTGAATATCTTTGAGTTGTGGACAAAACAAGACATTTGAGGACGTCATCTTGGACTTTAATATTTTACAAATATTTTTCTGAGGATATATTAATTTTAGGCTTTCCACAAGAAAAAAAAAGGTGTGAAAATGTGTCATAAATCGGGAGAACTGTGATCCCTGGAGGAAAGAGAGCAGAGGGCAATGAAAAACGTCCTCCTGGGAAAATTCAGAGGGTTAGCAAATATGTCACAGCCTACAGCTACGGCTCGGCTGCTTTTCCCCTAAATTCTGCCGGTGGCTAGTCTTGAGTCTCCTCTGGCTAGCTACGGATGCCAAATCCATTAAAAAGTCTCATGTGGAAAATTGAGAATTTAATAGTTGCGGCTCCAAAATCCTAAAATGGCTCTTTTGATAGTAAAGGTCGCAGACCAGCAGAGCTTTGTCAAGTCTGAGTTTAGTTTGGCCTGGCGGAGACACAGACGTCAGTCAGGGAAGGTCTAATGAGAGGTGTGTTGGATTTGCATTATGGGAAGTGTAGTGTTTTAGGACTCATACTCGACACTAAAAGTCAGGATATCTTAACCTCTGCTGCAGCGACTGCTGATGTTTCAAGCGAGTCAGAAGATGCAGCGTTCACTCCCGTCCGTACCTTTGATGTCCCTGTGGATCTTCTTCTCAGAGTGCAGGTAGTCGAGCCCCTTCAGGATCTCCTTCAGCATGGTGGCGATCTGAGACTCATCGAACGGACCCGCCCGCAGCTGCACATACACAGACACACGCACACACACGCGTCAAGTGATGACACAGGTATAAAACACTCGCTGACATGCCGCAGGCTGTACGCAGGAACTCAAACACACCCTGTTCAGTTTCTCTCAGGACAAGACTCGACACAGAAATTATATAACCAAAGACTCAACTGGATCACATGTATGATTCTTCACGTCTTCATTCCCTTCGGGGTCAAAATTCCTTTGATAAAGTTTAGATTTTTGAATTGTCGTGGATTTATTTGAACACAAATTGGAATTATTACGAATAAAAAGCCGACAGACGTGACAGAATATTAGTTGAATACAAAATTATTCAGACTTAAAGGGAGGAAATTAATTTCCAGTGGGTAGTGCAATAGTAAGCATTTGATTTATATACCCTAAAGGTTTTATTGTTTTTTAGTTCTTGCCACATTTATGCAAGATTCTCTTTGTATCTTTGTATAACTTCTATTTTATTTTTTTGTACTCAGCTTGCAGTTAGAATGAAGGATGAATCAGTGATTTTTGGCCAATGAATTCTCAATAAATAACAAAACTTTTTTCATATCATTAGTGATCTCTTTTCCATTTACTTTACTGAATTAAGATTAATAAATCTTACCAGAAACTACTACAATACTCACCAAGTCGAGTGCTGAACCACCACCAAGATACTCCATGATGATCCATAGTTTACTGCCCTGAAGGAGACAGAATTCATTTTGTAAACTGACAGAAAATGCAAATGTATTGAACAGATGCTGAATGAATTCAAATAATGCTGTGTTTAGCCTTTAAAAAACTGAATATTTATTCTAGATTTATTGACTTTTATTTGTCCAAATCACATGTCAACAAATACCTTCCTCTGTCACCAGAAATAAAATGTTTTCAGCTCAGTTTTTTGTAAAAGAACATTGTCTTCTTCCTGTTTTGTGCCTATTATGTGCTCTATTTGTTTTAATTATTGCTAATTATGTATTTGACATGACTGTTTGATGTGTTTTGTGCATTTTCTATTAAGTGTTACACGTATTCAGTATGTTTAAATTGTGCGTAATCTCTTGAACTTGTGTTGCACAACAACGCAAAATGAATTTCAGTGTATACTGATGATAAATTTGTATCGAATCACATCAGTTTGACAGGATGTAAACATGAAGTTGTGTCTCACCTTCAGATAGGAGCCGTAGTATTTGGTGATGTACGGACTGTCGCACTGACTGAGAACTGTGATCTCCTGCTGGATGTCTTCGATCTCGTCCTCGGCCTCCTCCAGGTCAATGGTCTTAATGGCAACGACGCTCTGAGTGCGATTATCGATTCCTTTAAACACCTGCAGGAGGAGGAGGAGGAGGAGGACGAGGAGGAGGAGGAGGAGGGCATCAGTGGAATGAAACAGAAGAGAAAAGAAGAAAATGAGATAATGAAAGATGGTCAAAAGAAGATCAGAGAAAAGCAATTCTGATTTCACTCTTTAATAAAATAAAAATAAAAGTAACCAGACATGACCTAAGCATGTGCAAAACATTGGCATGAATTTTCTTTGGCAATGAATATTATTATTATGAACAACTGCAAAACAAAAACAAACAGCAGTCATTAGCAGTCCGTTTGTACAAAAAAATTAAAATAAATAACTATGTAATATCACTGGATGGAGACATTTTTCTGTTGTAATATTCAATTATTTACATCCCTGGTAAGTACATTAACAACACTAACAAATTACCTGGTTTTAAAAAAAACCAAAATTAAATGTGAAAAAATTAGACAAACCTCTCCAAATGATCCCTTCCCGATCCGATCCAATTTGGTGAACAACTCCTCCGGATCAATCTGAGTGCTCTGAGAGGAGGAAGAGGAGAGAAGAGACAAGATTATATTCACACAATAATTACAGTATTTAGAAAGAATAAATTACATAAAACTGTATTTCACATAGTTAGAAAACTATACATATGAATGTAGTGAGTATAATATAATGTAGGATCCAGACATGTTTAAATTTACCTAAACATACTCTGCTATGATTAATATTATAATTAACATTTAATTAAAATTAGCATAAGCCCCGCCCACCACATCTGCTTACAAGAGGTTGAGCAGTCAAAGAGGCGTTAGCGTTAGCGTTAGTCTGTTGTCACCAGAAACAAATATCAGTACGGTAAGTGTAGCATCTTCTATTTGTTAGCTTGTTAGCTTGTAACTAGCACTGGCTGACACAGCTAATGCTAACTCTCGCTCTGTGGTGGAGGTTTCAGGTTTCTTTGCTTGTGTTTGTAACGTGCCAAATAATAAATATAACATGTAACCAGCAGTGGAAAGAGTACTGACTTGAAAATCTACTCACAAAAGTGCAGGTACCAAAAAAACCTACTTTCTTACAGTAATTTGAGTATTTGTAATTAGTTACTTCTCCCCCTGCGTATAACATAAAAATACCAATAAGTTTGAATTTTAGGGAAGTGAACAGATGTCTTCTGCTTCAGCAGAAAAATGTGAAAACACCTCTACAGCGACAAACTTTACACTTGACTACACTGACTTGTATCTGTGCAGACATTTTAGGGGAAATAAAAATAACAACACATTTTTGAATCAGGATTCATTTAAAGTTAAAGGTTTTAGTTGTAAAAAAGTATCACAAAAGTCCAGAAAAGTGTAATAAAAGTTCTGAAGCTATGAGCAGAGTTTCCATCATAATTCCTGCAACTTTGACTCTTATTTCCTCACACACAGCGAGGCTTTGCAACATGACAGTCATGTTGTCACCACAGAGCTACAACACACACGCACAGCACACACCACACACACACACACACACACACACACACACCACACACACTCAAAAAACCATAAAAACACAGAAGGAAGCAAGCATGACAGTTAAAGATAACAGGAACTGAACACATACAGCTGCCAGACCACACACACACACACACACACACACACCATACTTATCTCTGAGGACTTTCCACTGACTTGCATTCATTTCCTAACTCTACGCTCTGTGTTACTGCTGCGGTTGTTAAACTCAAAAGGCAGCGAGTTTACGGGAATAAACGTCACAGAGACGAGTTCATAAATGTGAATTTTACGGTTTTCCGCTTTTAAAACAATAACAGGTCACATTTAAGCTGCACTAGATACTCATGTTTCTGGCTTTACTGACATTTCCGAAGAAAAACCTCATGGGTTTAAATTTAAAATTTTGTGATTCTGCTTCATCCTGAAGGTGGCGCCAGAGGAAAAGTCAGAGGATCACTGAAATAAAACTTATTCCTCAACATAACTGCTGCTTCCTTTTATTCAAAGTTTTCACACACAACTTTTTGCAGTATTTACAATTGACCCCTTCCTAGTAACTGTTGCTAAGCCTGCCAAACTTTCCATTCTCGCCTGCGCACATATGCAGTTTACAGTGAAAACAGTGGCAGATTTGACATTGAAACTGGGAGGTAATTGTTGAAACATGAGGCCTGTGATTCCTCAGAGACGTAAACAAAAGCAGATTCTCATTTCTAGCTGATGATGGTGGATTTTGTCAGTTAAAATAATAACTTACAAGCAGATTTTATAAGTGTAGCAGGGTGATGTGAGCTACTGCTAACTCCTCGAGTCGGCTGAAAAGTCTGTCATCCGCTGACGTTTTAATGTTTCCATTGACACGTTTTAAACAAGAACCCTGTGAAAGTGTAAATGTAAACTTAGCTAACAGCTGCGTGCATGATATAACGTTATGCTAAAAGACTGAGGCTAAAGCTAGCTTACATTTCAGCAAACACTGGTCAGATGGTGAAATACGGCAGGTATATCTACATGATAGATGACAGAAATACACTCATTAACATGGGAAAAGGAACCGCGGGGACTCGATTAGTGCAGCGGACTTGGGTCACCCAGCCAAAGAGGCTGAACGACAGCCGTGATAAAAGCTAAGCTAACCCGGCTCAGACCTGAGACGGCGAGCCAGAGAGAGATGCATCGTCGACCCATTTTGATTCTGCATCAGCCCACATCCTCCTCCTCAAACCCCCACAGAACAAATGCAGATGCAGTGGTATCTAACAAGTTTGTCTGGAGGTAAAGTTACTGCAGCTACTGCAACTTCGCAGCTTATGTTAAGCCAGATGAAGACAGAGTTTAATCCATTCACCACAGAGGGACTACAAAAAAAAAAAGACATCACCGTCCACCGACTCATTAAACGCCAAGTATCGCTCTCCTCAGAGTCTCCTGCACACCTTCAACATGGAGAGAAATGGTAAGTTTGACAGGCCTGCAGCGCCCTAGTTAGGTTGCTAAGCTTTGATTGGACAGTTGCTGTTTGGAGGCGGGACTTAGCAAAGCATCAATTGTTCAGCACCATTCAAACATTAGCTTTAAATAACTCTACACAGCTGACCCGATGACAGCACGACTCTTTTATTGAGCATTTATATGATAGTTTAGTCTGATGATCATATCGATTTATACTTTTTTTTATTTATGATATCTGATCCAGTGATTTTGACCGATGCTGACTGTGACAAAAATGGCAAACATCTCAACTAAATATGAATAATGAACATTTTCACTGTTTTCTGACACTTTTTCTTAACAATTAACTGGTCAGTCTATGAAAAGAAATGACAGAATTGAAATAAAAGCAATACTGCACAAAAAAATGACATATAATCAGTTATTTAGCCCAAATGTTCAGGCCTGTGTGTCAACATGTAGTTTATAGCTGCATCATAGCAGCTC
This sequence comes from Lutjanus argentimaculatus, assembly GCA_034769285.1. Taxonomy (NCBI): domain Eukaryota; kingdom Metazoa; phylum Chordata; class Actinopteri; order Lutjaniformes; family Lutjanidae; genus Lutjanus; species Lutjanus argentimaculatus. Next base: position 13,474,969 of record JAWZSL010000018.1, read on the forward strand.
CACTCCCTGACAGTTTGGACTGTTCAGTGTTTCCATCAAGGCCTCAACAAGCACTTGTTATGCAAGTCAGAGCAACACACACACACACACACACACACACAAACACAGACTACGACACACACTCAGTTTGTTCTTAAAACTTCCAATATTTGTCTCTAATAAACAGACCCACAGGAGCATATGATATCCCTATGATGCTGGGCGAGTTTCCTCTCTGAACTAAAAAAAGAAACAGTCACAACACACACAGACACAAACACACACACATAGTAACACACACACACACACACACACACACTGTGCCCACAATGTTGCCACACCCTGTCAGCAAACACAGTGGTTACTGTCTAATGATACTTTTAGCTTGGTGCAGAGAGACGAAGAGAAAACAGATGAGAAGAAGAAGCAGAGATGAGAGACGCAGAGAGGAGAACAGAGATAAAATATGAGACAACAACAGCAGAATCACTCACAATACAATCACATAAATATAAAAGCTGACATATGACAATGCTGGTATCACTATACACAAGATATTTAAAAAAATTTCCATGATTCATCATCGTACCTAAGTTCACAGTGTTACTGGGGCGGGACGCACCAACAAGGATTCATTTCTAAACCAAATTTAATCTTTAACTTTAAATTATGTTGCATCAAAGCAGCTGAAAATAAAGAAACACTAAATTTTATTAAACCTCAGTTTAGCTTTTGCTCTAAATCTGGATTAAATTTAATTCTGTTGAACCGAAACTTAACTCCAAGTAAAAATATGATCCAGTCTTAACTTTAAACTTACACTTGAGGAGGTTTAAGTTTTAAAACGGCTGCCTGTTTGAACAAAATAACCAAGTTTCCTGAAGAAAGTTAAAGGACAGACTGAACCCACTGAAGTTCTGTCTTTGACTTCAGTTGATAATTTAGTCAACAAAGTTTTTTCAAAGGACGAGAAATTAGAGCTTCTCAGCCATCATGAGCAGGCTAACTTTTTAGCTAGCCACCAAACAATATCATGTTTAGATGTTTTTGTCCTTGTTTTTTTTTTTTTTTTTTTTACTTTTTAGCTAACTAGCAAACAATACAACATTTAGGGTTTTTTTTTTCCCATCTTTTTAGCTATCTAGCAAAAAATATAATGTTGAGTAAACTTTTCAGTTAGATAGAAAACATAACATTTTGTTAACGTTTTAGCTTGCAAGCTTCTTTACTTAGCCAGCAAATAATATAAGGTTTAGTTGTTTTGTTTTTGTTTGTTTTTTTACTTTTAAGCTACCTGGCAAACAATACAATGTTTTGTTCACTTTTTTTTTTTTACCTTTTAGCAAGCTAGCAAACAATGGGCCTATAACTTTAAAAAAAAACAAAAACTTTTCAGCTAACTAAAAAGCAGCGTAACATTTTGTTAACCTTTTAGCTTGCTAGCAAACAATAAAGCGTTTGAGCCTTTTTTTTTTTTTTTAACTTTTTAGCTAGTTAGCAAACAATGCAACATTAAGAAATACAAAGCAAAAGTTAATGACCTCCCACCCCCCTTTTTTATTTATTTATAGTAAGTGAGTGGAAGCATCTCTCCACTGATTAAACTCTATTTAATTTTAGCTGACATCAGGAATCTTGGATTCACTAAACTGAGATTACTTTTTTATTGTGCAACAGAGTTGTGCTTAATTTTAAATGTTTACTCATTTTAAACGTAGCTTTGCTAAACTCTGATTAGAACTGATCTTACATCAAATTAATTTTTGTTGGTGCGACCCAGTCTCTAAATGTGCTTTTAGTTTCACAAAGATACCAAAGTTTGAGAATGGGCTTTTTTTAAAACACGCACTATTAAAACGTCAAAATTACCATTAAAATATAAGTCTTGATTGAACTAAAACTACAAAATTACCACAAAGAAAAATCTGCCTATGAGTTCTGTTACTGTAATGTGTCAGGGTGTCCTGACAGCTTATTGATTAAAGTGCAAACCATCAAACCACAACGTCCCCTGTTCAATCACTGATACATGTTACCTCTCACCATGTTTCCTGTCAAACTCTACACTGTCAACTATATAAGAAATTAAGAAAAAAATGTATAAGTTGTATTTCAACAAGTGACACTTGGTGAAAAAATAATACATGTCACAAAAAAAAAAAAAAACACGCAGAACGTCTCACAGTTGGGGCTGAAAATTGTTAATATTCTTTATTTTTGGACTTTATGTGAGCAGCAGTTGTTTATTGGGTCACATAAAAATTCCCAGCCCACGTGGACTCATAAAAAGATGCCAAAAACACTTGTTTCAGTGACGCAATTTTCATCAAAGAACAAAACTTCTTAGAAACATAAACTGTCAACAAAACTTTGTCTGCTCCAATTAAACAAACCACAATAAAGTCCCCTTATTTTTTTCTTTCTTTTTTTTTTTTTTTAAAATAAAGATCCAACCAGAAGATACCACTGCAGAAGCAGGACATTTCACTAAAATACAGATACAGATATTTGATAATTACATGATGAGCAATAAAACCATTAAACCTTCCAGTTTCAGAGTATTTTTCTATCTGACAGTCAACAGAGTGTCTTTGATTGGTTTCTCCTTTAATCTCCTGAGGGATTTGTTTTTTGTTTTTTTTTACAACTTAATTAGAGTTTTTTCCACACTGCACGTCGTGATCATTCCTGTAAAGCATCTGAACTTTAGTGACGTTAAGTTCCCAGCACAGTTCACCCGTCTTTAACCTGAGCCGAGGTCTAATCACTCACAGGCATTTAAAACACCTGTGTGGGCGTACAGTTTATAGACAAATGATTAACCAGCTCGTTGAAAAAAACAAAGAGATCAATCAGTAATGAAGATAATCAATAGCTACAGCTCGGAGTGGACGGTATAAACGTTATACCGTACTGACAGGTCGACTTCTCACTTTGCTTGAACAAAAGCGAAACGATGAGCAGAAAATGATAAAGTGCAAATTATGTCAGAGGACAACGGTTATAAGATGTTTTGCATTTTTATCTATTTACTACTATTCAGTTCTGCAGATTAAAATACGTCTATATTATGTGAAATATATCAGTAATACAGTCTTCGTACCAGTGCTTTACCTCTTCAGAGGCATTTGTACTGAAATTTCAAGAAAAACAAATAAAACACGATACATGCTTCAAAATTTTAGTCCATACCACCCAGCCCTAGTTGCCGCGGTAACCTTGATTAAATACAAATATACAATACAATAAAATACAATTGTTTAAAAACTGTAAAAATGATTAAAATATTAAAGCAAAATCAGCATGTTACAAAAAAGTAAGTAAATAAAACATTTACTAACGAAGCATTTGGTTTCAGACAGTTTTTTTTAATACTCATAATCAGGACTTTGACCCTAAAGAAGCACAAATATTAAAAATGCACCAAAAATATCCTTTAATGGCTCCTCCTGTGTTTGTCTGCAGCCAGTAAGGAAGTGCAGAAACTGGCTGATTATTTTGGTGAACAAATGAAATATTTAATTTAAAAATCATGAGAAAATATGAAAGTAAAATCAGTATGTTACCAAATAGTAAGTAAATAAAACATTTAGTAATAAATCATTTGGTTTTGGACAGTTTTTCACACTCAGACAGAAGCTGACATTTGGTGCAATATTGGCAAAAGTACTAATAATCAATATTTGGGCCATGAAGAAGCAAAACTACTGAAAAGAAATTCACCAAGAATATCATTTAACGTCTCCTCCTGTGTGTTTATGTGTTTGTGTTATCCAGGGAAAGCGTGACATGATTCACCTGCAGACAACAAGGAAGTGCAGAAACTGGCTGTTTAGATACCAGTTATCTAAGTGATAAACAACGACGGGGTTTCCCCGCAGGGCCTGAGACAGAGACACAGACACACAGACACACAGAGACACAGAGACGTTCCAACATCCAGTCTGACTTCAGAATCAGAAACCGGTTTACTGCAGAGTAGGTTTTCACATAGAAGGAACTAGCTTCTGATATTTTGGTGAACAAAGAATATAATTAGTGACGCACAATGAATATCAATATATTTTTTATTATTCTGATAATTAAATTATAGCCAGTAAATATTGGTTTTAAGATCTGATTCGCAATATACTATACGATCAGTGGAAATGATCAGTTTTTTTTGTCATTTGTTGGAGTTTGTACCAAACAAACTTTTAGATTTTTAGATCAGGTCATCTCTGCAGCACCACAGTGCCTCATTATAATGCTGCTTTTTCACACGTTTTTCCTTTTTCAAATAACTGCAACTTGGTTCTGGTTCTACGCGCTTCGCGCTTGGCCATATTTTGATTTCAGTAATATTGTGATTTATTATTGTGCAGCCCTAATCCAGAAATATCAAAGAAGGGGAAAAAATAGTTCTGAAAAGTCAGGAATCCTAAATATAAAGTAGAAATTTACGGTAAAAGCGTGTAAAATACATCTGTTTTTAAAATGAACAGGATGCAATGTGCAAAATATTGACAAAGGGATGTGCAAGTGTTCACAACATAAAGAATATGTGTAATATGTAAAAAAAAAAAAAAAAAAAAAAGTGTTGTGTTAAAGAGTAAAATGTGTTAAAGGGATAGTTCAGATTATTTGCAGGAGTAGCAGGTTAAATACTTGTTCTTTGTCTGAGTCATACATCACTTTAATGTCTGGTAACGTTTTTTTTAATATTTGTTTTCATATTGATAGTTTCATAAATGATACATCAATAACTTTATATTTGGTGTAGTGTATCCTTGTTTACATGTATATTTGCTGTCCACGTACTATATCTGATGACTGTCTGTTGTAAAATAAAATCCTGGTTTAGGATCAATAAAGTTCTATCTATCTATCCATCATCTGTCTATCAAACTGTCAGTAAAATAATTAGTTTCTTTATATGACAACAAATAAGTAAATTAACTACAACATCCAACCTTTTATTATTACTTTATGGTGCGATAAAAAGTACTACAAAATAAAAGCGTCAGCAGCAGCATGAACTTTGGCTGTTTAGTAATCAGAAATCAGAAATCAGAAACTGTTTTATTGCCAAGTAGGTTTTCACCTACCAGGAATTTTTGAACTAGTGAACTAGTACGTCACTTTAAAGGGACAGTTCTGATTTTTTTTTTTTTTTTAATTTGGTTTGTATGAAGTACTTATTCATAGTCAGTGTACTGACTACAGTAGATGGTGGTCGACACACCTCTAACATAATTAAATGTATTTTAGCCACAAATAAATATAAATAAATAAATAGATGAATATCAGTTTAAGTGTACATTATGTTTAGAATATTTTCATCGTTTTACTTTGCCATCAGACAGACTCCTCCTGATGAGAAACTGTCGTTATACAAGCTAAATATCGCCCTGTCCAAACCAACCAAACTCCACAAGGAAAATCAGTAATTTTACCTCACAGAAGACGGGAGCTGCTGGTCTACCGCTGCCTCGATCAGTTAGTTTATTTTGTGTTGTTGTGTGACTTTGGTGAATCAGAACCAACATTTTAAAACTCCAAAGTCACACAATTACAGGAAACAAACTAACAGATCGAGGCAGCGGTAGTCCGGCAATTCAGTGCTCAGTGAGGTAAAATTACTGATTTTTCCTCTGGAGTTTGGCTGGTTTGGAGAGAGCGAGATTTGGCTTATATAATGGCTGTTTCCTCATTCCTCAGAAAAGTCTGTCAGCAAACAAACAGCAAAGTAAAGCAGTGAAAATATTCTAAATGAGTGTGTACATTTAAACTGATATAGTACCTCATACAGACACACTTCAAATAATCGGAACTATCCCTTTAATGTAACACGTTAAATTTCACATTCCATCTCAGAAACAGATTAGAAAAGATTATTATTAAAACTCCTTCATTGGCTGAAACTGGTGAAAGTTTTAGAGGTGACACATAAATAAAAGACAAAAACATAAAATAAGTAAATATAAGATACAAGTGGGACTAAACAAACCTGAGCGGCTACACTTTGACCTTTCTGTGGTGAAAGAACAACATTTAGAGGAGAGAAGGAAGTTAAATATTTAACACTCGCTCAGTCATTACAGATCACACGGGTGTTTTTTTTTTTCACTGGAGGTAAATTCTGGATTTCTACACTAGAAATGACCATCTTTTACAGTCAAAAAACAGCTCCGGTTAATGTTTCACTGCAGGTCAAATAATCTTTAAACAACATGTTAAACAGTCAGTCTGGGAATTTTAATTTTAGCTTATCAGTTACGGGCGTTCAAGGAGAATTATACAAACGCAAACAAACCTACTTTCCAGGTTTAAAAAGGCGTTTCATGTTAATGTTTGACTGAAGCCACAATGTCAAGAGAGTGTTCAGATTATGTTGCTCAATCTGAGAAATTCTTTGCTGTAAATCTTCCAGCTTTGATTCAAGGAAGCACATCGGAAAATTATTAAGTAACGAACAATTAGGTGAGAAGCAGAGAGTAGATCAGTCAGCAGAGTCACTGGGTAAAGACATAAACTGTGGTACAAGAGCAAAAAAAAACCTCTCAGTCACAGCAGCAAAACATCCTCTATTTTACAAGTTTTTAATAATTAATCTGTTGATAATGTTCTCAATAAATTCATTTTGTTAAAGCTGACGTCTTCAAATCGCTTATTTTGACCAGCCAACAGCTCCAACCCTAAAGTTAATTAATATATAACAACATAAAACAGAGAAAAGTAGCAAATCCTCACATTTGGAAAAAAAAAAGTTTATTTCTGCTTGATTAATTAAAATCAGCTGATCTAGATTAAAGTCACAAAATATCTAACCAGACCTATGAGGTAGTAATCACGTAATGGGTGTTAATAGGTTTATTTAGAGTGTATTTTTTATCTAAGTTATGTATTAACTTGCAAATTATGTGAATACATCGATTTGCATTTTGTACGTTACCATGTTGCTATGAGCTGCTGCGCCTGGTCAGAGAATGGATTCACCTGGAGAACAAGCTGCAGAGAGCGAGACTTGCCGCGATCATTAAAACTGTGGTCGTATTTTAGACAGAGACGCAACAGTTCGGATCTTTTTAGCCCCACAAACTTGACATGACTTATCACAGCCGGGAATGTTCCTGGCGACCAATTTCCTTGTCAATTAAACACAAAATTTAGTTTAGACTAGTCGACTGGTCTAACTGTAAGAAAACACTCAGAATGCAGTTAAAATTGAGCACAATTTATTAATTTGTAATGTTAAACACTTGTCTGGAAAAATATTGTGTGTATTAAGAGTCATTTGAAGCCGTTAATCACAGTCTACAATCACCAAATCATATTTTAAATGCTGCTGAAATGCGTGACACTAAACATTACACATTAACCTACAAAAAATGACAACTACTCACTAAATGCTTCACCTTTTCAGACCGAAGAGGATCACAGAGTGGGCGGGTACCGACGACCCGGAGCTGACGTTAGCTGCCACCCTGTTACACAGTGTGGCTAACGTTAGCAGAGCTAGCAGCAGCAGCTGCTGCTCCGCTTGCAGGTTAACGTCCGTGTCTGTGCTTAATGTGGTCACGTTTCTCCAGTCAAGTGATTATATACCAGTTTATTCTGTCACAGTCTACATTCAATGATATCTCCATTTTCTAGATTAAAACACCGCCAAACTGGTTTTACGAGCTGTCATCTGTCTGACTTTGCTGATAAAAACATCCAGCATTGCCTGGGCCATCAAAGCATACACGCTTACGGCATACAGCGAGAGGGGCTGCAGCCACAACTAGTGGCGGGCAGCTGCATAACATCTTAGAGGCAACAGTTAACTGACATTGTACATGAATAAAATACTGATAAACAGTTTACCCGACTAGTACTTCTGGTGCCAACTAGCGACTAGTTTAAACTGTTTCAAACTGCTCCACACGAGCGCTGGAAGTGAAACATCGAATGACCTGTCCTCCTCCTCCTCCTCCCCCTGCCTGCAGCTGCAGCAGCATCGGCCTGTTTGCTTTCTATCAGCACCCAAACATGATACATGAGGATTATCAACACGTGGAACATGTTTCTGTTAGCAGAAGTCACTTAAGATTTTCCCCATGTTAAAAGCGATGCCTTCACCGCTGCTGTTAACTTTACACAATGCTCTGACATGGGGTCTATTAAACGGGGAGGAAATTAGACTAACTTTAAAATATACCACTATTATCATTACTCTAATGTGATTTTTTCAGGATTTTCGTTGAATAAAACATTGAAATATTAATGAGACAAGTTTTTGATATGTATTTTAGGTAAATTAAATGTTATATAATAGAACAATAACAAAATGACTGTTAGATTGAACAATTAGATCTCTCATTAAGCATCTCCATTCATGTAATGGTCCACTAGTCCTGATTTCTGACATAAAACACACACAACTATACACAAATTTAATGTTATTATAAGTTTTTGTTCTGGCTATGAGCAAAATCTTAGTGTTTTCCTTATACAGTCTCTTAAATGTCCCCTACAAGCAGCACATTTTACATGAGTTTAAATGGAGACAGAGGATTTAAATATCACAGAGGAGCAGTGTAAAGAGACACACCTGAGTTTTACAGCTGTAGGTTAAACGGCGATAAGGAAACACCGGTGATAAGAGGCAGATTCAGGTGAAAGCTCCACAGATAAAAACAGAGAGGCAGGGTTTTTAGAGGTCAGTGAAGTGTGCCTGCCTGCTCGCTCTGACATGCAAACACCGAGCTGCCCAGGGAAAACTTGGACCAGGCTGTGGAAACTCTGCAACTCTGTGTGCAGTGGGTGTGAGTGAGAGTGAGAGAGAGACGCAGAGGGATCTGTGTTTTTATTAACAAGTGGTGTCCAAATATCCAAACAGAAAAGATCTGTGTGTTTGTGTGTGTGTGTGTGTCTGTGTGAGAGAGGTCAAAGGTCACAGCTGCGGGAGGAGGAAGTACAAACACAGCATTCTCAAAAACGACCTTTGCAGAGCCGCGTCATGTGAAAATCTCACCGCTCTTTAACATTTCCTGTTTCGTTTCAGCTCAGAAACATGACATGATCTATTGAGTCATCCGACATGAGAACTTTTCCACGACTCATTAACTCATTAAAGTCCGTTCAGACTGGAAGTGTTTTAAATAAAAACATGACGCACAACAAGTGTAAACAACTTTCAAATCACAGGTTAAAACAGAGCAGCGGTCTGACCTGTTCTGGAGGTGCAATTATGCTTCGACTGATCGATTATTATCAACTATTAAATTAATCGCCAACAACTTTGATAACCGATTAAACGGTTTGATTCATTTTGTAAGAAAGAAAACTCAAATTTCTTTAATTCCAGCCTCTTAAATGTGGATTTTTCCTGGTTTCTTTACTCCTCTCAGACAGTAAACTGAATATCTTTGGACTGTGGATAAAACAAGACATTTTAATCTGACATTTCAAGTCATCTTGAGCTTCAGGAAACACTGATTAACATTTTTCACCATTTTCTGTGAGTTTATAGATCAGAATTAATCGAGAAAAACAATCGTTAGTTGCAGCCCTAGTCTGTAGATATGATGTGTTGTCGAGGACATCTCTGTAGCGTGACAATATTTAATTCAAAATGACATACAGCCTTCGACAAATATTTGAAAATTGCAGAGGACCATATTGTGATTATGATCAAATTAAAATGAACTGTTCAGCCCTAACGCCTGAGTTAACCTCTCTTTGATTAGAACACAGTCCTGTTGTGAAATCCCAACACTTCTGAAAATGTTTGATAAACTCAGCTGACGCCTCTGCGGCCCGTCAGACATGCCGTTAACTGATTTTCACATCCGTTTAAAAAAGAAACATGACATAATACAAACAGATAAGAAACCATGCCATTATTACACAACCCGTCTGGGTGACTGTTGTTATTTACAACACTTTTACAGCCTGATACGAATAATATGTTTATTGTTAAACATCTGCTGCCTCGGGCTCACGTCTTTGTATCGACTCCCAGAGGTGCTACATTACAGGAGTGTTTCCAGGCTGTTTTTGTTGTCCTACTGACCACGTTGATCACAAGATGAGATTCATTAGATTCTGTCTGATTTATCTCAGGATGTGACATGAGTTTGATCCTTAATTAGAAGGGATGTAACAATTAGAGCCGCAGCGTATCACAAAATTCATGGTTCCGATCGTATCACTGTTTTGAGTCACGGATCGGATCATACACACAACTGTGACCCGCTGCACCCCTAGTAACAATATATCAAACATCGCAATTAGGAAAAATCTCAATATCGTACCAAACTGGGACCATAGCTACCACAATATTACATGGTTTCATTACTTTATTATGTTTATTTATCAAAGGACTGTTACTGATTGTTTTTGTTTTGCAACTCCAACACAGTGGCTATTTCACTTGTGCCTCATAAAACTACTCCAGTTAATTTAGCAGTCTTTCACCCCTAAATTATGCAACTTTGACAGACATAGTCAAAATCTTAGTCCACTACCTGCTGCCTTGACACTCTGCCTACAAGCTTTTTTAAAGATGTTTTTAATTGCATAGCATCAGATATACTACAGATAGTCAACTGTTCTCTTCAGTGAGGACTTTTTTCCAATGGTCCTGAAGACTGCAGTCATTAAACTTCTCTTAAAAAAGCCTAATCTGGATGCCTCAGTAATAAATAACTACAGGCCCATATCAAACCTACCTTCTCTAGGAAAGATCATTGAAAGGGTTGTTTTTCAGCAACTTAATGCCTTCTTGGTGCAAAACAATTTTTTAATGTTTTTCAGTCTGGTTTTAGAGCACATCACAGCATTGAGACTGCACTTGTAAAAGTTTTAAATGACATTCATCTGAGCAGTGATGCCTCAAAGACTTCAGTTTTGGTATTACTGGACCTCAGTGCTGCATTCGACACAGTTGACCATAAGATACTGCTCAAAGACTAGAAAAGTGGGTGGGACTTTCTGGAACTGTCCTAAATTGGTTTAAATCATATTTACAAGACAGGGATTTCTTTGTGTCACTTGGCAATTATGAATCTGTGCGAACAAAAATTACATGCGAGTTCCTCAGGGGTCCATTCTTGGGCCTCTTCTGTTCAACATCTACATGCTCCCGCTTGCTCAGATTATGGAATATCATAACATCTCCTACCATACTTATGCAGATGACACACAACTTTACATAACAGTGTCACCAGATGACTACAGTCCCCTACATCAGCTAAATAAGTGCATTGAAGAAATTAATACGTGGATGTGCCAGAATTTTCTACAACTAAACGCAGACAAAACTGAGATAGTTGTTTTTGGCCCCAAAGAACAAAGATCAAAAGTGAGTGCTCATCTTGAATCCATGACACTAAAACCTACAAATCAAGCCAGAAATCTTGGTGTAGTTCTGGACTCAGACCTAAATTTCAATAGTCAAATAAAGACAATAACTAAATCAGCCTACTACCACCTTAAAAACATAGCAAGAATTAAAGGATTTCTGTCTAAAGAAGATGCAGAAAAACTTGTTCATGCTTTCATTTTCAGCAGGCTGGACTATTGTAATGGTGTCTTCACAGGTCTGAGTAAAAAATCAGTCAGACAACTGCAGCTCGTCCAGAACGCTGCTGCCAGAGTCCTGACCAACACCAAGAGAGTGGAGCACATTACACCAGTGCTTAAGTTACTGCACTGGCTTCCTGTATGTCAAAGGATAGACTTTAAAATCTTGTTACTTGTCTATAAAGCACTAAATGGTCTTGGGCCTAAATACATCTCTGATTTACTTGTATGTTATGAAGCACCAGACCCCTCAGATCATCTGGAACAGGTTTACTCAGTGTTCCCAGGATCAAAACCAAACAAGGTGAAGCAGCCTTTAGTTTCTCTGCTCCTCATCTGTGGAACAAACTTCCAGAATATCTGAGGTCAGCTGAAACTGTCAGCTCATTTAAATCAGGGCTAAAAACACTACTGTTTACTGCAGCTTACCAGTGAAGTAGATATGTGACTTATTGTTAGAATAATCTGTAGCTATTGTTTTTATATTTGTTTGCTGTTGCTTTTGCTTTATGTTTGCTTTCTAAATGCATTTTTGTATTTATTGTCTTGCTTTTAGCCTATGTCTTTAATGATCTGAATTTTTTTGTTTTATTTTAATGTATTTCTAAGTTCTTGTAAAGCACCTTGAATTGCCTTGTGTATGAATGGTGCTATACAAATAAAATTGCCTGCCTTGCCTTGCAATTGTGCATAATAATTCATGCACATTGGCAAAAAAAGTAATGCAAATTTTTTTTGTACATACTTAAATCATTGCTAGCTACTTTTATTTCATTTTATCAGAGATGGAAAGTATCGACAGAATAACCAACAGGTTAATCTACAATGAAAATAATTGTTAGTTGCAGCCCTAGACGGCTGTAATGTTTGGGACGATGGATGATGCTCGACCACTGAGTCCTCTGCCACTGTGATTTAAAAGCCACTCCTGCACAGCTCCTAGTACCTGATTTACTAAAAGAAAAACTGCTCATTTAATCCCACTATTTACTACCCAGTGAAAGCATGTTGCAATTTAGGTGCAAATATAAACATATATTTAACTTTTTTATTTAATTGCACTTCATTTATTTTGATCATTTTTGTCTTTGTTTGGTGAAGCACAGATCAGAAATATAACGATATCATCGTGCTTTGTGATGATGTTGGATATCGACATGTGCAAGGCTGCAGCTAACGATTATTTTCATAGTCAATTATTTTCTTGATTAGTCGATTAACAGTTTGTTTTAAAATGTGAGAAAATAGTCAAAAAAAAAAAAAGTCAATAACTGATTCCCAAAGCCAAAGATGATGTCCTCAAATGTCTTGTTTTACTCACAGCTCAAAAATATTCAGTTTACTGTCAAAGAGGAGGAAAGAAACCAAAAATATTCACATTTAAGAAGCTGAAACTAGAGAATTTTGACTCAAACCAATTAATCAATTATCAAAATAGTTGGTGATTAATTTAATAATCAAAGTAAATATCTTTAAATGGCTTGTTTCATCCATCAACTGTCCAAAAAACCCCAAATTATTGATATTTTAATCACACAAAACCAATTAAAATACCAAATTATCACAATAAAGAATAAATTATCACTTTGTTAGTGACTCCAATCATATTATTTTATCTTTAATATTTTTTTAGATGTGGAAACATCGTAATTTTGACGACTCTAGAGCTGCAATGACTGACGGATTAATTAATCATTAATCTATTATTAAATTATTGGCCAACCATCTGTAATCGAGACTGAAACTGTGGACTTCAGTGACTCACAACTGTTGTCCAGTCTGACCTCAGAGATGTGAAGTGTGAATTATTACTAGACTCCATCCGAAGCTGAAGGTTTACTTTCGGGGAAATGTGAATGTAAACAACCCGAACACAGGAGCTCAGGAGAGTCAAAACGTTTTACTACAGTTTGACTCAGACCACAGAAAAACTGACTCATCATCCACAGACAAAACTTACAAGCAGCTGATTGTCTGCTGATAAATTCCTCACCCAGAAACACACAAACACAATGATGAGTGTTTAAAGTTTCAGTGTGGTGGAACAGCCTGTGATTAAGTCATGACTGTGAAAAGGTGCAGCTGTAAAAATTAACATGAGCTGAAGAAGAAGAAGAGGACACTCCCTGGTGTTTGATCATCGCTGTCGACACGCCTGCCGATGGCTTCCCTGCAATGCCTGACATGTCTGAAGCAACCTGCACGGACTGTACCCGATCACATCAGACAGATTCACAACAGGAAGGTTTAACAAGAGCGCGGGAAAGAGGGATTGATTTGCTGCAGGAGCTACAGTTAAAACAGGGAAACAGGAAGTCTGTCCTTCATCAAGAGGAGTCAGAGGTCAACTAGATATCAACTCCGAGGCCTGTAGGGATTCAGCGTTTTGTTCAAAAAGCCTTCAAACAGAAGTTTCTACTCAAGCTCCACTGCTGAAATGAAACTTTGCTCTTGATCTGCCTTTAGCTAATATCTAATGTCTGTAAACTTTGTAGGGTCCGTACAGTTTTTTAGGAGTTAAATTAAAGCACATTTCAAGTAGAGGTGTCGTCTTTGCTCAGCCAAAGATCATTTGTGAAGAAGATGCTCCACTCTGTAAACCCTCTCTACAAGCGTTCATACGAGCGAAGAGTGTTTCTGTAAGTCCCAACAAGTAAGTCTTGTCTGACAGTAAGAAAACACTTGGAAAGCAGCTAAAATTGAGCACAGTTTATTTAATGATAATGTTAAACACTGTCCAAAAAAATACTGTGTGTATTAAGAGCCATGGAAGCCGTTAATCGTAGCAAATCGAATTTGAAATGCGTGGCACATCGCACAATGTGAACATTGCACATTAACCCACAAAACTTAAGAAATTAAGATAGAAATATTATGTAGAGATAAAACTTTAAGTAATAAAATTAAAATATTAAAAATATGTGCAGCATATTATCTATAGCAATATGTGCAAATATATACAGCAGTTCACATACTAGTGTAAAAACAACAAAGTGTCGTTGCTATGGTGACGTGACTGCAGTCACCCGAGATGGCGATGAATGCACTCGGGTGTCGAGTCTGGAGATGGGCTATGGCGGAGTGAATGATGTCACACGCCGACGTTCGGGTTGGCAGAGGGAGGGATGTACACGGTCACAATAATGGCATGTGAAAGCTCCCATGGCAAATAATACGGCCAACAGTTCAATGTCCGGGCAACAGATATGTTCCTTGATGGTAATGTAACCAGGATTACATCAACGGTTGTTGACTAGAACGGCCAGCTCCCCTCCTTTGCGCTCACCACTCTTGGTGCAATCCCAGTCGGCCCAAACAGTCTGAAAGCCGCTGATGGAGACGCTGTTGTCCGGTATGTCCTGGTGCAGCAGGTTAATGTCCGTGTCTCTGCTGAATGTGGTCACATGTTGCTCCAGTCGAGTGATTATATATCTGTCCAACTTTGCAGATAAAAACATCCGGGGTCGGGTGGGTCATCGGGTCATACGTGCTGCGTGAGAGGGGCTGGCGTCTAACGGGGGCCGCAGCCCTGACTAGTGACGGGCGGCTGCTTAACACCGTAGAGGCAGTTAACTGGCATTGTGCATTAAAAAAAAATTGCTAAATAGTTTAACCGACTAATCGTGCACATCCCTAAACTCCAACAAAGTGAAACATCTTCTCTCTAGTGGATCAGGTCACATCAGTGTCAGGAGTCACATTTTCCCAGATTTATTCACATCAGTTCAACAATTTAAGCGTACCCAATATGAAAAGGAATTACATCGGGGTTAAGAGAGGGGGGAAATACTGGATTCTTAAAGGCATTGCCATGCGGGTGTGAAAGATTCTGAATCCATTCATAAAAGTCAAAAATCGTTTTTCTAAATGTTACTTAAGTGTTCAATCAATCATCTCTCTGTTAGAGAGGATATAACAAACCTTAAATATTAAATCATCACAGGACACTGAAACTCTCCACGGAGACCCAAGAGAGTAAAACCAAAACTAACGATAAGAGATAAGCATCAATAAAAAAGGTGTTTCCAGGTACCTGCCCCCATGTGAAGTCATTCTAAGGGTTTCCTGTAACTGACCTGCACATTATCAATCAATTAAACAATAAAAGTTAAATTAAACTGCGTCATATCAGCTGTAGTCAACAATGAGTCATCAGACGAAGCCAAAGACAAGACGACAAGATGATGACAGGACGAATTAATCGACAATGAAAATAATCGTTAGTTACATTTCTTCTAATTAAGTATCAATATCATGCCACATCCTGAGATAAATCAGTCAGACTCTAATGAATCTCATCTTGTGATCAATGTCGTCACTAGAAGACAGTAAAAACAGCCTGAAACACTCCTGTACTGTAGCACCTCTGCTGTTTTTCCTCAGGGTTTAATGGTCTTTACTGTGTATAAATTCCTCTGACGCTGGACGCTCGGTCTGTATTCAGACTCGCCGGGACGCCTCCACTAAAATTCACTGAGGGAAACCCTGAAAGAGTCGATACAAAGACGTGAGCCCGAGGCAGCAGATGTTTAACAATAAACATATTATTTGTATCAGGCTGTAAAAGTGTTGTAAATAACAACAGTCATCCAGCGAGTTGTGTAATAATGCCATGGTTGTGACATTACATCGAGTTTATGTTTGTGTATTACGTCATGTTTCTTTTTAAACGGATGTGAAAACCAGTAAACAGCATGTGTGATGAGGCAAGAAGCCACAGAGGCGTCAGCTGTCTGATTTTGGTCAGAGTTTATCAATCATTTTCAGAAGTGTTAGCATGTCACAACAGGGCCGTGTCATGATAAGAAGAAGAAGAAGAAGAAGAAGAAGAAGAAGAAAAACCGAGGTGTCCTGGCGGGTCTGAGGTCCAAAGTACACGAGTTACTGTGACGTCACAGGTCAGAGTCCTGTCTCTCTCTGACCTTCGCTGTCTCTTTGTTTTAGGAGGATGTTAAGGAAAAAGACACATGACAGAATAAAAGCTGCAACTCAGGATTATTTTAATACAACATCATCTAACAGGCTGTAAATTCAACACTGACATATTTAGGGCTGCAAATAACTTTTCTCATTATCAATTAATCTGTAGATTATTTTCTCAATCAATCAATTAGCTGTAAAGAAAGTAGGGCTGCAGCTAACGATTGTTTTCAGTGTCGATTAATTGGTAAATTAGTCTCTCGATTAATAGCTGTCAGAAAATTGTGAAAAATGTCCATCAGTGTTCCCCAAAGCGCAGGATGACGTCCTAAAATGTCTCGTTTTGCCCCACAAATACCCAAATATATACCAGTTTTACTGTAATAAAGGAGTTAAAGAACCAAAATATTTCAATTTAACTAAACTTTGAAAGCTGAAATCAGCGATTTGGACATTATTTCTTATGGTTTTTATACTATGTTTTTTAGGCCGCTGCAGGGGAGCCGGATCACTGAGATTACTCAGCTGTCGAAATACTCAGGGGCTGATTTAATGCTTGACAACTAGCTGACTAATCTTTGCTGCTCCAGACATGTCACCTCCTCAGTAGAAGTGGTGGAAACACTAGTGTACAGTTGGTTTTAATATTTACACATCTGGCAGACACACAGCAGCAGCATAAGGATTCATTTGGAGTCGTGTTTCTGGTGAGTTAAAGTCCAATATTTGTTCTCCTTTTAGCTTTGTTTCGGTCCTCTGACAAGATGTTAGCAAGCTAGGGATGATAACAATTAATCAATGATTGATTAATCGGTCATTCAGAATTCAAATTGCTCATGTAAAATTTAATTGATCCACTATTAAATAAAGATCTGTTTCATAGGCCACGCTCTTAAAGGTAAGGGTTCCAAAAGGGAACCAGAACAATTAGCTTCTGAAGAACCCTTTTTGGAAGAAAGTGTTTGTCAAAGGTTCTTTGTAAGGCGTCCATTAAGAAGAAGAACCAAAGAACCTTCTTTTTTTCTTTTAGAAGAAAGAGTTCTTCAAAGATCGTTGAAATCCTTGAAGAACTCTTTCAAGGGCATGTGTTCTAGATAGAACCACTGGAATATAAAAAGGCTGGATTCTTGTTGGCACCTTTCGAGAGGTGGAAAAGTTCTGGACAGAAACTCCAGAGAGGGTTCTAGGTGGAACCATTGCACCATAAAAGGGTTCTCTGTAGAACCTCTCACAGGGGGTTCGAGGTGAACCCCCTTCACAAATGGTTCTAGATATAACCCTTTATGTTGGGTTCTAGGTAAAACTATTTGAAAGGGTTCTAAGTGAACTTTCATAAACAGTTCTACCAAGAACCAAAAGTGGTTCTGCTATGGGGAAAAGCTGAAGAACGTTTTATGGTTCTAGTTAGCACCTTTATTTCTAAGAGTGGATGTGACGCTTGAAATAAAACCTTAATTGTGGAGGGGAAAAACACAATATACAATTTTTTTAAGATTTTGTATGTAGGATTAATCGATTGATTATTAGTTTTACCAATGATCGATTAAGAACAGATCTTACAATTTGTAACCCTACAAAAGATTCAAAATATTGGTATTTTTGGTTTGGAGCTGATGGAAAAACCTCACCAGTAGCTAACATAACTGATATTTTTGCTTTAAAAATGAATAATCAGCTGTTAAAACTAATATATCTTCTGTCAGTTAGTCGATCAATCAAGTTTTTGCAGCATTAAACAACACAACATCGCTCCATCAATCATCAGGAGTGTTCTTCACAGGTACAACACATCTATCTGTCAGCCACAGAGCTGCAGCAGCTGCTGGGTGTCAGGTGTGTGCTGACTGAATCAGCCTTCGACTACACTTCCGCCCCGCCCACCTGGGACGCAACAGAGCAGGCAGAGCGAGTGAGCTGACAGCCAGGCAGCCAGTCCCACAGGTAGACACACCTGAGAGCCGGCCAAACAGGAGAGCAGGCCGAACGCCTGAACGAGCGGAACGAACAGAGGGATTAACACGCTTCAGCTCACCCTACACACCTGCTGAAGAGGCAAAAACACTGTTTACATACTGATTTACCTTCAATTAAATACAAATCCAATGCTGAATCGTGTAAAGTCACTGTTGAGCAACGATATAGGTCACTAAAGGTGTATCACAGACACACCCAGCTCCCTGTGAGAGCAGCCGGTTTATAACTCTCGTAAAGCAGATTAAAGATAGTGAGCTATAAATAAGGTTAAAATAAGTTCTCTGACTCAATGAGCCTCTGTGGGAACATCACATAAAATATACTGTGATATAATCACACGCAAAGTCCTTTTTAGAAAGATAATAAACTGCCAAAAGGTTACAATAAGCAATAGGAGCATCATAAGAGAGAGAAACACTATGAAGCATCATAAACTCAGTACATCACAACATAAGTCTATATATGAATATTACAGGAACGTCCAAACACCATAAACTCACTATAAACTCAATTCTGAGAACCAAATTCACTTTAAGAGTATTATAGAGACATCTGACGACACATACACCCCATAAAGTCACTGCAAAGTCAATATAAAGCACCAACAACACAAAATAAATCACTATAGGAATATTACAGGAACATCTTAACACCACAAAATCCCTTTAAAATCAGTTTAGAGCACGAAAAATGACATTATAAGTCACTACATGGATAATAAAGGAACATCCAAACACATCAAACTCACTACAAACTCAATTTTGAGTGCCACATTAACATTATGAGTCTGAGTATTATAGGGACATCATAAGAGACATAAATTAATAATAAAATCAATATAAGATCAATATAAAGCACCAACAACACAAAATAAATCATTATAGGAATATTATAGGGGCATCTTCACATCAGAAAATCCCTTTAAATTCAGTCTAGAGTACCAAAAATCACATCACAAGTCCCCGCATGAATATTATAGGATGATCTTAGGAAATATAAATCACCTTTAGGCCACTATAAACTCATTACAGGGGACTAATATCACAATATAAGTCACTATATGGATATTGTAGGATCATTTTAACATCATAAGGTCACTATAAACCAGAATAAATCAATTTATAAGTCAATATATGAGTATTATTAGACCGTAAGCTCACAATAAACTCAATTTTGAGCATCAAATTCCCATTATAAAGGACTACATGAGTGTTATAGGTACATTGTAAGAGACATAAATACCATAAAGTCACTGTGAAGTCAAAGAGTTCCAACAACCCAACAGAAGTCATTATAGAAATATTACAGGGGATTTAAACATCACAAAGTCCCTATAAATCTAGTTGGTGTGGTTCAGTCACACTATCAGTCATTATATTAACATTATAGGGTGATTTTAAGAGTTTTAAAACCGCATAAGATCTCAGTATGGAGTACCAGAGTCACAATAATACTGCTATATTAATACTAATAGGGACATATTAGAAGATATAAACATCATTATTTTACTCTAAACTCAGTATATAGTGGGGCTGCACAATTAATTTAAATATTATGAAAACCACAATATGGGCAAGTGCAATATCCAGATCACAGAAGCTACTGTTTATTGATCACGAACAAAAAAAATGTGACAAAACAGCACTACAATAAAGTACTATAGTGCTGCAGAGAGGCCCTGTCCTACAAATCTTGTTCTCCAGATATAAAAAATACATGTGTGTTTGGTACAGACAGTCTTGGTACAGACTAAAAGTGAATTATAATTGTGCAGCCCTATGATTAAACTAAATTTTCAGTGCCAAATTCCCATTATAAGTCACAATATGAGTTTTACTAGGGACATCCAAGGACATTTAAATACCATGCAGCCAATCCAGAGAACTAACAACACAACAACAGCCATTAGACACACTGTAGGGACATCTCAAGGGTTTAAACATCACAAAAACACTATAAACTCTGTATAAAGGGCCATAATAATGATACTATAGGGATATCAGAGTCAGTATGGGGTACCAACATCACAATGTAAGTTACTATATGGATATTATAAGAGAGTTAAAAGCCATTAGGTCCATATAAACTCAGTTTAGAGCAGCTAAGTTACATTATATATCATCATAATTATTTTTAAAGCGATATTAACACCTTACAGTCACTCTAAACTCAATATGGAGTATCAAAATGGTGTTGCTAATACAAATAAAATAATAAAGCCACTATAAACTCAGTTTGGGAGCAGCTAAGCGACATTATCAGTCATAATAGAAATACTGTGGAGTTGTTTTAAGAGATATAAACACTATAAACTGAGTGTGGAGTGCCAAAATAATGATTTTAAGACGTAAAAAACATCATAAAAATCACTGTAAACCCAGTTTGGAGCAGGTACATGACATGATCAGGCATTATATGAATATTACAGAGTTATTTTAAGAGATATGAACACTATACAAACTCTATTAACTTGGTAAGGAGTGCCAAAATAATGCTTTTAAGACATAAAAACATCATGAAGTCACTATAAAATCAGTTTGGAGCAACTAAGTGATATTATCAGCCATTATATAAATATTATAGAGCTATTTTGAGAGATATAAACACCTTACAATCACTGTTAACTTGGTATGGAGTACTAAAATAATGTTTTTAAGAGCTAAAAACATCATGACGTCACTATGAACTCAGTTTGGAGCAGCTAGATTCACACTAGATGTGACTTTAAGAATATTATAAAGTAATACGTGTTAGAAGTTCATACACAGAAACTGTTAAAGTCACTTTGTGGGAAGAAAATGATTTATTATATGAACATTATAGTTTTCTTCAGCCTGAGGACGGTTCATTTGAATGAAGAGGTTAAATATGACAGAAAAAACAGGTAATAATGACTTTAAAACATAGAGGAAACGGCCTGTGGCTGCACAATGCCCGCTTCAGCGCTGATAAACTGCTTTAGTTTGCTCGTAACGACGACTAAAAAACGTGGAACAAGCCTTCAAAAGCTCGCAGAGAGTCCACCTTTCAGCTCACCTGCATACCAGGAACTTCCATGGTTACTTCTTAGTATGAACGCCCTGTTCCTCCTCCAGGGTTCTCTGCTCTTCTTCTTCTTCTGCTTCTTCTTCTTCTTCTTCTTCTTTGGACTCCTGCTTCTGTCTTTTTTTCGAGCTTTCCACAAAATAACTCCCCCCTCCGAAAAAAAAAAATAACTTCGAAGCAGAAGTGAAGAAATATATCCGATAGAAGAGAAGGTGTGTTTGTAGCAGAGAAAAAAAAAATGAACAAACTACAGACACACACACACACACACACACACGTCCTGTGAGAGTCTGCAGCAACAAAAAGTGTTGAGCAAACGAGCCGATGATGACGAGCTGGTCACTGCCTACTTCAAGGGAGGAGCGACAGAGTGTGTAAATGTCAGTTTTTACTCATGAGGATGTCTACTGCCACCTGGTGTTCACATCCTGTCACTGCTCTATCTATCTATCTATCTATCTATCTATCTATCTATCTATCTATCTATCTATCTATCTATCTATCTATCTATCTATCTATCTGTCTATCTATCTATCAAGGATGATAACAATTAATCGATGAGCAATTAATCGTTTGTTTAGAATTTGATTGATCATGTCAAATTCAATTGATCCACTATCAAAATAACATCTGAAGTATGTAGCTCTTCATATGTTTCATAGGCTACGCTCTTAGAAATAAGGTTTCCGAAAGAGTTCTTCCTGAAGGGCTGTGGTTCTACTCAGAACAATTTGCTTCTGAAGAACTCTTTTTGTCCTGGGTTCCTTCAAGAACCCTTTTCATCCAAAGAAACCTGTTTTAGAGGAATCAGTTCTTCAAGGATTGTTGAAATCCTTGAAGAGCTCTTTCGGGGGTTCTTTGTACAATAATAAAAAATGTTCTTGGTAGAACCACCCGGTTGTGTTCTAGATAAAACTTTTGGAATATAAAAAGGTTCTCAGAACCTCTTGAATGTGTTCTAGATAAAGCCCTTGGAATATAAAAAGGTTCTCCTTGGAACCTCTTGAACGTGTTCCGGATAAAAATCTTGGAATATGAGAAAAGGCTCTTGGTAGAACCTCTTGAGTGTGTTCTAGATAAAACCCTTTGGAATATAAAAAGGTTCTCAGAACCTCTTGAATGTGTTCTAGATAAAGCCCTTGGAATATAAAAAGGTTCCCCCGTGGAACCTCTTGAACGTGTTCCGGATAAAAATCTTGGAATATGAGAAAAGGCTCTTGGTAGAACCTCTTGAGTGTGTTCTAGATAAAACCCTTGGAATATGAAAAGGTTCTTGGCAGAATATTTTGAGTGTGTTCTAGATAAAACCCTCAGAAGAACCTCTTGAATGTGTTCTAGCTAAAACCCTTGGAATATGAAAAGGGTCTTGGAAGAACATCTTGAATGTGTTCTGGATAAAAATCTTGGAATATAAGAAATGGTTCTCAGTAGAACCTCTTGAATGTGTTCTACATAAATCCCTTGGAATATGAAAAGGTTCTCGCTAGAACTGCTTCAGTATGTTCTGGATAGAACCCTTGGAATATGAAAAGGTTCTCAGTAGAACCTCTTGAATGTGTTCCAGATAAAATCCTTGGAATATAAAAAGGTTCTCCGTAGAACTTCTTGAATGTGTTCTAGATAAAACCCTTGGATTTTGAAAAGGTTCGCGGTAGAAGAGGGTTTTAGGTGGAACCTTTGCACCATAAAAGTATTCTCTGTAGAACCTTTCACAGGGGGTTCTAGGTGAAACCTTTCACAGATGGTTCTAGATACAACCTTTTATGTTGGGTTCTAGGTAGAACTTTTTGAAAGGGTTTCAAGTGAACTTTTTTAAAAAGTTCTAACGAGAACAAAAAATGGTTCTCGTGCAACATGTTGCTGTGGAAATAAAACTTTGATTGTTTAAAATACATTTGTTATTGTTTGTATAAGCAAACTTTTTAAGATTTTGTTTGTTTTTGTTTGACTAATTGTTTAATTGATTGTTAATTTTACCAAAGATTGATTAAGGAAAGAATTTGCAATTTGCAACCCTATTTTCTATCTATTTTGACTTTTACTTTACTGTAGTAGTTCCATGTTCTGTTACTTTATAGTACTGTACATCTCAGAGGGAAATATTGAACTTAATACTCCACCATTAATTTAATAGTTACTGGTTATATTCCAGATTTAGATTAATAATACACAACAAGTGATGTCACTTGCAATTTTAAATTGGAGCAACTTCACAGAAGTAAGTTAACAAGTAGACAAGTCCCACCCCTTTTTACTCTACAGTTGTGTAGTTTTGGTACCTGGCAGAAACTTGTTCAACTTTCTCATTTCCTGTTTCCCTTTGACCTGGAAAAGCATCTATAGTCACATCTTATGTTAGCCAGTGTTAGCTAAACACTAGCTAACTATTCATCTAGATTAGGTAGCTACTTGGCAAGCTTGCTAGTTAGCTTGCATTTTGCTACTAAATTAAGGTGGGACTACATGTCACTTTTACAGGTCTCTGAAGACTAATTGACATTTCCTTCCCACTAAATATCACTCCATCAAACCAACCAAACTCTGTTGGTGAAATCAGTAATTTTACTGAGCAGAACACAGGAGTTGCTGGTCTGCCGCGACCTCAGTCTGTAACTTTGTGTGTGTTATTGCGTGACTTTGGTGAATCTGAACTAACCTTTTAAATCACTGAATTCACACAATGACACAGACAACGTTACAGATTGAGGCAGCAGTAAACCAGCAACTGCTGTCTTCTGCTCGGTAAAATTACTGATTTTGCCCATGGAGTTTGGTTGGTTTTTTAAGAGAGCGATATCTGGCATACATTACTGCAGTTTTCTGTCAGGTGGGTCTTTTTTGAGTGGCTAAAACACATTTTGTTGCTGACCCTGTCCACAGCAGTACATTGATTAGCTTCCATACTCTCTGCTTCTTTTTTTTTTTTTTTTTAATTTATTTAACCATTGACAAGAATAATGTACAAACATAACAAGGCATATTAATTGTTTGACATCTTTCAGTATGCAATGAACAGAGTATCAGAGATACAAAACATTAAGGTAACAAGCTAAATAAAGAATTCCAAATCGAGTAAACCATAAAATTAACCATTGTTGAATATAATGCAAATAAATAATAATTAGATTAAATAATAATAATAATAATAATAAAAAAAAAAAACAAAAAACAAAAAAAAACATTAAATCAGAGAATAATTCAGATTTAAAAGATGTAATAAGCAATAAGAAATTTAAAAATATTTATTCATTACCAATTAGTCTATAGAGGTCTTTCGCACTTTTGGAGTTAATGACTTTAAGGGACTTGGTGTAAAGTTGAATTTCATTGTAGTACCCAATAAAAATGGGTGGAGTTTTAATAAATTTAGCTTTGTGAATAAAAAATTTGGCTAAAATAAGCAAAACTAAAAATACTCTCTGCTTCTTCAAACGCAGGTGGTGCTGACCGGCATCTACTGTAGATATTACAAAACAGACGTGTGAACTGGCCCTTTAAAAGTTAATCATTATTTCCTACGGTCCTGGAAGGCAGCGTCGGGTTTCAGTGTGACGTCACCCGGAAGCGGGGGACAGGGGGGGCGGAGCCCGGCAGAAGATGGCGTCGCTGCGCTGTAGGCGAGACCCCTGCGGCGTTATCTGTCTCATTTTAACTTATTTCAGCGTGTTTTACGCGGACTACGTGGTCATACAGTATGTCCTCATCCCCGCCTACTCCGACAGGTCGGTACTGTGTGTTTTTACGCCGTTATAACCGTTAAAAAACCGACATGGCGCCTGCTTCCCTGCGCTGTCTCCATTCATTTGACAGCAGGCAGGTCTGACCAGCAGCATCCTCACGCTTTTATTTTTTCTCCTCTGAATCCAAACGAAACTTGTTTTTCTGACAGTAACGCACATTCAGATGCGTTCATGTGTGCGTTTGTGAGGGTTTTTGTGTTGAGGTGACGGCTGATGACATGTGGTTTTGTCGTTTGTTTACTAGCTGAAGGTTTGATCCACCAAAACAGTCAGTCAGCTGTTCGTTACTGTCACGTTACAGCAGCTTTCTGTTTGTTTTACCAACGAAACACAGTTTATACCAGAGACAGAACTGTGATTTACCAATATTATATTCCCACTGCTTGTTTTTATTGATTATTTATACTTTTGTTTATTTTTCTAACCATTTATCCTAGTTGACAGTGACAGTTTCAGGCTAGTGGTGTAAAGTAACTAAGTATAATTACTCAAGTACTGTACTTATTTTGATGTACTTGTACTTCACTTAAGTATGTTTAATTTTAATGCATTATATACTTCCATTCCGCTATATTTCAGAGGGAAATGTACTTTTTACTTAATTACATTTGTAACGATACTTGATGCTTTGGAACATGCCGATATATATAATATTAGGATTAAAAGAAATTCAGATATCAATATATCAGCCAATATTCCCTATAGGGAGTATAAGATACAGGATTTAAAATTTATACATGAACACATGCAATGGAGGCAGGATATTTGTTTAATAATGACCTTTATTGTCCAAAATAATATGAGGGCACTGAAACAGTAAATTCTCACTGGTATTTTTTAATTATTATGAACAATCATAGATTTAAAAAAATACAAATAGAGCAAAATATATGTCTGCATTGTGTTTGGTTTTAAAAAAGTCTTCATATAGCTGCATATTGGACAACATATATTCTGTGATAGACCGATATTGCACCGATAATATCAGTTGACCACTATGTTGGCTGTAACAATTTAATTTATAGTTTTGTATGTTTTTACATATAAAACTTATGATAAATGTATTGCATTTGAGGCATTGTCATAGATTAAATGTCTCACAGACCCTCACAGGTGTTTGTGTGTTGCTGTGATTTACATGAGGTCATCGAATACTTATAATAATGATAAAGTTGTAAATTTCCCTGCAACAATTATCTTGTGTGCTTCAAGGCACCAGAATTTAACTCTTTGAAAGGGGCTATTTATATATAAAGAGAAATTAATAAAAGGATAATAATTAAATCTAGAATATAAATATAAAAAATGTGAAAAAAGAAAGAGCAATAAATAAAAAGGTAAATGAGAACATTTAAAAATGTGAAAATGTAAAGAGAAATAAATGAAAGAATAACTGTGTATAGATAAAGAGACAAATAAAAGAATAAATGAATAAAAAACAAAAGCAATATGGAAGAGCAAAAGTAATAGGGAAATGAATAACAAAAATAAAGGGATGAAAATAAATAAATAAATCATATAAAAATAAATAAATGAGTAAATCTAGACGTGTATAATATACATTTTTTAATTTTTAAAATGAAATAAATCTGAAATAAATGAAAATGCTTCCAATTACGCTTTAATTACTCTCTTACCTATTTATCTTTTTATTTGTTTATCTTTGTTTCCACATTTCTTTTCTTTTTTTTTTCTTTTACAGATTTGTTTTTTTTTTCTGATACTCTTTTGACTCCATAACACAGAAGAATAAATAAAACAGTAGTTGAGGATCACATGTTTTTTCCATTCATTAAACGAGTTGTTTTGTCTTTTTTTGTTGTTGTTGTTGTTGTTTTGTGTTTTGACAGTGTGTGGTGTACTCTACATGGATCAGTGTTCAACCTGATTCTGCTGCTGCTGCTGGCCTGCCACTCCAAAGCCGTCTTCTCAGACCCCGGTCAGTAACTGGTTAATAAAACGAGACGGAAATGTGAGAAATACTTTACTTTGATTTAATGCATGTTTTGTGTGTTGTTCAATCCAGGTATGGTGCCTCTTCCTGACACAGCCATAGACTTCTCAGACCTTCGCTCGCAGTCGTCTCGGATGAATGAGCGAGTGAGTCACGTCTGAAACTGTTTTCTTTCCAGTTACCCAAAGTTCATTCCAGAAATAACTTTTAAAGTGTTCAAGAAAAGTCTCAAGTGTTGCTTTTTCGTGTCCATTTGACATCACAGAACTACACGTCAGATATGTTTATTCAACCGAGAACTAAAAGTTGCAACCTTGGAGATATTTTTTAATAAATTCAATAATGACGCAGGTACAAGAGCTCCAAAAAGAGCTAAAGGCTAATAATAGAGAGGCAGCTTTTCTCTGATTATAACTCTGTTATTAACCGCTGTGTGTTTATCTCATGGTGACTCTGTACTTACATGTCAGCAGCTGTACTTATGTCTGTTTTTGGCTTGTCATTATGTACTCATGAGGTTAATGACAGACGTCTGTCGAGTGTCGTCTCGACTGTGTTTCGTACTGTCCTGACCTGACGTGTGAGTCTGTAGCTCAGCTAAAAGCAGCAGGCTTTGGATGTGGGATTTTTGATGTTTAGTTGGAGACTTGCTGCCGGTTCAGATCCTGATCCTGTGATTTTTTTTTTAGCTTCTGTGGATTAAAAAAAACGATATCTTACATTTGTATGACATGTGCAAACTGGGACTTCAGCTACTTCTGTTATTGTGTTTGTAGACACGTATTAAAAATTGCAGCTACGAGGTTTGACAAGGTTCAGAATTTTATGCTGCATGCATGATTTTTATGCTGAAGTAACCAGTGGATCAACAGAAAAACTGATTTATCAAACTCAGTTAAGAATAGCAAACATTTGCTCACTCCAGCTTCTCAAATATGAGGATTTTTTCTGTTCTGTGTCTTTGTAATTTGAATATTTTTGTATTTTTGAATGTCAGTCGAACAAAACAATCTATAAGAAGACGTCAGCCTGAGCTCTGGGGGTCTGTGATGGCTGTTTTTCATTGTTTGACCTGAGAATCAGGGTTTATTTCCAGTTAGTTTTTCAGAATTTCTTCAAAATATATGTATTTTAAAATGAAGAGCATACAGTGTTTAAAAAGAGAGTGCTGAATGTGCAAATGTTCACAGTATAAAGAAGAAATGTGTGCAAAGAAAACCTACAGATTTGCAAAAATGCGTGTAAATGTAACATTTCAAATGAAGTGTGAAGACATTTTGTAGATCAAACAGGTGATTTGCAACCTTTTGTGCTTGTTGTGACCCCTTTAAATAGTCTGTAAATTGTTGTTGTGCCCTCAGGTTGTGACCTGTTCAAAGTTTATTCTGTAGTTTTAACCTTTGTTTATTGATGGATATGTCGAAACTGATTGTGGAACCTACACAAGACAACAAAACGTCCAATCCAATACAACCTGTGACCCCTAACAAAAGTAAAAGAAAGTTTGCGACACAAATAAGCCCACATACTTCTGCCAAACAATATGTGTATGTATTGATTGATGTTATGACCCCAAAGAGTGAACTAGGGGATGAGGGGTGTAACAATAATTAAGATTAACTGGGGAAAAATGAAGAAGGGAAAACTGAGACAAAGCAAACTTAAAAGCAATAAATGTTAACTTAAAATACTACATCAGAAGACATAGCACACAAAAGACGAGTGTCTTTGCCAGCAAATCACATAGACAGAGAGACAATGAGTTCCTTTGCAAGCCAGGGAAGTTGGCAAAGCACATGAGGAGACGACGAGCGTCCCTGCTAACCAGGAGGTAGCCAGACACATCGCAGACATGCAGCCCAAAGTCTGCTGAACGGCCCACTGACCCTGTTCTGCTGCACACTCCCTGTTTTTAAGAACCAGACCCTGATTGTGGATTGACTGCAGCTGCTGCCAATCACTGCAGCTGTAAGGAGGGGGGAGGGGCAGTACCTGGGCACAGGAGAGCACAGCAACACACACACACACACACACACACTGTGGCACGTAACAATTGAAGTGTCCTATGTGTTGTTACTGTCAGTTTAAAGTTCAAGTAGTGGAGATTTGCAAAATTGCTGCTTCAGAATTCAAAAAAAAAATGTTGCAGAGTCAAAGAGTTTTTCAAATGATGTTTAGTCCAAATGATCCAAGATTATGGTGCCAACGCTCTGACAGAGAAATCTTCAAGCGGAGAAATGATGTAAACCTTTCACGGATGCAAAAGTGTGTGATGTGTTACATGTTAATTAATTACTTGTTGCTTTGCTGTTTTCAGGGTTGTGAAGGCTGGACGGTTTGCAGTCGTTGCGAAACCTACAGACCTCCCAGAGCGCATCACTGCCGTGTCTGTCAGAGGTGTATACGCCGCATGGACCATCACTGTCCCTGGTGAGAAAAACCAGCAACCATCCTCCATCATCTTTGTTTTCCTCCTCTCCTCCCTCTGCTTTCATGTTTTCATCAGCTGAATCTTTTTCTCTCATCATCTTCAACTTCTTCTCGTCTGTTTCCCTGATTTGTGTGTTTTAGGATCAACAACTGTGTCGGAGAACTAAACCAGAAGTATTTCATCCAGTTTCTCTTCTACACAGGTGAGTACATACAGCACAGTATACTGTGTTGTGTTCATGTGGGACCTCTTCGTTTTTGTCGTGTTACGTCTTTAATGTCGCTATTGTTTTGTTACATCTCTTATGTCGTTTTTGTTCTGTTATGTCTTGTTATGTCTTTAATGTCGCTTTCATCTTCTTATATCGTCTACGTCCCTTTCGTCTTGTTACATCTTTCACATGGTTTTCATCTTGTTTTGTCTTTAATGTCGCTTTCGTCCTGTCACGTGTTTTATGTTGTCTTCACCTTGTAACGTCTTTTGCACAATTGTAGTCTTGTTACATGGTGTTAGGTCGTTTGTGTCTTGTCGCATCATATTCGTCCTGTTGCATCTTTTATGTTATGTTTGTCTTGTTAAGTATTATGTTGTTTTCGTTGTGTTACGTTATTTTCATCTTGTTGAGGCTTTTGTATAATTTTTGTCTTGTTATGTATTGTCAAGTCTTTTAGCCGTTTTCATCTCGTTGCACCTTGTTACGTTGTTTTTATCTTGTCATCTCATTTTACGTTGTTCACGTTTTGCATTAAACCTAAAGTAACAAGCCTGTTTTTTAAAAGTAAGAACTAGAAAGCAAAGATATTAGTTGATATCACAGTTGTTACTAAAAACTCATCTGTTCTTTTAAATGTAATATTTTTTTTTATCATAGCCTCCTTTTTTATCTTTAATGCCACCGAATACTTCCTCTTTGTAATTCTCATATTTCTTCATCTTTGCTGCCACGACTACAACTGAAGGTGATGCTGTTGTTGTACCTGTGATTCTGTGTGTGTGTGTGCGTGCAGGCATGGCCAGTCTGTACTCTCTGGTGCTGGTGGTGTCGGCCTGGGTGTGGAGGATAAGGAACGAGAGAGACGGAGACGCAGAGAAAGAAGGAGAGGAGACGCCCAGCAAGCACCTGATAGTGTGAGTGAAAACGTTTTGGCGTTTCAGCATAAAACGTCTTGAAGTGATCAAATATCTGTTGAGTTTTGTCGGCTGATCTGTCGGTGGTTCGGTCAGCTCTTTGTTTTTTTGTTTTTTTTTATGACTTTCTCCCTCTCAGTGCTCACTACATCATCCTCCTGGTGGAGTCGGTGCTGTTTGGCGTGTTTGTCATGGTCATCTTCTACGATCAGGTACACAGCACCTCTGTGTTTTGTGCGTTGTTGAGTTTTTAACTTTATAAATAAGGTGAAACACTTGCTATGATGAATTCTTAATTATTTGGGCCATTTAAGCAAATGTTATACATTAAATTATTTCTTTCTTTGTGTAAAAAATCCCAGCATTTTGGCTGCTGCTGTGGCATTTTGCGTTGTAGTGCCAGGTGTGAACTAACAAACTCAGAGCTGCCCACTTGTGATCGGATCACCTAGGAAACATGTTAATACCAGGTGTAAACAGAGCCACAGGAGACGCTTCGTTACTTCATTTGGTTGAGTTTTATCTTGTGACATCACCTCCAGATGTTTTTGGCATCCACAGTGAAGTCTGACAGTAGTGAAATGTTTTTATCACTCAGTAGATAAAAAAAGATCAGCTGGTGGAGTCAAGATCACCGTTTTAATATTTACATCAGTTTTAGGTCTAAATTTTTATGTAAAAAAAACAAAGACTTTCTGAAATGTAACACCATTCTGTCTCCTCTCTGTCCCTCCGTCCAGTTGGTCTCCATCATCACAGACGAGACTCCCATCGAGCAGATGAGGAACAGGCTGATGATCAAAGACAGAGGCTCTTCCTCCTCATCCTCCTCTTCCTCCGCCTCCTCCTCTCAGCTGCCTCACCACCCCACACACACCCGCAAGCCAAAGCTCGCCCTGCTGCGGGAGGTTTTTGGAAGAGGTGGGTCCGTGTTAATCTTCACTGCTAATTATATCTTTGATGAATCATTTCAGGCTGTTTTAATCTCTTGTTTTTTGTTTTTTTTCTCTGTAGGTTCGGTCTTTTGCTGGCTCCTTCCTCTCCACTCCAGCCCACCGTCGGTCGGCGGCATCAGCTACTCCGCCCTGCCCGACTACGACGTCTGAGCGAGAGGTGGCGTAGGAAAAGATGGCGAGAAGGAGGTTTTATGTGTGCGTGTGAAACTGTGTGAGAAAGAGCGAATTTTCCTGCCTAACTATGATGTCTTATCTTTGGACCTGAGAGGTGAAGAAAAGGGAGGATGAAGACTGGGACAAATGAAGACAGTGTGTGTGTGTATTCGATGAATGAGTGAATATTGTTGGTGTGTGTGTGTGTGTGTGTGTGTGTGAGTTTATCCCCCAGGGCCTAAAAAAGTTCAGCCTCATGTGTTTCTGTCCCGTTATGAAGGAGGAGCTCCGATCTGTAGTTTAACTACCAGTGTTCTTTCATTATTTTGACTCGTGTGGACGTGTTGGCCCCTGGTGGACGCCGGGCTTCAACTGATGAGGCCGCAGATTTTCACACCGAAGCTGCTGATATCGGAGGTATTAACCTACTTGACCTACTTTTCCATGCAGAGATATCTCAAAACACTCAGGGCCAGATTTAATAGGAAAATGGGGCAGCACAGAAGCGCACTGCGGGTGTGTCCAATTTTCAGGAACAATCTGCTTGTTTTTAGCTCCTGATTTACTAAAGCAGCAGCTCGTTATCCAGCCAGCTCCTGGACTGAGCTGCAGATGCGATTTGCAGGCAAAGGAAAGGCGACTTCATTTATAATGCGCCACTCAAACACAAGGGGCAGATTGTGTTTGAGAAATACAGTGCAAGTAAGACACCAAGGGAACATTAAAATTGCTTCTAAAAGACAATAAAACAAAAAGTAAACGCAAGAAAAGAAATACAAATGAGTTATGTATCTAAAAGAGGTGGGACCAAGTCATTGTTTTGCAAGTCCCAAGTCCTTTAAATTAAATATTGTGGTGCAGCAGAGGCGTCCTGGCCAACACATCATCCTCTAGACTTCAGAAAACATCTTTGCTGACCACAGATCCCTGAAAAAAAACCACACACACACCATAAATCGTTTTAACGTGTTTTTCAATGAACATGAGAATAATGACGTAAAACCAGTGTCGACTTTCTGAGAATGAATCATATTAACGTTAATTGATTGAGGAAATGAACTGATTCATGGATGCATGTTATTATCAGGGCTGCACAATATGTTAAAAAAAAGTGATATTGCGATCATTTTGATAATTTTTGCATCACAATTTTAATGTTTGCTGAAAACAGATTTTTAAACTGTGATGATGTGACATTTGTTGGAGTCTTTTCCCAACAAACATGTTTTCTCACATCTGAATAATTAGATTTACAGGCCAGAGCTTCTCTGCACCACTACAGCACTTCATAATCGTGCTGTTTCCTCATGCATTTTTCCATTTATAAAAAAAAAAAATCGCCATTTTGTTCTGGTCCTGCAATTTGAATATTGCGATTTCAATAATATTGTGATTAATTGTGCAGCCCTACTTTTTACTTAACAGACTTTTAATCTTTGGACTTTGGGGAAGATATCAGGAAATCAAAAGGCTCCAGTCAACAGTTAACAGTTTTAGCGTCCTGACAAATTCAGTTTGTTTCGCATTGACTCCGTTGTTACAATTGACTTATATTCTTCAAGAAAGAAAAGATAAGTGTATGGGTTCATCCTTGGCCCATGCTACATGTTTCATGAAAATTTGGTTAGGAGTTTTTCTATAATCCTGCTGACAAACCGACAGACAAACCAACAGACGCCCCTCGGTCGGGGTAATAAGGAGAGAGACACAACTTGCCATTACTCACTTAAAATGACATGCAAGCTGCAGCAGAGTCACATCTGTGCCCCAAAAATCACGTGCAAAAGCCTCAGTAAGTCTGGCCCTTTGTGTTTCCTTCAGAAATCCTTTCTTGTCTGAGCCAAAAGTTTCTGAAATAACATGTAGAGACGCCAAAACTGTCCAACAGAAACCCCAAGATGCCGATGATGGCGTCTGATACACATTATGCAAAAAGTCAGGGATGAAAATTGAGCCAGATGAAGCTGACCAGCAGATTTCTGACCTTCATCAGTATCAGCGTGCACATCAGTCGAACCCCGGTGCAGAGTTTTATGATGGTGCGTTCTGGCCAGTATTTATGCTAACAGACTCTCTCGCTTCAACAAGCATCAGCCTCTTCATAAAGCTACTAAAAACGGTCAGGGGTCGTGTCCCGGGGGTCAACTTCCTGTTTCATCAAAGTGTTTTTACACCTTCAACCCTTGAATGAAAACCAGTCAACTCACCTTTTAGTTGTTGAACTGTGAACGATAATTTTTACCCTAAAACTAGTTTTAAAAGATGATAGAAATCACTCATTATTTTTGTTTTTATAGAATCAAATTCTTTTTCCTGAGCTTTAAATAGCTTTTAAGGAAGCACGATGTGGATTTTTAAAGCTTCAATGAATGTCTGATATTTTCCCTCCTGTTTTAAGTTCTTAGGGAGCTCAGAGAAATCACAGGTGCAAAACAGGTTAAGCTTTAATGTTTTTTTGTTTTTTTTTAAAGATAATTCACAATACTTTAATAGTATGCTTATATACACTACTGGATATGGACAAAAGTGTGTGGACACTGGAGCATTTCACCCATACGTAATTGTTGGACATCTTCTTACAAAAACATGGACATTAACTGATGTCGTCTGGATTCAAGATTTCCACCTTTCCACTTTCAGCTTTTTGGCGAAAATTGATTTGACAAAGCTGTAATATCAATCAGGGAAATTCAACATGCAAATTAATCACACACACACACACACACACAAAAAAAAATGCGACTGATGTGGAAAGATCTTAAAGACATAAAGTTAGACGGTGTGCGCCGCCAGTTTTCTCAACAAGCCAAGAAGACAAGTTTGTTTTTCATCTGAAACATTTCCTCGGGGAAACACCACATCACAATTCATGGAAAAAAGACTGTGTAAAGTTGTGTTAAATTGCCTTTTTTTTAAAACATAAGTTTACATTTGGGCCACCAAAAATACACTTTGGCTACCAAATGTAGGGACTTAAAAATATTAGCATCACTATAGTGGAAGAAAAAGCAGCCCGGGTCAACATGTCCACATACTTTTGGCCACATAGTGTATTAATGCATCTCTAACAGGTGTTTGGTTTTTTTTTGTTACTGAGTTAGGTTAAGGTCCAACACCTCAATACAAACACCAAAAAAAACACTGTAGGTCAATGTGTTTTTTATTTTTTATTCATTATTTATTCTCAAATCGACCACTTGAGCTCCACAACAACACTGTTTTATATCCCAAATTACAATTTTTTTAAACGATCATGAAGTTACTTTTCTACATTATGTAAGAAAAATGAATTAATGTCACCAAAAAATCGGGTAGAATATTAGAGATAACAGGAGCAGATAAGGTGTTTTGAGATTTTGATGTGACGCCTCGGAGGTTCACGAGCGAACAGAAAAAAATGGAGAACGTCTGCAAAGAGATTCCTTTTTGTGTTTTTGTTTTGTGTTTTTTTTTTTTTTCCTCATTCCTGTGATTTTAAATCTTGAGGTACAACAAAGTTTGACGTGCTAACTAACTAAACTGTGTAACACTTTACAGATCTACACTAATAACACCACTACACACACACACACACACACCGACACACACACACACACAGCCTCAGAGTACACCTCTCAGTATTCTGCTAAATCTCAGTGAAGGGACGATTCTTAACTTATTTATTGTTTCTAACTATTCCGTGGAGTTAACTCTACCAATAACTGTGTATTTTTATGTGAGGGGTGAAGTCGCCTTTCCGTACTGATCTACGATGACGTGACGTGTGTGAAGGTGAGATTTAATCCCACACGAAACAGTATGTATTACCTCGTTTTTACAGTTAGACACTGTCGTCGCTCACAGTGGAAGTTTGTTCCAGTTCGAAGTTTTGCGAAGGCTCCTCCTTCAAACTCTGAGCTGATCAGAGCTGCCTTTCACATGTTTCCTGACAAAAAATATCTCCAGACCTCCATTTTGAAAGCTGGACATGCGGCTATGCTAGTATTAGCTGTTAGCTGATATCTGTCGCGATGCCTCAAACTCACCTTTTGCTTTCCTCTGTTGGACAAGTGTTCATGAAAGTGGTAGAGCCTGTGATGCCCATTATTTCAATGAGAGTAGGTAAAGTTTAGGGCTGGGTTAAAAAAATCGATTAATCGGTTCGAATCGATTCTTAAAATCCCCAAATCCATCTTTTGGAATGTGTCTTTTCTCCTGCAGACGTGTGGTACAGCTTGGCGTTTTAACCCTGTTAGCGAGTTGTCGTAGCGCCAAATCCTGTGGTGCGAGATTTTGCTAATTTTAGCGTGTTTTGGTGAGGTCATGTTTAATGAGAAGGACATTACTAATGTAACTATTACTTTGGGGTTAATTCTTAATGTAAACATTAATATTGTTAATAATGCACCAGGGTTCCTAAAGGGTTCCTTGTATAATTTACAGCATTAGTTCTCTGCACATATCTTTCATATCCAAGCAAACTTGGTATTGTAACTGAGATATCCCTAACAAACCTAACCAAATATCAAATTGAATTGAATCATGAATCGACTTGATTTGGGACCTTTTTGAATCAAATCGAATCAGTTTGGGAAATCTGAATTGATACCCAGCCCCTGTAAAGTCTGGTTGAAAAGCTAGATGTTGGCGCATTACGTCACACACAGCAACAAGAGAAATTCTCTGCACGATGTGGTTTTTGTCACGTTAATCTCTATAAACAGATAAATGCACATGAATGCAGAATCTGTAGGCGAGGGACAAAATTTTGCTAGTAGTCTGGTAGCCCATGGGTCTAACGGTATAGACGAATCCGGCGACCGCTTTGTGTTTTCTGCCATCTTGCGGCGCCGCCATTCCTACGGTGGCACGTCGTGTCCGTCACTCTCTGTGTCTGCTGGTTGCGTTTGGAAGAGAACCCCAAATTTGCAAGACTATGGCGAGATTTTTCATGTTTTCGGTCAAAATGTTCACTGTCACGACACCTCAGGGGTTTTGGGGTTCGGATAATTGCGGATAATCAGATTGACGACGGTAAACTCTGTAACTGATGAAGGTTCCTTTTAGGATGGTGATATTAATGTCCTTAAATTTTACGCGGTAGCTTGATGTTGGTTGTGACAATAGCCAGAGATGGATAATAGAAAAAAGAAAAAAACGGACCACTTTAACCATTTTTTTCTGTTGAAGTAAGTTGCCTTGAAATGTTGAATTTTCTCAGCTTTTTACAGTATCGTTTTTACATTATATAACATTTTAGCCTACTTCATAAATGAGACAAAATAAGTACATTTAGACAGAATTAACAGGCTCTTGTTTTTTCCTCTCATCAGTAAAACAATACACACATTTTAAGCGCTTTATAAAAGATGCACTGCAGACATAAACCATAAATTTTGCAGAATTTCTTCCATAGTCTTTTATTTATGAAGGGACCCAAATAAAATCTCCTGGGTCACGACCCAGTCTTTGGAAATGACTACTTTAAGGGTCATTCTAGATGATAATAATAATTGTGGAATACGGTAAAGAGGCAGATCTAGAGAAATATTCATGGGGAGGCAAACGAGTGGCATGGAGACTTCACATCTATCAATATTTGCTTGGAAAAGCCCCAAAATGAAGATATTTTAACTCAAAAACATGACGTTGTTGTGGCATGTGAGTGAGACACTGAATAGAAATATCTAAAGGTGGCAATAAAAACCAATAAATTGTTTTATTTTCAAAGCTTGAAACATTTTTCCAAATTCATGTCTTTATTTCATTGAACATCAGCTCATCACTTCGCCTAAAATGTGGCCACCACAGATCGTTTAATTCTAAGCATTAGAGCTGCTGCATTCACTTACACTCGGATTTCAGAGTTTCAGTCTTGGTAAATTTCCATCCAGCCACAACGTTTCATATATATGTTTTGAACTGTCCAAAACTGGGGTGGTAGCTGTGGTGGTAAGACACCTTTTAGGCCAACCCCGCTAGATCCGCCCCTGCCGTGATATTATCTGAGACGGATGCTGTGCTGTGAAAATCTGATACCGTTGCAACCCTAACGTGCATTCATATTCAGAGATCTGTTTATAGAGATTAGCCTCCAACTGCAGTCTCCCGTCTCAAGTTGCTAGCTGGACTGTAAACAGTGAGTGGCACACAGAAAATGAGCTCTTGTTTCCGATATCTGTTTCTTCGTCATCAGGATGTCTGCTGGCTACACTGGAAGTACGGAAATACGGTTCACGGTTTACGTCTCACTATATAAATTTAAAAGCGGCGGAGAAACCACAGACGAAAAGGCAACTTCCCCCCTCTGCGTGTTTTTATGTACGTGTATATAGTTATTCTTCTAATTCTGTGTTTGACCTGGGAAAGTTTCAGATACACAAGGGAACATTATTACAAGTGCTTCAGTGGATTCAGCGAACGATCCGTTTCATTCATTATTACAGACGTTACTGTGGAAAACGAGAACAGTTGGGAGATGATGTCACTTGTTTGCTCTGAAAAGCGTTTTTTTTTTTTTTTTTTCTTGAATTATGTGAATGAAATCACACGGAGTGATCTGCCTTTTTTATTGTCATTATTGTTACACTCTCACATGTTTCAAGAAAATCAAGTTACTGATATTTACTGATAATGAGTCTATTTTTAAACAGCTGAACGAAGTCGGTGAAAACTTTTGAGAGACGTTAGCAGCGGTTATGAGAGAAACGCAAACTCACACTGTGAGCAATTTGGCTGATTGTCAATGGTTTTCTTTTGACTCCTGTTATATTACTTAATTAATTAAACTCATTTATTTTGATGGATAAATGCAGTTTGGACAAAATTCAAGATATTTAAGACTTAGAGATGTTACAACATCATTTTTTTAATGTCAGATATTGATTCCAATACCTGAACTTTGTGTGTATTGGCTGATACAGAGTACAGATCCAATACTGGTGCAAAATATATATATTTTATTTTATTACTTTTTTAGACTCACTTTAGACTCATTTTAGGCTGCATTGGAGGCATTGTCAGTATTTGTAATACTATCGGAGCAACCCTGTTTGAGACTTACATGTGATCATTGGTGATTTAATATAATTTCGGATCAGAAAGTACAGAAATCAAGTTCAAAATATCATGTAACTTTTTCATTTGTCAATTCAAATGCAACATATCCTAGACTGCGTCGTAAAATTGACATTTCAGTTGTTTGCATTGTCTTCGACTGCTGGTTGCTGACAGGCAGTTGCATTTTTAAAAGACATCAAAACAGCCTCACATTTATCCACATTTTTTCCACTTACGGTGTCAAATCCAAAAAATAAGTTTCCTGACTTAATTCGCAGGTTGTTTGGTGTCGTGCTCGCTAGTTTCCACCATTTTGTATTAAAGCTCTAATTTGACATTTTGGGAACTACGATAATTTGCTTTTTTCGCGGAGAGTTAGATGAGAAGATTGATACCACTCTCAATGTCTGTGTGCTAAATATCAGGCTATAATCAGCATCTGGTTTGCTTAGCTTAGCATAAAGACTGAAAATGTGGAAACATTCTACCCAAATGTCGAAAAATCCACTTTCCTCCTGCCAGCACCTCTAAAGTTCACTCATTAAGACACTTGCCGGTTTAAATGTACAAAACCACAAAGAGGTAAGCTAGCTGATTTTAACTAGTCAGACTGCTTAAGCTAGCCTGCCTCTGTGTTGCAAACAGCTAGCCTTTTGTCGTTTTTACACTTTGATTTCTATTAATGTCACTATTAGTCAACATTGTGAAATACCATTTGCAGGGTTATTAACTGCCGATGTTAATGGAACCGTACACAGACACAGAGTCTGTTTAAGCTAGTCAGGCTAGTGGTTTTAGCTAACAGGAAACAGGAGGACAAGCCAGCAGATTCTTCAAGAAGTTATTTTTGGACAGATTAAACAAATAAAATGTTAATTAGTGTGCTTTAGAGGTGCTTTAGATCAATTTTGTTACCTTAGCACACAGCTAGGTTAGCTGTGTCCATTGTGTATGTGAAGCTAAGCTAACAGTCTTGTGGCTACAGTGACACAAGAGTTGTATCCATCTTCTAATCCAGCTCTTAGAAACAGGCAGCAAGACATCAGACCGATGCTGAATTTTACTTAAGCGGAGTACAAGGCATTATTTTCTCAGTATTTTCCCAACGGTAAATGGGAATTTTAATTTTTGATTTTGTTAAGCTGAAATTACATATCTTATTGTCTAATTGTGCTTCAGCCAATGATTTTATTAATGTCGCTCATGGTGTGAATGCATGTTTTCCTTGAGAGGTCTCAAAACCCTGAGAAGCAGCCGTCCTCCGAGTTAAAAGATGCCTTATTTCTGTTGGTTCTTGTTGAGTTTTTAACTTGACTGTAAAAGAGGGCGGAAGCTCGAGGGAAGAGGTGATAACTTTTCTGGAGTATTTTCTCGTAACCACTGATAACCGCTCTCCAAACACGGACTGACAGGCAGGTAGATTTACGGTACATGCTAGCCCGGGTTCGGCCTCCATCAGCTGTACATAGAGAGGTTCATATTTTATATCGACGATGTGCAATTCTCACGAAGGGAAAGTTACTGAAACTCAGAGCTTTTTTTTTGTTGTTGTTGTTGTTGTTTTCTATCGCGATCTGGGTAAAACAAGACAAGGTTTGAAATGTTTTTTGTGGATATTTTCACATAAGGTTTTGTCTCGCTTTGAAATGAACTTTTTTTGTCAAAATTAAGCAGTGATGGAGGGAAAATTTGTTTCTTACAAATAAAATCAAGTGCACCTAAAAAAAATCAAAAAACCCAACAGATTAAAAACATTTCAGACTGTACATGTTTTTGTCCAGGTGTGTGTGTGTGTTTAACTATCAGGGTACCGGCTTGCTTGTTTGACTCTGTTGAAAAAATGCAGTTGATCTGTTTTATTGTTTGTTTTTTGTTTTTTTTTTTGTATCAGTGTCGATCAACAGGGTGCGCTTGTTTCGGTTTATCCACATTGGTGCGGTTGCGTCCTTACCGACCGGTCCCGTCAGTTTAAAATCCAATCGCCCACTGTTAGCTGAACCGAAACAAGCGCTCCCCATTTGCTGTTTAACTTGACAGCGGGAAGGAATGTGTGTACAAACAAAAGAGGGCATGAAATTAACATTTAGCCACCAGCCAAAGACTTCAACATTAAATCTGAAACTTTATTGACTTCAGTGGACAAACAAAACAAATACATTGATGTCCAAAAGAAGTATTATACCACTTTTTGAAATAGTCTTCATATTTTGCACACTCAGCGCACTTTGGCCCCCCTGGAGAATTTCTTCAACTCTGTATTTGTTGGCTGGTTGGCCCCCCCCCCCCAAAAAAAGTTAGTTTCACGCCCTGCAAACAAAACCAACAAAGAGTTTAACATCATGTGGCTTCATGATGAACAAGTTTACAACCGACTGATGTTTTATTTATTGTTACTATCTTGAAACCGTGACCTGTGTATTATTCCTAATGACATGCTGCTCTGGCTCGTTCAACTGGAAGTAAAAACAGATGTCTTTTAAACTTCACCGGCTCCTCGTCTTTTTTTTTTCTCAAACGGTTTGTTTTGGGAACATTTCACCTCAGTTCACATTAATTCTTAACTCTGAAGGTGAATTATGTTTGGGGGGTCAAGCCGTATGGAAAAGATTAGCATAATTAACGTCCCGATAATACCATATATGGCTGCGCTTCCTGTCTCATATGTCAGGAAGTGTTCATTCATGAAAATGGCATCAAAGAATAAATAGAAGAGCTTAAAGAGTTTGGAGTTTGACGTTGTGCTTTCAAAGATCCAGAAAGGAAGATCATTTATTCATTATTTAGTCATTTTAACAGTGTCAGCAGTGGAATAAAAGACCTGATAGAGCAAAGAAACAGGAAATACGAGCACTTGCTTTTTGTTAATGTCATGTTATTGCAGGGTTGGACTGTCACTGAAGTAAAGAAGAAATGTCTTGATGTGAAAATGACTTCAAAGAAAAAAACAGGACTTGCCACAGGAAGGCTTCTCCTTAGCCCCCTCCTCCCTCTCTTTTGCCATTCGTTTTTCCCGTTTCTTTGCTTTAGCAGGTTTTTAATTCCACGGCTGACGCTGTTACCCAGTTACGAGCGTTTGTTGAATCTGACGTGGCGTGTTCATACAAACCCTTCATACGAGAAAAAGTAAGAGGAATTTAAGATAAGAATACAAAAATGTTCTTGCATGAGGCCCAATGTCTGCTATTCAGGCCTTAGAATGACGTAATTGGTCAATCAGAATCAAGCATTTAAACACTGTGTGATAAGACGAATTACTGTAAATAAAAGATGGACGAGGCTTCTTCTCTTCATCCCATGGTACAAAAATGAAGCTAAAATATCTGAATACAGGTGTCAATCACAGCACGAAACCACATTTTTATATCATCAAATAACTAATTAAATGCAAACTGATCAGAAAAATTAACACTTGAACAAACATCAGTGTGATAAGAACTGTCTAAAATGACAGAGACCATCTCTGGGGGAAAAAAACGTATTTAATGTTTTAGTTTTGACCATGTGCCATCATCATATTAACGCAAGGAGGGAGGATTTGTGACCTGTACCACAGCCGGCCACCAGAGGGCGACAGAGATGCTTTGGCCTCACTTTTCAAGCCTGTCCACCTTTACACTAATGTGTGTTTAAGATGCACCCAGAGAGAACAACCTGGACAGTAATAAAGTTAAAAAATAAAACATGATGATATAGCATCCCAATATTTATTTTATAAACCATAAGTAGTAACAGTGGTGAAGGTTTACACAAGAAAATGGAAAAAAAAAATCTAAATTTGAACATCTGCAATCCATGTCACCCAGACCAACCACATGTTTTTTTGAAGAT
This sequence comes from Lutjanus argentimaculatus, assembly GCA_034769285.1. Classification (NCBI taxonomy): domain Eukaryota; kingdom Metazoa; phylum Chordata; class Actinopteri; order Lutjaniformes; family Lutjanidae; genus Lutjanus; species Lutjanus argentimaculatus. The sequence continues at coordinate 13,517,665 of JAWZSL010000018.1, forward strand.
AAGATCATGTGATTTGATCAAATCACCCATAACTAAATGTACATTGTCTCTGAGGTCAAGAATAAATATTTGAACCTCATAGTGAAAAAAAAAGTTTTTCATGACTATTATTATATGTTATAACCAAAATACTTAACAGAACTAATTTGCAAATGTGCTTTAAATGAGATAATGTGAATAATCAGAATTTCCACTGACACAGACTGTAAATCTGAAACTCTTGATAATATACACAAATAAATCTATAAAATTAAGCTTAATGATCAAAAATGATTAAAATATATATTTAAAAAATGCAGTGGAAAAGCATCAGAGTGGATCAGAGGCAAAAGAAAACCTGACTGTTGTGTTATAGCTCTGGCAGTCAAAAGAAAACAGAATCTCCCTGCAGGAAGTCAGTAGATGATCATGTTGGACCAGCAGGGGGCGCTGTGGTTGTGACTTTTCAGTTAAAGGGGCTATATGCGAAATACAGCTTTATTAGCTTTCAGGAATTTTACTTTAGCTATGTACACAACTAGTGGTGTATTGACCTCTGGAGTAGAGAGTCACGTGACGCGCCCTCTGTGTGTGTTGTTCTGGAGCCTCTTTTTTGGTAAGCCGGTCCGGCCTCGCGTGTGCATGTTAGTGCATGTGAACCCCTCCTCCTCTCCTCCCCCGGAACCATTATGCCACCCCCGTATATTTAAAAGCACTGAAGGACTGAAGTTTGACTCGGAGCTAGCACTTCTCTTCTCCTGGACCAGTAAGTAACTTTATTAATCATCACATACTGTTTGTTAGTGTTCGACTAATGTTAAACATAATGCATATCATGTCCATTTAGTCTAGGGTGGGCAAACGGTTGGGCTCGAGCTGTTGCCTCTCTAGCATTAACTACATTTGAGGCTCTGTGCGGTTTTGTTTGCAGGGCAGCAGACAGCCGCCTCTGCATGCTGCTGCTCAGCTTCATTCTTGATTATATAGCCATGGAGCGAGGTAGAATTCATACACAAAGTAATATTCATCCAACCGCTGTGGCTGTTCTAGTTATGTTACAGGCTGAGCAGTGGGTGTGTGACACAGGTGTGCGGCAGCAGTATCCTGGCTAGTGAATGCGTTATATCAGCCGTAGCCGCAGCCACGGTGGATGAGATGGTTATAAGTTAATTTTTCCTCTCTGAGAGAGACAAAGAGGAGGAATAAGGCTGTGTCTAACTCCTGCAGTGTTGGATATAAATTGTCCCGTTCTCCACTCAGACTGGTCCCGGTTTTGTTGTTACCACAAACAAGCTAAAGCTATGCTAAATGAGTTAGTGTCATAATAGACGTCCCGGTTCAGAGCCTAAAAGCTGGGAGGTCATGGTTATGTTCACAGGCTGTCACCAAGGTATATTGCAACACTGTTATATTTGAAAATAATGTGGATGAATTGAGAGAAGTTACATAGCATTACCTCAGTAAGCCATGCCGACATGGCTAACGTCAGCAATAAGCATTATAAAGTAGCAAGAGGGAATAGTAATGCTTACTGAAAGTCAGTGTGTTATCACATTGTATGCCCACATATTCTTACTATAGCAGAAATGGAGAGAAATGAGTATGAAATATGTGAATGTGGGTGGAGCAGACGGAGAGCAAGGGGAAGGCGAGCGGAAAGAAGGGGTGTGCCCCTGAGCCAGTTTTGTTTTGGTGTGATGCAGACCAGAGCTGCGACGTCTAGTGTTGAAATTGGAATCGCATTTAGCTCCTTTGAAGTCTGATCAGATTTTGGAACAAGACGCAAAGGAGAGCTCCAAGAGCTGCAGCTCAGAACAGCAAAACCGTGGTCAAGAAGATGTGTAATCTCTTGTTGCATCACTGCATGTTTTGTCGGATGAACACAATAAGCATGCTGCTTAATGGGTTTGTGATTTCTCACGTCAGTATCATGTTTTAATACATTAGTTTGGGTGGAAATGTTCCCAAACAAAGTTTAATACTCTTTAATGAGACCACTAATGTCAGACTGGACAAAATCAGAAAGATGCTTTAAATACACATCCAGATTTGTCAAAATCTCAGAATTTCGAAGGCACACAAAGGACACGGAGCCGAGCCTGTCATCCAGCCTTTCATCACTGGCACAGTATGGGGGTGCAACAACAGGGGACGAATCAGCACAATTTTTACTATCAACATACTTTTTAAGCATGTTGATGTGACACACACAAGTGTTTTCTTACAGTCGGGGGTCTGGATTACATAATCTGTCTCACTAAGTTTACGATCAATCACATACGGACCGGAAAATTTAGCATGCAGTGCAGACCCAACCATGGGCAGCAAAACTAAGACGCGTTTGCCAGACTGAAATGTCCATGCAACAGTCTGTTTGTCAAACTTTGTTTTCATTTTGGTCTGGGCGACTGAGAGGGAGTCACGGCCCAAATCACAGGCACGATGCAGTCGTTCACAGAAAGAACTGACGTAGTCGAAAATGTTTACACTGGAGCCAGAATTATCTGCACGCAGTGTGGCCAAAAACTAAATCGGCTGGACTGAACCCAAGAGACTCTTGAGGAGCTTCCCGCACGGCAAAGAACAACAGCGGCAAGCCCTCATCACATTCACGGTGTGACTCAGTGCAGAACTTGTGAAGCAGACTTTTTAGATTTTGATGGAATCTGTCTAATGCACCCTGGATCTCCGGATGGTACACGCTGGAGTTATGATGTTTAACCTTCAGCTGGGACATGACCTGGGCAAAGATTTTGGACATGAAATTGGAGCCTTGGTCACTTTAGATGTGTTTAGGGAGGCCAAATGTAGAGAAAAACTGAACGAGTGCTTTTACAACGACACGGGACTTTAAAGGGTGCAAGGGAACAGCTTCAGGGTAACGTGTAGCAGCACACATCACAGTGAGGATGTACTGGTTATCAGACTTCCTTTTTGGAAGAGGACCAACACAGTCAACAATAACATGCTCAAATGGTTCACCGATAACAGGGATTGGCCTCAGCGGAGCAGCAGGAATCACCTGATTTGATTTACCAAGACTTGGCAAGTGTGACACAAACAACAGAATTGTCACAATGTCAGATTTAAGTCCAGGCCAGAAGAAATAATGGAGGATATGATTGTATGTTTTTTTTTATTCCAGAAGGACAGTAGGGACAGTAGAACTACAATTTGGCACACAGACCTGTGTGTAAAACCAGAGCCAGGAGACCAGTGGTGCATTAGGACACCTTCATCAAGGCAGTAGGACACTTCAGACTCTTCACTTTTGGGATTTTTCATTAGAGAAAAACAATGAGACACGGTAACATCAGATTCCTGAGCTGCAGTCAGTTGTTCTTTGTTTACTGAAAGGTTTTCAACATGAGGCTGAAGCTCAACAGAAACAGGTGTGTTTTCTTTACACTCTGAATGTGGGCTTGTTGGATCAGAGGAACTCATGAAAGAGTCTCTAAGATCCACCAAGTCACCAAGTTTTCATGCCTGAGCACAGGTTATATTTTGACTCCCCACGCTAAAACATCTGAGCCCCAATAACACCGAGTTGAAAAAGGGAGAACGTCACCGTGAATGAGTGATTGCTTTGCATCACTGTCCCGCAGGATAGTGATCTTTATCTCACACCAGAGAAACTGAGCTGTTCAAGATAAATGGTGTGCAATCAGCGTCAATTTGGTCTTTTCTTGGTGCCAAATTCATACTTTGCATGGAGGGATGGTTTGGTTTGGCTTAAACCGATTGGAGACCGGGTTGATTTCTGATTTCTGATTGGTTTTGACACTTTTGGTTTGCTCTTTTTTTTAAGAGTGGGACAGGAGCCGGTCAGGTGTCCCTGCTCATGGCAGCAATGACACTCATGGGTTTCAGTGGCAGCAGAGGCAGCAACAGAGTTGTGGCAGTTAGTTTTAGGGGATCTAATTTTTTGGTCGGTGGAGACCAGATCACGACAAACAGGTGGGGAGAAAACACTTTTGTGTGTCAAAGTGACTTCATCCGCCAGCAAGGAAGTGTCAGCGAGACACGTAGATTTCTGCTCATTCAGGTAAGTCACAATTTTCACTGGAAGCTGATTCTTAAATTCTTCCATCAACATGAGCTTGTGCAAGTTATCAAAAGTTTGAACATTGCCGGCCTGACACCATTTATCAAACAGAATCTTTATCCCTGGCGAACTCACATATGTTTGGGTGGCAGTTTTTTCACATTTTCTAAATTTTTGCCTGCATGCTTCTGGCGCTAACTCATAAGCACGAAGGACGGTGGCTGTCCAGTGTCATAATTAAGGGCGTCTTCAATTATCAGAGGTGCACACTTCTTGAGCTTTTCCCACCAGCTTACATTGGAGCAAAAGAGGCCAGACACTTTTGGGCCAGTTTAATGTAGCAGTGATGTGTTCAAAAGCATTGAAATATGAATCCACTTCTGACTTTCTGAAAGGTGGGACTAATGCGATTTGCCAAATAACATCAAAGGTGTCTTGGGGAAGACTAAATGGTGACTGTGTGGTTGAGGGACTGGCTGCTGCAGCAGCTCTCCGCTCTATCTCCAGAACTTTCAACCTTAGACTCATGGCTTCCACCTCCAACTCCCACTTTGTCACCTCAACCTCCTTTATGTGAAGACTTAACCTGAGTTCTTCTGCCATCACACCAGTTTGAACTGAGTGGGACAGGAATACCAGACACAGCACCGAGCTCAGTTCCCTCTGCAGGGGCTGTCTCTCCAACAGATCACTCAGCTTTTTATGCAGAAGCTCTTAAACTCCATAGAGACAACAAGGAAGAAAATAATCAAACTTACCAGACACAACGATGAACAATGAAAGAAAGAACGAACGAGCCCCCACATCATGTTATGTCCGGTCTAGGGGAACCCTTGACACAACATGATAAGTTGCTCCCCCATTCTTCCCACTCCAAAAAAGGCCAGCAACACAAGTAAGCCAAGTTTATGAGGAGCAGTTTTATTTTAATTCAGAAGCCAAAACAACAAACAAAACTCTCTAAATTAACCCGAACTTCCCTGAAACAAAACAAAATATAAAAAAATGACAAATCACGAACCTAACTTTGAAAATGAAAAAAGCAGCTGCTTTAGCATTTTAATTTCGTTTTGTCTGTGAAGGTTCTCAGTCATCCAGGTCCTTGAAGATGTTTACGTCTTCAAGAACTCTATCAAGTCCAGTTGCCTACGACAAACCTTGCTACAAATACATGTTACAATGACAATAAAGATATTCTTCTATTCTAAAAAGGATGTGTTTTTTTTGTAAGAGGTTTCTCCATCCTACAGACTGCTGGTATTTACAGGCATATATATAGTATATAGTCTGTGGACCCTCCCCATGACCAATCGCGCGGCAGCAATCAAGCTGGGTAGGCCAATCACTGGGCACCACCTGTTCACAATTCAGTCACTCAGGAGAGAGAGAGAGAGAGAGAGAGAGAGAGAGAGAGAGCTCACACACACTCACACACTGAGGAGAGAGAGGACACTGCAGCAAAAATGACACAAGCCACCCACAGGGTCATAACAGTTGTAGTAGGTGGTGCTGTCGAGGGTAGAGCCGGCTCTATAAACAGAAGTGAAAATAAAAAATCAATTGCAAGTGAACTTTGTCAGTCCTGGAAATCAGTGATGGAATTTAAATCATGAATTATACCAGGAAGTGTTCTACTCACCGTTTCCAACAGTCACAATGACACATTGTAGCTCAGAGTGATATTTGTCTGAACTGTGGAAATAAATGAAGAGATGTGTCACAAAATGGGGCGTACATAGACATTTGCAAACTAACACAAGAGCATGTTTTAGTATTATACAACATGCAAAAAAAGCACAGTGTTGATTTATCAGTGATGGCCGTTGATGCTGAAAAAGCATTTGATCGTCTGGAGTGGCCTTTTTTGTTCAAAGTCCTAGAAAAATGTAATTTCCCATCCGAGATCATAGATTTTGTACAATTAATATATAAATATCCTACTGCTAAGATTTACACAAACAATGTACTCTCTGGAGAAATCACATTAGAGAGGGGTACCAGACAGGGTCGCCCACTTTCTCCTCTTCTTTTTGCTTTAGCTATAGAACCACTGGCAGAGAAAATAAGACAAGATCCAAAGGTAACAGGTGTCACTATAGGTAAGCAACAATATAAACTTAATTTATTTGCAGATGATCTTTTGATGTATTTAAGAAGCATTGAAAAATCTATTCCTCCTTTGTTGAAAATTATCTCTGAATATTCATCTGTCTCAGGTTATAAAATTAATATGGGAAAACAGAAATAATGGCAGTAGGGAAACAAAAAAACAGATCACAGGATTTACAAAAATCATTTAAATGGACAACTAGTATCAAATATTTAGGATGTGTAATGAGTGACAATAAGCAACAGATATATAAACAAAATTTTATGACATTATTGTATAATATGAGATCTGACATGATTAAATGGATGAATCTTCCCATAAACCTTACAGGAAGAATCAATTTATTTAAAATGACATGGCTTCCTAAATTTTTATTCCTGTTTTCAACAGTGCCAATTACCCTCAAAAGACATCTTTAAAAAACATATTCCATTATTACAAACTTTATATGGAGGGAGAAAAGTCATAGGTAAGTTTTACATATTCCAAAATTGGAAGGAGGATTTAATCTGCCAGATCTAGAACTATATCACCTTGCAACTCAAGCATTTTACCTACGCCATGTAGTTAAAAACACAACAGAAGAACGGTGGATTCACGTTGAAAATGCACAACTTTATCCTCAAAACCTTTTTTCATATATTTTTTTCAAAAGAAAGAACAACAAGCTCTATAAATTTTATAATAAGGAACTTGGCAACAACATGGAGAAAAATGAAGAGCATACTAGAGCGAGTCAATAGCAGTTCCCGAAAAGCACTTGTTTATGGAACAATCCTTGGATAGCTCTTCAAAATGCACCATTAAGCTGGTCTACATGGAGGGACAGAGGTATAGAAGTCGTTGATGATTTAATGAGTGGAAACAAATTCATCTCTTGGATGGATCTGAAAAAAAAAATAGTCTGTCTAATCAATAATTTTTTAAGTATATACAACTCAGAAGCTTATTCCAAACCTTTGATCTTCAATCATCCAAACAGGTGAGCAATTTAGAAGAATTAATATTTGATTCAGAAACAGATAAGTTAACAGGTAAAGTTTACAACATCTTGCAGAAATCGTATTCTGTTGCTACTTTGCTGAAATCTAGAACACAGTTGTGGAATCTAGATTTAAAGAGAACTGATATTGACTTAAGATGGAGTGATTGTTGGAATTTAACCAGCAATATAACAATAAATGAAAATTTGCGTTTGATCCAATATAAAATAATGTATAGAACTTATTGTACAAGAGATAAGGTGAAGAAATATGATGGAAATAAATCTGGGAATTGTCTTAAATGCGGAACAACAGATTCACTGATCCGTGCATTTTGGGAATGTAACAAAATTCAGAAAGTTTGGTTTGAAATAGAACATTGGCTATCAGAGACATTGGACGTAAAATTTAATTTTGATCCCTCAATTTGTATATTACAGGACATGCTATATGACACTGTGAGGTATCCACAGAGTTGGATTGCTCTTTTTTCCTCAATTGTATTAAAGAAACTTATATTTCAAGATTGGAAATCCAAACACTCTCCTACACTAATACGCTGGAAAAATGAAATGTGTTATTATTTGAACATGGAAAAGACAATAGCCATGGAGAAGAACAAATTAACTCAATTTGAAATCATATGGGGAGAAATATTACAAGCATTAAGTGCATAAGGAAATGAGGGAAAAAAGTGGTCCATGTACTCAAATTTGATTTGAGGTTTTGCTTTGTCCTAATTCCTTTACTTGTTCTTTCATCGATGCAGTTGGTATACAATAAGATAAGTGGATACAATTATTAGTTACAATCTAAAAGATTGTTTTGTTTTTGAGGTTATAAAGTGGGAGAGATGATCGGACATGAATATGTAGATGTTGAGCTTGTATGTGTGATATGTATTACTGTAAGTCTTGTTCTGTATTGTTTTCTGTTTTGTTTTTCTTTTTTTTTTCGTTTGTTTAATTTTGTTTGGTTTTGAGTTTGTTTGTTTGTTTGTTTGTTTGTGTTTTGTTAGGTCAGTGTGTCTAAGTTTTGTTACGATGGAAAGCGTTTATTGTATATAGTATAATGAAAAATCAAAATAAAATCTTATAAAAAACCAAAATGGGGCGTACATTTTGGAGGGAAAAAGTAGAAAATATAAGACAAAATTATAGCTGCTGCGCAGCAATGGTCGGGGCCCGGCAATTTTAGGCAAAATTAGGCAATTCTGAGCAACAAGCAGAGTGTAGGAAGATGAAAAAAAGGTGGCATTCTAATGTGCATTTTACATCAGTTGAGGCTTGAACTCACAATTTCTGGCACAAGAGACTCTGCATATTGACTGATAGCTAAGCCAAATAAACAGGGAAAAGAGACAAGGGATAAGTGTTGATAAAGAGTATTTGTCTCTCCGCAAAACTGCCTGGATCATAACTAGACAGATCGTGTGTGGCTTCATAAACTGACTAAGCCAAGGATCAGGGTGCCGGGACAGCAGCCATCCATGCCATGGAAAAGCAAATTTCAAAGTGAAAGTTCCAAAGCTGTAGCACATATGGTTGATTTGTTGTGAATTTTCAAAGTTTTGAAATTTAGAGGCTTGCTGTAGCGCCACCATCAGGACAATTGGCCTGTTTTTGCAGCTGAGGCAATCTGGCATGGGACTGGACCTTTGTGCAAAGTTTGGTCATTTTTCGTGCATGGGAAGTAGGATTTCCTCGGAAGAAGAAAGAAAGAAAGAAAGAAGAAGAAGAAGAAGAAGAAGATTGAGGAAAACAATAGGGTCCTGGCAGCTTAGGCTGCCCGGCCCCTAATTAAACCAAATAATTCTGCTTCCTGAACTTACTCATTCTGTTTCAGGTAATTAAGGAAACATTTTATTGCTAAAACATCTGTCTTTCATCATTAAAATGTAGTTATACTGACACAAGTGTAAACAATTCCAAAGTATTTCCACTTCTGAAGTCAAAATACTGACTTCTTAACCCCCTGAGGTCGACCATGTCGTATACGACATTCATGCACTCTATTTACTAAGTAGATGATAACTCTGCAGTGGTGTGTGATAAAGACTTATGGCAAAAAGCTATGGACAGCTGACAACTGTGTCGTTCCAAAGAGGGGGCCGACATGATCGTAGCCCTTTCAGATGCATTTATAATCCAGCCTTGAAGTTCAGTGACTTTTTGGAGTCCTGGGCTTTAAATCCGTCATGATACTGAATGTTTTTTATGATTATTTATCCATTTTCCGTGCTGAAAACAGTCATTGTTGTCCTTAGGTCTGTATTAGCTCCATGCCCATAATGCTTTGTGTATCTGTTGACCAGTCAGAGTGGCCGTGTGTGTCACGTGGCATTTAAAGGTCCGTAAAGAGCTCAGTCTCCAAATCTTCTATGACCTGCAATGATTCGCCATTTCACCACGATCTGTGTGGATCTACACTATTCACTGGACTACTGAGGCACACAAAGTAAGAATAGAAGAGTGTAGATCAAGTAAATAATGTGCAGATTGTTATTTGTGCACTTAGATAGCATGGATAGACGTGTGTCCAGGACGGATGGATTATTTCACGGATATGCAGTCATTTATATTTTTACACATCGTGTTGTCTCTGTGGATCGGGAGTGAAGTGAGACGACAGGCAGCCATGTTTGACTGGGAGAGGACACGATCGATAATGGCGACTTCATCACGGCGAATTTCCACGGAAAAAAAATACTTGAAATGATTCTTCAAAGTGACGATGATGAAGATGAGGAGCAGTGAGGGGCAGAAAATGACGATCTGACAGACTGGAGAGGATTATCAAGACGGATTTGGAGTAAGTTGCCTGTATTTATTTACAGTATGTATGATATGAAGGATGTGAATGTGAAACAATGAATACATGTACATGGGTAGTTCATTACTTATTGTATATTTGATGGTTATTTGTGTAGATCTGCAGACACAAATCAGTACAGAAGTGTTATTTTTCACACTGTGGGCTGGCTGGTGGGGGTTGTTGTTCTCAGGGACAGTAGGTAACTGTGTGAACACAGGATATTTTGGGGGATGGGGGGCTGTGGTTCTTAGGAAGAGTAAATAACTGCATGAACACAAGATGTTTTGTTTTATAAGGCTGTGTGAGCTCTTGCTCTGCTGTGAATACAGCACACAGCATACAGATGTGTAGAATAGGTATGCAGGTTTCAGTGATATGAGAAGTGAATACAAAAACACTGATTTGATTTATACAATCTCATGTCTTTTTTATTTGTTTTATTTGTTTACAGTGGTGAAGAGCTGCAGGACAACAGCCCAGTCCCCCTCCCCCTTCACTCACAGAGCCTGCAGGAGGAGCTGTCCACTGGTAGTCAGTCCTGAACTGTAGCAATGGGGCCTTCTGCCAGAGGCACACAGGGACCACATATTTGTGCCAATCTCTGCTCGAACTGATAAAAGCAGGTGACTTTTGTATGGAAACATAACTTCCAACACTGCAGGCTGATGAGGCAGGTCAGTCAGTCTCCCCCCTGGAAGTGTGAAGAGTCTGATGTGTCTCACTGCAGACAGGAACTGTTTTCAGACATGGCATTCATAATTTCTATGGACATAAGAATGAAAGTACTTATCTTGTAAAATATGTGAATAGTTTTGGTTCTATGTTGACTAGAGGGTTTTGGCTTGTTTCCCCTGATCACCAGGACCTGAAAGAACAATATTCAAATGTCAAAAACCTATACCTGGACTTTCACCCTGTGTTTTGAATTAAAGGGAAAAAATAGGGCTTAGACCTCAGAGGGTTAACTGCTTGGGCCACAAAGCAGATGGGGTAGCTCTCTCCATCTTGGTCCTCAGAGGGTGTCCATCTCAGGATGAACTGTCCTGCTCCTGTTGTAGCCTGGTTTACGTTGTACGGCCCACTGAACAGCAGCTCAGAGATCCTTTAACAGACAAAGGAGAAAACATACAGATTTTGAAGCAACATATGCTGCCATCCAGACCACAGCTTTTTCAGGGTCGTTCCTGCTTATTTCAGGAGACGATGCCAGACACATTCTGCACGTGTTAAAACCCAAGAGTCGAGTCCTCGATTTGCCTGCCTGCAGTCCAGACCTGTCTCCTATTGAAAATGTGTGGTGCATTAGAAGCCAAAACAACAGAGACCCCGAACTGATGAACACCTGAAGTCATATATCAGTCAGGAATGGGAAAGAATTTCACTTTCAAAACTTCAACAATTAGTGCTTCAGTTCACAAACACTAACTGACAGTTGTTAAGAGAAAAGATATATATCACAGCAGTGGTGGACTGTTGTGTGAGGGGCAGGGGCCAAAAAAAAAAAAAATGGGCACCTGGTGTATGTGGTGGGGCACCAGCATGCAAGCAAGGTTGTGATGCACTTTATCATGTTTTATCCACTGAAAGTGCACTCTCACTTTATCAGATTTGTCAACTAGTGGCAACTTATAGACGGCAATTTTTGTGTCCACTGGAAGCACACTCTAGAGGGCACTTCATCATGTTTTCTCCACTGGAAGTGACTGTGTAAGGGGCAGGGGCCAAAAAAATAAAAAGGCACCAGGTGTATGTGTTGATGCACCAGCATGCAAGCAATGCTGTGATCCACTGAAAGTGCACTGCAGAAGGCATTTCATCACTATTTTTTTTCACTGGAAAAGCACTCTAGAGGGCACTCTGTCAAGTTTTCTCCATTAAAACGGCACTACAGAGGACACTCAATCATGTTTTCTCTACTGGACGGCCACTTTAGAGGGCATCATGAGGGATGACGTCAAGCTGAAGAAGGAGTTCTATCGAGCCTGGTTGGCTCGTGGGACTCCTGAGGAAGCGTCAGGTACCAGCAGGCCAAGCGTGCTGCAGTCCCAGGTGGTTGCAGAAGCAAAAACCCGGTATGGGAAAAGTTCGCGGAGGCCATGGAGGAGGACTACCGTTTGGCCTCGAAGTGATTCTGGCAAACCGTCCGGCGCCTCAGAAGGGGGAAGCAGTTACCTGCCAACACTGTTTACAGTGGAGGTGGGGAGATGTTGACTTCACTGGGGATATTGTCGGGCGGTGGAAGGAATACTTCAGTATTACCTCATACGTCAGTCCCACTGACACGCCTTCCGTAGAGGAAGCAGAGGCTGGGGACTCGGAGGCTGATTCACCCATCACCCAAGCTGAAGTCACTGAGGTAGTTGGGAAGCTCTTCTGTGGCAGGCAGGGGTGGATGATCCGCCCTGAGTACCTCAAGTGTCTGGTTGTTGTAGGGCCGTCTTGGTTGACACGCTCTGCAACATCACATGGCAGTTGGGGACAGTGCCTCTGGACTGGCAGACCCGGGTGGTGGTCCCTCTATTTAAGAAGGGGACCGGAGGGTGTGCTCCAATTACAGGGGGATCACACTCCTAAGACTCCCTGGTAAGGTCTATCCCAGGGTACTGGAGAGGAGAATTTGGCCGATAGTCAAACCTCGGATCCAGGAGGAACAATGTGGTTTTCGTTCTGGTCGTGGAACACTGGACCAGCTCTATACCCTCCACAGGGTGCTTGAGGGTTCATGGGAGTTTGCCCAACCAGTCCACATGCGTTTTGTGGACTTGGAGAAGGCATTCGACCGTGTCCATCGTGGTATTCTGTGGGGGGTGCTTCTGACTATGGAGTCCGGGGCCCTTACTAAGGGCAGTACGGTCTCTGTATGACCGGAGCAGGAGCTTGGTTCGTATTGCCGGCAGTAAGTCAGACCTGTTCCCAGTGCATGTTGGACTCCGGCAGGGCTGCCCTTTGTCACCGGTTCTGTTCATCACTTTTAATGGACAGAATTTTTAGGCACAGCCAGGGGCCCGAGGGAGTCCAGTCTGGGGACCACAGGATCTCATCTCTGCTCTTTGCAGATGACGTTGTCCTCTTGGCTCCTTCAAACCAGGACCTTCAGCATGTACTGGGGTGGTTTGCAGCTGAGTGCGAAGCGGCTGGGATGAGAACCAGCACCTCCAAGTCGAGGCCATGGTTCTCGACCGGAAAAAAGTGGCTTGTCCCCTCCAGGTCGGAGGAGAGCTCCTGCCTGAAGTGGAGGAGTTCAAGTATCTTGGGGTCTTGTTCACGAGTGAGGGAAGGATGGAGCATGAGATTGACAGATGGATCGGTGCAGTGGCAGCAGTAATGAGGTCGTTATACCGGTCTGTCGTGGTGAAGAAGGAGCTGAGTCGAAAGGCAAAGCTCTCGATTTACCGGCAAATCTACGTTCCTACCCTCACCAATGGTCATGAACTTTGGGTCATGACCGAAAGAACGAGATTTCGGATACAAGCAGCTGAAATGAGTTTCCTCCTCAGGGTGGCGGGGGCTCCCTTAGAAATAGGGTGAGGAGCTCTGTCACCTGGGAGGAGTAGAGCCGCTGCTTCTCCACGTCGAGAGGACCAGCTGAGGTGGCTCGGGCATCTATATCGGATGCCTCCTGGACATCTCCCTGGGGAGGTGTTCTGGGCATGCCCCACCGGGAGGAGGCCCCGGGGAAGACCCAGGACACGCTGGAAGGGCATTGTCACTCAGCTGGCCTGGGAACCCTTGGGATCCTCCCGGAAGACCTGGAGGAAGTGTCTGAGGAGAGGACAGTGTTGCCAACTTGGCGACTTTCTCGCTAAATCTGGCGACTTTCCAAATCTTCTTGGCGACTTTTTTTTGTCAAAAGTGACTAGCGACAAATCTACGACTTTTTCTGGTGTATGGAGCTTTCTGGTGTTTGGAGACTCTGACGTGAAAGCACGTATTGTTCTGCAGTTACTGTCCTCAACGAGCAGCGGGTGCTGCCGTGAGCCCCTCCCCCTTCCCAAAGCACTCACAGGCGGTAAGTCTCACAGTAGCCTCGCGCAGCAGTCCCAGCTGCAGTCAGAGCAGAGAGGAGACCCACACCACTCTGCGTCCAGACTGCATAATCATGCATGTGCAACGCCGCCGCTGATCCTGTCCTGGGGGGTTGTTTAGTTTTCCTAAGTTTGGTTTAGTTTCTAACCTTATGCTCCACTTAGGAGCCTACAACAAGTCACAGTAAAACATGGACATTTTTTGCCATGACTATAACATCTTTAACAATTTTTTTGTATGGAGGTTTCATGAAATGAGATATTAACCCTCTGATGTGTATCAAATAACTTATTCCTCTCTCCTACAGCATCCATTACAATTACATGCAAATAACCAATTATGCAAATTAGGCAATGACATCATTTAGCGACTTCTAGCGACTTTTAGGACAGCCAATAGCTACTTTCCTTACTGAGGAGTTGACAACACTGGGAGAGGGAAGTCTGGGCATCCCTGCTCAGACTGCTGCCACTGCGACCCAACCCCGGATAAGCAGAAGACGATGAAGATGAGGATGAAGTTTCTATTCTGACAATTGTTTTATGACTGGTTACGTTTAATGAGTCAAATTAATTGCCATTTTTTACTCCTACAAAAGAAAAATTGAATGGAAGCAATTTAATTTTGCATGAGTCTGTTTGCATCTCAATTAATATCCAAAAAGTTTCTGTTTGTTTTCTTTTGACTTACATGGAATTCTTTGCTTCTGCTTTGATGCTGATTTCCAGGGTCTGATCGACAGGGGTGTAGAGCCGAGCTCTGTTGGCTGGGGTTGGAGGCAGAAACTTGGGCAGATAGAGTCCCGCTGTGCAGGACGGCACCACAGGATCCACTGGACCAACAAAGAAAAACATAAACCTTGAACCTTTCATGGTTAGCAGCTAACCTAAATGACATGATCTCCAAAAACTGATGGTCTCCACTCACTTGAGATCAACTCAGCAAAAGAGATTCAAACTTCAGTGTAGTTTAAGTGTGGCTGTGTGAACAACCTGTCAAAATGTCTTACCTTTAAAAACAAATTGGACAGGTACGAAACTGAGAGCATGGTTCGGAGTTACTGTGATAGTTTGATTCAGGGTGATATTCTGCTTGGGAAAGTCCAGCATCGTCAGCTGTACAGCGTATGGACCTTCATTGCTGCTACTGGTGGGGCTGAATGACAGCGAACAAGACTGAAAAATGATTAAAAAAAATAAGGAAGAAAAGACAAAATTTTCTTTGGTCTATTGAAATGGAAGTAAGTAGACCTTTAAAAACAGAGATCCTGCAATACTGCTGTAAACAAGTCTTTACCAACTGTGTTTTGTTTTTGTTTTTGTTTTTTTGTTTTTTGTTTTGTTTTTTTTTTAAAATTAACTGAAACAAACAACACCAGCATTGTGCCGCCCCAAGCGGTGTGATTTCAGATAGCATGCCAGTGTGCCTAAAGCTGCCAGCTTAAAGACAGAATAACAATGCCCTCCATTACATATTTGTAAGATAAATACAGAGCGGTGAGGCTGATTAAAGGTGCAACATTCCTGTCTCGAACAGGCTGTGTAAAAAGAGACAACAGTGCATTGAGGAAAAAAAATATCCGAACATTAAAACATGGTTCCTTTTGCAGCTAAAATTGACATGAGCCCTATTCATATAAGAAAAGTGCTGCATCTTCACAGTGACCCTGCTGATACAAGAGGCTGCTCATTGCAGAGACAGTGGATGGAGTCCAGCTGCTCACCAGGTTAGGTCCAAGACGGACAGAGGCCAGTGTGATGGCAGGGGCTACAGTACCAAGGTGGTTTCTTTGGCTGAGTCAGCCTCCCAGTGAAGACGGCCGGAAAAGGACTGTACACACCCAACAAGATCAACAGGACGTATATATATATATATCCATGTGATTTACAGGTCCGGCTTCCTTCACTGGGAAGCTGTTGAGCCTGAGTCCTTTGTCCAGCTAACATCCTGCTTGAGTCCTGTTGTCCGCTAACATCACTACAGTTAACAGCAGTTAGCTGTTTTAGCAACTAGTAAAGCTATCTGTCTGTAAATCACCCAAAGTTGAAGCTGACACCCAGAACATACCAGAGGAAAACCAGAAAATGTTTTCTCTGTAAAGTATGATCCGTTTGCACCCACCCAAATCAGAGGATAAAGTTCTAAACCTGGTAGTGGAGCTGGATGAGGTCAAGCTCATGAAAATGTTGTGTGTGTTGTTGCTACTCACTGATGAGAGGCTGAGAACAGATGGTGGTGTGCAGGAGATACACAATGTTTCGTAGAAACATTTAACCTCGTCTCCATCAGGATCAAACGCCAACAGGTGGAAATCTCTCTGACAGTTTGAAGGAACTCTAAGAAAGAAAACATAAACAGTTGTTTCATCACAGTCCTCCACTGTGACTGGACATGGAGCAACCACATGTGCTGTCCAGCTCACATGGTATTCACTGTCTTTTGCATTTCTTGCTCATGAGATCACCTAAAACACATCCAGTTGTTGTAAGATGAGATTTATTTTCATGAAGATGTGTTCAGAAGATTACCTTATTTTTCTGTGTTCATTATTTTGCAACTATATAATTTAATTGGTGGTAACTACATTTATACATATTGTATTCTGCTTTTTAATATAAATCTGGAACTATATAATATAGCACACCTTATGTGCAGGTAATGAGAGTTATGATTAAGATTGGCAGAGTGATTTGTGGGAAGTGAGATGCCATTTTTCTTGTCGGTGTTCAGTTGTCCTACGTTTTGATTCTGACATTAAAGTGGATCGAGTTACACAGAAGAAGCTGTCTATGCGCGTTTGCTTTACCCACAGCTCTTCAATAGTTTAATTCAGTAACAATTAAGTTTATAGTTACGGCAGAGAGAGAACCCTGTCTTATACTATTATCATGTGCATCCTGCCTGTATTCATTTCCTACTGAAGCCTGGGTCAGCAATGTAAGCAGTGCAGAAGTACATGTAAAAACATTATCTCATCTGACTCTATCAGACATCTAAATGTTTAGAGATGTCCAAAGAAATGAATACACCTCTCTTCTTAGACCCTTAATTCTGTTAAGACAAAAAAATCACAATTTATATAAGGAAATAAAGCATTTTATTAACAGAATGATGCAACACCAAAGTTAATTTTGCATTATTTAGTAGTTTGTAAGGAGTCTCAGGTACAAATGGGTTTTGTCCTGGTGTTTGGCAGAGGTGACAAAAGTCCACACATTCTTTACTCAAGTAGAAGTACAGACACTTGTGTTAAGAAGTACTGATTCAACTTCTTCACTCAAGTAAAACTGAAAAAGTACAGGCTTTGAAATGTACTCAAAGTGTAAAAGTACAAAGTCGTCCTCTGAAGGACATTTCTACCAGCTGTGTCTGTGCAAATCTAACTGAACCATCCATTTAGGTTAAAATTGGTCATGATGTTGGCAAGCCAACACGCAAAGAAGCTAAATGAAAATAATCCATAAAGTAATAACAAAATATTTTTATTCTCTGGTGTTTGGTGGCAGCATTTGTTGGTATTGAAGGATCTAGACTTACCTCAGAACTGGCAGTATGGTGGTCTGGGGTGATCTGTTGGTTTGGTCCGTGTCAGAACGGGTCAACAGGATTATGGCAGTCACAGCGAGCCACCGCGTGATGCCATTCATGTTACTTGTCCAGTTGGCACCGTGTGTCCTGTGGTGGAAGTTCATGGATAGTCCATTCTTAAATCATTTCAGATCAATTGGGGGAATGAGGGCAAACAAGGTGGGTAAAATGCAGAAAAATGTGTTAGATCAATTCTACTTTCAGTGGCCCTGAACAAACTGGCTCTGAACTGAGTTGGTCCTCAGGCGCTGCACAGAATGTGTTTCACTAAATGTTTTAATCGTATGATGAGGTACATGATAAATAAATTTGATTAAACATGTTACCATTTAATGAATTGCTGACATGAGGGAGTTGAACAAAAACTGATCATTTAATATTTGCAGTACACGGTGCACTTACCACAGAAACAGAAGCGGTTCTTCGTCAGGAATCTGCCAAGTCATGATTCCTTCTCTCTGACACCACTCTCCACTGCTCTCACTGTAGACCTTGTGTAGCTCTACAGAACTCTCAGTCCAACAATTCCCAAATGCGCAAACCCATTTGTCACTTTCCGTGCAGGTATGAAAGTTCAGTTTATAGCGAAAGACCACCTGCAGTGATAAAACAACAACATCCACAATACAAGGACGGTTGGTTGGGGAGTTTGTAGACAAACAGTTCTGACTGATATGAAATAAGGTTTAAACTTCAGGAGCCATTTCTGTCTTTCTGAAATTTAAACTTACTGACAAAGTCATCATGTTTCCAGGGACCACTTCAAAATAAAATCTGATCCTTGTTTCAGCAGTTAAATGTTTTTAATGTGAAACTGCAGCAGAAGGAAATGTTTGGTTCACATTATCTAAATCACATTATAGCCAAATACAATATTCAAATCTCAGGTGCTGCAGTTTTTTGATAAAGGTAAAATGTGTCACAACATACCATCATAAATGAAGCATGCAGATATACATACCGTGAGTGATCCACTGGTGGTCGGCTGTTTTGGATAAAAAGTCATCGCTGTCCCAAAGTAATTTGCCTGGCAGCTGCATGTAGGCAGCATCAACAGCAGCAGCAGAGAGAGCGACATCATGAACAGTCTCTGTTCACACAGACACTAACACACAGACTCCTCTCCTCTGTCTGTCTCTCTATGCAAGTTCTATGCAAAATAAACTCTTTTTAGGTCCCACAATGAACAATGAACAAAGAAGTCTACTTCAGTCATGGTTATGAGATAAAGATCAACCAGTACTGTCAACTTCCCCCTTTTTTTCAAACAATATTTTAATCTTTTTTTTTTTTCAGCGACATGAGGGAGAACATATAAAAAAGGAATATGACCTGTCAACAATGATATTCAGCCAATAAACACAGAATTTCAGCCAGTCAATAACTGTCAATAGTTTCCAGTGGAAAAAGGAAGTGTTACAAGGCTACAAGTATTTCTCTTCTGACAAATTTGTACTTTTTCTCCTGACATTTTAAGACAAATATCTGTACTTTCTACTCCTCGCATTTTCAGAACAGGCTCGTTAGTTTAGTTTTAATGAATCTGAGTGTCATAGAAACAGAAAAGACAATTCCTGAGTGTGTCCATTGGTGCATATCACACATAACAGATGTAACAAGGCGTAAAACATGTAACGAGATGAAAACCATGAAGACGTAACAAGACAGAAACAACGTAAGAGACATAAAATGACTAAAACAATGTAAAAGATGCAACAAGACAATGATGATGTAAAACACATAACTAGGCAAAAACAACTTAAAACATTTAACAAAACAAAAATGACCAAAAGGATGTAACAAGACAAAAACAACATAAGAAGACGTAACAAGATTAAAACAACGAAGATGTAACACGACATAAAAACACAACAAGATGAAGGCAATGAAGATGTAACAAGACTGAAATGACGTAAAACACATAACAAGATGAAAACAACATAAGAAGATGTAACAAGACTGAAACGACGTAAAAGATGTAACAACACAAAGATGATGTAAAACACATAAAAAGATGAAAACAACACAAATCGTTTCACAGGATGGAAATAATGTGAAAAGAAAAAACAAGAAACAAAATAAAACAAGTAACATGACGAAAATGACAGAAAACATGCAACAAAATGAAAACAACGATGACAGAAACAATGTAAGAGACATAAAACAACTAAAACAATGTAAGAAGAGGTGACACGACTAAAACAACATAAAAGATGTAACAGGACAAAAACAAAGAAGACTTAAAACGACATAAAACACAAAGCAAGATGAAAATGACATAAAGAGCATAACAAGATGAAAGCAACAAAGATGGAACAAGACTAAAATCATGTAAAATATGTAACAAGACAAAAATGACATAAAACACAACACAAAATTATAGCTGCTGCGCAGCAATGGTCGGCAATTTTAGGGAAAATTAGGCAATTCTGAGCAACAAGCAGAGTTTAGGAAGATGAAAAAAAGGTGGCATTCTAATGTGCATTTTACATCAGTTGAGGCTTGAACTCACAATTTCTGGCACAAGAGACTCTGCATATTGACTGATAGCTAAGCCAAATAAACAGGGAAAAGAGACAAGGGATAACAGGGAAACGTGTTGATAAAGAGTATTTGTCTCTTCACAAAACTCCCTGAATCATAATTATTTTAACCTTAGTAGTCTCTAATCCACATAGCATGATACCTGAACATAAGGCTTTCACATTTGAAAGTCCATCCTGCCTTAGCTGAGGCTCGAACTCACGACTTCTGACACTGAAGTCTGTCTTTTATCTCACTGAGCTAATTGGCAAATGACAGTTCATGTGTGGCTTCACAAATTGACTAAGCCAAGGATCAGGGTGCCAGGCAGCAGCCATCCATGCCATAGAAAAGCACATTTCAAAGTGAAAGTTCCAAAGCTGTAGCACATATGGTTGATTTGTTGTGAATTTTCAAAGTTTTGAAATTTAGAGGCTTGCTGTAGCGCCACCATCAGGACTATTGTCTTGTGTTTCCAGTTGAGGACATCTGGCATGGGACTGGACCTTTGTGAAAAGTTTGGTAGATTTCTCATATGGAAATGTTGTACAAGCTGAGGCTTGAACTCACAACCTTCAACACCAAGAACCATCCTCTATCTCACTGAGCTAATTGGCAAATGGAAACACCACTTGTAGCTTCACAAATTGACTAAGTCAGTCACCTGTGTGCAAGACAGCAGCTGTTAGCATGTAAAGGCAGATTTCAAATGGCTGTCAAAAATTCAGTTATTGAGACAAAAATCCCAAAATACACAAATTGCATCTAGACAGCATGGAGATGTTGGTCATTAGTTTTTTAACAATGATTTATTGGCTCCAAAAGTGATAAACTGATGTTTAAAAATGACATTTTTGCATTGACTCCAATTGTTCACATGAGAGTGAAATTCAAAATGCTGTAAAAAATTCAGTTTTTGAGATAAAATTCTGATATTTTCCAAACATCATCTACCATGAGTCCAAAATTTTGTCATTTTTTTTCATGAACATTGAAAATGTATTTAGCAAGAATTTGCAAGTATATGTTTATAATACCGTTTACAGTCAAACATTTTGATGCACTGTAGGCTCAATTTTCAATAAATCAAAAATCTGTGTGGATCGTTTGTGTAGGACAGTCTGAAGATGCTCTGTAGCAAGTTTGGTGTCAATTGAGCAAAAATTGTGGGAGAAGATAGGTTTAATAAGTTTTACAGTTTTTGAAAAAAACAGTGATGGACTTCATAATTTGCAATAGCTTTAAATGTACAAAAGTTTCTTCAGTATTGGGGCTACATTGTGGTGAAAGTTGTAAATCCGTAGCACATATGGTTGATTTATTATGAATTTTCAAAATTTTGAAATTTAGAGGCTTGCTGTAGCGCCACCATCAGGACTATTGGCCTGTTTTTTGCAGCTGAGGCAATCTGACATGGGACTGGACCTTTGTGCAAAGTTTGGTCATTTTTCGTGCATGGGAAGTAGGATTTCCTCGGAAGAAGAAAGAAAGAAAGAAAGAAAGAAAGAAAGAAAGAAAGAAGAAAGAAGAAAGAAGAACATGCAGGATTACAATAGGGTCCTGGCAGCTTAGGCTGCCCGGCCCCTAAATATGAAAATGTAACGTAAGTAACAGCGTAAAATAATGTAAAACATGCAACAAGATGAAAATAAGAAAGGCATAAAAAGACGTCAAACTCATAGCAAGACAAAAATGACATGGAAAGGCATAACGTGTGGTGGAAATCTGAGAATAAGGAATCTGACAAAGAAATGTCCCTTTTGGGAAAAAGGTTTACTTTCTGCGCAGAAAGGATCAGAACAGATACAGAGTGGTACGCAGTCTGCAGGTGTCTGACACCGATCTTTTTAAGCAGCTCTCTGAGAGGAGCTCGTTATGTGTTATCTGCTAGGACAGGAGCTTGGTCCATGTTATCAGCAAGGCCGGGTCACTCCCTGTCATGAGTGTGAGAAAAGGTGAAGAGCTAAGCCTGTGTGTAAATGTGACTACATGCATAAGGTATATGTGAGAGGTTTATGTGTGTGCATAAAGTATATCTGATATGCGATTACATTTCCCCCCTTTTTGTCATTTATGACAATCAAAAAGAACATACATCACAAAAGAGCGAGGAGTATCTCATCAGACACATCAATTCATAAAGATTCAAGACACATCATCATACACATTCATAAACATTAATCAGTTACACCACATCATCAATGTCACAATCCCAGCAGGGCGGAATCCAGTCTCGGGAAGGAAAAAGGTCAAAAGAACGTACTTCTGGAATAAGTTCATACTGACCAACAACAGTCTTCAACAGAGAATGAAGCAGACCTTTGATACACGGAATCACAAAGCATGAAAGCGTCATCAAAAGAAGAATTACCATTAGCACAGGTGTAAATATCTTATCAATATGCCCTTATATCCTGTAAAAAGTGAGGAGAACCAGTCAGTATCCTGTACCTCCCTGTTTTGCAAAGCATTTGCCAGCCTGGACATGGATCGAATGCCCTGGAAAATGATATTGCCGTCAGCATCATTGTCAGGGATGTATGTGCAGCAGGTGATACCTATCACTGCACACACACCACCAGATACAGACGTCAATTGGTCTAAGATGAGCCTATTTTGCATTGTCGCTATTCTCAACGCAGTAAGTTCTTCTAGCATTACAGTCAGTTTAATTTGCCTCTCTGGCTTTGAACTTTGCATAACGCCACCACATATTTTGTTCATAATATCGGGGAGTGTCAGGGTGTAACAACTAATCGTCAGTGATGTCAAATGAGTGTTTTGTGCGATTTTTTGTCTCGTGGAGTTAGTGTAGCATAGGTCAACAATCACCACAGATATTGCTGCGAGGCAACAGTGTGCCTCTGACACCACAAAACCATGGATGCCGTGGAAGTCTTCTGGTGTCGTCCATCGCTGGTTCGCATGCAATTGTTTGTCTCTCAAACGTGTATGTGTAATCTGTTTTATAAGGTAAAGAAACAAAGAGGTTGGGGCAGGATGGATCTGAAGTGCTTATCAGGAGGGTCAGGATGTGCTTGTGTTATCAGAAATTGTTATTTCCAAGGGAGCACAGTTGCGTGGTCAAAGAGAAGTAACCAGTAAGCGCCTGACAGAACATGAGAAGTAACTATGAGGAACAACAGTAACCAGTTCAGCATATAATTTCCCACTACAATTATTCCCCCTTTTGATCATACGTGATCACACGTAAAGGAAAATTATAAAAGATGATAAAAGATCACAACTTCACTGCAAATAATAATTCTTACAAATGGTAACATAATAGGAAAGCTTAAGAGAGTAAAAAACATCCGTAATTACTTCATGAAATATCACGTCTGGAAAAAGCAAAATGCTGTTGTTGCAGATTGGAGAATTCAATATAATAAATGCAAGCAACTGAGGTAGGAAAGTTACATATATATTAGCACGACAATGTCAAAGTCGTCAACAGGATTGGGAACATCTTCAGCGTTGCATGGTGGGAGCCAGTCTGGAGTAGTTAACTGTATCATCTGATGGAAAGCAGTTTTTTCAACTGTAGGGAATGAAGTCACGAAAAGAAGATACATTGAACCTCGCAGGCCGCACCATCCAGGGTGTCTGAATGTGTGCCGTGGCCGTTGTTTGAGTTCCATCGCTGATCCCACGATGGTGACACTGGGCAAGTTCTTGTTGGGAAGTATGACAATACTGTTATAGGTGTCTCTGGCGGAGGTGGGACCCTTTTGCATGGCTGGCATAGATCCAGGTGACTCTTTCAGCAATATTCACTGTCATCTGTGTGGTCAGTAGCACCTGGAATGGAGCGGTCAACCACGTACAACGCCAGGTCTTTCGTCTCAGGTCTCTCACCACCACCCAGTCACCAGGCTTCAGGTCGCGAAGAGGTCCCGTGGCTGGAGCTGGTAGTGCTTCACCTGCTTGTGAATGTTAATTAAAAGAGCTGTAGGAGTGGAGGGTGTGTTAAGGTCATCATAATGAAAATATTCAGACATAGTTCATTCTTGGCACTCTCCGGCCTTGGCAGCTGCATCTGCTCTGGCGTTTTCCTGTGAAACCTGGTCAGTGTTAAAAGTGTGAGCATCAGATTTACACACAGCAACCTGTTTCGGGAACAGAACAGCACCCAGCAGCAGTTGTGACACAAGAATGTGGTGTGTTATAGGTTTGCCAGATGATGCTAGAAAATTTCTGTTTCCAAATTGTGCCAAAATTATTCACAACACCAAAAGCATATCTACTGTCTGTGTATATATTCAATGTTTTGTCTTTTGCTAGATTACATGCTTCTATGAGAGCTGTGAGCTCTGCTGCCTGTGCACACAGTGAAGCAGGAAATGATTTGGCATTGAGTGTATCATGTGCAGTTACCACAGTGAAACCAACTTGATTTTTTTTTTCCTGTGTCAGGGTTGCATGATGCTGATCCATCCACAAACAGTTCAAAATCTGGATTTTGCAAAGGTGTTTCTTGCAAATCTGGTCTGGGGGAACAAACTTCAGTTATTGTAACAACATAGTTGTGTTCTTCTCCATCATCTTCTGCGGGGAGAAGAGTTGCAGGGTTAAGAACACTGCATCTTTTCACAGTGATGTTAAGCATTTCAAGTAGAACAGTGTTATTATGGAGCCACCTTGCTGCTGAAAGAAAAAATGTTTTCTGCTCAAGCAAAATCACTGAAACAGCATGTGGAACAAGTAGAGTTAGTTCATTAATTCAGAGTAACCTACAATGCCTCCGGAGGCCATCACAGCTTTTTCTGCAGCTGCAAAGTCTCTGAAACAGGTAAGAAGTCCTGCAGCCTCTTTTTTTTTTTTTTTGTCTTCTTCTTTAAGTGGATATTATGGTTGACAGGGCCTTTAATTAGTTTTTGGTGTGATCACAACTGGTTGCTTGCCTCTGATTAGACCATTATCATGTCCGCCTTGAGGACCCACAGCGTTTTAGGGACCTTCTGTGAGGCCGGGGTGTTTGTGACTTCACATGTTTCATGTAAATAGGCAAATGTGTGTTGTGTGTCTGGTACCAGTTGAACAGATCTGAGCGTGTAGACAACAAAGGTGAATTTTTGTCGATTAACCTTCAAAGTAGGATTATATTGAACATTAGGGTCAGATATTGATTCTTATAATTCTGCATTAACACATTTTCACATCCACGGACCCAAATCTTGCCATCTTTCTTTCTTGTGTTTGGCAAGTGACACATGTGGATATGAAACAGGGACATTAAACAGAAATTTAAAATCTTAACCACTGAAAGAGAAATATGGTGAAAAATCATCACTTGGGCTTTGTTTTTGTCAATTTTTGTTTAAAGTTACTGTGGCAGCACAAAAACCCTGATCTTCCCCTTTGGTGTACGCAGTACATGTAAGGTCATGTGATTTCATGTAGTCTGTCTCTAGTGTTGTGTGTGAGTGTGTGTGCTTTGTTATAGAGGCAGTAGTTACGGGAGGCACAGGCTGATGTGCAGAGCTTTCATTTCATACACATACTGTATGGCAAGCGTGTCAGGGCTATAATGAAACAAATATTGATTGTCAGACAAAAACCCAGTTCACTTCTTTGAGTAACAATAATCCCTCTGGTGTGGGAAATAAGACAAATATCCCAATATACATGATTACAAGCTCTTCCCATCAGATTTATTGGGCAAACAATCAAACAGCAAAAACAAATGTTTTAAGTTTGCCTGTAACATTAATGCTGCATGATAATGGAGTTGTGTATAATTCCAGGAACGTGTCACCTGATGCCCATATAGACTCCTTGTATCTTCTGCTCATCTTGGTGGTGTTGGATAAAGTGTCAGCTTTAATAACTAGTGTGTGTGCGCAGAATCCAGTCTGATGTGTAGGTTGTCCCACGTCATGAGTCAGTGTGGTCAAAGTTAAAGGTGCTGATACCTTCCCCTCCTGAGCGCCACCCCGAGTCACTCAGTTCTTTTTGAGTTGGATCGTTCTTGGCAGTCCCTTTGGAGGTCAGTATTATATGGTGGTGGTGCCACCGAGCTGGGTCCACAACGTCTCGCGTGGCATGTACGTGTCTCCCCGGATGGCGGCGCACAGTCGAGGTCAAATCCCTGCATTTTTTTGACCACAACTGAACACAGATGAGTTTTGTCTGTCCCTGCTTGTGTTTTTCTCTGTCCCTCTTTTGTGCTTTGTTCCATAGATTTTCTGTTACCTTTCTTAATGTTAAGTCTTAAGGTTGTTGTTTTTTTTGTTTTTTGATTTTTTTTAATGCAAATCCCTCAGCTTGTTCAGCTTCTGATACAGAAACTCCTCTGTGGCTCAGAAAGTCACATTCAGTCACCCAAAAATTGAATCTGTTTCATAGATGATCACCAAGATCACTTTCATGTAAATTATGTTTGGGGAGCCTGACAACTCAGGTCCCATCTGGTGTTTTTACGCTGCTGTTTGTTTTCCATGGTGAAAATAATGTTATTTTTTTATTTCACCTTTTTTTTATACTCAAATTATCAAATTATATCAATTGATTCCACAAAAATACTAAAATTGATTTTGTTTTTGCTTTTTGTTTTTTTGTCTTAATTGATCCCACGGAAATTGATTTTGTTGGATTTTAATCTTAATTTTATTGTACAAAACAAAGAGTTTGCTCCTTTAATTTCAATGAATCTTCTTTATCCTCTCTCTCTCTTTTTCCTAATGTCAGTAGCAGAAAAATGTGTTACATTTCCCTGTTTACTTTATTTTAATCCTTGTGCACTTTTATAGCTTACTCAAACAGTACACAATATTACAGCACCTTGTAATATTTCTAAGCAATATCCAATATCTTTTTCTTGTACTTCCCAGTACAATTCCCCTATACTGTGGTCTTAGTAACTTCTTAAGGTAGACTCGTACCGTTTACCTCCAGGTTTCTTCTAAACCTTGGTTAAAAACCTTGTGATGGGTGTCCAACCCATACGTAATACCACAAAATCTGTCTGAAAACTTTGACAGGACGTTCTCGATGAGACAAGAAGCAGACTGACCGTTGCAGGACAGTGGTCTTATTCCTCATCAGACAGTTCAGACGAAGAGGAAATCTTCACTCCCAGACAACCCACAACAACTAGTTAATACAACGTTACAAAGCAGATCCGAGGAAACTACAACAGGACAGTTTTGTTTTGATGAGTAACACAGTTCATATGGAGCTTAAGTGATAATGAAGAACAGCAACCAAAAAAGTTTACTAGCTTGAAACTAACAAAAGATGTTTAATTTGGCCAATCACAGGCACGAATGAGTCGTTCAACAAAGAACTGACATAGTGGAAAATGTTTACACTGAGCCGAATTATCTGCGATCCATTTTTCACATACGAAGGGGCAAGTGGCCGTGCACAGTGTGGTCCAAAAACGAAATCGGCTGGACTGAATCCAAGAGACTCTTGAGAACAACAGTGGCAAGCCCTCATCACATTCACGTGTGACTCAAAGCAGAACTTGCGAAGCATACTTTTTAGAGTTTGATGAATCTGTCTAAATGCAACCCTGGATCTCCGGATTGTAACAACGCTGGAGATATGATGTTTAACCCTCAGCTGGGACATGACTGGCAAAGCATTTTGGACATGAAATTGGAGCCTTGGTCACTTTAGATGCGTTTAGGGAGGCCAAATGTAGAGGAAGAAACTGAACAATTGCATTTGACCACGACACGGGACTTTAAAGGGTGCAAGGAACAGCCTCAGGAACGTGTAGCAGCACACATCACAGTGAGGATGTACTGGTTTTATCAGACTTCCTTTTGAAGAGGGGACCAACACAGGTCAACAAATAACATGCTCAAATGGTTCAAACCGATAACAGTGATTGGCCCTCAGCGGAGCAGCAGAATCACCTGATTTGTCGATTACCAGAGACTTCATTTGGCAAGTGTGACACAAACAACAGAAAGGTCACAATGTCAGATTTAAGGTCCAGGCCAGAAGAAATAATGGAGGGTAATGATTGTTGTTTTTTTATTCCCAGAAGTACAGTAGGGACAGGTAGAACTACAATTTGGGCACACAACAGACCTGTGAGTAAAACCAGAGCCCGGAGACCAGTGGTGCATTAGTAAAACCTCATCAAGGAAAAGGAGGAGTTAGACAACTTCAGACTCTTCACATTTGGGATTTTCATTAAGAAAAACAATGGGACACGGTAACCATCAGATATCTGGAGCTGCAGTCAGTTGTTCTTTGTTTACTGAAAGGTAAGGTTTTCAACATGAGGCTGATGCAACAAAACAGGTGTGTTTTTTCTACACACTGAATGTGGGGCTTGTTGGATCAAGGAACTCATGAAAGAGTCTCTCAGATCCACCAAGTCACCATTTTTCCGTGCCTGAGCACGAGTCACTGTACACACAGTGGAACAGGGGCAACACTCCTTGCCCAACTAAACGACCAGGTCAAAACAACACACACATCCGCGCGCGCCCAGATTTTCAATTACCTCTGCGATGGAAAACTTTTCGTGCAGCCAAATAATTTCTGAGACGTCCATCAACACCAGCTGTCAGTAGCTGTGGCCTTATGGCAATATTGGAATTTGCCTGACACACATCTGTCGTTGCACAAAATGCAAAGGTGCATGCACTAAACTCATTTTTAACGCCTGATGCTAAAACATCTAAGCCACAATAAAGACCAAGTTGAAAAAGGGAGAACGGAGCCAACGAGAATGATGATTGCTTTGTACCAGTAATCCCGCAGGATACGATGCTTACTCCCACCGAGAAACAGAGGGGGCTATAAGCAACTCATATGTTTTATGGGCTTATAATGGGGGTAATAAATCATAAGCGCCATAACGTAATAACTATCTTGTGCATAATGTAATAATTAACAATCTATTACATTATGAGCAAAACTGTGTAGGCGACTCATAAGTAATAACCAGCTCATAATGTAATAATGCTTATACTGTGAGAAAAGTGTTGCATATCACCATTTTGACCTTTGCCATTCTGCAGGGTGAAAGGACATCTTTTCACCTCTTGATTGTCTGACTATATGTAAGGCAGAATCACACAAATCTCTGCAAAACATGGTGGAGCATTAGTCCATGACTACAAAGCCCTCTAAAGTGACATGAAGAAAAAAAAAAACTGTAAGCGAAGCGCATGAGATACATTATTTCCTACAATTTGATTTTGGTCCGTGCATACTGCGTCCTGGTATAGATTGTTTTAGAAGCTTGCGCACTGATAAATAGGGCTCCCCCCAAAAGCCACTGTGTACTTTGGGGGGCGAACCTACCCTGATTTGTGACGTTCTGAGGTGAAAATAAAAGTTGATGAGCTGATTCTTCTCCTCTCATTGTATCGCGGGTATGGCTGTGAACATCTGAATGGTCAGTACAGACAGCCATATGCACGACAAATCACAATGTAGGAAATAATTGTATCGTCGTGCGCTACGTTTAATATCTCGTGCGCACAATAAGTTTTTTTTTTCTTCATGACAACTTTAGGGCTCCGTACATAACGGCCACACCTGCACACTGACTACTCAGAATTCACTGACAGGCAGAGGTCTGTGTTTGACTATGATTTGTAACATAGGTGGCGACTACAGTAAAGGGTGGGATTAAGGGAACAGGGTTGTTCATGTAGTTTTAAGAGCATTTTCTTTGTTTACTATTGCTACAAAAATGCAGGAAACGTCTACATTAAAAACAACATTTAAGATAGTTATTTTCAAATAATAATTAACACTTTCCTTCTATAAACAGCCTGATAAGACCTTATGAGTTAATAATTTTGGATGTTTTTTATTGTTGGTCCTTTAATGCAATTGAATAAAGGCTTTAAACCTTTTCCTACAACTTACATTAAATACATGAACAGCAGCAATAACATGTTCATTCATTCTACTTTTTTTTGGAACTTGTGAAACTATTACTTTTAGAACAGACCAAAGGTGGGTCATACAAAACATGAACCAGCTCAAAGTTCTTCAGTTGTAAAAACTGCCTCAGGACACCCAAGTAAAAACATAGTCCCAATTTAACTAAACATATCTAAAATAAGGACCATTATTCATAAATTAAGTTAGCCAACAAAAGATCCAGATCCGGGCTCCCATTTGTCAGGTCACTGTCCCCGTGACACTCAGATCAGGGGCTTAAACCAGGTGAAATGGGATTTAGAAAAAAACGAAAACTTTATTTCTTCTTCCAATATATGAACAGTTATATGAACCATCCAGAGGATATGTGTCGAATCACACAATCCATAGCGGTAATCCACCTGGCATATTGGCTGAAGAGCTGACTGATAGTTGGATGCAAGGCCACTTATTTGCATCCACTGCTAAGTAAGAATGAATTGAAAACATGTTATGCTGCTTGTAATCATGTATTTAATGGACGGTAGTAGAAATGTTTAAAAGCCTTTATTAAATTGGCATTAAAGACCAAACAATAAAAAACAGCAAACATTTTACCTCTAAGGTCTCATCAGGCTGTTATAGAAAGAAAGAGTGTAACTTACATATTTTGTGAAAATAACTATCTTAAATGTGTTTTTTTAATGTAGAAGTTATTGTTTCCTGCATTTATTGTAGCAATAGTAAACAAAGAAAATGCTCTTAAACTACATGAACTACCCTGTTTCCCCTAATCCACCCTATTACTGTAGTGCACCTATGTACAAATCATAGGCCAAACACAGACCTCTGCTGTCAGTGAATTCTAGTAGTCAGTGGTGCAGGTGTGGGCCGTTTGGACTTGAACGCTCCACCATGTTTTGCAGAAATTGTGTGATCTGCTTACATACAGACAGACAATCACAGAGGTGAAAGCAGTCCTTTCACCCTGCAGGAATGGCAAAGGTCAAAAATGGTGATAATGCAACACTTTTCTCACAGTATATTAGCCATATGTTACATTAGAGCATTATTACAGTTATGAGTCGCTACAACAAGTTATTGCTCATTAATGAAATAAATTGTCTACATTTTATTACATTATGCCAAAACGTTATTACGTTATGCGCTCATGATTTTTATTACATTTTTGAGCCGATTATACATTATGAGCTTGCTACAGAGACCTGTGTCGAGAAAAATGTTCTGTATTCACATCACACCGCAGGGATAACATGTAAGCAGCACACATCACAGTGAGTGATGTTACTGGTTATCAGACCTTCCTTTTGGAAGAGGAACCAACACAGTCAACCAATAAACATGGCTCAAATGGTTCACACCGATAACAGGGATGTGAGCCTCAGCGGAGCAGCAGAATCACGCTGAATTGATTTACCAGAGACTTGGCAAGTGTGACACAACAGAATGTCACAATGTCAATTTAAGTCCAGGCCAAAGAAATAATGGAGGATATGATTGTTAATGTTTTTTAATTCTAAGTGGCCGGACATGCAATGGTCATGAACTAAACTCAGGACCGAGAAAAGGATCAGTAGAACTACAATTTGGCTCAATGTAATTTTTGGACAAGAATTTTTAATTCATTTAGATCTTAGACACCACCAAAGACTGGATTTAGTTAAAGTCACATTTTTAGTCTTTTAGTTTAAGTTTTGTTTTAGTTAAAATTTGTCCGTGGATAATCATTTTAGTTTTAGTCTCATTTTTTAGTCTAATTTTAGCCTTTTTAAGTATTTTATAGTTTGTTATAACGGTAATAGATTTCTGCAAAATGATGTTTGTCATGGTTTCTTCTAGGGGTGCAACGGATCAAAAAATTTCAACGTTTGCGGATTATATCATAGGTTTTGAGTCACCGATCGGGATCATTTTTCAGATCAGCAAAAAAGAAAAAAAATGGAGGGATTAGGGTAAAATTATTTTAAAAACGCCACTTGGATTTGATCTCTTTCCTGGACTGTAATTATCACCATAGTTTATGTTAATGTAATAATAATGAAAATGTAATAATATAAAATCTTCAAACTTAACTAACTAATTATCACAGTGTTATGATCTGTTTCTTTGACGACAGCAAAGTTACATCAGTGAAAAACAGTCTATTGGTCCGGATTTCACTCAAGGCGATGTGACGGATTTTTAAATCAGTTCGCTCTTCAACAGGAGATGTGCTGCACACAGCACCATCTGTCCCTTCGTTTCACTGCAGAGAGACTGCAACTCTGAACTGAGATTTCGGGTATTATAACTTAAACAAAAGTAACAGAGACAGTGAACGATGATCTCCACACGTAATCTGGGGATTCACATGCGTGCCCCCGAACCGTGGAAGGCGATCCGTATGGGACACAGA
Source organism: Lutjanus argentimaculatus (assembly GCA_034769285.1). Lineage (NCBI taxonomy): Eukaryota > Metazoa > Chordata > Actinopteri > Lutjaniformes > Lutjanidae > Lutjanus > Lutjanus argentimaculatus. Next base: position 13,549,992 of record JAWZSL010000018.1, read on the forward strand.
ATCAACTGCGATCCGTTGCACCCCTAGTTTCTCCCACTGGACACAAGTCGCATCCGCCGTGAAGATAATCCGCTCATCATAAATTGCTGTCATTTCCGCTGTGGAGCCAAGGCGTTCTGTGTGGCAAAACTGGACGTAAGCACCGCCACCGGCGCGGGGAGGTCGGGGGGAGGTCATCCAATCTGAAAGATAGACTGAGAGTTTTTAAATTTGATTTAAGATACTTAAGGTATTGAGGGATGGTTGTAATGCAGGATTGGCCGGCCCCGGGCCCCCCCCCCCCCCCCCCCCCAAGCCGTCAATCTTTTTTCCGTCACATTTACTCGTCAGTGATAATAGAACAGAGATTGTCGTTTAATTTTTGTTGTCCTACACTACTTCTTTAAATTTACGTTCTTGTCACAAATTAGTCACAGAAGAAAAGTCGTCAAACAAAAAGTTTTCGTTTAAGTTTAGTTGACAAAATTAACACTGAATTTTAGGCACACAGGCTGTTGTGTAAAACCAGAGCCAGGAGTCCCATGGCGCATTAGGACACCTCATAAAGCAGTAGGACACTTCAGGACTCTTCACATTTGGATTTTTCATTAGAGAAAAACAAAGGGACACGGTAACATCAGATTTCTGAGCTGCAGTCAGTTTGTTCTTTGTTTACCTGAAAGTGTAAGGTTTTCAACGTGAGGCTGAAGGCTGAACAGAACAGGTGTGTTTTCTTTACACTCTGAAATGTGGGCTTGTTGGATCATAGGAACTTCATCAAAGAGTCACTAACGATCCACAAGTCACCAATTTTTTTCGTGCCTGAGCACAAGGTTATATTTTAACATCCACCACGCTAAAACATCTGAAGCCCCCAAAATAACACCGAGTTGAAAAGGAGAACGTCACCGTGAATTTAGTGATCTGCTTTGCGTCACGTCCGCAGATAGTGATCTTTATCTCCCACCAAGAAACTGAGCTGTTCAAGATAAATGTTTCTGTAATCAACATCAATTTGGTCTTTTCTTGTTCTGCAAATTCATACTTTTGCATGGAGATGGTTTTGATTTGGATTAAAACTGAACAACCGAACCGAACCGAGCAACAGAGTTGTGGTAGTAATTTTTAGGGATTTAATTTTTGGTCGGCTGGAGACCAGATCACTACAAACAGGTGGGAAGAAAACACTTTTTGTGTGTCAAAGGACTTTCAAACCCGCCAAGCAAGGAAGTGTCAGCGAGACATGCAGATTTCTGCCATTCAGGTAAATCACGAATTTTCACTGGAAGCGCATTCTTAAATTCTTTCATCAACATGAGCTTGTGCAAGTTATCAAAAGTTTGAACTTTACTGGCCTGACACCATTTATCAAACAGAATCTTTCTCCCTGGCGACTCCACAGATGTTTGGGTGGCAGTTTTTTACATTTTCTAAATTTTTGCCTGCATGCTTCTGAACTAACTCAAAAGCATGAAGGACAGTGGCTTTCACAATGACATAATTTAAGGCGTCTTCAAATTGTCAGAGAGTGCACAACTTCTTGAGCTTTTCCCCACCAAGCTACATTGGAGCAAAAGAAGGCCAGACACTTTAGGCCATTTTAATGTAAGCAGGTGAGCGATTTCAAAAGCATTGAAATATGAATCCACCTTGTGACTCACTGAAAGTGGACTGAAGTTGCATTTGCCAAATAACAATCAAAAGTTGTCTTGAGGAAGACTACATGGTGGACTGTGTGGTTGAGGGACTGGCTGCTGCAGCAGCTCTCTATCTCCAGAACTTTTAACCTTAGACCTCGTGCTCCTACCTCCAACTCCCAGTTTTGTCACCTCAGCCTCCTTGATGTGAAGTCTTTAACCTGAGTTCTTCTTGGCCATCACACTAGTTTGAACTGATGGGGCAGGAATACCAGACACGTGTGCACCACTGAGCTCCAGTTCCCTTCCTGCAGGGGCTGGCTCGCCAAACAGACCCCTTTCACTCAGCTTTTTATGCAGAAGCATTCTCAGGTTTATCAAATGTTTTAAGCAGAATCCTCCAATTAAACTCCATAATCGCACCTCCCCTCACAAGAAAAAAACAAAAACTGCCACAACATGCAGAGAACAACAAGGAAGAAAATAATCAAACTTACCCAACACCAACAATGAACAATGAAAGAAAGAACTAATGAGCCCCCGACAACATGTTATGCCCCGGTCTAGGGAACCCTTGACAAACATGATAAGATTGCTCCCCCATTCTACCCACTCAAAAAAAGGCCAGCAACACAAGTAACCAAGTTTATGAGGAGCATTATTTAATTCAGAAGCCAAAACAACAAACAAAACTCTCTAAATTAACCCGAACTTCCCTCTGGAAACAAAACAAAATATATAAAAATGACAAATCACAAACTAACCTGAAAAATGAAAAAAACAGCTGCTATTAGGCATTTCAATTTCGTTTTAACATTGTTACAAAAGATATTCTTCTATCTAAAAAGGATGTGTTTTTTTGTAAGAAGCTTCTCCAAGCCTACAGACTGCTGTATTTACTGGCATATATGTAGTTTATAGTCTGTGGACCAATCCCCATGACCAATCACCGCAGCAGCATCAGGCTGGGTAAGCAATCACTGGGCACACAAGAGAGTAGAGAGAGAGTGAGAAGTGAGAGTGAGAGAGTAGAGAGAGAGAGAGAGAGAGGCATCACACACACTCACACACTGAGGAAGAGAGGACACTGCATGGCACACATGACACAAACCACCCACAGGGTCATAACTTTGTAGTAGGTGTGCTGTCGAAGGTACAGCCGACTCTATAAAAAAAGTGAAAATAAAAAATCTATTACAAGTGAACTTGTCAGATCCTGGAAAACCGGTGATCGGAATTTAAATCAATGAATTATACCAGGAAGATGTTTCTACTCACCGTTTCCAACAGTCACAATCGACACATTGTTAGCTCAGAGTGGATATTGTCGAACTGTGGAAATAAATGAAGAGATTATTACAAAATGAGGCGTACATTTTGGAGAAAAAAATAATTAGAAAATATAAGACAAAATTAAACCAAATAATTCTGCTCTCCTGAACTTGTGAGACTTACTCATTCCTGTTTCAGGTAATTAAGGAAAACCTTTACTGCCAAAAACAGCTGTCTTTTCATCATTAAAATGTATTATACTGACACAAGTTACAACGAATTCCCAAAGTATTTCCACTTTTGAAGACAAGAAAATACTGACTAAATAACTGCCTGGGTCCACAAGGCAGATGGGGTAGCTCTCAGTCCATCTTGGTCCCTTCAGAGGGCTCCATCTCTAGGATAAACTAGTCCTGCTCCTGATGTAGTTCTGGTTTACGTTGTACGGCCCATTCCTGAACAGCAAGCCCAGAGATCCTTTAACAGACAAAGGAGAAAACCATACAGAATTAGCGGAGCAACATATGCTGCCATCCAGTAGACACCACAACCTGAGCTTTTTCAGGGTTGTTCCTCTTATTTCAGTGAGACGATGCCAAGACACATTCTGCACGTGTTACAACAAAGAGTCGAGTCCTCAGACTTTGCTGCCTGGCCGTCCAGGAACTATCTCCTATTGAAAATGTGTGGTGCATTTATGAAACCCCCGCTCAAAATACAACAACAGAGACCCTGAACTGATGGAACACCTGAAGTCGTATATCAGTCAAGAATGGGAAAGAATTTCACTTTCCAAAACTTCAATCAATTTGTGTCTTCTCAGTTCACAAACACTGTTAAAGAAAAAGATTGATGTATCACAGCATCTGGACTCCCTCAGAGTGTGTGAGGGCCAAAAAAATAAATGGCACCTAGGTGTAGTGTGCACACTCGAGAGGGACTTCCTCACATTTGTCAATTGGAAGGCACTATACGGGGGCATCTTCTGAAGTTTTCTCCCACTGCACGGGCTCTCAAAAGGACACTTTAACCACATTTATCCACTGGAAGGCCACTTCAGAGGCACTGAGTCAAGGTTTATTCACTCGAAGTGCACTCTAGAGGGCCAATTTAACATGTTGTCTTGGACACTGGGCCACACTAGAGGGCCATTTATCTACCACAAGGGGCTTCCAGGAAGGCCCAGTTTTACTGCATTGTTGTTTTTTTTTGTTGTTGTTCTTTCATACCTGGGCACCATTAGGGGCAATGTCCCTCCTGCGATCCCACAGTGATAAACATGCTTCCCATCCCAACTTATTTTGGAACGTGTTGCAGGCATCAAATCATAATGAGTGTATATTTACAAGAAACAATTAAATTAAATCAGTTTGAACATCAAAATCTCTTATATGTCTTTGTACAAGAATTCAATTGAATATAATTGAAAAAGTTTTGGCAAGTAAGTTTTTTTTTTATTGGTGTTCGGGTTTGTAGTTTCCTATTCATTCTATTAATTGTTGTATGACTGGTATATTTAATGAGTCAAATGAATTGCAAGCTTTTACTCCTACATAACGAAAAATTGGATGAAACTATTAATTTTGCATTATTAACAGCATTGTCAAAAGCTACAGTTTTCTGATCTGGTCAATTACACAGCATTCCTAAGGTCTGTTATTTCTGTATACAGACCGTTGTTATGAATAACAGACTGTTGCTAATGGACACCGTTTCTGATTCGACCCTCCTGCGAGCACCCACGTCCTGTCATATCAGCTCCCGGTAAAAAGACGTCTACCACCCTGCATAAAGCAAAGAACACCAATACTTTTCCTGTTGCTACCGCAGAGAAAAAAGGGATATTTTTCCAATATCAATTTTAATATTCGGAGAGAACGAAGTCTGTGGATTCCATGGTTAATGGCGGACCAGTCCCACAGTGAAGAACAGAAAGGAGAGAGGAAAACAGCACAGAGAAAGAAATGAGATTTGAAAAGACATAAGGAGCTGAACGAGCAAGGAAACTGACAAAATTGAAGAGGACAGACATGAATAAATACTCAAAACGGAACACGGTATGGGGCCATGACTTTTGAAATGTTCAGTTTAATGTGAATTGTAACCTAAGTAGCCTCAGTTTTTGCTTCTGAGTTTACATTACAAACTGGTGTTTATTTGTTTGTTTTTTTGTTGTTGTTTTTCTTCTTTTATCTGAACCAAACAACAGCAGCATTGTGGCCCGCCCCAGTTCCAAGTAGAAACAAACTGACAGTTTTTTTCAAGCGGAACAATGAACATCTTTTCCAAATCAATAAAATCATATTTAAATCAACATCTATGTCCAAACTTTGATCTTTAGTAAGTAGCCCTGTAATAAGCTTTGCGTGGGATCCACCTTGTCAGGGTGATTCTCTGTAGTGCCCACTCTCCATCTACATTATCCTTATTTAGTTGCATTTGTTAATATCCAAAAAGTTTCTGTTGTTTTCTTTTGACTTACATGGAATTCTTTGCTTCAAGCATTGATATGCTGATTTCTGGTCAGAATCGACAGGGTGGTAAAGCCGAACTCTGTTACTGGGTGAGGTAGAAACTTGGGCAGAAAGAGTCCCTCTGTGCAGGACTAGCAACCACAGATCCACTGACCAACAAAGTAAAACATAAACCTCCGAGCCTTTCATGGTTTAGCAGTGCTATGCCCCAGTCCTGAGGGGAACCCTTGACACTACATGAATAAGTGCTCCCCCAGTCTTCCCACTCCCAAGAAAGGCCAGCAACATCAGGCGAAAAATAATCAGACAAAAAGGGTTAAAAGAAAAGAGCTTCTCCCCTCCTACTAACTGCTCCTGATATTTAATAGGTATTTACAAAAGTTTAAGTTTTAGCTTACTCTACTCACAATGTCACAATCTTCAAAACTCGACAGAACCCAAACTAACTCTTCTACACAGCTTCCTCTGACAAAACAACCACGACAACATGCATGACATTTGACCCCCCCTTGTGTGGAACGGCTGAGGGAAACTCAGTCAGCGCGAGGTTCAAATAGACCTGGGCACCCGCTCTCCCCCTGACCAATCCGTACTGCGGCAATCAGGACAAGATAGCCCAATCACCGGGCACCACCTGCTCCTAATTCACACACTCATTCATGCAGCAGATAGAGAGAGAGAAAACAAAACTGATGAGAGAGGAGACACTGCGGCACAAAAATCATGCAAAAATATCACAAATGATCCACAGGGTCATAAACAAAGCCGCTAACCTAAATGACATGATCTCCCCAAAAACTGATGGTCTCCACTCACCCTGAGAATCAGCTCACAAAAGAAATTCAATCTTCAGTGTAGTTTTTAAGTGTGGCTGTAAGACCAGCCTGTCCACAATGTCTTACCTTTAAAAACAAATTGGACAGGTAATGCTATTGAGAACGTTGTTGGAATTTTAATGGATAGTTTAATCCAGATGATATTCTGCTTGGAAAGTCCTCCATCCTCATCTGACAGTGTTTTGGACCTTCATTGTTCTACTGTGGGCCTGAAGTGACAGCGAACAAGACTGAAAATCGATTAAAAATAATAAGGAAGAAAAGACAAAATTTACTTGGTGTATTTAAATGAAAGTGAGTAGATCCTTTAAAAAACAACCCTGCAATACTGCTGAACACAAGTCTTGTCATTACCAACTGGTTTTTTTGTTTGTTTTTTTGTTGTTGTTTTTCTTTTTTAACTGAACCAAACAACAGCAGCATTGTGCCCGCCCCAAGTGGTGTGAGTCACAGATAGCATGCCGGTGTGCTATAAATAAAAAAAAAATGAAGCTGCTGGCTTAAAGGCAGAATAAACAATGCCCTTCCATTACATGTTTGTAAGATAAATACAAGCTGGTGAGCTGATTAAAGGTGCCAACATTCCTGTCTCGAACAGGCTGTGTAAAAAGGACAACATGCATTGAGGAAAAGAAAAAATTATCCGAACATTAAAACATGGTTCCTTTGCAGCTAAATTGACATGAGCCCTATTCCATATAAGAAAATACACTACAGTGATCCTGCTGAATATAGAGGCTGCTCACTGCAGATACAGTGGGTGGAAGTCTAGCGCCCCACCACATCAGGTCCCCCCACCCTCAGACTGACAATAGACAGTATGATGGCAGGGGCTACAGTAACCAAGGTGGTTTGTTTTGCCTGAGTCAGCCTCCCAGTGAAGAAACGGCTGACCAGAGACTGGAACGCACCCAAAAAAGATCAACAGACATAAAGTATCCATGTGATTACGCTCTGGCTTCCTTCACTGGAGGCTGTTGAGCCTGATTCTGTTTTCTTCTAACATCAGCTATAGTTAGCAGCAGTTAGCAAGGAGAAAAGCCAGAAAATGTTTTTTGTATAGTATGAACCAGTTTGCACGCCACCCGGATAGTTGGATAAATTTCTAAAGTTGGTGCTGGAGCTGAGCGAGGTCAAGCTCAAGAAAAATGTTGTCAAACTGCTGCTACTCACTGATGATAGCTGAGAAACAGACGGTGGATGCCAGAAGAGACACTGTGTTTCGTAGACACACATTTAACCTCGTCTCCTCAGGATCAAACGCCAACAGGTTGAAATCTCTCCTGACAGTTTTGAAGGAACTCCTAAGAAAGAGAACATAAACAGGTTTTTCATCACTGTCCTCCACTGAGACTGGACAAGGAGGAAACCACATGGCTTTTTCAGTATTAAGCGGTTTGTAAGGAGGCTCAGGTGCAAATGGTTTTAATAATAATAATAATTATAATAATAACATTTTATTTATCAGGCGCCTTTCGTTGACACTCAAGGTCACCTTACATTCATCAAACATAAAAGCAGACACAATATTAAATAGACACAATAAAAAATAAAAAAAATACAATTTAAATTAGACATAGCAGTTGTGATGAGAGGGATGTAAGCTAGTTTAAACAGATGGGTTTTTGATTTGAATTTGAAAATGTGGTATGAGTCTGTATTACAGAGGTCAGGTGGGAGTGATGTTTCCAGAGCTGAGAGCAGAGGGGCTGAAATGCTCTCTCCCCATGGTAACAAGACGGAGCAGGGGGGACCGTGAGATGGATGGAGGAAGAGGATCTGAGGGTGGCTGGGCGGGTGAGCAATATGAAGGAGGTCAGAAAGATATGAGGGGCGAGTTTTGACAACCTTTGAAGGTAAGAGGAGTATTTTGTAGTTTGATAGCGATGTGTGATGGGGAGTCAATGGATCTGGAATTGTAGAAAGGTGGATGTGATGGCTCTCTGAAGGGGAAGTCGTGTGAAGATAACGTGGCAGCTGAGATTTTGGACCTGTTGTAAGTTATGGAGGGGTATTCTGTGGAAGGCCCAAAGAGAAGAGAGTTACAATAATCCTAAACAGGAGGTGACCAGAGCTGTGAACAAGAACAGCAGTGGAGTGAGGAGTGAGAGAAGGACGGAGACGGTTGATGTACAAAGATGGAAGTAGGCAGACCGAGTGATATTATTGACGGGGAAGGCGAAGAGAGGGTGTCTGTCAAGGACGACACCCAGACCTCTTGACCTGTGGGGAGGGAAGAGATGGAGGAGTTTATCAATGGGAAATAAGAAGTTCTGGAGAATGTTTAATGTTAGATCTTGTGCCTAATTAAAAGAAATCTGGTTTATGCAGTTAATTTAAGGAAGTTTTGAGGTGAACCAGGATTTTAATTTCAAGAAGGCAATTGGTAAGGGACGAAGGTGGGAGTGTGGAGTTGGGTTTGGTTGAGAGGTAGAGCTGGGTGTCATCCGCATGAGCAGTGAAAGTGAATATGATTTTGCGGAGAATGTTGACCGAGAAGGGAGAAGGTAAATGATAGAACAGCAGGGGCCCCAGGGACAGAGCCCTGGGGGACACCTGAGGTGAATGGGAGGTGAATGATTTTAACTGGATGAACTGAAGTGCGGCCTAAAAGGTATGATTGAAAACCAGTTAAGAGGGTGTTTTTTGATTGCCAAGTGAGGAGGAAAGTCTGTCCAGAAGGATGGTGTGTGGAAATTGGTGTCAAAGAGCCGCAGTCAGATAAGCAGAAGGAGAATGGATAGGTGAACCGGAGTCAGCAGCAAGGAGGAGGTCCATTTGTGACTTTAAGGAGAGTTGTTTCAGTGCATGAGGGGATGGAACCAGATTGGGATTGTTCATAAAACTATTGCAGGATAGATGGGTAGGAGTTGAGCAGCAACTGTTTTTTTTCAAGAATTTTGGAAAATGAAATGGAAGATTTGAAGAATTGGAACGAAAATTATAAGGTTATTGGGATCTGAACAAGGTTTTCTTGAAGTATTGGAGTTACAGCAGCTGTTTTGAGGCGGAAGGAACAACAGCCAGTGGTAAGGGAAGAATGTATGAAGTCTGTGATGAGAGGGACAGAGAGGGGAGGGAGGCTTTTACAAGGACCAGTTGGAAGAGGTCTAATTTGGCAGGTACATCAGAGAAGATTTGGATTTTTGAATGAATTTGAGACCTTCACTGAACTGAGGGTAGGGGAAAACTGAGAATGAATAGGTGGGGCAAATGGATATGGGGGCAGAAGTTGAGTGGGTCATAAGCTGTTGGTGAATATGTTCCGATTTTTGAGAGAAAAATGATACCAAAGGTGTTACAGAAATCCAGAGGATACAGGTGGGAAGGAAAGTGAATCCGGCGGTTTTTGTAATATTTGTAAGTAGGAGAAAAGGGCCTTAAGAGTAACCCCTCATTTGAACTGATTAAACCAGAATAAATATATGGATTTGGCTGTAGAAATGTTGTCTTTGTAGTTAAGAATATGATTTGAATACATTTGTGCACAGTGAGACCATTTTTCCTATAGAGTCTACAAGTTGACGTACTTTGGTTTAACCTGTCTAAGAGTGGGAGTGAACCAAGGTGGCAGTATGAGTGAATGAGACAGATCTTGGTTTTTGAGTGGAGCAAGAATTGTTTTAGAAGGTTATGGAGGCAGTTGTTGTAGTGTGAGAACAATTCATCCTGGGTATAAAACCTGTCCAACACTGTAAGACTATTAATACAAGAAGAAAATTTCCAAGTTGAGTCCTTAATATAACGGAAAGTTATTGCCGTGGGGGGTTAGATTTGGAGAGTGAGAGATTAACACTGAACGATAAAAACATATGGTCTGAAGCGTGGAGGGAATCTGCTTTGCAGCCAACAGATATAATACCTGAGCAGCAGATTAAGTCCAAAATAAGTCCTTAAAAACATGTGTGGGAAAATTGACATATTGCTAGCAGTCCAAAGCTGTCCACAGCAATGTGAAGTCTTTCGTGATAATATTAATATGGCATTGTCCATATGAAAACCGTTTAAAATCCCCAGAGTAATATGTTTGGTGAGAGTGTGGAAAGGTGCATCAAGAAGGCGCACGTCGTAATAAAATCCTTGTTTAGGCTTATGAGGGCGATACAGGGTGGCAACAATAGTGGGAATAGTCCAAAGCTGACATAACAGTGGCCTTAAATGAGTGATTAGGCAGGAAACATTCACAGGCACTATCCTCTGTTTTGGCAAGGTGGACAAAAGTCCACCACATCTACTACTCAAGTAGAAGTACGGATACTTGAGGTTAATAGAAGTACTGATTCAACTTCTTTACTCAAGTAAACTGAAAATGTACAGCGCATTGAAATGTACTTAAAGTATAAAAGTACAAAGTCATCCTGTGAAGGACTCTTCTACCAGTCTGTGCCTGTGCAAATTATTTAGGTTAAAACTGGTCATAGATGTTTGGCAGGGTGACACGCAGAGAAGCTAAATGAAAATAATCCATAAATCCCCTCAAAATCAATTAGACATAAATAATGAGTTTATGAAAATTATCAAGGAGTAGAAATACATAGATTTATTAGGGGTGCAACGATCACAAAACTCACGTTTTGATCGTATCGCGTTTTAAATAAGCAAAAAAGAAAAACTGGAGGGATAAGCGGTTAAATATTTAAAAATGCACTCAGGTGCTTTGATCTCTGTCTGTCTGTAATTATCACATAGTTATGTAATGTAAAATAATGATAAAGGTAAATAATGGTAAAATCAACTTATACGTACTGTACTATGTATAAACTATACATACATTAATCATTACACACTGCACAGTATAATACACAACTACAACTCTGTAGTCCTGCTCAAATGTCCTGCCTACAGCACATCTGATTGGTTAGAAGTTACGGGTAATCATCAGCCACAGACACACTGTGTCCACAGACAGGTGAGACAGAGCTAGCAACCGGTGACCGAGAGGAGTCTGTGTAGAAGTTAAGACAGCTGATATCGCCAGAGAATTTCAATAATTATCACAGTCTTATATCTGTTTCCTTGACGACAGCATAGTTTACCATTCATGAAAAAGTCAAATGTCTGATTTCACTCAAGACGACTGTGACGGCTTTTTAATCAGTCCGCTCTTTTCGCGAGATGCGCTGCACACAGCAGCAACGTCTGTCTTTTCACTGCCAAACTCTGCACTGAGATTTTCGGGTATTATAACTTAATACTCAATTTCTAACATTGACTGTGAAAACTATGATGCTTACACGTCGTCTGTGGATCACATGTGTGCCGAACTGTGGAGGCGATCCGGACAGGACATGGGTCAGGCTGCACCCTAATATTTATAGTAAAATGTCAGCGTAAATAGTAAGAAGAGCTGTATAATAACAAATGTATTTTTATTCTCTGGTGTTTGGTGGCAGCATTTGCTGGTACTGAAGGGATCTAGACTTACCTCACAACTGGCAGTATGGTGGTCTGGGGTGGTCTGTTGGTTTGGCCCGTGTCAGACCGGTTCCTCAGCTCCATGTAAGTATAAACGTACCCCTGTCTGATGCCATTTATGTTACTTGTCCAGTTGCCACCGTCTAACCTGTGGTGGAAGTTCATGGGATAGTCCATTCTTAAATCATTTCAGATTAATTGAGAGGAATGAGGGCAAACAAGGTGGGTAAAATGCAGAAACATGTGTTAGATCAATTTTACTTTCAGTGCCCCTGAACAAAGGACTGGCTCAGAACTGGGTTGGTCCTCAGTGCTGCACATAAATGCAGTATGATGAAGTACATGACAAATAAACTTGATTAAATATGTTACCATGTAATGAATTGCTGACATGAGGTAGTTGAACAAAAACTGATAATTTAATTTTTGTAGTACACGGTGCACTTACACCAGAAGTAGAGCCTCAGAGTTGACAGGAAGCTGCCGAGTCATGATTCCTTCTCTCTGACACCACTCTCCACTGCTCTCATTGTAGACCTTGTGTAGCTCCACAGAACTCTCAGTCCCACAATTCCTAGACCAGCAGTCCCATGTGTCACTTTGTGTGCAGGTATGAAAGTTCAGTTTATAGCGAAAGACCACCTGCATTGATAAAACAACAACATCCACAATACAAGGACGGTTGGTTGGGGAGGTTTGTAGGCAAACAGTTCTGACTGATATGAAATAAGGTTTAAACTTCAGGAGTCATTTCTGTCTTTCTGAAAGCTAAACTTACTGACAAAGTCATCATGTTTCCAGGGACCACTTCAAAATAAAATCTGATCCTTTTTTTCACCAGATAACTGTTTTTAATGTGAAACTGCAGCAGAAAGAAATGTTTGGTTCACATTATGTAAATCACAGTTTTTTGATAAAGGTAAAAAGTGTCACAACATACCATCATAAATGAAGCAGTGTGGTGCTACAGAGATGCTCCAACCTACAAATCATGTTTGGTTGGTACAGACCTCAGCAAAAATCAAATTATCATCATTTCTAGATTTTTTCAGTGAAAACAAAATGCAAAAATGATCATTCCCACTGAAATTGTGACTCATATTTTAACTGCAATATCTGTCAATATAATCACAATATTATCTTTTTTTTTCATATTGTTCAGTCTCAGCTTGTATTTGCGGGAACAGAACACAAAACTATGTCTACTGTTTCCTCCAAACTGTTTCAGAGTCTCAGACAGAAATAAATTATTTGCCATCTTTCAATTATGTCAACAGACCTGTGAACATTAGGTGTTGTAAACATCTACAAAGGCTTCAAAATAAAGATTTGCCCTTTTGAAACTTTAACCAGGGTGAAATGAGTAACTCCAGATTTAAAATCAAACAGAGTTCTGTTGTATGTTATAAAACTAATCTCAGTTCAGGAAGTCCAATTTAAGTGATGTAAATCGATTTTAAATAGAGTTGAATCAGTATGAGCATGTTTGTTTGCCCAAATTAAAATAAATAAAATGTGTCAGAGAAACACTATAAAAAGAGTTCTGCAGTTGTGAAGAAGAAAAACTCAAATACAAAATTATTTTTGCATAGATTAGACATTTTTAGCCTATCAAAACATTAAACAAGACTTAGGTTCAATCTTTCAAAGCTTCTTTTTTTCTGTTTTGAAATACAGATATACATACCATGAGTGATCCATTGGTCATCGTCTGTTTTGGATAAAAACTCATCGCTGTCCCAAAGTAATTTGCCTGGCAGCTGCATGTAAGCAGCATCAACAGCAGCAGCAGAGAGAGCGACATCATGAACAGTCTCTGTACACACAGACAGTAAACTAACACAAACACTAAACACAGACTCCTCTCCTCTGTCCGTCTATGCAAGTTCTATGCAAAATAAACTCTTTTTAGGTCCCACAATGAACAATGAACAAAGAAGTCTACTTCAGTCATGGTTATGACAACCAGTACTGTCAACTTCCCCTTTTTTCAAATAATATTTGAATCATTTATTTTCAGTGACATGATGGAAAACATATAAAAAGTAATATGACCTGTCAACAATGAATATTCAGTCAATACTTTGGTTATTTGGGGCCAATAAAAACAGAATTTCGGGCAGTCAATAACTGTCAATAGTTTCCAGTGGAAAAAGGAAGTGTTTACAAGGCTTTGATGGCTGATCTGACAGGTGAGAGTAAACAAAACTCCAGTTAGTCTTGATCGATTTTAAGTCTTAATAGATATGAAGTGTTGTAGACAACCATAAAAAACCAAGGTGCTCCATCATTATGTGAAATAATAACAATAAAATTATCCTGGGAAGCAATGAGTGGCAGCGTTAAAGAAACGGGCATTTCTGATTATGGAATCACCGACAATTAATGTAGTTGGTGACCTGACGCTTGTGGGTTCTCAGAGCTGGAGAGTACACGTTCAGCCTCCGCACTGTGTACTGATGCCATTGGCTGGGGATGGCGCATCTGAGCCGGTGAGCATGGTGGCAGAGCAGCAACACGAGAGCCCGAGGGACTCCCCATTGGTGCAGGACAAGGAAGACTTCCAGATCATCTGAGTACGGCCTCCTTCAGGTTCCTGCAATGGAACCAACGCAGTGGAGCAGTGAGCCACCCGGCACGGAGCTGAGGTTACTTCATGGGATGCAGGATGTTGTTCTGCCACCCTGGCGGAGCAGGGAACACTGCTAGCCATCAGTGGGAGGGAGGCCATGGTCTCAGTGGTCCCCCTCCCCGGAGAGAGGTCCAGATCTTTTTACTTTTTCTCCTGACATTTTAACACAAATATCTCTACTTTCTACTCCTCACATTTCCAAGACAGGCTCGTTAGTTTAGTTTTAATGAATCTGAGTGTCATAGAAACAGAAAAGACAATTCCTGAGTGTGTCCATTGGTGCATATCACACATAACAGATGTAACAAGGTGTAAAACAGCTAGCAAGACGGAAATGATGTAAAACATGTAATGAGACAAAAACCATGAAGACATAACAAGACAGAAACAATGTAAAAGACACAAAATGACTAAAACAATGTAAAAGATGTAACAAGACAAAGATGATGTAAAACACATAACTAGGCGAAAACAACTTAAAACATTTTGCAAGACAAAAATGACCAAAAGGATGTAACAAACAAACAAACAAAAACAACATAAGAAGACGTAACAAAACTAAAACAACGAAGATGTAACACGACATAAAACACAAGATGAAGACAATGAAGATGTAACGAGACTGAAATGACGTAAAACACATAACACAACAAAAAAAACATAACAAGAGTAAAACAACAAAAACATATGACACGAAGAAAACAACGTAAAACAAGATGTAACACAAAGATGATGTAAAACGCATAAAAAGATGAACACAACATAAAAGATTTTACAAGATGAAAATAATGTAAAAAGACAAAACAAGACTAAAACAAAATAAACAAAAATAAAACACTTATAAAACACATAACATGACAAAAACGACAGAAAACATGCAACAAAATGAAAACAATGACATCAGACAGAAACAATGTAAGAGATATAAAACAACTAAAACAATGTAAGAAGACGTGACACGACTAAAACAACGTAAAAGATGCACTTTACATTTATCCGTGGTCACCATTCACTGCAATTGTACTGGATTTGGCTGCAACCCTGTTTTCTGCTGAAACTCCAGGATTGTTTTGTGAACTGAAGATCTTCACCCATCCTCACATCAGCATAGGGGTGAATACATATTGAGTGGATTATCGTTCTAGGGTGGAATATACTTTTAAAATGACATAAAAAGCATAACAAGATGAAAGCAACAAAGATGGAACAAGACAAAAATGACATAAAACACGTAACACAAAAATATGAAAATGTAACATAAGTAACAACATAAAATAATGTAAAACATGCAACAAGATGAAAATAAGAAAGACATAAAAAGACGTCAAATGCATAGCAAGACAAAAATGAAGTGAAAGACATAAGACTGAAACAACATAAAAGATAAAACAAGAAAAAGATGACGTAAAACACATAACAAGATGAAAACGACGTAAAACATGTCACATCACCTGTGATAACTGGAACTACTGCATATTTAAAGTATCTGTCTGATGCTTTGACAGGACGTCTGATGAGACAAGAAACAGACTGACCTGTTGCAGGACAGTGGTCCTGATGTCCTCATCAGACAGTTCAGACAAAGAGGAAATCTTCACTCTCAGAACCACAACAACTAGAAATACAACGTCACAAAGCAGGTCAGAGGGAAACTACAATAGAACTTTTTTTGTTTTGACGAATACACAATTCATATGCAGCTTTAAGTGAGTAATGAAGAACAGACAAAGTTCAAAGCCTGAAACTAAAAAAAGCTGTTTGATTTACGGCTGGAAAGTCAAGGTTAGGTCCAACTAGCCATAAAAACAGTGTAAATCAATTTATTTTAGTTATAACTTAGGAAATGGTGAGCCATCCTATCAGGGGCCAGATTTGGCCCACAGGCCACAAGTTGAGTATCCCTGCCCTAAATGAACCCCATAACTTAAGGAATAGTTCCAATAAGGGACAAATCTTAAGGTAGGTGCATACTGTAGTTTAAGAAATTATTATTTGTCACACTCACTTTGGTTGAAGACGTCAATTACATGTGTTGGGGAAAGTGTTGTGTCGTCAGGTGTTGTGATTATTGTTGTGGCTTCTGGTGTAGTTGCACTTGGTGTTGTTGTATTTTGTGCAGTACTTTCATTCACGCTGATATCGGATGCGCGCTGAGTCAGTGGGGCCTGCCAGTAGCCTTTAAGGAGATCTAATTTTGTAACGTACTTAGCAGAATTCACACGATTGAAACAGTCATCAATTCGAGGTAGTGGGAACGAGTCTGGTTTGTTGATGGCGTTAACCTTGCGGAAGTCATTGCAACAATGCAGAGTCTGATCAGATTTTGGAACAAGAAGCGAAGGAGAGCTCCAAGAACTGCAGCTCAACTCAACAGCAAAACCGTGGTCAAGAAGAAACGAAACCTCTTGTTGCATCACAGCACGTTTTGTCAGATGAACACAATAAGCATGCTGCTTACTGGGTTTGTGATTTCTCACATCAGTATCATGTTTTAATAGATTAGTTTGGGTGGGAATGTCCCCAAACAAAGTTTAATACTCTTTAATGAGACCACTAATGTCAGACTGGACAAAATCAGAAAGATGCTTTAAATACACATCCAAATTTTTCAAAATCTCAGAATTTCGAAGGCACACACGGGACACGGAGCCAAGCCTGTCATCCAGCCTTTCATCACTGGCACAGTATGGGGGTGCAACAACGGGACGAATCAGCACAATTTTTACTATCAACATACTTTTTAAGCATGTTGATGTGACAGACAAGTTTTTTTCTTACAGCTGGGGGTCTGGATTACATAATCTGTCTCATTAAGTTTATGATCAACCACTTACGGCATGGCAAGATGGCGCCAGGGTGCTCGGCTGGCCGTCTGTCGCTCTGCTTTGTGTCTGCTGTATGTTTAGTGTTTTACCTGTTCTGTCAAGAGGTGTCTTCTCTCCTAACCTATGATCGCCAGACTCTGCTGGAGATTGGAGCCTTCTCCGATCGGCTCAGTCATGATCCATTGGTGAACTTTTCTCCACGCCTCGAAGAAATTCCTGCTTTCCTGAGGCGTCCTCCACTCCACCCTGCCCGTCAGAGACGCCGGAGAAGACGAGGCAAACGAGGAGGCCTCCGGGTCAGGCTGGAGGCTCACCTAGGGTCTGTGTCGGATTGTGGCCTTGATCGGTGTTTTCGGGATGTTTCCCCTGCCCTGCAATCGTGGAGGGTTAGAGCCCGATGGATCCGGCCGGTGCTCCCTGACGCTAGCGGCTCTGACAGCGTCAGCTGTTTGGCGGACCCCGATCAGCTGTTGCTGCCTCCTACCAGCTGGCGTGCTCGGACCAAGAGACGCGGCGTGGACCGTCGGAACCTCCGCACACTGAAGCGTGCTTCACCTTCGGACACTTTTAATCTCCAGTTGGCTTTATTGAATGTGAGATCTGTCACCAATAAGACGTTTTTACTGAATGACTTTTTTGCCTCACGCAAACTGGATTTTATGTTTTTAACTGAAACCTGGCTCCATGAAGGTGATCTTGCTCCTTTTTCGGAGCTCCTTCCCCCTGGATGTAGTTTCCTCAGCTCCCCTCGCGCCACCGGCAAAGGTGGAGGACTGGCATCCATATTCAAATCCACCTTTCACGTCCAGCAGTCTCCAGCTGTCAATGGCTCCAGCTTTGAGCTCCAACTCTTTGAGGTAAAAATCCCCATGACTGTTCTCTGTGCTGTGGTCTATCGCCCACCGAAATTTAACAAGGACTTTATACGGGACTTTGCAAACTTTGTGTCGGGTATCATTCTTGAGTATGATCACGTTTTAATTGTCGGCGATTTTAATGTGCATGTCTGCTGTGAGAACAGACCGCTGGTCAGAGACTTTCTGAATCTAATTGACTCTCTTAATCTCACGCAGTCTGTTTCGGAGCCGACGCACGAAAAAGGCCATATTCTGGATCTTGTACTGTCATATGGACTGAATGTACATATAACTGAAATCTGCCACACACTCCTATCCGACCATCTACCCGTTCTATTCTCCATCTCTCTACCTGCACCCTCCGACACGGACTCCGTGCCCGTTCGCCGTCTCCGTGTTTTTAATTCTTCGACTCCTCTGCAGTTCTCTGCCGCCTGGAAAGACTCGTTTTCTCTGGATGACTTTGGCAACCTCAGTGTGGATGTTTGTATGAAGTTGTTTGATTCTCTCTGTACTGAGATCTTAGACTCCATTGCACCGATGACTTTAATGCACATTAAGCCACAGACTGAGCCTTGGCTAAATGAGTCCACTTGTGCGCTGAGACGCGCATGTAGACAAGCGGAGAGAAAGTGGAAGAAGGACAATCTCCAGATTTCTAGGGATCTCCTACGTGCGTGTCTTCTCAATTATCAGCAGGCTGTTAAAGCTGCTAAAGCTGAATATTTTTCCTCACTTGTCTCCAACAACGTTCACAAACCTCAGGTTTTTTTAATGTATTTGACTCACTTGTGAACCCTTGTGACGATGATGTCTCTGTTGAACCGTCTTCTTCTCTGTGTGAGGACTTTCTGCAATTTTTTGTCAATAAGATTTCTGCTCTTAGATCCCCACCCCCTCAGTCTGCTCAGGACCCCTCAATTCCTACAGCAAGCTCAGCTGTTTTTCACCAGTTTGAGCCTGTTTCACTTTCTGCACTCACTGAAACAGTCGAACATCTTCGCCCTGCTAACTGCCCATCTGACAGCATTCCATCCCGTTTGTTTAAAAAGGTTTTCAGCTCAGTTGGGTCTTTTATCTTGTTTCTTATAAATCTGTGTCTCAGCTCAGGATGTGTTCCATCCTCCTTCAAACATGCCACGGTGCAGCCTCTTTTAAAAAAGAAAAATCTGGATCCCTTGGTTCTTTCCAATTTCAGGCCAATCTCTAAACTTCCGTTTATTTCTAAGGTTTTAGAGAAAGTTGTTTTTAACCAACTCCAAGAATTTTTAGTTCAGGCCAACACTGGTGAATTGCTTCAGTCTGGTTTTAAGCCTCTTCACAGTACTGAAACAGCTCTTTTAAAAGTTTTTAATGATCTTCTTTTAAACCTTGATTCTGGTAATTGTGCCTTTTTAATTTTACTAGATCTCACAGCGGCGTTTGATACAGTGGATCACACTATTCTGCTGGCACGTCTTGAGCACTGTGTGGGCATTAAAGGCACCGCCCTGGAATGGTTTAAATCTTACCTTGCTGATAGATCCTTCTGTGTGCAGCTGGGGCAGTTTTCCTCCTCAGTGGCCCCTCTGACTTGCGGGGTCCCCCAGGGGTCAGTTCTAGACCCTCTACTGTTCTCCCTATATATGCTACCCCTGGGGTCGATTTTTAGAAAGCATGGTGTTCCTTTTCATTGCTTTGCTGATGATGTGCAGGTGTACTTGCCATTAAAGGTCCCCTCCAAGGAATCCCTCCATGCTGTATTTAATTGCATGAGGGACATTAAAACATGGATGGACCTAAACTTCTTAAAATTAAATGAAAACAAAACAGAGATTGTCCTGTTTGGTCGTCCTGACCTTGTCCAGGTTCTTGCCAGCTCCCTGGGCCCACTAGCACCCTATATAGGTTCCCAGGCCAGAAACCTAGGTGTGATTATCGATGGGGCGTTTAAATTGGACAAGCAGGTCAGCTCTGTGGTTAAGGCTAGCTTTTTTCAGCTTCGGCTTTTAGCCAAAGTCAAACCTTATCTAAGAAGGGCTGATCTAGAAAAGGTTATCCATGCGTTTATTTCATCACGCTTAGATTATTGTAATTCCCTGTACGTCGGCATCGGTCAATCAGAGCTTAACCGTCTACAGCTTGTCCAGAATGCAGCAGCTCGTCTCCTAACCGGGACAAAGAAACAAGATCATAACACCAGTGCTCTCTTCGCTTCACTGGCTTCCGGTTAGGTACAGGATTGATTTTAAGATTCTTTTATTTGTGTTTAAGTCTCTGTATGGACTGGCCCCTGAATATTTATCCGACCTCATTAAGGTGCATCGACCCTCCAGAGCCCTGAGGTCAGCTGACCAGTTAGTTCTGGACATTCCTCGATCCCTCTTAAAATCTAGAGGAGATCGAGCCTTTGCAGTGGCGGCTCCCACACTTTGGAATGCTTTGCCTCTGTCTGTGCGGTCTGCGACGACCCTCTCTATGTTTAAAACACGTCTTAAAACTCATCTATTTACCCTGGCCTTTGGCTGAGTTGAGCCACCTGTTGTTGTGTTGTTGTGTCTTGTTTTGTTTTTCTTTGTACTGTTTCTGCTTGTATTGTTATTGGTGCTGATGATTTTAACTTGTAAAGCACTTTGGTTGCCCTTGGGCATTTAAATGTGCTATATAAATAAACTTGACATTGACATTGACATTGACTTACGGACCGGAAAACTTAGCATGCAGTGCAGACCCAACGACCGGCAGCAAAATTAAGACGCGGTTGCTGGACTGAAATGTCCACTCAGCAGTCTTTTTATCAAACTTTGTCTTCATGTTGGTTTGGGCGACTGAGAGCGAGTCACGGGCCAAATCACAGGCACGATGCAGTCGTTCACAGAAAGAACTGACGTAATCTACAATGTTTACACTGGAGCCAGAATTATCTGTGAGCCATTTTTCATGTAGATGGCGCAGTGGGCCGCGCACAGCGTGGCCAAAAACTAAATCAGTTGGACTGAACCCAAGAGACTCTTGAGGAATTTCCCATGTGGCAAACAACAACAGCGACAAGCCCTCATCACATTCATGGTGTGACTCAGTGCAGAACTTGCGAAGCATACTTTTTAGATTTTGATGAAATCTGTCTAATGCACCATGGCTCTCTGGATGATAAGCACTAGAAGTATGGTGTTTAACCTTCAGCTCAGACATGACCTGGGCAAAGATGTTGGACATGAAATTGGAGGCTTGGTCACTTTAGATGCATTTAGGGAGGCCAAAGAGAAAAACTTAACGAGTGCTTTTACAATGACACGGGACTTTAAAGGGTGCAAGGGAACAGCTTCAGGGTAACGTGTAGCGGCACACATCACAGTGAGGATGCACTGGTTATCAGACTTCCTTTTTGGAAGAGGACCAACACAGTCAACAATAACATGCTCAAATGGTTCACCGATAACAGGGATTGGCCTCAGCGGAGCAGCAGGAATCACCTGATTTGATTTACCAGAGACTTGGCAAGTGTGACACAAACAACAGAATTTCACAATGTCAGATTTAAGTCCAGGCCAGAAGAAATAATGGAGACCACGATTGTATTTATTTTAATTCCTAAGTGGCCGGACATGCAATGGTCATGAGCTAAACTCAGGACCGGGAAAGGAACGGCTGTGGAACTACATTTTGACACAAAACAATCCTAGAGTTTCAGCAGAAAACAGGGTTGCAGCCAATGGCAGTGAATGAGACCACGGATAAAATGTAAAAAAAAAAAGAACACAAAACAAACAAAATGTCTCCATCCTGCTCTGCTTGCCTTTATTTTGGTGGCCACCCGAGTGGTTGTAGGGCACAGGGTATCCTCCCAGTATCAGGCTTCTGATAATCTGTCAAGGTATCAGATTATCTTAATTTTCACAGCTCCTGGCTGGTTCGCCAAAGAATGTCGTGTCAAAAAGTCAAGGAAAAGTGATACACGATTATTTTTGAATGTGATTCAAAATGTTCAAGAAGGGAGGAGATTCTTTAGAGCCTCCAAATAGTATAAAAGAAGGTGCATTGAGTCCTTTTCTTCAGTCTCACCCCGGGTTTGACTCAGGCTTGTTGATTTTTCTGTATCAGAGAAGTCAATAAACTTTGTATGGCTGAACTTGCTACTCCTTCAGTGATTTTTCCTTTTATGATATGAACTTTGAAATAAGGGCAACAACTGAGGTTTTTTGATACAATTGAAGAGGTGTTGTGGCATCAAGCCCAGACCTTACTGGCCCATTATCTGTGACTTTTTGACACAACAATTACACCACACAAGCAGGATGGAGACATTTTGTGTTTGTTTTGTGTTTTTTTTTTTTTTTTTTTTTTTTTTTTACATTTTATCCATGGTCACCATTCACTGCCATTGTACTGGATTTGGCTGCAACCCTGTTTTCTGCTGAAACTCCAGGATTGTTTTGTGAACTGAAGATCTTCACCATCCTCACATCAGCATAGGGGTCAGTACATATTGAGCGGATTATCATTCTGGGGTGGAATATTGCTTTAAAGCGATTGGAGACAGGGTTGATTTCTGATTTCTGATTGGTTTTGACACTTCTGGTTTGCTCTTTTCTTTTAAGAGTGGGACTGCAGCTGATCAGGTGTCCCTGCTCATGGCAGCAATAACACTCACGGGTTTCAGTGGCAGCAGAGGCAGCAACAGAGTTGTAGCAGTTACTTTTAGGGGATCAAATTTTTTGGTTGGTGGAGACCAGATCACAACAAACAGGTGGGGAGAAAACACTTTTGTTTGTCAAAATGACTTCATCCGCCAGCAAGGAAGTGTCAGCGAGTCACGTAGATTTCTGCTCATTCAAGTAAATCACAATTTTCACTGGAAGCCGATTCTTAAATTCTTCCATCAACATGAGCTTGTGCAAGTTATCAAAAGTTTGAACTTTACTGGCTTGACACCATTCAACAAACAGAACACCTTTCTCCCTGGTGAACTCTACATACATTTGGGTAGCACTTTTTTCACATTTTCTAAATTTTTGCCTGCATGCTTCTGGCACTAACTCATAAGCACGAAGGACAGTGGCTTTCCAGTGTCATAATTAAGGGCATCTTCAATTGTCAGAGAGGTGCACACTTCTTGAGCTTTTCCCACCAGCTTGCATTGGAGCAAAAGAGGCCAGACACTTTTAGGTCAGTTTAAAGAGGACCTATTATACTCATTTTCGGGCCTTTGTATTGAGTCTTGGACTCCTATAGAGCAGCTACACACGATTATCCGCACACAAAGCTTTGTAGATCTTCGGGACGCTGTGCCTCTCCCTGCATCTCCTCCTTGTATTTCGTGCATCCCGCGAAAACGGTCTGTGTAATTTACTTCACCCCCCAGCCCTCCTCCGTGTATGCCTCCCACCGAGCCCACTCTGCTGTGATTGGTCACACTCCCGAGGACTTCCGAAGGGCTGCCGAGCGCTGCCGAGTGTCCCCGAGTCCCATCTCCTCATTTTGCCGGTGCCGGAGTAAACAGCGAACTTTACTAAGAATTTCTCTTTTGAAAATGAGAAGTTTTGAAATACAGCCGTATGTGTTGGATCCCGAATCCGATCCGGAGGTACAGACTGGACAACCAGAAGTTTCTCCAGAACAGAGGTTACTTCATGACGTCTCTGAATGGTAGGCGTAGCTTGTTATTGTCATTACCTGCTTACCTGTGCGGCATAAGGATGGATTTTGTTTTCGGCTAATCCAGCTTCGTACTGGCCCATGTTGACAAAACAGTCCCGTGTGAAGTGCCGTAGACAGACAAACGCGGAGGTATTTTTCTTTTGCTGGCCGGGAAAAAGCAACTCTATCCAAAGCTAAACAAAGTTAACTTTCCCTCAGACCCGAACAAACATTTTCTTGGAGCCATTGCTCAACGTGCTAACACTGAAATCGTAAACAGCAGAGCAGCGCACAGCACAACTTCTGAAGCAGAGCAGGGTTGGGGGCAGGCCTAGAGCAAATGCCTGGGCATTCCCATATAAGTAAGTCCGGCACGCATTAATGTCAATGCGACCTCACTGTTTAAAAAAAGACTGTAAAACACAGTGTGCAGAGCCATCCGAAAGAGCGTGCAGGGCTCACTTCCAAATGCACGAACCTCATTAATTGACGCATTGGCATCGTTTAACACAAGTATCCAACATAGTAACAACATTTATAGGTCAGAAAAGAGGAAAAAGCATAATAGTTCCCCTTTAATGTAGCAGCGATGTGTTCAAAGGCATTCAAACATGAATCCACTTCTGACTTTCTGAAAGGTAGGACTAATGCGATTTCCCAAATAACATCAAAGGTGTCTTGGGGAAGACTAAATGGTGACTGTGTGGTTGAGGTACTGGCCACTGCAGCAGCTCTCCGCTCTATCTCCAGAACTTTCAACCTTAGACTCATGGCTTCTACCTCCAATTCCCACTTTGTCACCTCAACCTCCTTTATCTTCCTTTATGCAAAGACTTAACCTGAGTTCTTCTGCCATCACACTAGTTTGAAATGGGAGGGTATGGAGTGGGACAGGAATACCAGACATGGCACCGAGCTCAGCTCCCTCTGCAGGGGCTGGCTAGGGGAACCCTTGACACAACATGATAAATTGCTCCCCGATTTTTCCCACACAAGACCAGCAACACAAGTGAGCCAAGTTTAAGAGCAGTAATTTTATTTCAATTCAGAAGCCAAAACAACAAACAAAACTCTCTAAATTAACCCGAACTTCCCTGAAACAAAACAAAATATAAAAAAATGACAAATCACAAACCTAACGCTGAAAATTGAAAAAAAACAGCTGTTTTGTCATTTTAATTCTGTTGTACATGTTACAAAGATATTCTATTCTAAAAAGGATATGTTTTTTGTTAAGAGGCTTCTCCATCCTACAGACTTCAAGTATTTACAGGCATATATATAGTATATAGTCTGTGGACCCTCCCCATGACCAGTCACGTGGCAGCAATCAGGCTGGGTAAGCCAATCACTGGGCACCACCTGTTCACAATTCAATCACTCAGGAGAGAGAGCGAGCAAGAGTGAGCGCGTGAGCGAGCGAGCGAGAGAGAGAGAGAGAGAGAGAGAGAGAGAGAGAGAATCGCTCACACACACTCACACACTGAGGAGAGAGGAGGACACTGCAGCAAAAATGACACAAACAACCCACAGGGTCATAACAGTTGTAGTAGGTGGTGCTGTCGAAGGTACAGCTGTAGTTTGTGTGGTTGTCATATTGATGCTGGTTGTGGTTGGTGGTGCTGTCGAAGTTACAGCTGTAGTTTGTGTGGTTGTCATATCGATGCTGGTTGTGGTTGGTGGTGCTGTTGAAGGTACAGCTGTAGTTTGTGTGGTTGTCATATCAATGCTGGTTGTGGTTGGTGGTGTAGCTGTTGGCTGGATGTTTGCAGTTGACTCTGTAAACAGAAGTGAATTTAAAAGATAGATTACAAGTGAACTTTGTCAGTCCTGGAAATCAGTGATGGAATTTAAATCATGAATTATACCAGGAAGTGTTCTACTCACCGTTTCCAACAGTCACAATGACACATCGTAGCTCAGAGTGATATTTGTCTGAACTGTGGAAATAAATGAAGAGATTAGTTACAAAATGGGGCGTAATTTTTGGAAAAAAAAGGTAGAAAATATAAGACAAAATTAAACCAAATAATTCTGCTTCCTGAACTTGTAAGACTTACTCGTTCTGTTTCAGGTAATTAAGGAAAAACTTTACTGCCAAAACAGCTGTCTTTCATCATTAAAATGTAGTTATACTGACACAAGTGTAAATAATTCCAAAGTATTTCCACTTTTGAAGACAAAATACTGACTTAATAACTGCCTGGGCCACAAAGCAGATGGGGTAGCTCTCTCCATCTTGGTCCTCAGAGGGCAACCATCTCAGGATGAACTGTCCTGCTCCTGATGTAGTCTGGTTTACGTTGTACGGCCCACTGAACAGCAGCTCAGAGATCCTTTAACAGACAAAGGAGAAAACATACAGATTTTGGAGCAACATATGCTGCCATCCAGACCACAGCTTTTTCAGGGTTGTTCCTGCTTATTTCAGCGAGACGATGCCAGGACACATTCTGCACCTGTTACAACAAAGAGTCGAGTCCTCGACTTGCCTGCCTGCAGTCCAGACCTGTCTCCTATTGAAAATGTGTGGTGCATTATGAAGCTCAAAATACAACAACAGAGACCCTGAACTGATGAGTCGTATATCAGTCAAGAATGGGAAAGAATTTCACTTTCAAAACTTCAACAATTAGTGTCTTCAGTTCACAAACACTAACTGACAGTTATTAAGAGAAAAGATGATGTATCACAGCAGTGGTGGACTCAGACTGTGTGAGGGGCCAAAAAAATAAAATGGCACCAGGTGTATGTGGTGGAGGCACCAGCATGCACACAAAGCTGTGATCCACTGGAAGCACACTCGAGAGGGTACTTCATCACATTTGTCAATTGTAAGTGCACTATAGTGGGCGCCTTCTGAAGTTTTCTCCACTGCAAGGGCACTTAAAGGACACTTTACCACATTTATCCACTGGAAGCACACTCAGAGGATACTTTCACATTTTCTCTACTGGAAGGCCACTTCAGAGGACACTTAGTCAAGTTTATTCAACTCAAAGTGCACTCTAGAGGGCAATTTAACATGTTGTCTTGGACATTGGGTCACACTAGAGGGCATTAATCACATTTTATCTACCACAGGGGCTTCCAGGAGGGCCCATTTACTGCATTGTTGTTGTTGTTTTTTTTGTTTTGTTTTTTTCAGACGTGGGGGCACCAGTGGGGGCAATTGGTCCTCCTGCTATCACAGTGATAAACATGCCCCCATCCCAACTTTTTTGGAACATATTGCAGGCATCAAATTCATGAGTGTATATTTACAAGAAACAATTAAATTAATCAGTTTGAACATCAAATATCTCTTATATTGTCTTTGTACAGAATTCAATTGAATATAGATTGAAAAAGTTTTGCAAGTAAGTTTTTTTATTGGTGTTCAGGTTTGTAGTTTCTATTCTGACAATTGTTGTATGACTGGTTATGTTTAATGAGTCAAATGAATTGGCAGCTTTTACTCCTACAAAAGAAAAATTGGATGGAAACTATTTAATTTTGCATTATTACACAGCATTGTCAAATGCTCAGTTCTGATTGGTCAATTACAGCATTCTAAGGTCTGTTATTTCTGTATAGCAGACTGTTGTTATGAATAACAGACTGTTGCTATGGACGCCATTCTGATCAACTCTGGCGGATCACGTCCTGTCATATCAGTCTGGAGGTGAGCAGCTGTGTGTTGAATTAATCGATTATTATGGAGAAAAAAAAATTAAAGAATAAAAAATCGTTCTGAAATAAAAAAAAGCCTATAGTCTGTATTTATTTCAGAACGATTTTAATGGTTTAAAAAGCATCAGCGATCACTGAAATATAATGTTTGGTCAGTAGTTTGGGACTCTCACCCCCCTGCTTTGCAGTAGGAACAAAGAACATTTCTGTTGCGTGCAGACTGAGTGACTGCTCTAAATCCAATCAGAGAAATGTTTACATTTTCTGGAAATCAGAAGATTAAATAGTAACAACCATATAGCCTCATATATCTATTTCTCACCACAAATCTAATACCATCACCTGTGAGTCTACAGTTTTGGAGATAAATTAGACCTGCATGTGGGGCTACGAGAGGAATATAGAGTATCAGTCTTGCAGCAAATAATTGAATCTAAATGAATTTCATTGTATTTTCAGTGCTTCCCCTACCAATTAACTGTCATGTTTTTCTTTTCACTATGGGAATGATAGTCAAAAATATCATTAAAATGCATAGTTTTATATAAAATGGTATCAAAATTTTCCACCGGCCTAGTGGCCGGCTATGGGAGGGCCCAGTAAGATTTTTTTTCATGGGGCCCAAAATCCCTGGTGGCGCCCCTGGCTGGACGACAAGGAAATTGACAAAATTGAAGAGGACAGACATGAAGTAAATACTAAACGGAACACGGTATGGGCCATGACTGTGAAATGTTCAGTTTAATGTGAATTGTAATGCTAAGTAGGCTCATTTTCGCTTCTGAGTTACCGTTGCTATGGACGCAGTTCCAACTGTAGAAACAAACTGACAGTTTTTTTCAAGTGGAAGCAATGAAATCTTTTCCAAATCAATAAAATCATATTTAAATCAACATCTTATGTCAAACTTTTGATCTTTAGTAAGTAGCCCTGTAATAAGCTTCGCATTGGGATCACCTTGTCAGGGTTTATTTCTCTGTAGTGACCCGCTCACTCTACATCATCCCTTATTTAGTGCATTTGTTAATATCCAAAAAGTTTCTTTTTGTTTACTTTTGACTTACATGGAATTATTTGCTTCTGCGTTGATGCTGATTTCCAGGGTCTGATCCTCAGGGGTGTAGAGCTGAGCTCTGTTGGCTGGGGTTGGAGGCAGAAACTTGGGCAGATAGAGTCCCTCTGTGCAGGACGGCACCACAGGATCCACTGGAACAACAAAGAAAAACATAAACCTCGAGCCTTTCATGGTTAGCAGTGCTATGCCCCAGTCTAGGGGAACCCTTGACACAACATGAATAAGTGCTCCCCCAGTCTTCCCACTCCAAGAAAGGCCAGCAACATCAGGCGAAAAATAATCAGACGAAAAAGGGTTTAAAAGAAAAGGCTTCTCCCTCCTACTAACTGCTCTGATATTTACAGGTATTTACAAAGTTTAAGTTTTAGCTTACTCTACTCACAATGTCACAATCTTCAAAACTCGACAGAACCCAAACTAACTCTTCTACACAGCTTCCTCTGACAAAACAACCATGACAACATGCTGACATTTCCTTGTGGTGGAACGGCTGGAGGGGAGACAGAGTGCAGGGTTAGCGCGAGGTTCAAATAGGCCTGGGGACCCGCTCCCTGACCAATCGTACTGTGGCAATCAGGCAAGGTAGCCAATCACCGGGCACCACCTGCTTCTAATTCACTCACTCCTTCATGCAGGAGAGAGAGAGAGAGAACACAAACACCGAGGAGAGAGGAGAAACTGCGGCACAAAAACATGCAAAAATATCACAAATGATCCACAGGGTCATAACAAGCAGCTAACCTAAATGTCATGATCTCTAAAAACTGATGGTCTCCACTCACCTGAGATCAACTCAGCAAAAGAGATTCAATCTTCAGTGTAGTTTAAGTGTGGCTGTAAGACCAGCCTGTCACAAACGTCTTACCTTTAAAAACAAATTGGACAGGTAGGCTATTGAGAACGAAGGTGGTAGTTAGTGTGATAGTTTGATCCAGGGTGATAGTGTGCTTGGGAAAGTCCTCCATCCTCAGCTGTACAGCGTATGAACCTTCATTGCTGCTACTGGTGGGGCTGAATGACAGCGAACAAGACTGCAAAATGATAAAAAATAAGGAAGAAAAGACAAAATGTTCTTTGGTCTATTGAAATGAAAGTGAGTAGACCTTTAAAAACAGACCCTGCAATACTGCTGTAAACAAGTCTTGTCATTACCAACTGTGTTTTTTTGTTTGTTTGTTGTTGGTTTCTTTTTGTTTTGTTTTTTTTGTTTTTTTTTTTTAACTGAACCAAACAACAGCAGCATTGTGCCACCCCAAGTGGTGTGATTTCAGATAGCATGCCGGTGTGCCTAAAGCTGCCAGCTTAAAGGCAGAATAACAATGCCCTCCATTACATGTTTGTAAGATAAATACAGAGCAGTGAGGCTGATTAAAGGTGCAACATTCCTGTCTCGAACAGGCTGTGTAAAAAGGGACAACAACGCATTGAGGGAAAAAAAATATCCGAACATTAAAACATGGTTTCTTTTGCAGCTAAAATTGACATGAGCCCTATTCATATAAGAAAATACACTACAGTGATCCTGCTGATATGAGAGGCTGCTCACTGCAGAGACAGTGGGTGGAGTCCAGCTGGGGCTACAGTACCAAGGTGGTTTCTTTGGCTGAGTCAGCCTCTCCAGTGAAGACGGCCGGACCAGGACTGAACGCACCCAAAAAGATCCACAGGATGTAAAGTATTCATGTTGTTAGGGAATTTTCCATTCTCTAGTGGTTATGTTAAGGCCTTCCAGCCATACCATTAGGATACCTGTTTTTTAATAGTATATTTATTGGGTTTTGCTTTTTTTTTGAGAGATATAACAAGGATACATTGAATGTATTCTTCAACCACCCCCCCGCCGCCCCTTCCCTCATTACTGGTACAAAGTCTAATAAAGAAAGTCAGAGGAACATAACCAAATAATAAAATAATAGTACGACATAAACGTCACGATGAATGGAGATACTGTATGTGCCCATGGGCACCTTAGGACCGTCCAGAATATATATAGATGTGTATAGAGATGAATTCAACATGAATTTAACACTTGTTCACTCACACACACACACACACACACACACACACACTCTTTATCCCATATTTTCCATCCTTCATAAAAGTTTACACTACCCATCTATCCCACATCTATGCCCACACACACTTCATCCAACTTATTCCATATTTCACAAAACGTGACACTGCCTGTCTTTCACATAGACAGAAAAAATAAATAAACAAATTAATAAATAAAATAATTAAAACAATTGTAAAGTAGAAACAATAACAGTTACATAAAGTAAGCATTTAAGAGCTATACATTTATTAGCTGTTGCCAAAGCAATCCTTATGAATCTTATAATATTGGTATCCTTTGGTGGTAATATTGATGTATCCCCTAATAGAGCTAGCCTTGGTTCGGGTGGGATATTTATTCTGGTAATCTTAGATATACTACGTAATATTGTTTCCCACTAGTTAGATAATAGTGAACAGGACCAGAACATGTGAGTAAGGGAACCAACTTCGGACTTACATCTTGGACAGTGCTGGGAAATTGTTCAGTTTATATTATGCAGTCTTTCCGAGGTGTAATAGACTCTATGTATCAGATTCAACTGAGTCAGTACGTTTGTTATTAAATGAGAAACTTTGAGCCTTTTTACAAAGTTCAGCCCAGTCATATTTATCAAATTTGTAACCTAGGTCGGCTTCCCATTTTCCTTTCACCTTAAGTTCTTCTTTTTCTAATAGCTTATTGATACCAAGATAAGTATGAGAAATGAACCCCTTAACTTCTTTCTTACTACTCAGTAGAAGATCTAAAGGCTGTTTAGTGATTGGTAAAAGTCCCCCCCCCCCATGTTCTGTTAAAATATAGTGTCTAAGTTGTAAGAATTTAAAAAAGTGTCTCTCACTAAGGCTGTACGTGGTAGAAAGTCCTTCAAAAGACTCTAGGACCCCTTCCTTGTACAGATCTCCAAATGTCTTGATGCCCTTCGAGAACCATATTTGAGTAATCCCATCTCTTAGAGCTTTAGGTAGAAGAGGATTAACATGGAATGGGGTAAGGTCATAGATGGGCTGAATACTTTGGGTCTTTTTACGTAACTCAAACCATATTTTATAAGTGTGTTTTATGAAGGGGTTCGTAGTTAATGTTTGCAATTGTTTGGGTGAGGGCACATATGGGACTGAACCAAGTGATATAGAACTGAGACATTGCTGTTCCATTTGTAGCCAGGAGGGGGGCTGTTGTAAGTTTGCATTCCATACCCAAACAGCCCGAGCTTGTGCCAACCCAGTAGTATGTTTCGAAATTCGGGAGTTTCAGTCCCCCTTCTTGAGGTACTCCCTGGAGGATTTTTAGCTTTATTAACTGTGTTTTTTACCTCCATATGAACTTGGATACAATTGAATGTAGTTGTTTAAAGAAATATTTGGGTACCATAGTAGGAAGCATTTGAAACAAATAGAGAAATTTCGGCAGGACATTCATTTTGACACAATTAATTCGACCTATTAAAGACAACGGAAGATTCATCCACCAAGGAGAGCAGCTTAAGGAGAAAACCCTCAAGCATACATTAGGAATCTGAAGGCCTAAATATGTTAATTTCTGGAGTTCCATTGAAAGGGTATATTATGTCTATGTATTCAGTGGCATAACCACACTCTTTGTTAGGTTAACCTTATAACCTGAGATGGCACCATATTCGGTTATTGTTTCCAGCAGTGCTGGCACAGATATCCCAGGGTCCGTTAAGTAAAGCAGGATGTCGTCCGCATACAGCGAGATTTTGTGAGTAACCCCCCCGACTTGCAATCCCTTGATTAACGGGTGTGATCTTATCGCCACCGCTAGGGGCTCTATAGCCAGTGCGAAGAGCAAGGGCGAAAGTCCACAGTCTTGCTTGTGGAACGTGAAAGGGGAATTTTAGAAGAAATATTGTTGTTTGTTTGAATTTGAGCCATCGGGTGCCTGTATAACATTTTAACTAATTTACAATAAGTGGGGCCAATATTCATTCTATTCATTACATCAAAAAGGTAGGGCCATTCTACACGGTCAAATGCCTTTTCCGTGTCTAAAGACACGGCAATTGCGGGGGCTCAACTACTTCAGAGGCATGTATGATGTTAAACAGCCTTCTGACATTGTCAAATGAGGAGCGATTCTGAATAAATCCGGTTTGGTCTAAATGGATTAGTTTTGGAATATGTTCTTCTAATCTTAATGATAGTATTTTGGAAAATATTTTATAGTCTGTAGCAAGAATGGAAATTGGTCTATATGAGCTACACAGTTTCAGGTCCTTCCCTGGTTTGGGTAAGACTGAAATAAGTGCTAGTTCCAGTGATTCAGGCAGTTTTCCCAACTCCACAGCATGGTTATACATTGAGAGCAAAGGGTTGATCAGTTTGGGAAGAAAGGCTTTAAAAAATTCTATGGGAAAGCTGTCTAGGGTGGGGGATTTCCCTGAAGTAGTTTTAGAAATGGCCTCCAATATTTCTTTTTCCGTTATAGCTCCCTCTAGTTGCTCTTTAGCATCCTCAGTTAGCTGTTTCAAGTCACATTTATCTAGAAAGCATTTTGTTTTCTCTGGAAAATCACCCTGAGAGGAATAGAGCGCTTCGTAGAAGTTTTTAAAGGTAGTGTTAATCTCTTTTTGGTCTGTGATTGTATTGGAACCTGATTTCAATATATATATTTCTCTACGGGCCTCTTCTCTGCGGATCTGCCACGCAAGAAGTTTGCCGGCTTTATCCCCCTGTTCGTAGTATTTTTGTTTTGTCCTCCTCATTGCATTCTCTGTTTTCTGGGTGGTTATAGTGTCGTATTCCAATTGCTTTGATCTAAGCTTTTGTCTGATTTCATTATTTTTTGATATTAAATGTTCTCTTTCCAATTGTTTACTTTCTTTTTCTAGGGAATCTACTTTTAACCTATATTGTTTACGTTTGCCACTAGTATAAGATATGATTTGCCCTCTAATAAAGATACCTGTTTTAACCTTTAACAGACATACTGTCTCTCCTCTAGGACAGTAGATGCAGCTGTCTTCTCCTTTCAGATAAACAAGTGAACAACCCGATAGTGTTGCTATGGCAGCTGAAGTCGGAGAGGTGTTTGTCTTGTCTCTCTGACCGTGGAGAAGACGTAAACTGTAATTTGTTTTGGATAACACTGACCCTGAGCTGTAGAGCCAGGGGTGTTGAACTGTGTTCTCAGACCTTGTGTATTCATAATTCCTGTGTTTGCACATTCAGACCAATAAGCTAACTCAATGTGTTGGGTATGACCTTATTTGGGCATAGGTTCATCATGAATGCTTAAAGACTATCCCGGAGGACAGAAACGCCAGAATTGAAGGGAACATCAATGCCAACTAGGTACTGGTTATTCCTTCATTCTCCTTTTATTATTATTAAACCAGTTTCAGTGTAAGACATATTGGACTCCTGAATACTTCTTCCTTCTAATGTATGGGCAAGGGGATAAAATCCACAACACATGTGATTTACAGATCCGGCTTCCTTCACTGGGAGGCTGCTGAGCCTGAGTTCTGTTTTCTTCTAACATCAGCTATAGTTAGCAGCAGTTAGCAGGGAGAAAACCAGAAAATGTTTTTTGTATAGTATGATCCAGTTTGCACCCACCTAAATCAGTGGATACATTTCTAAAGCTGGTGGTGAAGCTGGACGAGGTCAAGCTCATGAAAATGTTGTGTGTTGTCAAACTGCTGCTACTCACTGAAGAAAGGCTGAGAACAGACAGTGGTGTGTCGTAGACACATTTAACCTCGTCTCCATCAGGATCAAACGCCAACAGGTTGTAATCTCTCTGACAGTTTGAAGGAACTCTAAGAAAGAGAAACATAAACAGTTGTTTCATCACAGTCCTCCACTGTGACTGGACATGGAGCAACCACATGTGCTGTCTAGTTTACACGTATTTAGGACATTTCCACTTCAGTGGCACCTGTCTTTTGCGTTTCTTGCTCATGAGATCACCTGAAACACATCCAGTTGTTTTGGCAGTGCTGTTGTAAGATGAGATTTATTTTCATGAAGATGTGTGCAGAAGATTACCTTATTTTTCTGTGTTCATTATTTTGCATGTACTATATAATATAGCACACCTTACGTGCAGGTAATGTGAGTTATGATTAAGATTGGCAGAGTGATTTGTGGGAAGTGAGATGCCATTTTTCTTGTCGGTGTTCAGTTGTCCTACATTTTGATTCAGACATTAAAGTGGATCGAGTTACACAGAAGAAGCTGTCTATGTGTGTTTGCTTTACCCACAGCTCTTCAATAGTTTAAGTTAGAAACAAATCCTGTCTATATTCGTTTCCTACTGAAGCCTGGGTCAGGAATGTGAGCGGCGCAGAAGTACATGAAAAAATATTATCTCATCTGACTCTGTCAACATCTAAATATTTAGAGATGTCCAAAGAAATGAATACACCTCTCTCCTTAGACCCTTCATTCTGTTTTGAAAAAAATCACAATTAACATTCAAATAGATGAAATTAGGAAAAATTGCATTTTATTTACAGAATGTTGCAAAACCAAAGTTATTTTTTCAATATATAGTGGTTTGTAAGGAGTCTCAGGTGCAAATGGTGTTTGGCAGAGGTGACAAAAGTCCACACATTCTTTACTCAAGTAGAAGTACAGATACTTGTGGTTAAAGAAGAAGTACTGATTCAACTTCTTTACTCAAGTAAAACTGAAAATGTACAGGCTTTGAAATGTACTTAAAGTGTAAAAGTACAAAGTCATCCTGTGAAGGACATTTCTACCAGCTGTGTCTGTGCAAATGTATTTAGGTTAAAACTGGTCATGATGTTGGCAAGGTGACATGCAAAGAAGCTAAATGAAAATAATCCATAAATCCCCTCAAATGCATTAAACAAAAATAATGAGTTTATGAAAATATAAGGAGTAGAAAATACAGATATTTATTAGGGGTGCAGAAAACGGATCACAAAACTCACGATTTGGATCATATCGCGGTTTTGAATCACAGATCAGATCATTTTTTCGGATCAGCAAAAAAGAAAAAAGTGGAGGGATTAGGGTTAAATTATTTTAAAAATGCACTTGGCTTTGATCTCTGTCTGTCTGTAATTATCACCATAGTTATGTAATGTAATAATAATGATAATGGTAATAATGTTAAAATCAAACTTACACAGTACTGTACTATGTATATTCTATACATACATTAGATCATTATACACTGCACAGTATATGACACAACTACACTCTGTAGTCTGGCTCAATGTCCCGCCTACAGCACATCTGATTGGTTAGAAGTTACGGGTAATCAATCAGCACAGACACACTGTGTCACAGACAGGGTGAGACAGAGCTGCACCGGTGACCAGGGAGAAGCTGTGTAGAAGTTAAGACAGCTGATATCGCCAAAGTTTCAGTAATTATCACAGTCTTATGATCTGTTTCTTTGACGACAGCATAGTTACATCAGTGAAAACAGTCATGGTCTGGATTTCACTCAAGGCGATGTGACGGCTTTTAAATCAGTCGCTCTTCACAGAGATGTGCTGCACACAGCAGCATCTGTCCTGTCTTTTCACTGCAACTCTGCACTGAGATTTCGGGTATTATAACTTATACAAAAGTAACAGTGACAGTGAAACTATGATGCTCACACGTAGTCTGCGGATCACATGTGTGCAGAACTGTGGAAGGCGATCCGGACGGGACACGGATCAACTGCGATCTGTTGCGCCCCTAATATTTATGGTAAAATGTCAGCGGTAAAAGTAAGAAGAGCTGTATAATAACAAAGTATTTTTATTCTCTGGTGTTTGGTGGCAGCATTTGCTGGTACTGAAGGGATCTAGACTTACCTCACAACTGGCAGTATGGTGGTCTGGGGTGGTCTGTTGGTTTGGCCCGTGTCAGACCGGGTCGACAGGATCATTAAAGTCGAAGTGAGCCCCTGTCTGATGCCATTTATGTTACTTGTCCAGTTGCCACCGTCTAACCTGTGGTGGAAGTTCATGGGATAGTCCATTCTTAAATCATTTCAGATTAATTGAGAGGAATGAGGGCAAACAAGGTGGGTAAAATGCAGAAACATGTGTTAGATCAATTTTACTTTCAGTGCCCCTGAACAAAGGACTGGCTCAGAACTGGGTTGGTCCTCAGGTGCTGCACATAAATGTTTTAATCGTATGATGAAGTACATGACAAATAAACTTGATTAAATATGTTACCATGTAATGAATTGCTGACATGAGGTAGTTGAACAAAAAGTGATCATTTAATTTTTGCAGTACACGGTGCACTTACTGCAGAAACAGAACTGTTTCATTGACAGGAAGCTGCCAAGTCATGATTCCTTCTCTCTGACACCACTCTCCACTGCTCTCATTGTAGACCTTGTGTAGCTCTACAGAACTCTCAGTCCCACAATTCCCAAACGCGCAGTCCCACGTGTCACTTTGTGTGCAGGTATGGAAGTTCAGTTTATAGCGAAAGACCACCTGCAGTGATAAAAACAAGATCCACAATACAAGGATGGTTGGTTGGGGAAAATTTATGAAAAATTATGAAATAAGGTTTAAACTTCAGGAGCCATTTCTGTCTTTCTGAAAGTTAAACTTACTGACAAAGTCATCATGTTTCCAGGGACCACTTCAAAATAAAATCTGATCCTTGTTTCACCAGTTAAATGTTTTTAATGTGAAACTGCAGCAGAAGGAAATGTTTGGTTCACATTATGTAAAATCACAGTTTTTTGATAAAGGTAAAAAGTGTCACAACATACCATCATAAATGAAGCAGTGTGGTGCTACAGAGATGCTCCAACCTACAAATCATGTTTGGTTGGTACAGACCTCAGCAAAAATCTCATTATCATCATTTTTAGATTTTTTTGTGAAAAACAAAATGCAAAAATGATCATTCCAACTAAAATTGTGACTCAAACGCAATTTCTGTCAATATAATCACAATATTATCTTTTTTGCATATTTGCAGTAACAGAACACAAAACTATGCCTACTGTTTTCCCCAAACTGTTTCAGAGTCTCAGACAGAAATAAATTATTTGCCATCTTTCAATTATGTCAACAGACCTGTGAACATTAGGTGTTGTAAACATCTGCAACAGCTTCAGAATAAAGATTTGCCCTTTTGAAACTTTAACCAGTGTGAAATGAGTAACTACAGATTTAAAATCAAACAGAGCTCTGTAGCACCTTATAAAACTAATCTCAGTTCAGGAAGTCCAACTTAAGTGATGTAAATCGATTTTATACAGACTTGAATCAGTATTGACACGTTTGTTTGCCCAAATTAAAATAAATAAAATGTGTCAGAGAAACACTGTAAAAAGAGTTCTGCAGTTGTGAAGAAGAAAAACTCAAATACAAAATTATTTTTGCATAGATTAGATTTTTTTTAGCCCATGAAAACATTAAACAAGACTTAGGTTCAATCTTGCAAAGCTTCTTTTTATTCTGTTTTGAAATACAGATATACATACCGTGAGTGATCCATTGGTGGTCGGCTGTTTTGGATAAAAAGTCATCACTGTCCCAAAGTAATTCGCCTGGCAGCTGCATGTAAGCAGCATCAACAGCAGCAGCAGAGAGAGCGACATCATGAACAGTCTCTGTTCACACAGACAGTAAACTAACACAAACACTAACACACAGACTCCTCTCCTCTGTCCGTCTATGCAAGTTCTATGCAAAATAAACTGTTTTTAGGTCCCACAATGAACAATGAACAAAGTCTACTGCTGTCGTGGTTATGAGATAAAGATCCACCAGTACTGTCAACTTCCCCTTTTTGTTAAACAATATTTTAAATATTTATTTTCAGTGACATGAGGTAGAACGTATAAAAAAGTAATATGACCTGTCAACAACGAATATTCAGTCAATACTTTTTATTTATTTGGGGCCAATAAACACAGAATTTCAGGCTGCCAATAACTGTCAATAGTTTCCAGTGGAAAAAGGAAGTGTTACAAGGCTTTGATGGCTGATCTGACAGGTGAGAATAAACAAAACTCCAGTTAGTCTTGAGCGATTTTAAGTCTTAATTGATATGAAGTGTTGCAGACAACCATAAAAAACCCAAGGACAACTTCAGGAATTTCCATCCTAACAGTCATCACATTGGGCCTCATGCAAGAACATTTTTGTATTATCTTAAATTTCTCGTACTTTTTCGTACAAAGGGCTCGTACGAACAAGTCACGTCAGATTGAGCAAACAATAATACCATATAAGGCTGCGCTTCCTGCTCCATATGTCAGGAAGGGTTCATTCATGAAAATGGCATCAAAGAGTAAAAAGAAAAACTGAAAGAGTTTGACGTTTTTAAATGAAACGCTTTTAGCTCCGTCCAACAATGTTATGATGCCAAAATATAGCTTTCAAAGCCTAAAAGAAGTGTTGAAGATACATCCAGAGAGAACAACCTGGAGACTGCAACATAGGAAGAAGGACGCCAGACAAAAGGTAACAGTTAACCCACAATCTTTACTTTACCTTAACCCAAAGTGTTTGATGAAACACAAACATAAACCAAGGGAAAACAAAAGGGACTGGAGACCCCGGCCAAACTGAACAAAAGGAGGGAAGACGCTGGGCCAACCATGCAGTGGGGCACCACTCCCAGTGTCTCCCTCTAAACTACCCTGAAATAAAGACTAAACCTAAAGCAAAGAAAAGAGACAAATAACTAAACTACCGGTTACCTACAGCCCAAACTAACACAATAAACTAAAACAACAAAGTGTGCATGGAGGTGAATCCAGGGGTGCTTTTCATTCGGTAAATTGGTTTCCTCGTTTCCTCCACTCGCTTCCTCTCCTCGCGTCTTAGCTCCACCCAGCGAGGACATGAAAGAAGGATACGAGGAAGAGACGTTAGGACGGAAGAGACGAAACTCTGAAATAAAAAATCCTCGGCTCCTTTTAGCGTCAGTCTGAAGCGACGTCAGTTACTGATGACGAGCTGATAACAGCTGTATCAGCTGTCAAACTGACTGGTACGAATGTCCACACAAACACTTATTTAACTATTCCAACAGCTGACAGTATTTGATTAGATCTGTAAACTGTTTAAAATAGATGATTAGTAGTAGTATTCTCCCTGATGCTGATTTTAATCATCATTTAATAATCTTTCAATTATATCGGATACAGATCTGTGATATTTGTTTACTTATTTATTTATTATATATATTTGCATCATTGTTATCTGCACAATAATACTATGTGAGACTATGTGAGAATGTGTGTCGATTTTACTGTGAAATTAAAAAACAAAACAAACAAACAAAAAAAAAATACAGACAAACTGCTGCTTTGTGTGATGCCACAACTCTCTACAATGAAATTAACTTTAGTGTGAGATGCCGACACATGACGGCGCATTATTTCGCATCTCACCATGTAACTGTGTTTTATTTTATTATCTGTAGAGCCTGTACATGACAGTACAAAGTTAGCACACAGCCACAGGTATTTTCCCTGATTAGTCCATTAAAAAGTGTGTGGACAGTGATTCCACAGTAATAATCTCTGAATCATCGCTAAACCAGACGACTTTTCATCCCATTTGTGTCATTTTTCAGAACATGCAGCAATTTGCAGTCTAATAATACAAATAATGCTTCTAATCAGTTATTTCTTCATGAGCTCTTTGTGAAACCAAAGAACATAAATATTCAATCACGATCCTTAACGTGCTTCAGAAACTTCTGTCGGTCAGATTTGATTTCCCTGCGTCGGTCCTGATGATGCAGGATGACAGTCGCTGAAACTGTCCAATCAACATCACTCCTCTTGATAAAAGACTTTTGCTTAGGATACACTGATGTATCCTCGATCTGAGCTCCTCCAGAAGCCTCCTCGCTCCTCGTCTCCTCCTCCTTAATTGGAAAATCCTTCATCATGGCGGAGGGGAAACGACTTCCGGGTCGAAGGAGGAGAGAGGAGACGAGGAGGCAGAATTTGACGTGATGAAAAGCACCCCTGCTTGGGGAGAAAAAAAGAGGAAGAGAAAGATTTCCTCACCACATGTGCACCTGTCCTGTGTGTCCTTCACCTGTCTCTACACTCTCTGTCCCTCTTGTCCCCTCCTCCTCTTTCTACCTGAGCGCTGATTGCACTCAGGCCGAGGGAGGAGGGAGACAAGGCTGACAGAGACAGAGAGAGGACAGGATGCCACATGTAACACCTAGGTCAAGAATAAACATTTGAACCTCATGGTAAAAACAAAAGAAGTTCTTCATGATTATTATTATATGTTGTAACCAAAATACTCAACAGGACTAATTTTCAAATGTGCTTTAAATGAGATCATGTGAATAATCAAAGAGTTTCCACTTACACAGTAAATCTGAAACTCCTGATTATGTTTCCCCAAACTGATCTATAAAATGAAGCTTAATGAGCAGAAATAACTAAAAAGAAAACAGAATTTCCCTGCAGGAAGTCAGTAGATGAGCATGTTCGACCAGCAGGGGGCGCTGTGGTTGTGACTTTTCAGTTAAACTCTCCTCTTGAAGTTCAGAGTGATGTTTGGTGGCAGCCCTCGTCTCACCAGTTCATCTTTTAACTGGAGGAGGAAACACACAGTGGAGCTGAGACATGTTCACTGTTATCTGATATATGATGGTGTGTGGAGCAGCTGGTGAACACGTGAATGTGGAAAAAAGGGAAACTTATGTATTTTTCAACCAGAACCCAATTTCCCCCATGTTCCTGTGTCTTGACTAATCAGAACAACAATTTTGGAAACTTGTTTCATCTTTCCACTGTCCCAACAATCATCAGCTCTGGTTTGGTTGAAATAAACCTTTAATTCACCAACTTAAATGTGAAAATATTCTGGTTCCAAACACCAGATTCTTCCTGCATCAGACATCACCTGTGATAACTAGAACTTCTGCATGTTTAAAGTATCTGTCTGATGCTTTGACAGGACATCTGATGAGACAAGAAGCAGACTGACCTGTTGCAGGACAGTGGTCCTGATGTCCTCATCAGACAGTGCAGACGAAGAGGAAATCTTCACTGTCAGACCCACAACAACTAGAAATACAATGTTACAAAGCAGGTCAGAGGGAAACTACAACAGGACAGTTTTTGTTTTGACTAATACACAATTCTTCTTTATTTTAGTTCTAAATAAGAAAATTGACAGAGGGCTGTCCGCAATCCTATCAGGGGCCAGATTTGGCCCACGGGCTGCAAGTTGAGTATCCCTGCCCTAAATGAACCCCTTAGCTTAAGAAATATTTCCAATAAGCAAAAAATCTTAAGGTAAATACAAACTGTAGTTTAAGAAATTATTATTTGTCACACTCACTTTGATTGACAATGTCGATTACAGGTGTTGGGAAAAGTGTTGTGTCATCAGATGTCATGAAGATTGTTGTGGCTTCATGTGTAGTTGCACTTGATGGTGTTGTACTTGGTGTAGTTATACTTGGTGTAGTTATACTTGGTGTAGTTGTATTCAGTGTAGTTGTACTTGGTGTAGTTGTACTTGGTGTTGTACTTGGTGTAGACATATTTTGCGTAGTACTTTCATCCACTGTTGTAGTAGGTGGTGCTGTTGAATGTCCAGCTGTAGTTTGTGTGGTTGTCATATTGATGCTGCTTGTGGTTGGTGGTGCTGTTGAAGGTACAGCTGTAGTTTGTGTGGTTGTCATATTGATGCTGGTTGTGGTTGGTGGTGCTGTTGAAGGTACAGCTGTAGTTTGTGTGGTTGTCATATTGATGCTGGTTGTGGTTGGTGGTGCTGTTGAAGGTACAGCTGTAGTTTGTGTGGTTGTCATATTGATGCTGCTTGTGGTTGGTGGTGCTGTTGAAGGTACAGCTGTAGTTTGTGTGGTTGTCATATTGATGCTGCTTGTGGTTGGTGGTGCTGTTGAAGGTACAGCTGTAGTTTGTGTGGTTGTCATATTGATGCTGCTTGTGGTTGGTGGTGCTGTTGAAGGTACAGCTGTAGTTTGTGTGGTTGTCATATTGATGCTGCTTGTGGTTGGTGGTGCTGTTGAAGGTACAGCTGTAGTTTGTGTGGTTGTCATATTGATGCTGGTTGTGGTTGGTGGTGTAGCTGTTGGCTGAATGTTTGCAGTTGACTCTGTAAACAGAAGTGAATTTAAAATATAGATTACAAGTGAACTTTGTCAGTCCTGAAAATCAGTGATGGAATTTAAATCATGAATTATACCAGGAAGTGCTCTACTCACCGTTTCCAACAGTCACAATGACACATCGTAGCTCAGAGTGATATTTGTCTGAACTGTGGAAATAAATGAAGAGATTAGTTACAAAATGAGGCGTACATTTTGGAAAAAAAATTAGAAAATATAAGACAAAATTAAACCAAATAATTCTGCTTCCTGAACTTGTAAGACTTACTCATTCTGTTTCAGGTAATTAAGGAAAAACTTTACTGCCAAAACAGCTGTCTTTCATCATTAAAATGTAGTTATACTGACACAAGTGTAAACAATTCCAAAGTATTTCCACTTTTGAAGACAAAATACTGACTTAATAACTGCCTGGGCCACAAAGCAGATGGGGTAGCTCTCTCCATCTTGGTTCTCAGAGGGCGTCCATCTCAGGATGAACTGTCCTGCTCCTGATGTAGTCTGCTTTACGTTGTACGGCCCACTGAACAGCAGCTCAGAGATCCTTTAACAGACAAAGGAGAAAACATACAGATTTTGGAGCAACATATGCTGCCATCCAGACCACAGCTTTTTCAGGGTCGTTCCTGTTTATTTCAGCGAGACGATGCCAAGACACATTCTGCACGTGTTACAACAAAGAGTCGAGTCCTCGACTTGCCTGCCTGCAGTCCAGACCTGTCTCCTATTGAAAATGTGTGGTGCATTATGAAGCACAAAATACTACAACAGAGGCCCCGAACTGATGAGCACCTGTGGTCTGTGTCTTGCAGGTCCTCAGTTGGGTGGAGCTGGTGTCATCAAGTAACTGGGAACACCTGGCCAGTGTTCCCAGGCTACTTAACCCCGCCTGCCCAGTCACTGTTCATTCGGCAATCGCAGTAGCAGTAGTTGTGGACGTGGTTGCTGCCGCGTTCCTGTTGGTCCCCTCCCCAAGCCATGCTGCCTTTACTTTTTATGTTTCTGTCTTTTGTTTTGCACTGACAACATGCACCTCACATCATCCAACACATCCATGCACCCTCACACACCACTGATACTGACTTTCACACCCCATTGCAGTATTTATTGTTTGACATATTTAATAAACTTTTCTTAATTTTTGGTGCCGCCTTATCTACATCTCCCTCATTTGTTGCAGCCTACAAGCCGGCCATAACAAGTTCCCAAACACTAACTGACAGTTGTTAAGAGAAAAGATGATGTATCACAGCAGTGGTGGACTCAGACTGTGTGAGGGGCCAAAAATAAAAAGGGCACCAGGTGTATGTGGTGGGGCACCAGCACACAAGCAAGGCTGTGATGCACTTCATTACGTTTAGTCCACTGGGAGCACACTCCAGAGGGCACTTTATGATGTTTTGTCCACTGGAAGTCCCTACTATTTTTGAATTGGCACGCAGGAGTGTGTTTGAGTTAATATCCAA
Organism: Lutjanus argentimaculatus; assembly: GCA_034769285.1. Taxonomy (NCBI): domain Eukaryota; kingdom Metazoa; phylum Chordata; class Actinopteri; order Lutjaniformes; family Lutjanidae; genus Lutjanus; species Lutjanus argentimaculatus. Next base: position 13,593,890 of record JAWZSL010000018.1, read on the forward strand.
AAAGTTTTGTTTGTTTTCTTTTCACTTACATGGAATTATTTGCTTCTGCGTTGATGCTGATTTCCAGGGTCTGATCGACAGGGGTGTAGAGTTGAGCTCTGTTAGCTGGGGTTGGAGGCAGAAACTTGGGCAGATAGAGTCCCTCTGTGCAGGACGGCACCACAGGATCCACTGGACCAACAAAGAAAGACATAAACCTCGAGCCTTTCGTGGTTAGCAGCTAACCTAAATGAAATGATCTCCAAAAACTGATGGTCTCCACTCACTTGAGATCAACTCAGCAAAAGAGATTCAAACTTCAGTGTAGCTTAAGTGTGGCTGTAAGACCAACCTGTCACAATGTCTTACCTTTAAAAACAAATTGGACAGGTACTCCACTGAGAGCATCATTGGGAGTTTTTATGGTAGTTTGATTCAGGCTGATATTCTGCTTGGGAGAGTCCCGCATCATCAGCTGTACAGCGTATGGACCTTCATTGCTGCCGTTGGTGGGGCTGAATGACAGCGAACAAGACTGAAAAATTATAAAAATAAGGAAGACAAGACAAAATTTTCTTTAGTGTAATGAAATGCAAGTGAGCAGACCTTTAAAAACAAAGATCCTGCAATACTGCTGTAAACAAGTCTTGTCATTACTAACTGTGCTTTTTTTAACACTGAACAACAGCAGCATTGTGCCGCCCCAAGTGGTGTGATTTTAGATAGCATGCTGGTGTTCCTGAAGTTGACGGTGCTGCAAATTCACAGTTAAATGCACTACAGTGATCCTGCTGATATGAGGGGCTGCTCACTGCAGAGACAGTGGATGGAGTCCAGCTGCCCACCAGGTCAGGTCCAGCCCCACCCTGAGACCACCAGAGGACAGTATGACGGCAGGGGCTACAGTACCAAGGTGGTTGTCTTGGCTGAGTCAGTCTCCCAGTGAAGATGGCCGGACCAGGACTGAATGCACCCAATGATACTGACAGGACATACGGAACCCATGTGATTTACAGGCCCGGCCTCCTTCACTGGGAGGCTTTTGAGCCTGACTTCTGTTGTCTGCTAACATCAGCCACAGTTAGCAGCAGTTAGCAGTTTTTAGCAACTAGTAAAGCTATCTGTCTGTAAATCACCCAAAAGCTGAAGCTGAGCACCCAGGAGAGATCAGAGGGAAAACCAGAGGATGTTTTCTCCATAAAGTATGATCCAGTTTGCACCCACCCAAATCAGTGGATAAAGTTCTAAATCTGGTGGCAGAGCTGGACGAGGTCAAGCTCATGAAAATGTTGTGTGTTGTCAAACTGCTGCTACTCACTGATGAGAGGTTGAGAACAGACGGTGGTGTGCAGACGTAACACGCTCTTGAATAGGAACATTTAACCTCGTCTCCATCAGGATCAAACGCCAACAGGTTAAAATCTCTCTGACAGTTTGAAGGAACTCTAAGAAAGAGAAACATAAACAGTTGTTTCATCACACTCCTCCTCTGTGACTGGACATGGAGCAACCACATGTGCTGTCCAGCTCACATGGTATTCAGGTCATTTACACACCGTATAAGAATCAGCTCCTCACAAACACTTAACGTGTCTTCTTGCTCTGGAGATCACCTGTTTTTCTGCAACATGTCCACTTATTTAGGCAGTGCTGTTATCATGTACATCTTGTGTATATTCACTCCTACTGCAGCCTGGGTCAGGAATGTGATGAATGCAGAAGTACATGTAAAAACATCATCTCATCTGACTCTATCAAAGTCAAAATGTTTAGAGATGTCCAAAAAAATGAATACACCTCTCTCCTTTGACCCTTAATTCTGTTAAGAAAAGAAAATCACAGTGAACATTCAAAGGAATGAAATTACATTTTATTTACATAATATTACAAAACCAAAGTTAATTACTCAAGTAGAAGTACAGACATTTGTGGTGAAAGTAGAAGTAGTGATTCAACTTCTTTACTCAAGTAAAACTGAAAAAGTACAGGCTTTGAAATGTGCTCAAAGTATAAAAGTACAAAGTTGTCCTCTGAAGGACATTTCTACCAGCTGTGTCTGTGCAAATCTCACTGAACCATCCATTTAGGTTAAAATTGGTCACGATGTTTGCAAGCTGACACACAAAGAAGCTAAATGAAAATAATCCATAAATTCCCTCAAATGCATCAAACAAAATTAATGAGTTTATGAAAATACAACAAATAGAACATACAGATATTTATGTTAAAATGTCGGCAGTAAAAGTAAGAAGAGCTGAAAACTCTGCTTCAGTATATTAACAAAATATTTCTATTCTCTGGCGTTTGGTGGCAGCATTTGTTTGTATTGAAGGGATCTAGACTTACCTCAGAACTGGCAGTATGGTGGTCTGGGGTGATCTGTTGGTTTGGCCGGTGTCAGACCGGGACAACAGGTCCATGAAAGTCAAAGCGAACCACTGTGTGACGCCATTAATGTTACTTGTCCAGTTCCCACCGTCTAACCTGTGGTGGAAGTTCATGGGATAGTCCATTCTTAAATCATTTCAGATAAGTTGTGGGGAATGAGGATAAACAAGGTGGGTAAAATGCAGAAAAATGTGTTAGATCAATTTTACTTTCAGTGGCCCTGAACAAACTGGCTCTGAACTGAGTTGAAGAAAAAAAAAAATACAATTTCATTATTGTAGTACACGGTGCACTTACATCAGAGACAGAACAGTTTCTTTGACAGGAAGCTGCCGAGTCATGATTCCTTCTCTCTGACACCACTCTCCACTGCTCTCATTGTAGACCTTGTGTAGCTCCACAGAACTCTCAGTCCCGCAATTCCCGCTCAAGCAGTCCCATGTGTCACTTTGTGTGCAGGTATGAAAGTTCAGTTTATAGCGAAAGACCACCTGCAGTGATAAAACAAGGACGTCAGCAGGACAGTTGGTTGGGGGAGTTTGTAGACAAACAGTTCTGACTGATATGAAATAGGGTTTAAACTTCAGGAGCCATTTCTGTCTTTTTAGCAGTTAAATGTTTTTAATGTGAAACTGAAATGTTTGGTTCACATTATCTAAATCACAGTATGGCCAAATACAATATCCAAATCTCAGGTGCTGCAGTTTTTTTGATAAAGGTAAAAAGTGTCACAACATACCATCATAAATGAAGCAGTGTGGTGCTACAGAGATGCTCCAACCTACAAATCATGCTTGGTTGGTACAGACCTCAGCAAAAATCACATTATCATCATTTGTATATTTTTTCAGTGAAAACAAAATGCAAAAATGATCATTCCCACTAAAATTGTGACTCATAGCGTAAATGCAACATCTCTCAATATAATCACAATATTATCTTTTTTTGCATATCAATCAGTCTCAGTTTGTCTTAGCAATGAAAAAACCAAAACAAAACACAATGACAACAACAACACCATGCTATCAACTATACATTTTGACTTTAGGACTGAGTTGCACCAACAAAGATGATCTAAGATTTGTTCAAATCAGAGCTTTATTTAAATTAAACAGAGCTCTGTTGCACCTTATAAAACTAATCTCAGTTCAGGAAGTCCAAGTTAAGTGATATAAATTAATTTTAAATAGAGTTGAATCAGTATGGACATGCTTGCTTGCCCAAATTAAAATAAATAAATTGATTAAAACTAAATTTGAGTGCTGTCAGGAGCTAGTGAATATAAAAGTACTAGCCAGAGTTGCAAGTTAACAAAACATGATGTTGTCCATTAAATTTCAATTCAATTCAATATACTTTATTGATCCCCCGGGGGGGAAATTTGCATTTCAGTTACAACCTGTCCAAGAAACATAAAAACAGACAGTGATACATAACATGGGGAGGACAGGAGCGGGAGGAACTGTGGGTCAGCCACCTGAAGCAGCGCCCCGTTTACTTAATGAAATTGATTATTGCTAAATCCAGCTTTTAGAAAAGCAGCTGTTTTAGAAATCACCAGTTTTCAGATCACCATTTAAAAGGTTTCAAACCTGGAAAACAACATGATACACTGCGAGAACAGAGACAAATTTAATACTCTGAAAATCTGTTGGAGAAACACTGTAAAAAGAGTGCTGCAGTTGTGTTATGTCCCTGTTTTTTTTTTTTTTTTTTGTTTTTTTTTTTTTTTTTTTTTAATGTATTATGACCCTTGCATTTCTTAATGGCTTTTAACACCATGCCGGAGGACTACGGTTGGAAACTAGCCTTTGGCTAACACTGGCACATTTACAGAAATGTATGATGAATGTGCACTGTCCTCTCTAAATAAATAAAGAAAAAAAAAAAGAAGAAGAAGAACAACTAAAATACAAAATTATTTTTGCAGAGATTAGAAATTTTTTTAGCTGTCAAAACATTATATAAGACTAAGGTTCAATCTTGCAAAGCTTCTTTTTTATTCTCTTTTGAAAAATAACATTCATCCCATACAGAGATACAGATATACATACCGTGAGTGATCCATTTGTGGTCGTCTGTTTTGGATAAAAAGTCATCGCTGTCCCAAAGTAATTCGCCTGGCAGCTGCATGTAAGCAGCATCAACAGCAGCAGCAGAGAGAGCGACATCATGAACAGTCTCTGTACACACACACAGTAAACTAACACAAACACTAACACACAGACCCTCTTCTCCTCTGTCTCTGTCTCTGTCTGTCTGAGTCCCACGCGGAAAGAAAGGAGGTCATGCAGTTAACAATGAACAAGTGTAACAGGGTAGACCTGTATCGGCATCTTTACAGTATCTCCCCTACATTTTTTCTGGCACTGATGGGGAGGGGTTTTTCCATGTGTGTCTCTCCACTGATGAGTCTCAGCAGAGAGCCTGGGCCACAGCTTTCAAGATTCGTGCCAGACAGGCACAGTTTTCAGCTCCAGATGGCTCCATTGGGTATGTACGCACCATAACCCACCATCCCATACAGATTCCTGCTTGGAGTGAGATGTTTGGTGGTGGGACGTACCAAGTCAGGTGTGGACGGCAAGGATTACTAATGCCTGGTGTGACCTTTGGCATTGGGTGAAGTCTTAATTGCTCGAACTTTATCCACAGTTCATGGGAAAAAGAGTCCAAAATCTCAATGACTCACCATAATACGTTTACACACGCAAGCTAAGACTTTTATCACGGACCAAGCAGATGTCATACAGGAGAACTGTGTGAGCATGACCCATGTTGGTGTAAACACTATTAGAGTCAGTATGGACTCAACTAAACCCCAGTCTGATGAACAGTGTGTCCTGCCTGATTTAATTGGCCTCCATTTGTCCACAGAGGAGTGGGAGAAATTGCGGGCTTTGCTGTACAAACACCATGCAGTCTTTGCAGCACATGAGGAGGATTACGGACTGATGAGCACCATACAACATGTGATCCCCACCAGTGCAGGGGCGCGACTCACCACTCACCCCGTGTCTACCTAACCTGATCGCTCCACTCATCTGTCGTCACAGCTGCAAGCTCATCAACCAATCAACCTGTTATATAAGCCTCTCCAGTTCACTCACTAATGGCCATATTGTTCTTTGTCCTCATGCAAGACTTTCCAGCGTTCGTCTCCGGTTTGATTCCTCGTAGCCGACTCTGCCTGCCTGTTTCATCTGTTCCCCAGTAACCTTCCGTCCCCGATCACATGTTCTGCCTCAGCATCCTGGTTTCCTGTGGCTGCTTAGCATTTCCACTCCACAATGCTACAGTGTGAGTGTTTCCACCCGCTAACCTGTAGTTGGCGGTGACTCAGACTGTGAATGACATGCTGCACGTGTTCCTGTGTGAGCGTCCTTTGTTTACCCTACCTCTCGGCTCATCGATCGCTCACCTGGTCTTGACTTACCTTTTTTTTTTTTTTTTTACTATTTTCTGACATTTCATGGACCAAACAACAAATCAATTAATTGAGAAAATAATCGACAGATTAATTGATGATGAAAATAGTCGTTACTTCCAGCCCTAAAAACACTATACTAGGCTAAACAATTTCACCATATTTTATACTGAGATAATCCGAAAGTAACAGAAAGTAATCAAGTTACATTACTTTAATATTGTATACTTGGATTACATTACTGACTGCATTTTTTAACAGGTAATCTGTGACTGTACTGGAATAATTTTTTAAAGTATCCTTCCCAGCCCTGCTAATAGAGTTGAAGTCTTAGATCTTTGATTTCTACTACTAGTTAGAAAGAAGGAATAAATAAATAAATAAATAAAGAAAGAAAGAAGAAAGAAAGAAAAAGAAGAAAATATTCAGAAGCTGTTTGCGTTACAGTGAAGGTAAAGTAGTCGACCTTGCAGTTTTAAATTTGTCAGGCTACTGAAAACAAACTTTCCCTCCAGGGGTCAATCAATGTTCACGTTGAAACAACAGAGGTCGCTGTGGTCGTTGGTTCCAGTTGGATGCTACTCAACAGAACAGGCCAAAGTCTAATAGTTCAAATCAGAGTCGTTCTTCAAAAGTCAAATGGACAGAAAAACAATTAAGTTTCACCTTTAGTCACGTGTCATGTCTTGTGGGACTGACTACATTCTGTGAAGGCATGTCAAGTTACATGACATCTGTCAGCTCTGAAAGTCTCATTGGCTGCTCTCCAAAAGTGCCGCAAATTCACACTTGCACTTGTACGAGCGTCCTCATTCTAAGAATTCAAACCGGCTGAATCCTAACGAGACTCTTTCACCTTCAGCAGGAGATTGTTACCAGAGATATGGACAGATATGAGCAGCTGCCTCCAGGCAGACAACTGGCAGTTGATTTGTGTCGAGCAGAGCAGGGGGAAACCCTTAGAGTCTTCACATCAGCATTCCAGATGTTATACATACTTAACAGGTGACAGCAGCACCTTAACACGACAGTGAACTCGGTGACGTTGCACCTTCATATTGATTACATTCTTCATGTCAGCATGTTGGCATTAGCAAATAAACAAAACACATAAGTGTGTCGGTTGATTGTTTGTCAAATAAAATAATAAATAAGTTCTACTTTGATCACAGGCGCTCTCTCCTTAATACATCCATGGGAACAGTTTGTGCTGCTCGTCTTTCTGAAACTTTCTGAAAGAATTTTTGGAAGCTGTTTTTTTTTTCTCTGCTGCTTCTTTCAATTCTTCTCAAACTTAATTTTGTTTTTGCTCGTTTCTCACTTACTTGCTGTCTTGATTGATACTTAGTTTTTATTATAATTATGTTGTATGACAAAAATGTGAAAGCAGCTACTTTCATGAGTTGCTCATAGTACAAATAAGTGTCATAATACATAATATACACACACTCTATTTCTTTTCCATATGGGAATAAACACACAAACAATACAAACACGTAGGGCTGAACAATTACAAACAAAATTATTATAATTAGATATTTCTTCAAAATCGTTCAGCCCCACAAACAAGTCTACAGCGTACGAAAACTGCAAAAACAATAAAGACAGATTAAAAATATAAAACAGATATTAATGCCCATCACAGCCTCAGGAATTTCCCTCCAGTCATCACAATGAGCCTCAGGCAAGAACATTTCCATCTTCTTATCTTAAATTTCTCTTACTTTTTTTCTTAAAAGGGGCTCGTACGAACATGTGATGTCAGATTCAAATGCTCCTAACTTCAGATAACTGTGTATGTATGTGTGAGACTTGGAAATTAGCATAATTAACGGTACAAACAGTACAAAAATGAAGCCAAAACGTCCCAGATATGAGTGCTGCCATCTTGTTCTGGTGACGTCATTTGGAGCCAGAGTCTGCGCAGTAGTGAGGTGCTGGAGCCGCAGTATTGAGTAAAATTAAACTGATCAGAAAAATGAACATCTGAACAAACATCAGCGTGATAAGAACTATTTAAAATGACAGAAATCATCTTTGGGAAAAATTTATTTTCTATCTTTGTTTTCTATTAACACTGGGAGGCAGAATTTATGACCTGTACCACAGCCGGCCACCAGAGGGCGACAGAGATGCTTTGGTTTCACTTTTGGAGATCCTGTCCACCTTTACACTGATATATGTTATTAAATAAAATGCTTTTAGGTCCATCCAACAATGATTTGATGTCAAAATGTATCTCGCAAAACCTGAAAAGTGAAAAAAAGCCACCGCTCATCCGGAGCAAGATTCTTCTTAGAGGTGCTGGAGTTGAACTAAGACACTTAAAACAAAAAACAGCAACCGCACACTCACAAAATGTATCTTGCAAAACCTAAAAGAAAGGGTGTTGAATATGCACCCAGAGAGAACAACCCGGACGATAATTAAGTTAAAAATCCAAAATATGATGATATAGCATCCCAATATTTATTTTATAAACCATCAGTAGTAACAGTGGTGAAGGTTTACACAAGAAAATTGAAAAATCTACATCTACAACCACATGTTTTTATGAAGATAAGATCATGTGATTAGATCAAAACATCCAAAACTAAATGAACCTTGTCTCCTCAGTCAAGAATAAACATTTGAACATCATCGTGAGGAAGAAGAAAACAGTATTCAAAAGTATTCAAATAAGTAATATATATTATAATATGTTGTATCAAAAATTCTCAACAGGACTAATTTTCAAATGTGCTTTAAATGAGATCATGTGAATAATCAAAGAGTTTCCACTGACACAGGCTGTAAATCTGAAACTCCTGATTATGTTTCCCCAAATGGATCTATAAAATGAAGCTTAATGATCAGAAATAACTAAAAAGAAAACAGAATTTTCCTGCAGGAAGTCAGTAGATGAGCATGTTGGACCAGCAGGGGGCGCTGTGGTTGTGACTTTTCAGTTAAACTCTCCTCTTGAAGCTCAGAGTGATGTTTGGTGGCAGCCCTCGTCTCACCAGTTCATCTTTTAACTGGAGGATGAAAACACACAGTGGAGACATGATCACTGTTATCTGATATATGATGATGTGTGGAACAGCTGGTGGACACGTGAATGTGGACTTTGATATTTTTCAACCTCCATGTTCTTGTGTCTTGACTAATCAGAACAACAATTTTGGAAACTTGGTTGAAATAAACCTTTAATTCACCAACTTAAATGTGAAAATTATCTGGTTCCACACACCAGTTTCTTGTGAAAACCCTGCATCAGACATCACCTGTGATAACTGGAACTACTGCATATTTAAAGTATCTGTCTGATGCTTTGACAGGACGTCTGATGAGACAAGAAGCAGACTGACCTGTTGCAGGACAGTGGTCCTGATGTCCTCATCAGACAGAGCAGATGAAGAGGAAATCTTCACTCTCAGACCCACAACAACTAGAAGTACAACGTTACAAAGCAGGTCAGAGGGAAACTGCAATAAGTGAGTAAAAAAACAGACAAAAAGATCAGAGCCTGAAACTAACAAAAGCTGTTTTGTTTGGGGCTGGAAAGTCGAGGTGAGGTCCAACTACCCATAGAAACAGTGTGAATCAATTTATAACTTAGGAAGTGGATATAGGGCTGTCTGACACCCTATCAGGGGCCAGATTTGGCCCACAGGCTGCAAGTTGAGTATCCCTGCCCTAAATGAACCTCATAGCTTAAGGAATATTTCTAATAAGCAAAAAATCTTAAGGTATGTACAAAATGTAGTTTAAGAAATTATTATTTGTCACACTCACTTTGATTGATGATGTCGATTACAGGTGTTGGGGAAAGCGTTGTGTCATCAGGTGTTGTGATGATTGTTGTGGCTTCTGGTGTAGTTGTACTTGGTGTAGTTGTACTTAGTGTAGTTGTATTCAGCGTAGTTGTATTCAGTGTAGTTGTACTTGGTGGAGTTGTATTCAGTGTAGTTGTACTTGGTGTAGTTGTATTTAGTGTAGTTGTACTTGGTGTAGTTGTATTTAGTGTAGTTGGACTGGGTAGTGTTGTACTTGGTGTAGTTGTGCTTGGTGTAGTTGTATTTAGTGTAGTTGTACTTGGGGTAGTTGTATTTAGTGTAGTTGTACTTAATGTAGATGTATTTAGTGTAGTTGTACTTGGTGCAGTTGTATTCAATGTAGTTGTAATTAGTGTAGTTGTATTTAGTGTAGTTGGACTGGGTAGTGTTGTACTTGGTGTTGTTGTATTTGGTGTAGTTGTACTTGGTGTAGTTGTGCTTGGTGTAGTTATATTTAGTGTAGTTGTACTTGGTGTAGTTGTGCTTGGTGTAGTTGTATTTAGTGTAGTTGTACTTGGTGTAGTTGTGCTTGGTGTAGTTGTATTTAGTGTAGTTGTACTTGGGTGTGTATTTGTAGTTGTATAGTGTAGTTGTACTTGGTGAGTTAGTATTATGTAGTTGTATGTATTGGTGTTAGTTGTATTTAGTGTAGTTGTACTTGGGTAGGTGTTGTATTTAGTGTAGTTGTACTTGGTGTAGTTGTATTTAGTGTAGTTGTACTTGGTGTAGTTGTATTTAGTGTAGTTGTACTTGGTGTAGTTTGTATTAGTGTAGTTGTATTTAGTGTAGTTGTAGTTGGTGTATTTAGTGTGTGGTGTGTTGTATTGGTGTAGTTGTATTAGGTGTAGTTGTATTTAGTGTAGTTGTACTTGGGGTGTTGTATTTAGGTGTAGGTGTACTTGAGTATTTGTGTATTTAGTGTAGTTTACTTGGGTAGTTGTATTTAGTGTAGGTGTACTTGGTGTAAGTTGTACTTAGTGTAGTTTGTACTTGTGTAGTTGTATTTAGTGTAGTTGTACTTGGTGTAGTTGTATTTAGTGTAGGTGTACTTGTTAGTTGTATTTAGTGTAGTTGTACTTGGTGTAGTTGTATTCATGTAGTTGTATTTGTGTAGTTGTATTGGTGTTGTACTTGGTGGTTGACATATTTTGATGACTGTTATGTTGTGTGGTGGTGCTATTGAAGGTACAGCTGTAGTTTGTGTGGTTGCCATATTGATGCTGGTTGTGGTTGATGGTGGTGCTGTTGAAGGTACAGCTGTAGTTTGTGTGGTTGTCATATTGATGCTGGTTGTGGTTGGTGGTGCTGTTGAAGGTACAGCTGTAGTTTGTGTGGTTGTCATATTGATGCTGGTTGTGGTTGATGGTGGTGCTGTTGAAGGTACAGCTGTAGTTTGTGTGGTAGTCATATTGATGCTGGTTGTGGTTTGGTGGTGCTGTTGAAGGTACAGCTGTAGTTTGTGTGGTAGTCATATTGATGCTGGTTGTGGTTGGTGGTGCTGTTGAAGGTACAGCTGTAGTTTGTGTGGTAGTCATATTGATGCTGGTTGTGGTTGGTGGGTGCTGTTGAAGGTACAGCTGTAGTTTGTGTGGTTGTCATATTGATGCTGGTTGTGGTTGGTGGTGCTGTTGAAGGTACAGCTGTAGTTTGTGTGGTAGTCATATTGATGCTGGTTGTGGTTGATGGTGGTGCTGTTGAAGGTACAGCTGTAGTTTGTGTGGTTGTCATATTGATGCTGGTTGTGGTTGATGGTGGTGCTGTTGAAGGTACAGCTGTAGTTTGTGTGGTAGTCATATTGATGCTGGTTGTGGTTGTGGTGGTGCTGTTGAAGGTACAGCTGTAGTTTGTGTGGTTGTCATATTGATGCTGGTTGTGGATTGGTGGTGCTGTTGAAGGTACAGCTGTAGTTTTGTGTGGTTGTCATATTGATGCTGGTTGTGGTTGATGGTGGTGCTGTTGAAGGTACAGCTGTAGTTTGTGTGGTTGTCATATTGATGCTGGTTGTGGTTGATGGTGGTGCTGTTGAAGGTACAGCTGTAGTTTGTGTGGTTGTCATATTGATGCTGGTTGTGGATTGGTGGTGCTGTTGAAGGTACAGCTGTAGTTTGTGTGGTATGTCATATTGATGCTGGTTGTGTGATTGGTGGTGCTGTTGAAGGTACAGCTGTAGTTTGTGTGGTGTCATATTGATGCTGGTTGTGGTTGGTGGTGCTGTTGAAGGTACAGCTGTAGTTTGTGTGGTTGTCATATTGATGCTGGTTGTGTTGGTGGTGCTGTTGAAGGTACAGCTGTAGTTTGTGTGGTAGTCATATTGATGCTGGTTGTGGTTGGTGGTGCTGTTAAAGGTACAGCTGTAGTTTGTGTGGTTGTCATATTGATGCTGGTTGTGGTTGGTGGTGCTGTTGAAGGTACAGCTGTAGTTTGTGTGGTTGTCATATTGATGCTGGTTGTGGTTGGTGGTGCTGTTGAAGTCAGCTTAGCAGGTGTTCATATTGAGCTGTTGTGTTGTGGTGTGTTGAGTCACTTAGTTGTGGGGTGTCAATGACGTGGTTGTGGTTGGTGGTGCTGTTGAAGGTACAGCTGTAGTTTGTGTGGTTGACATATTGACGCTGGTTGTGGTTGGTGGTGCTGTTGAAGGTACAGCTGTAGTTTGTGTGGTTGACATATTGACGCTGGTTGTGGTTGGTGGTGCTGTTGAAGGTACAGCTGTAGTTTGTGTGGTTGTCATATTGACGCTGGTTGTGGTTGGTGGTGCTGTTGAAGGTACAGCTGTAGTTGTGTGGTTGTCATATTGACGCTGGTTGTGTTGGTGGTGCTGTTGAAGTACAGCTGTAGTTTGTGTGGTTGTCATATGACGCTGGTTGTGGTTGGTGGTGCTGTTGAAGGTACAGCTGGAGTTTGTGTGGTGGTCATATTGATGCTGGTTGTGGTTGGTGGTGCTGTTGAAGGTACAGCTGTAGTTTGTGTGGTAGTCATATTGATGCTGGTTGTGGTTGGTGGTGCTGTTGAAGGTACAGCTGGAGTTTGTGTGGTTGTCATATTGATGCTGGTTGTGGTTGGTGGTGCTGTTGAAGGTGCAGCTGTAGTTTGTGTGGTTGTCATATTGATGCTGGTTGTGGTTGGTGGTGTAGCTGTTGGCTGAATGTTTGCAGTTGACTCTGTAAACAGAAGTGAATTTAAAATATAGATTACAAGTGAACTTTGTCAGTCCTGGAAATCAGTGATGGAATTTAAATCATGAATTATACCAGGAAGTGTTCTACTCACCGTTTCCAACAGTCACAATGACACATCGTAGCTCAGAGTGATATTTGTCTGAACTGTGGAAATAAATGAAGAGATTAGTTACAAAATGAGGCGTACATTTTGGAAAAAAAATATAAGACAAAATTAAACCGAATAATTCTGCTTCCTGAACTTGTGAGACTTACTCATTCTGTTTCAGGTAATTAAGGAAAACCTTTACGGCCAAAAAAGCTGTCTTTCATCATTAAAATGTAGTTATACTGACACAAGTGTAAACAATTCCAAAGTATTTCTACTTTTGAAGACAAAATACGGACTTATTAACTGCTTGGGCCACAAAGCAGATGGGGTAGCTCTCTCCATCTTGGTCCTCAGAGGGCGTCCATCTCAGGATGAACTGTCCTGCTCCTGATGTAGTCTGGTTTATGTTGTACGGCCCACTGAACAGCAGCTCAGAGATCCTTTAACAGACAAAGGAGAAAACATACAAACTTTGGAGCAACATATGCTGCCATCCAGACCACAGCTTTTTCAGGGTCGTTCCTGCTTATTTCAGCGAGACGATGCCAAGACACATTCTGCACGTGTTACAACAAAGAGTCGAGTCCTCGACTTGCCTGCCTGCAGTCCAGACCTGTCTGCTACTGAAAATGTGTGGTGCATTATGAAGCACCTGAAGTCGTATATCAGTCAAGAATGGGAAAGAATTTCACTTTCAAAACTTCAACAATTAGTGTCTTCAGTTCACAAACACTAACTGACAGTTGTTAAGAGAAAAGATGATGTATCACAGCAGTGGTGGACTCAGACTGTGTGAGGGGCCAAGAGAATAAAATGGGCACCAGGTGTATGTGGTGGGGCACCAGCACACAAGCAGTGTGTGATCCACTTTATCATGTTTTGTCTCTTGGAAGCGCATTCTAGAGGGCACTTTATGACATTTTATAAACTGAAAGCGCGCTCTAGAAGGCTCTGGAAATGTGTAGAGGGAACTTTACCACATTTTATCCACCGTAAGGACACTCTAGCAGGCGCTTTAGCATATTTTCTCCCCTGGAAGGACACACTTAGTTTGTTTTCTCCACTTGAAGCACACTCTAGAGGGCAATTTAACATGATGTCTTCAGACATGGGGCAACACTAGAGGGCGTTTATCACATTTTATCTGCCACAGGGCCATCCGAGGGGGCCCACTTCCTGTGTTTTGTTTTTCAAACATGGGGGTACGAGTAGGGGCAATTGCTCCCCCTGCTATCACAGTGATAAACATGCCCCCATCCCAACTTTTTTGGAACATGTTGCAGGCATCAAATTCACAATGAGTGTATATTTACAAGATACAATAGAGTTAATCAGTTTGACCATTAAATATCTGTCTTACATTTAAATTATTTAAAAACCTTTCAATATATATTCAATTGGATACTCAATTAAATATATATTGAAAGGTTTTTAAATAATTTAAATAATTGCATCCTTTTTTTATTGGTGTTTTATGCAAAGCCCCTACTATTTTGGAATTGGGGTTTGTAGTTTCTATTCTGACAATTGTTATATAACTGGTTAATGCTTAATGAGTCAAATGAATTGGCAGCTTTATCGCATACAAATAAAAATTGGATGGAAGCCATTTAATTTTGCAATTTAATTTTGTGTTTGCATCTGAGTTAATATGCAAAACATTTTTGTTTGTTTTCTTTTGACTTACATGGAATTATTTGCTTCTGCATTGACGCTGATTTCCAGGGTCTGATCCACAGGGGTGTAAAGCCGAACTCTGTTAGCTGGGGTTGGAGGCAGAAACTTGGGCAGATAGAGTCCCTCTGTGCAGGACGGCACCACAGGATCCACTGGACCAACAAAGAAAAACATAAACCTCGAGCCTTTCATGGTTAGCAGCTAACCTAAATGACATGATCTCTAAAAACTGATGGTCTCCACTCACCTGAGATCAACTCAGCAAAAGATATTCAAACTTCAATGTAGTTCAAGTGTGGCTATAAGACCAACCTGTCACAATGTCTTACCTTTGAAAACAAATTGGACAGGTACTCTACTGAGAGTGTCGTTGGGAGTTTTAATGATAGTTTGATTCAGGGTGATAGTCTGCTTGGGAGAGTCCAGCATCATCAGCTGTACAGCGTATGGACCTTCATTGCTGCTGTTGGTGGGGCTGAATGACAGCGAACAAGACTGAAAAATGATTAAAAAAAATAAGGAAGACAAGACAAAATTTTCTTTGGTGTACTGAAATGCAAGTCAGTGGTCCTTTAAAAACAGAGATCCTGCAATACTGTACTATACTAAGTCTTTACCCACTGTTTTTTTTTGTTGTTGTTGTTGTTGTTGTTTTACACTGAACCAAACAACAGCAGCATTTTGCTGCCCCAAGTGGTGTGATTGTGAAAATGCTGGTGTTTCTGAAGTTGACGGTGCTGCAAATTCACAGTTAAATGCACTATAGTGATCCTGCTGATATGAGAGGCTGCTCACTGCAGAGACAGTGTATGGAGTCCAGCTGCCCACCAGGTCAGGTCCAGCCCCACCCTGAGACCGACAGAGGCCAGTGAGATGGCAGGTCTTACAGTACCAAGGTGGTTTTCTTGGCTGAGTCAGCCTCCCAGTGAAGATGGCTGCACCAGGACTGAATGCACCCAATGAGACTGACAGGACGTACGGAACCCATGTGATTTACAGGTCTGGCTTCCTTCACTGGGAGGCTGCTGAGCCTGAGTCCTGTTGTCCGCTAACATCAGCTACAGTTAGCAGCAGTTAGCAGTTTTTAGCAACTAGTAAAGCTATCTGTCTGTAAATCACCCACAGTTGAAGCTGAGCACCCAGGACAGATCAGAGGGAAAACTAGAAAATGTTTTCTCTGTAAAGTATGATCCAGTTTGCACCCACCCAAATCAGAGGATAAAGTTCTAAAGTTGGTGGTGGAGCTGGATGAAGTCAAGCTCATGAAAATGTTGTGTGTTGTCGAACTGCTGCTACTCACTGATGAGATGCTGAGAACAGATGGTGGTGTGCAGTCACGACACTCTGACAGTAAACTGCTTCCATATCTGCATTTAACCTCGTCTCCATCAGGATCAAACGCCAACAGGTTGAAATCTCTCTGACAGTTTGAAGGAACTCTAAGAAAGAGAAACATAAACAGCTTCAGCAGTTGTTTCATCACGATCTTCCTCACTAGACACAAGAACCACATGTGCTGTCCAGCTCACATGGCATTCAGGTCATTTACAGACCGTATAAGAATCAGTTCCTCACAAACATTTAACATGTGTTCTTGCTCTGGAGATCACCTGTTTTTCTGCAACATGTCCACTTATTTAGGCAGTGCTGTTATCATGTGCATGTTGTGTATATTCACTCCTACTGCAGCCTGGGTCAGGAATGTGATTAATGCAAAAGTACATGTAAAAACATCATCTCATCTGACTCTATCAAAGTCGAAATGTTTAGAGATATCCAAAGAAATGGGTACACCCTCAATTTTGTTTCAAATAAAAAATCACAATCACATTTTATTTACAGAATGTTGCAAAACCAAAGTTAAAGTGATATTGCACCGCAGAATAATAGTCCACTCAATATGTACTCACCACTATGCCGATGTGAGGATGGGTGAAGATCTAAAGTTCACTAAACAATCCTGGAGTTTCAGCAGAAAACAGGGTTGCAGCTAATGGCAGTGAATGGAGACCAAATGTAAATGTAAAAAAAAAAACAAACACAAAATGTCTCCGTCCTGCTTGTCTGGTGCAATCGGCGTCAATCTTGCGAGACTTCATATATCTCTTAATGGATGCACGTGTGAAAATATCGCGAGATCGACGCCATGTTTACATGCTACCTGCTACATGCTACAGTTGACATTTCAGCTAAAAACATGGTGTAAATGGCGTCTTTTGTGGTTAAATTTTAATGTCGCGGCTCACGGACACTTGGATTACACCACACAAGCAGGATGGAGACATTTTGTGTTTGTTTTATGTTCTTTTTTTTTTACATTTACATTTGGTCTCCAATCACTGCCATTAGCTGCAACCCTGTTTTCTGCTGAAACTCCAGGATTGTTTTGTGAACTAAAGATCTTCACCCATCCTCACATTGGCATAGGGGTGAGTACATATTGTGTGGATGATTATCAAGGAGTGGAATATCACTTTAATTACTTTACTCAAGTAGAAGTACAGACACTTGTGGTTAAAGTAGAAGTAGTGATTCAACTTCTTTACTCAAGTAAAACTGAAAAAGTACAGGCTTTGAAATGTACTTAAAGTATAAAAGTACAAAGTTGTCTTCTGAGGGACATTTCTACCAGCTGTGTCTGTGCAAATCTAACTGAGCCATCCATTTAGGTTAAAATTGGTCATGATGTTGGCAAGCTGACACGCAGAGAAGCTAAATGAAAATAATCCATAAATCCCCTCAAATGCATTAAACAAAAATAATGAGTTTATGAAAATATAAGGAGTAGAAAATACAGATATTTATGGTAAACATTTGTTGGTATTGAAGGGATCTAGATTTACCTCAGAACTGGCAGTATGGTGGTCTGGGGTGATCTGTTGGCTTGGCCGGTGTCAGACCGGTTCCTCAGCTCCACCTCGGTCACAGCTCTCCACAGTACAACGCCATTTTTTATGTTATTTATCCAGTTCCCACCGTCTAACCTGTGGTGGAAGTTCATGGGATAGTCCATTTTTAAATCATTTCAGATCATTTGAGAGGAATGAGGGCAAACAAGGTGGGTAAAATGCAGAAAACAACTTTCAGTGCCCCTGAACAAAGGACTGGCTCAGAACTGAGTTGGTCCTCAGGCGCTGCACAGAATGTGTTTCACTAAATCTTTTACTTGTATGATGAGGTACATGATAAATAAATTTGATTAAACATGTTACCATGTAATGAATTGCTGACACGAGGTATAGACCAAAATCTGCCAATTTAAGTTTTTGCAGTACACTTACTCAAGCGTAAACGGACTGTTGTCAGGAAGCTGCCGAGTCATGATTCCTTCTCTCTGACACCACTCTCCACTGCTCTCATTGTAGACCTTGTGTAGCTCCACAGAACTCTCAGTCCCACAATTCCCAGAGTAGCAGTCCCACGTGTCACTTTCCGTGCAGGTATGAAAGTTCAGTTTATAGCGAAAGACCACCTGCAGTGATAAAACAACAACATCCACAATACAAGGACGGTTGGTTGGGGAAGTTTGTAGGCAAACAGTTCTGACTGATATGAAACAGGGTTTAAACTTAATTTTCTTGCCAGAAAGTTCAGAACTGTATTCCTGTAAGGAAATAAAAGCTTTTAGAATAGCATTTAGACCAGGGGCTTCAAACTGCCTGCTGGGGAGCCATTTCTGCCTGAAAGTGCAGCTTAAGGAAATGTTTGGTTCACATTATCTAAATCACAGTATGGCCAAATACAATATCCAAATAAATATCTTCATAAAGGTAAAAAGTGTCACAACATACCATCATAAATGAAGCAGTGTGGTGCTACAGAGATGCTCCAACCTACAAACCATGCTTGTTTGGTACAGACCTCAGCAAAAATCACATTATCATCATTTTTATATTTTTTCAGTGAAAACAAAATGCAAAAAATAACTAAAATTGTGACTCATATTTTAACTGCAATATCTGTCAATATAATCACAATATTATCTTTTTTGCATATCATTCAGTCTGAGCTTGTATTTGTGGTAACAGAACACATAACTATGCCTACTGTTTCCCCCAAACTGTTTCAGAGTCTCAGACAGAAATAAATTATTTGCCATCTTTCAATTGTGTCAACAGACCTGTGAACATTAGGTGTTGTAAACATCTGCAACAGCTTCAAAATAAAGATTTGCCCTTTTGAAACTCTTGTTTCAGCATTTTAAAACTTTTTTTCCCAACATATGGGCACAAGTTTTCTGATCTCAGTTTCAATTTATTCTTCGAGGATTAAACAGACCAATGCATTTCAACTCCATTAGGACTGGGTTGCACCAACAAAGATGATCTAAGTCTTAGTTCTAATCAGAGTTTAGCAGGTGTGAAATGAGTAACTACAGATTTAAAATCAAACAGAGCTCTGTAGCACCTTATAAAACTAATCTCAGTTCAGGAAGTCCAAGTTAAGTGATGTAAATCGATTTTAAATAGAATTGAATCAGTATGAGCATGTTTGTTTGCCCAAATTAAAATAAATAAAATGTGTCAGAGAAACACTGTAAAAAGAGCTCTGCAGTTGTGAAGAAGAAAAACTCAAATACAAAATTATTTTTGCAGAGATTAGACATTTTTTAGCCCATGAAAACATTAAACAAGACTTAGGTTCAATCTTTCAACGCTTCTTTTTATTCTCTTTTGAAATGCAGATATACATACCGTGAGTGATCCACTGGTGGTCGGCTGTTTTGGATAAAAAGTCATCACCGTCCCAAAGAAATGACTCGCCTGGCAGCTGCATGTAAGCAGCATCAACAACAGCAGCAGCAGAGAGAGCGACATCATGAACAGTCTCTGTACACACACACAGTAAACTAACACAAACACTAACACACAGACTCCTCTCCTCTGTCCGTGTGTCTGCTAAGTCCTATGCAAAATAAACTCTCTTTAGGTCCCACAATGAACAAGGAAGTACACTTATGGCATGGTTATGAGATAAAGATCAACCAATACTGTCAACTTCCCTTTTTTTAACAATATTTTAATTATTTAATCTCAGTGACATGAGGTAGGACATAGACTAACACGTAAAAGGAATATGACCTGTCAACAATGAATATTCAGTCAATACTTTTTATTTATTTGGGGCCAATAAACACAGAATTTCAGGCAGCCAATAATTGTCAACAGTTTCCAGTGGAAAAAGGAAGTGTTACAAGGCTTTGATGGCTGATCTAGACAGGTGAGAGTAAACAAAACTCCAGTTAGTCTTGATCGATTTTAAGTCTTAATTGATATAAAGTGTTGCAGACAACCATAAAAAACCCAAGGTGCTCAATCATTATGTGAAATAACAATAAAATTATAAGTGTATTCTTCAACGATGTAGGGAATCAAACAGACCAATGCCAGAGGTGGGCAGAAACAAAGTACAGCAGGTTTCAGGTATCTATACTTTGAGTATTTCTCTTCTGATAAATTTTGAACACAAATATCTGTACTTCCTTACGTCCTGACATTTTCAGAACTAATTTGAGTGGAATTATTGATTACTCTTATTTTACGTCACTGAATGCCGCTTTCCCAACAAAAAGCTTGACAGCTCTTCTTACGGTTGCTAACCTATGATTGGA